>JAQQTO010000060.1:76124166-76835000 GCA_029884595.1 Ormosia semicastrata
AGGGAAGGAAGGGTGGTTGTCTGTGAAGAGGTCTCAAGATCCAATAGATTTAGTGTGACCGTGAGTGAGAATTCTCAAATGTTTCCTGCAGGCTTTGGGCCGTTACTTAATGGAAAGAAGGAGCCCATTGTGGAATGCAGCAGTGAGTGAAATCTGGGACAAGTGGCTGCTGAGTTGCAAATTTCTTCTTCTGCGACTAACAGAAATAAGAGCCCTTTTTCGTTTTAGGGAGGGAAGGTTGGTTGTCTATGAAGAGGTCTCAAGACCTAATAGCTTCAGTGTGACCGCAAATTCTCAATTGATTCCTCCAAGCTTTGGGTCATTCCTAAATAGAAATAAGGAGCCTATTGAGGAATGCAGTAGTGAACAAAGTCTGGGACAAAATAGAACATAAATAAATCAAGATAATGCTCCAGAAGTTTTTACTGTGAACGTTGAACAGAGGAATGATGCAGAGGATTTCGTGGAAGCACATCAAACATGGGAGTTGGGCAAAAAGGTTGGGTTGGTAACAGCAAATGAAGAGGAAGTGATCTTAGCTCTCTTAAATGCTAGGAAGCCACGGAAGGAAGGAGGCAGGAGAGCTTCAAAGAAGAGGGGACAAGGGGGTAGGCGTTGAGCCTACTATCTCTTTCTGGTGTGATCTCTGGTTGTGCTATGAAATTTCTTTGTTGGAATATTAGAGGGATTGAGGGTAGGGGAAAGTGTTTTGCAGTGAAAAAGCTAGTGGTTGAAAAACAAATTTCGTTCTTGGGGCTTGTTGAAACTAAACACTCTCAAATTTCTATTCATAAAATTCAAAGCTTTTAGGGTGCGATTGAATTTGATTGGTGTGCAATGTGTAACACCCACCGTAGGGTATCACATTTAAGACTAATACTAATATAACTTACCCAAGTTGTAAAAGAATTAATATTATAAAAATATTAATTTTAAAATTTCATTTGCGGAACAAGTGAAAATAAATAAAATAATTAAAAATCATAAGTACAACTTGTAACTAAAATAAACACACCAGAACATACATAGATATTTCAAACCTTGTTCCCAAATAATTTACGTAAATATATTACACTCCAAAAGATAAATATACAATATGTACATCAAAACATAATTACTAAACTAGAACCTCTAAAAAAAACACTAAACTAAGGATTCGGACTCTCTGAAGGATCCTCTTCCTCTACATCATCAAAGAACCCAGGCGAGTACATCGGTCACCTGACAGGGGTTCTAGCTGAATACACTACAGAGTGCTCCCGTGGGGTATAAACAGTGTCATCCCAAAGTTCTCGTATTGGCATTGAGAACTCAAGACGCACAGATGCATGTTGAGTCAAAACGGGAGTCCCATCACGGGTTCCACTCAGGTTTAAATTAAGTCCCCGGTGTAAACAAAACGTTCATTATCTAACTCAAATCTCCAAGCGTCAGTTCCATCGTGGAACTGTACTTGGACAAAACCTAGCACTTGGCGCCTTGCCACCATTCAAACAAACTAAAAAAACTGTTACTGATGGAAAATAGAATTTCCAGCTTCCTCGTCTCCTCGGTCTTCATCAAACATACACAATAAAACAGATATAACACAGCAAAGAGATGAGATCCCCTACATTCATACCAGTATGGCAGTATCGAAAATGGCAGTAAATATACAGATATAGTATTAACATATAGAATCATATTATCACATCACAGATAAAATATCAGATGAACATAATTACCATGTCAATATGTTGACCAACTATGCATATGCACACAGACCCATTCCTACTCCATGGAGCTAATCACAATTTCAAAGAGAAAGATAGGGAGTACATGTCTGTATATCGTCAACCTCAAATCATGTGCCAATATATTATATCAATGTGCGCAACATGGCTCATACAAGACACTCTCAACCAATCACGAAAAGAGTAATAACTCTGTCAAGATCGTCAATGTGTTTGCATAGGATACCACGGCACAGAGGTGCTACCATTTGGCCACATATGACATTCCACACCTCGACGTCTCCAAGATCACTGAAGATCGTAACTACGCAACTCTCACCTGCACGAAGGTGTAAATTCAATCTCCTAGGCATATTGCCTTAACCAATTAAGCTGACGCGCTTCTTAATGCATGATGTATGATTCAAATATACATACAATCATTATTCTCGCAGTATTTCACACACACATACACCATCTCTTGGTGGTATCACTTTTCAACATAACAGGGCCCACCACAACAGCCCGATCGCAATCAGTTGTTATTTCTAATCGCGTAAACATTTTATCGTGTTTTCACAATCATAGAACATTTTTCTTATGTTTTCAAATCGCGTAAGTATTTTCTAGCTTTTACATAATCGCAAAAATATTTTCTGACATTTTCTAAATCGCGTAGGGATTTTTAAACATTTTCTTAATCGCATAGCAATTTTAAATCATTTTCTTAATCTGATAGCTTAAAAATTACTATTTTGAAAACAAGTGACGTTTCTCTAATATTTTTCACATAAAATGATTATTTTGGCTTTATTTACCATATTTTACTATTAAAAATTCTTTAAGTAGCATTTTTCATTATTTCTCACAAAATTACATTTCTTTGATTTAATTTGGATATTATAGCTCGAAATTTTCTAACACGCTTCAAAACTCAAATGGGTGAGCTATATGTCAGTAAATTGTAAGTTTTAAATTTTATCTCTTACCTCATAACCTAATTATACCAAATTAATTCTAAAAATTAGTTCATTTTCTTTTTATTTCTAAAAAGAAAACTCATTAAATTGAGTTCTTGTTACTTAATTACCTAAGTGTACACTTAGGAAAATGAATTTTGGATCTAGAATATCAAAAATAGGCATGTTGGCCGAATTACACTATATGCTTCATAGATCATATTTAATTATTTTCTATCACCTTATTCTTTGCAAAAACCCTTAATCCAATTTCTTATAGTTAACTCATTTAATCCATGATTAGGAAAATATTTTAAAATATATTGCTCCCTTGATGGTGTTGAGGTCGTGAGCCTCTAGGGTTCTTTGGAACCTTCATACACTTCCTCATCATGTATATCACATCCTACTATATACAATAATCAACATACTTTCATAATCACATATTCAAGCATATTTTCAAAGCTATAAAGCATATCAATCAACACCATCACAAATAATGAAAACTTAAACAATCAAGTGAATAAATCCTTATGGATTTTTCACCATAAATAATTTCATTTCCTCACCCCCAACACATGGTTGATGAGGTTAATCTCCCTCTTACCTCAAGGAAGACAAAAACCCTTCTTGTTTGGCCTCCTATGGATTTTGTGAAGCACCCCAAGAAAAACCCTAACAAACTTAAACCAAACTAAAGTCACAAACAAAGCTTGAAAATAAGAAACCATTGATCAATCATGGTTTAAAAACTCAAGAATCAATTTAGAAACAAGAAACAAGAA
Source organism: Ormosia semicastrata (assembly GCA_029884595.1). NCBI lineage: Eukaryota > Viridiplantae > Streptophyta > Magnoliopsida > Fabales > Fabaceae > Ormosia > Ormosia semicastrata. The sequence goes on from JAQQTO010000060.1 coordinate 76,127,623, forward strand.
TTTTACCTTGTAGAGTAGAAAACCTTAACTTGGATTCAAGGTAGTAAATGGAAGAACTATGCTAGGTTCATAACATGAAAAGGTCTTAGAATAGTATATAAATATGGAAAATGAGATTGGATGAAATTATGGAAGCTTGGATGATGGTTTGGAGGGATTCGGCCGTGAGCTTCATGAAGGAGAAGTTGAGAGGTTTTCTTTGTTCATAGAAGAGAGAGAATGGAGAGAAAGTCTTAAGTCACAAAGTGTGATAGAAATGAAATAGAAATATCTTATTTCTCTATGTGCTTGCCGTGGAGTGCTTCACAAAGGGAGTCAAAGACTTAGCTACCAAGTTTATGAGTAGCATATGGCTTATGTCATTAAATGATCACTCCTTGGTCACATTAGATGATTAACTTGTTCATGAATATCCTAGAAGCACTAGGTGGTTGTGGAGCACATGGAGAAAAGGTAACTAAGTTTTGATTCCTGTAGTTCCAAGTTGCACTTAAGCCAACTTAGTCAGTTCACTTAGTTACATGACTAACTATTTAGTTACAAGGCTTAGGTCATGCATTGATCACACTAATTGAATCATGCATTCTAGAAGACTCTAGAACCTTTTTGAAACCGTGAAACTCTAAGGAGTAGCAAATTAAGTTTGTTCCATTTAGTTACTACTTAGGCTTTAGGTTAACTTAGTTAGATTACTTAGTTTCTTGACTAACTAGTCTAGCCATTATTGTTGACCACATCCTATTGGCTTAGAAAATTCTAGCCATTAATATTAACTAATTCTTATTGGTTCACCAAATTGTGAGTCACAAGGACTTTTCCTAGTTTATTGTCCAACGGACAAAAGATATGAGATCTATTACCCAATGGGCAGAAGCTACTGCTCGTAAATCAGTAGATATTGTCCAACAGATAATAAAATGTTAAATATTTTTATTTCATAAATAAATTCTAATAATTAAAAGATCGGGTAACGTATCTCTTGGATTCGGATTTAGTAAGCTCCCCCGGCTCCGAATAAATCGTCAAAGATTTTTCCCGGCCCGAAAATTATTATTTTTCCGACTCGGACTAAATCACATACAAAGATAAAAAATAGTCATAGAACAGCCAAAATAAATTTATAGCACCCAGAAATCACAAAATAGTACAATTCAGACATTACTGAAAAATAACAATTTTTGGAGTATTAAAACTCTCCCCCACTAAAAAAAATTTCATCCCTGAAATTTATCATACCTTAGAACAATTGAGGATATTATTCCATCATCTTATCTTTCATCTCCCACGTAGCATCTCCTGTTGTTTCATTCCAGATCACTTTTACCAATGAAATTTCCTTCCTTCTGAGTTACTTCACTCTCTTGTCTTCAATCTTAACAGGAAGTGTCTCATACGTCAAATTTTCTTTCAATTGTACCTCGTCGGGCTGAATGACATGAGAGGGATCGAGGATATACTTTCTTAACTGGGGCACATGGAAAACATTATGAAGGTTGGAGAGAAAAGGCAGTAAAGCTATTTGGTAAGCAACTGGACCTATTCGACGAAGAATTTGGTAGGGTCCAATGAATTTAGGAGTGAGTTTTCTGGATTTTATAACCCTTCTGACACCAGTCGTGGGTGTGACTCGCAAAAACACATGCTCACCTTCCTCAAATTCAAGAAGTCTTCTCCTTTTATCAGCATAGCTTTTCTGTCTACTCTAAGTTGCCCTCAATTTATCTTGAATCATTTTCACCTTCTCCATTGTTTGTTGCACCATCTCAGGTCCTATGGTCATACTCTCTCCATCTTGATACCAACACAAAGGTGTTCAGCATCGTCATCCGTACAACGCTTCATAAGGTGGCATCCCTATGCTTGAGTGAAAACTATTGTTATAGCTGAATTCTACCAAAGGCAAGAACTCATTCCAACTCCCTTTTTGTTCTAACACACAAGCTCTTAGCAGATCCTCCAGTGACTGTATAGTTCTCTCCTTTTGACCATCAGTTTGTGGATGGTAGGCAGAACTCAAACGAAGTTTAGTCCCCATTGCTTCATGTAGACTTTGTCAAAATCTTGATGTGAACCTTGGATCTCTATCGAAAATGATACTAGAGGGTACACTATGAAGTCTAACAATTTCACTAATGTACACCTGGGTCAATTTCTCCATTGAATACCTGATATTGATTAGCAAGAAGTGAGCAGACTTTGTAAGCCGATCAACAATGACCCATATAGAATCATGACCTTTCTTAGTCTTTGGCAATCCAGTAACAAAATCCATTACAATACTATCTTATTTCTATTCTGGAATAATTAGGGGTTGCAGTATACCTGCTGGTCTTTGATGTTCAACCTTTGCCTTTTGATACACAAGACAAGATGACACGTGCTCAGCAACATCTCTTTTCATTCCAGGCCACCAAAATAATCGCTTCAGGTCTTGATATATCTTGGTCATTCCGGGATGTATACTCAACCTGCTGGTGTGAGCTTCATCGAGAATCATCTTCCTAAGGTTGGGATCATTTAGTATGCAAATCTTACCTTTGAACCTTAAGACCCCGTCAGATCCTTCCTTAACCGTTGCCACACGACCTTGCCTCAAGAATTCCCTCTCATTTTGCAAAAACTGATCATCTTCCTGCTTTTCTCGAATTTCTTCTAGCAAATCATTCAGAATAGTGACCATCTTCAAACGAATTCTTCCTGGCGCTAATTCTACCGATAGTCACATATCTCTAAATTGCTCTATTAATTTTTCCTCTTTGATCATCATAGCAGAAACACTGAGCATCTTCCTACTCAAAGCATCTGCCACAACATTCGCCTTTCTAGGATGATATTGAAGCTGAAAGTCATAATCCTTTAGGAATTCTAATCACCGTCTCTGCCTCATGTTCAACTGCTTTTGATCAAACAAATATTTCAGATTTTGTGATCACTGAAGACGTTGAACGTAGCTCCATAAAGAAAATGCCTCCAAATCTTTAACACGAACACAACTGCAGCTAATTCCAAATCATGGGTTGGGTAATTCCTTTCATGTACCTTCAGTTGTCTTGAAGCATACGCTACCACATTTCTATTCTGCATCAATACACATCCAAATCCTTGATCAGAAGCATCACAATATACTTCAAAAGATTCATTTGGATCCGGTAGAATCAACACTGGTGTGGTAGTCAACCTATTCTTTAATTCTTGGAAACTCTTTTCGCACTCATCTGTCCAAATAAAAGCTTGATTCTTTCTTGTGAGTTGTGTAAGAGGTCCGACTTTCCTGGAAGAGCCTTCAATAAATCTTTGATAATATCTAGCTAACCCAACAAAACTCCAGATCTCAATTATTGTCCTTGGCCTTTCCCACTGAAGAACTGTCTCCACCTTTACTGGATCCACTGCAATTCCTTCCTTGGAAATCACGTGACCCAAAAACTGAACTTCTTCTAACCAGGATTCACATTTTGACAGCTTTGCGTATAATTTCTTCTCCTTTAAAATCTGGAAAACTATGCTAAGATGTTCAGCATGCTATTCTTGACTTTAAGAATAGATCAGAATGTCGTCAATAAAGACAACGACAAATCTATCTAGGTATGGACAAAAGATCTTATTCATGTAATCCATGAATATCGCAAGAGCATTCGTCACTCTGAATGGCATCACAAGAAACTCATAGTGCCCATAGCGCGTTCGAAAAGCTGTCTTAGGTATATCCTCTACCTTGACATGAATTTGATGATAACCTGATCGCAGATCTATTTTAGAGAAAACAGTTGCTCCTTTCAGTTGGTCTATCAAATCATCAATCCTTGGAAGTGGATACTTGTTCTTTATCGTGACCTTGTTTAATTGGCGGTAGTCCACACACAAACGCAAAGATCCATCCTTCTTTTTGACTAACAACACTAGACCTCCCCATGGTGAAACACTAGGTCTTACAAACTATTTTTTCAATAGTTCCTCTAATTGCTTCTTTAACTCTGCTAATTCTGATGGCGACATTCGATACGGTGCAATTGATATAGGACCCGCTCCTGGTACAAGATCGATAGAAAACTCTATCTCTCTTTCCGGTGGTAATTCGGGTACCTCATCAGGAAAAACTGCAGGAAACTCATTTACAACAGAAATAACATTCACATCCTTCTCACTCTTGACTCCTAAAGAAGATAGCAGCATGTATTCCTGGGCTCCATCCTTCAATAAAGATTCGACTTGTTTGGCAGTCAAAAATCCAGAAACCTCTTTCTCAGGAAATACTAAGGTCTTTTTAGAATAGTCTAACAGGATATGGTTAGAAGATAATCAATCCATTCCTAAGATTATATCAATATCGATAAGAGGCAAACAAATTAGATCAACAGAAAAAGCTCGATTATTGACAGTAACAGGGCAATTTAGGTATATTTTAAAAGTACTAACAGGTTTGGCAGTAGGTGTAGAAACAATCAATTGAAAGTTCAAAGAAGACATAGGCAATCCCAAACGATCCACATAGTCATATACAATAAACGAATATGTTGCACCTGAATCATATAGTATAGTTAAAAGATTACCTGATATGACACATTCTCCCTTGATAAGATCTTCATACTAAGAGGCTTCAGCTCCACTCATTGTATACACTCGCCCACCAACTTGTGGCTTAGCAGCTCGAACATTACTTACTGAATGCTCCACCTTTGCTTGATCACAGTCCCTCGAGATGTGATTAGGCTTTCCACATCTAAAGCAAATTGTTCCCCTGATCGTGCAATCCCTTGTCATATGGCCCTTTACACACTTCAGACACTTCATTGGCGGTGCCACAGTCTGACCAAAATGATTGCTACTCGAACCTCCTCCACGTGTTTGCTGTTGTTGTTGCTGGCTTCCTAACGGTTGGGACTATGGTTTTCGCTGAAATCGGTTGTTGTTATTGCTTCCTCCCCTTTGGAACCTAGATGGTCCAAAGTTATGACTCCTTGTATCTCGTGATGGCTCTAATTCTTCAAGTCTGCAACATATATCCATCAATGATGAGAACTGGTTCATTCGCATTGGCAATAACCCTTTCTTTAATTCAACTCTTAAACCTTCCTTAAACTTGTGGCATTTTCAAACCTCATCTGGCTAGATCTGGAGATACCATGAGAACTTTGACAAGCTCTCAAACTTCACAGCATACTCATTAACTGCCATCCTACCTTGTCGTAGCCCAAGAAATTCCATCTCCTTGGCATGCCTTTCACTATCTGAAAAATATTTTTCCAGAAATACATCACAGAATACCTCCCACATAATTTCCCTTCCTTCAGCTTGTAGTACTCTCTGAGTTGCTTTCCACCAATTTTCACCATTTTCCATCAACATAAATGTGGCATAAGTCACTTTGCGGTTGTCCGTACATCCTATTTCTTCAAAAATCTTTTCCAGCTCTTGGATCCACAAACTTGCCTTCTCCGGATCAAACTCACCTCTGAAATGTGGCGGATTGTTTCGATGAAACTTAGACAAATTCTGGGCTTCTGCGTTTTCTGCATGTTGTTGAGCAGCTCTTTGGTTCTGCTGCAAAATGACATCTGCCATCCTTCGCATCGCATCAGCCGCTGCAGTCATGCTTTCGTGATCTTGTTCATTATCCACACTTGAACCTCTTCTTCGAGTCATTTTACTCCTTTGAAATTAAACTAAACAATGCAAAATCAAAGTCAAATTACAATCGCTTCAAACAATATTTATTTCCTTGTGGAGACCAAATATAGAGAATCACACAACACAAGCAAAATAGACCTAACAACAAAAACCCAAAAAACTCTAACTGGGGTTCTGATACTAACTAATGTAACACCCACTGTAGGGTATCACATTTAAGACTAATCCTAATATAACTTACCTAAGTTGTAAAAGAATTAAACTTGTAAAAACATTAATTTTAAAATTTCACTTGCAGAATAAGTGAAAATAAATAAAATAATTAAAACCATAAGTACAACTTATAAATGAAATAAACACACCAAAATATACATAGATATTTCAAACTTTGTTCCCAAATAATTTACATAAATATATTACACTCCAAAAGATAAATATACAATATGTACATCAAAATATAATTACTAAACTAGAACCTCTCAAAAAATAAAACTGAACTAAGGACTCGGGCCCTCTGAAGGATCCTCCTCCTCTACGTCATCAAAGAACCCACGCAGGTACATCGGTCGCCTGATAGGGGTTCTAGCTGAAGACACTATAGAGTCCTCCCGTGGGGTATAAACAGTGTCACCCCAAAGTTCTCGTATTGGCATTGAGAACTCAAGATGCACAGACGCATGTTAAATCAAAATGGGAGTCCCATCACGGGTTCCACTTAGGTTTAAAGTTAAGTCCCCAATGTAAACTAAACGTTCATTATCTAACTCAAATCTCCAAGCGTCAATTCCACCGTGGAACTGTACTCGGACAAAACCCAGCACTTGGCGCCTTGCCGCCATTTAAACAAAATAAGAAAACTGTTACTGATGGAAAATAGAATTTTCAGCTTCCTCGTCTCTTCGGTCTTCATCAAACATACACAATAAAAAAGATATAACACAGCAAAGAGGTGAGATCTCCTACATCAATACCAGTATAGCAGTAGAGAAAATGACAGTAAATATACAGATATAGTATCAACAAATTGAATCATATTATCACATTATAGATAAAATATCAGATGAACATAATTATCATGTCAATATGTTGACCAATTATGTATATACACACAGACTCATTCCTACTCCATGGAGCTAATCACAATTTCGGAGAAAAAGATAGGGAGTACATGTTTGTATATCGCCAGCCTCAAATCATGTGCCAATATATTATATCAATGTGCGCAACATGACTCATACAAGACACTCTCAACCAACCACGAAAAGAGTAGTAACTTCGTCAAGATCGTCGATGTGTTTGCATAAGATACCACGGCACAGAGGTGCTACCATCTGGCCACATATGACATTCCACACCCCGACGTCTCCAAGATCACTGAAGATCGTAACTACACAATTCTCACCCGCACGAAGGTGTAAATTCAATCTCCTAGGCATATTACCTTAACCAATTAAGCTGACGCACTTCTCAGTGCATGATGTATGATTCAAATATACATACAATCATTATTCTCACAGTATTTCACACACACTTGCCATCTCTTAATGGTATCACTTTTCAACATAATCGGGCCCACCACAACAGCCCAATAGCAACTTGCTGTTATTTCCAATCGCGTAAACATTTTATCACGTTTTCACAATCACAGAACATTTTTCTTATGTTTTCAAATTGCGTAAGTATTTTCCAGCTTTTTCATAATCATGAAAATATTTTCAAACATTTTCTAAATCACGTAGGGATTTTTAAATATTTTCTCAATCGCGTAGTAATTTTAAATCATTTTCTTAATCTGATAGCTTAAAAATTATTATTTTGAAAACAAGTGACGTTTCTCTAATATTTTTCTCATAAAATGATTATTTTGGCTTTATTTACCATATTTTACTATTAAAAATTCTTTAAGTAGCATTTTTCGTTATTTCTCACAAAATTACATTTCTTTGATTTAATTTGGATATTACAGCTCAAAATTTTCTAATGCGCTTCAAAACCCATAGGGGTGAGCTATACGTCAGTAAATTTCAAGTTTTAAATTTTATCTTACCTCATAACCTAATTATACCAAATTAATTTTAAAAATTAGTTCATTTTCTTTTTATTTCTAAAAAGAAAACTCATTAAATTGAGTTCTTGTTACTTAATTACCTAAGTGTACACTTAGGAAAATGAATTTTGGATCTAGAATATCAAAAATAGGCATGTTGGCCGAATTACACTATATGCTTCATAAATCATATTTAATTATTTTCTATCACCTTATTCTTTGCAAAAACCCTTAATCCAATTTCTTATCATTAACTCATTTCATCCATGATTAGGAAAATATTTAAAAACATTTTGCTCCCTTGATGGTGTTGAGGTCGTGAGCCTCTAGGGTTCTTTGGAACCTTCATACACTTCCTCATCATGTATATCACATCTTACTATATACAATAATCAACATACTTCAATAATCACATATTCAAAGCATATCAATCAACACCATCACAAATAATGAAAACTTAAACAATCAAGTGAATAAATCCTTATGGATTTTTTACCACAAAAAATTCTATTTCCTCACCACCAATACATGGTTGATGAGGTTAATCTCCCTCTTACCTCAAGGAAGACAAAAATCATTGTTGTTTGGCCTCCTACGGATTTCGTGAATCACCCTAAGAAAAACACTAAGAAACTTAAACCAAACTAAAGTCACAAACAAAACTTGAAAATAAGAAACCATGGATCAATCATGGTTTAAAAACTCAAGAATCAATTTAGAAACAAGAAACAAGAATTTTACCTTGTAGAGTAGAAAACCTAAGGTTGGATTCAATGTAGTAAATGGAAGAACTAGGCTAGGTTCATAACAAGAAAAGGTCTTAGAATAGTATATAGATAAGAAAAATGAGATTGGATGAAATTATGAAAGCTTGGATGATGGTTTGGAATGATTCCACCGTGAGCTTCATGAAGGAGAAGTTGAGAGGTTTTCTTTGTTCATAGAAGAGATAGAATGGAGAGAAAGGCTTAAGTCACAAAGTGTGATAGAAATGAAATAGAAATATCCTATTTCTCTATGTGCTTGCCATGGAGTGCTTCACAAAGGGAGTCAAAGGCTTAGCTACCAAGTTTATGAGTAGCACATGGCTTATGCCATTAAATGATCACTCCTTGGTCACATTAGATGATTAACTTGTTCATGAATATCCTAGAAGCACTAGGTGGCTGTGGAGCACATGGAGAAAAGGTAACTAAATTTTGATTCATGTAGTTCCTAGTTACACTTAAGCCAACTTAGTTAGTTCACTTAGTTACATGACTAACTATTTAGTTACAAGGCTTAGGTCATGCATTGGTCACACTAATTGAATCATGCATTCTAGAAGACTCTAGAACCTCCTTGAAACCGTGGAACTCTAAGGAGTAGCAAACTAAGTTTATTCCATTTAGTTACTACTTAGGCTTTAGGTTAACTTAGTTAGATTACTTAGTTTCTTGGCTAACTAGTCTAGTCATTATTGTTGACCACATCCTATTAGCTTAGAAAATTCAAGCCATTAACATTAACCAATTCCTATTGGTTCACCAAATTGTGAGTCACAAAGACTTTTCCCAGTCTATTGTCCAACGGACAAAAGATACAGGATCTATTACCCACTGGGTAGAAGCTACTGCTCGTAAGTCAGTACGAAATATTTTTATTTCACAGATAAATTCTAAAATTTAAAAGATCGGTAACGTATCTCTCGGATACGGGTTTAGTAAGCTCCCTTGGCTCCGAATAAATCGTCAAAGATTTTCCCCGCCCAAAAATTATTATTTTCCTGACTCAGAGTAAATCACACACAAAGATCAAAAACATTCACAGAACAGCCAAAATAAATTTACAGCACCCAGAAATCACAAAATTGTACAATTCAGACATTACTGAGAAACAAGAAATTTTGGGGTGTTACATAATGGATACTGTAAATGGGTGTGGGGGGCTAATTTATGTATGGGAGAAAGAGTTCTTTAAGTAGGAAAACATTGTCAAAAGTCAGAGATGGATTTGTGTGGAAGGTGTGGTTCAAGAGAATAATTTCCATTGTGCTGTAATCCTGGTTTATGGTTCTCATACTCGTAGCAAAAGGAGTATAATTTGGTAGGAATTATTAGAGCTTAAACGAGTTGTTTTGGTTCCTTTGCTGATAATGGGGGACTTCAATGAAGTTTTGTTACCTAAGGAGAGAAGAGGTGGCTGTGCAATGACTCCAAGTATCTCAGACTTTGTTGTATGGGTGCAAAATATTGGTCTCATAGATATTCCTCTCATTGGAAGGAAATTCACATGGTCTAGGGGAAGGTCACAGAGTAAATTGGACCATGTCTTTGTTGAAAGTGAGTGGTATATAAAATATCTGGATTTAAAGTTGTGGGGTTTAAAAAGGTCTATGTCAGACCATTCTCCCCTATTGATTGAGTAAAGAAATTTAGGATAGGGACCGAAGCCCTTTAGATCGCTAGACGTATGGTTTTCCCATAAGGATTTTGCTATAAAGTGGAGGTGGAATGGAAAAACTTGGGAGATGCATCAGTGGCAGAAAAGTTGAAGGGGCTGAAAATCCTTTTAAGGAAGTGGAATAAAGATGTGTTTGGCCATATTGATAGATCTATAAATTGCATGGAGGCACAAATGGGTAGACTTGATTCTCTGACCGAGGAAGAAAATCTTGATGAAGTCAATGAGGCTAGAAGGAAAGAACTTTTAAGTCAGTTGGATATATGGTACAAGCAAAAAGAAAATTACTGGAGACAATTATCAAGAGACAAATTCATTAAGGAGACTAATAGAAATACAAAATATTTTCATATACTAGTCGTTGCAAGAAGCAGGAAAAAGCAGTTACTTAAATTGAAGGTGGGAAGGCGAATTTTTCAGGACCCAAAGCATATCAAAAAAGAGGCAAGAAAATTCTTTAAAGACTTATACAAGTAGGACTCGCTGCCACAAATTGAGCTTCAAGAAAGTATGTTACTGAATATTTCTTTTGATCAAGCTCTCTCCTTAGAAGTTATGCCAACTATAGAAGAAATAAAAAATGTTGTCTGGTGCTGTGATCCTACGAAATCACTTGGTTATGATGGTTCTAATCTAAAGTTTATAAAAAGCATGTGGAATGTGATTGGTGAAGACTTCTCTACGTTTATTATGGATTTCTTCCAAAAAAGGTAAATGTGACTTGGGTGGCTTTGATTCCCAAAATAGAGGGTGCAAGTAATATGGTAGAGTTTAGACCTACCGGTATGGTTGGCTACATATACAAGGTAATTGCTAAAATTCTAGCTGGACGGATAAAAAAGGTTATACCAGATTTAGTGGGGGAGACTCAATCAACATTTGTTAGTAGAAGGCATGATGGGGCACTTATAGCTAGTGAAGCGGCCCACTGGATTAAAGAAATAAGGTGTCAGCTGTTCTTTTGAAGGTTGACTTTCAAAAAGCATATGATTCTGTTAGGTAGAGTTTTATTGATCATGTTTTGAAAATTATGGGTTTTGGGGACAAATGGCAAAGATAGGTATCTCAATGCATTTCAACAGTGTCTATGTCAATTTTGGTAAATGGATCACCCACAGAACCTTTCAATATGGAGCGTGGACTAAGGCAATGTGACCCTTTATCCTTTTTTTTGTTTGTTCTAGTTGCGGAAGTGTTTAATCGGATGGTATGTAGAGCTAAGGAAGCTGGTTTGATTGAGGGTGTTTGCATTGGGAGAGATGAAGTTGAGTTGTCTCACTTACAGTTTGTGGATGACGCGATATTGTTTTGTCCCTCCAAATGACACATCATTACTAACTATAGAAGGTTGTTAGAATGCTTCGGTGTTATGTTTGGACTGAAGATTAACTATGGAAAATCAGCCTTTATTCCTTTCTATTACTTGCAGTAGTGGGTTGAAGAAGTGAGTAGTAGCCTCTTTTGTACGGTGGTTTATTTGCCAATTAAATACTTAGGAATTTCTCTAGGCTCAAATCCGAGAAAACTTGAGACATGGAGACCAGTGTTGGATAGGATTGAAAATAAGCTTGCATCCTAGAAGGCGAGGCTTCTATCTAGGTCAAGTAAACTTGTCTTAATCAAGTCCGTCCTTAATAATCTGCCTTTATACTATCTTGGACTTTTCAAAATTCTGAAGATTGTGGTTAAAAAAATTATTAGATTTCAAAGTAGAATTTTTTGGAGTAGTGATCCCAATAAGAGAAGTCTTCCTTTAGTAAAGTAGAGTCCTATTCAGAAACCTAGAAATTTGGGAGGTCTTTGAGTAGGGGATTTGGTTATTAAAAATGATGCTATGTTTTTTAAATGCTGGTGACGTTTTTCTGCTGAGGAAAAACCATTATGGAAGAGGGTTGTCTGTTCCACTTATAACCAGAAGTGGAATCGATCACTGGTAGACAAAAATATAACATCTAGTGGGGGTCCTTGGTGTGTTATTTGCAATGTTTCAAAGTTTGGGAAGGAAGTTAAGCAAATTATGCAAAATGATATTTTGATGAATGTGGGAAATGGCTAGATTGGGGATGGGTGACTTAAAGATAAATTTCCAAGGCTCTATGTTATTTCTTTGCAAAAAAATAAGGTGATTGTTGATTTTGGTGTGTGGGATGGTTTGATTTGGAGATGGAATTTTCTATAGAGATGATTGTTATTTGTTTGGGAGTTACAACATCTTAATGAGTAAAACAAATTGTTATCTAAGGTTTCCTTTAAAGGTGAGGCAGTTGATAAGCTTTTTTGAAAATTTGATTCTAAAGGATATTTTTCAGTCAAGTCTTTAATGTTTGCTAAAGTTAATATATCTGGCTCGTTGTGTCTCGCTAATAATAGTACGAAAGGTGTCTGGAAAGGCCTTGCCCCTTCAAGGGATGAATTACTTGTGTGGTTTGTGTTGCTAAGAAAGATTAAATACTAAAGGTCATCTTTAGAAGTTTAATCTGATTCAGGAAGGTGATGTTGGGTGTCCTTTTTGCAATCTAGATATTGAAAGTATTGAACACCTTTTTTTCACCTGTGTTTTCTCTTGGAAATTATGGTTTTCTTGTTTGGATTGGTGGGGTTTTTGTTAGTCTATCCCGTTGGACTCACGCATTTTTTTTTATTCATGAGTGGATATTGGATTGGTTGGCTTTCAAAAAAAGATGTGGGTATCCTTATTCTTTGTGGTTATATGGACTATCTGGAAGTCGAGAAACATGTTGGCGTTTAAGAAAGTGGAGCCAAATTGGGCACAAATCTGCATTAGTGTTAAAATGAGAGTTGGGTATTGGACTAAGGGGTGGTGCTTTGATTTTCCTTTTACTCTATATTTGTTGGTATCTAATTTGTAGTAAGTGAGATGTTGGCAGCCTTCTGGTGTAACAAGACAGAAAAATTATAGATGGTCTACTCTGCCTAAGGGTGTCTATACATGGACCTTACACGACGCCTTACGAAGTAATTTGGCAAAGGTTGTTATTGGTGGCTCTCTTAAGGACTTGTGTGAAAAATCATTGTGTGTTTGTACTAAATCTGTAGACCTTTGTTATGATTTTGAAGCTGTTTTGGAGGCTTTCATTTTTATTCTAGAAGTCTCTCTTCAAAAATCTTGATTGTTACAAAGCTCGATTTTGATTGTGTGTAACTCCTTGCTTGCCCTATCTTGAGTAGGTGATGAGAAGAATGTTCCTTAGCGTCTGCGTTTTCTATGAAATAGGTTCCAATCTATCAAGAGGAGTTTCAAGGACTTACAGTTTGCTCACCAACAAAGAAACTTTAAATACAAATCAGGTCCTTGGGTTAATTTAGAAGATCATTAGATTTCTTGGTTTTGTTCTTAAATTATTTTGATATTTTCTATGTTCTTGGTTGCTATCTTTTCCTTTTAGTTTTACGTTTGTTTCTTGCTCCTTTCTTATTGGGAGAGTCTTTTGAGCCTGTAACTCTATCATTTATCAAAAAACAAAAAAACAAAAGAACAATAAAAAATAAGGGATAAAATTATAATTTTATATTAGCACTTTTTATTCCCACTCACTTAAAAATTTAAGTGTATAACGATTATCTTTTTACCATTACCAAAACTAATTACAATGGGAGCAATTTTATTTTCGAAAAGCGCAGGAAAATTTAAAAAAACAATGTGGATTGAGTGTCAATCCACTAGTTAGTACAAACTAGTTCAATCCCCGTGTGTTTGCACGGTCTTATTAAATTAATAAGTTGCAAGTAATTTTAAAATATTTTAATCGATATTATGCCTATTTTAAAACAATTTTTCAGATAAAAAAACTTTTTTAAGCAAAAGCATGAAAAAATATACTAAGTCTGATATAATTTAAATTCATTTGATAATTAAATAACATGATTAATGGTTATTTATAGACATCAGGTAATTTTTTATTATATGAATAATTTATTAAATAAGGTATTAATAAATCACAAATTTATAGTTTTTTTAGTTATAATATTTCTTTTTTTATTTCTCTTAAGTAAAGTCATTGTAAATTTTTTTATTGTATTTTCATAATATAATATTTTAAAAAAAAACTATAATTTTACTGCATGAACAAAGCTATTTAATTATTCAACATTGATAAGAACATTCCAAAAGAAGTTGAAAGGATGAAGAGTGTCTCTTATTGCAAATGAAGTAGTGCATTGGTTCAAGAAGCAAAAAAATTCAGCGGTGATAATGAAACTTCATTTTCAGAAAGCTTATGATTCAGTTAGATGGAGCTTTGTAGATCATGTATTAAAATGCACAGGTTTTGGTGAGAAATGGAGAAGATGGGTGTCTCAATGCATTTCAACAGCATCTATGTCAGTTTTGGTGAATGGCTCACCAACAATGCCATTTAATATGCAGCGTGGCCTAAGACAAGGTGACCCCCTATCCCCTTTCTTATTTGTCTTGGTGGCGGAGGTGTTCAATCGGATGGTGTGTCAAGCCAAGGAAGTTGGGTTGATAGAAGGTGTTTGCATTAGGAAGGATAAGGTGGAATAGTCTCACCTCCAATTCGCGGATGACACAATAGTCTTTTGCCCTGCTAAGGAACGAGTTATAATTAATTATAGAAGATTACTAGATTGTTTTGGTGTCATGTATGGGCTGAACATAAACTATACAAAATCGACTCTCATTCTTTTTCATTGCCCGCAGTAGTGGGTTGATAGGATCTGTTGCAGGTTAAGATGCTCAGTTGCTTCCTTGCCAATAAAGCATTTGGGAATCCCTCTTGGGTCCAGTTCGAGAAATCTGGTCACTTGGAGGCCGATAGTGGATAGGGTTGAAAAGAGACTTGCTTCTTGGAAGGCGAGGCTTCTGTCCAGAGCAGGAAGACTTGTATTGATTAAGTCCGTACTTAATAATTTACCTTTATATTATCTTGGGCTCTTTAAAATTCTGGTGGCAGTGGTTAAAAAAATTATAAGGATCCAAAGCAGGTTTTTTTGGAATGGTGATATTAATAAACGAAGGCTGCCACTTATCAAATGGAGTAATATTCAAAAGCCAAAATTGTTGGGAGGGCTTGGAGTGGGAGACTTGATTATCAAAAATGCTGCTATGCTATTCAAATGGTGGTGGCGATTTTCAACTGAAGATAAACCCTTATGGAAGTGGGTAGTGTGCTCAAAGTATAATCTAGTAATGGATAGACAGCTTGTTGATCAGCAAATATCTTGTAGAGGGGGTCCTTGGGTAGATGTTTATAATATTACAAATTCTGGAAAAGAAATAAGTAAAATTATCTAGCATGGTTTTTGGATGAATGTGGGAAATGGTATGAAATCTTTGTTTTGGGAAGATAAGTGGATTGGTGATGGGTGCCTCAAAGATAAATTTCCAAGGTTGTTTGCTATCTCCTTACAAAAAAATAAGGTAATTGCGGAGTTTGGTGTGTGGGATGGGTATAGTTGGAGGTGAAACTTTCTCTGGAGACGGTCATTATTTGTATGGGAGTTACAGCAACTTAATAATTTGAATATTTTGTTATCCCAAGCCTCCTTTTATAAAGAGACTGAAGATAAGCTTTTCTGGAAATTTGGTTCTAAAGGGTCCTTTTCGGTTAAATCGTTCTTGTATGTTGAAGCTTCTCTATCAGGCTCCATGTGTCTTTCTAGTAATTTTACAAAAGGTGTCTGGCAGGGCCTAGCTACTCCAAGGGCTGAAATGCTTGTTTGGTTTGTGTTGCTAGGAAGATTGAATACCAAAGATCGCCTTAGAAAGTTCAACATAATTCAGGTTAGCGACGATGGTTGCCCAATTTGTATTGATGGTAAGGAAAGTATTGAACATATTTTCTTCACTTGTTCTTTTTCTTGGAAATTATGGTGTACTTGTCTGGATTGGTAGGGCTTTTTCTGGTCTTCCCCTTCTGACGCACACACTTTCTTTGATACGTGGGTGAATATTGGTTTGTATGGTTTTCAAAAAAAGTTATGGGTGACTTTATTCTATGTTTTGGACAATTTGACAAGTTAGAAACAGGATGGTGTTTGATAAAATTGAACTAATTTGGGAGCAGATCTACTCTCAAGTAAAGTTAAGACTTGGCTTTTGGACTAAGGGATGGTGCGCGATTTTCTGTTTTTACTGGAGTTTTTGAAGTCTAATTTACAAGATGTTAGAAAATGGAAGCTCCCTGGTCCAACAAGTAGGCAGGTTATTAGAGGGTCCCCTATGATTATGGGTGTTCTATTTTGGAGTTTAGAAGGTTCGGTTAGAAGTATGTTGGGGAAGTTTGTTATTGGTGGTACTCTTAAGGATGCGAGTGGGAAGATTATGTGTCGTTGTGCTAAAATTGTGGAGTGTTGTGATGTTAATGAAGCTAACTTTATGGCCATTGTCTTTGCTCTTGAAGTGTCTTTTCAAAGAACATGAGTGTTACAATATCCGATCTTACTTGCTTCTGGTTCTTTGCTTGCTTTGACGTGGGTGGGTAATGATAAGATTGTGTCATGGAAGATGCGTTTCTTTTGGAACAAGTTCCAGTCTATTAGGAGGTGTTTCAAGGACTTGCGGTTTGTGTATCAGAAAAGGTTAGTTAGGCCTCAAGAATCTTTTGGGTTTAAAAGTGATGTTATCTTAGAAGTGCAAAAAATTTCTTGGTTTTGTTCTTGATTGTTGAGGTTTTTTTGCCTCTTATTTTTTGTTTTTGGTGTTCTTCTTTTGTGTTATGTTCTCTTGCATGTTTCTTGGTTCTTACTCCTTTCTTTTGGGGAGAGTCTTTGAGCTTTGAATCTTGAGTATATATATAAAAAAAAAAACTTTTATCAAATCCATTTAAATGAACAAAAGAAATTAACGATCAAGATTAATTGCTGAAAAAAAAGAAAGTGATAGTGGAATAATTTTAGGTGAGAAATTTTACTTAATAATAATAATAATAATAATAATAATAATAATAATAATAATAATAATAGTAGTATTAGTAGCAGTAGTAGTATTAGTAATAATAATAATAATAATAATAATAATAATAATAATAATAATAATAGTAGTAGTAGTAGATGATACACGAAACAGGGAATCTATAACGGCCGAATAACTACTTCCAAAGCGTGGTGAAACTTATGGTGGACAGAATAGTGGGGGTGGTACTTGTAGTGGGTAATACAATTGGTCGTGGTGGAACGACGAGGCAGCATGAGAAAAAGGTGGTGAAAGAATGTACTTTTTATTTATAAATAAAGAAAAACATTAGGTGTTTATCCCATGACAAAATTAAAGTATACATTTTTTTAAGTAAAAGCATGAAAAAATAGTGGGGGTGGTTCTTGTAGTGGGTAATACAATTGGTCGTGGTGGAACGACGAGGCAGCATGAGAAAAAGGTCGTGAAAGAATGTACTTTTTATTTATAAATAAAGAAAAATATTAGGTGTTTATCACATGACAAAATTAAAGTATACATTTTTTTAAGTAAAAGCATGAAAAAATATACTAAGTCTGATATAATTTTATTTCATTTGATAATTCAATAACATGATTAAAGGTTATTTATAGACACCAAGTAATTTTTATTATGAATAATTTATTAAATAAGGTATTAATAAATCACAGATTTATAGTATTTTTAGTTATAATATTTCATTTTTTAATTTTTCTTAAGTAAATTCATTGTAAAAAAATTTACTGTATTTTCATAATATAATATTTTTAAAAAAACCATAATTTTACTGCATGAACAAAGCTATTTAATTATTCAATATTGATAAGAACATTCCAAAAGAAGTTGAAAGAATGAAGAGTGTCTCATAAACTTTTATCTTATCCGTTTAAATGAAAAAAAAAATTATCCATTTAAATGAAAAAAAAAATTAACGAGTAGTAGTAGTAGTAACATAAAGTGGCCAAATAACTACTTCCAAAGCGTGGTGGAACTTATAGTGGACAGAATAGTGGGGGTGGTACTTATAGTGGGGGGAACTTGTAGTGGGTGATACTGATACAATTGTCGTGGTGGAACGACGAGGCAGCATGAGAAAAAGATGGCGAAAGAATGTACTTTTTATTTATAAAATAAAGAAAAATATTAGATGTTTATCACATGTTATGTGACAAAATTAAAGTATATATTTTTTTAAGCAAAAGCATGAAAAAATATATTAAGTCTGATATAATTTTAATTCATTTGATAATTCTATAACATGATTAAAGGTTATTTATAGACACCAAATAATTTTTATTATATGAATAATTTATTAAATAAGGTATTAATAAATCACAGATTTATAGTTTTTTTAGTTATAATATTTCATTTTTTAATTTTTCTTAAGTAAAGTCATTGTAAAATTTTTTACTGTATTTTCATAATATAATATTTTAAAAAAGCCATAATTTTACTGCATGAACAAAGCTATTTAATTATTCAATATTGATAAGAACATTCCAAAAGAAGTTGAAAGAATGAAGAGTGTCTCATAAACTTTTATTTTATCCATTTAAATGAAAAAAAAAATTAACGATCAAGATTAATTGCTGAAAAAAAAGAAAGCGATAATGGAATAATTTTGGGTGAAAAATTTTACTTATTGAAAAGGCGCTGTTATATAATAATAATAATAATAATAATAATAATATAATAATAATAATAATAGTAGTAGTAGTAGTAGTAGATGACGATGCATGAAACAGGGAATCTATAAACATAAAGTGGCCAAATAACTACTTCCAAAGCGTGGTGGAACTTAGAGTGGACAGAATAGTGGGGTGGTACTTGTAGTGGGTGATACTGATACAATTGTCGTGGTGGAACGACGAGGCAGCATGAGAAAAAGATGGTGAAAGAACGTACTTTTCATTTATAAAATAAAGAAAAATATTAGGTGATTTAGAAGTACGTAATAAAATTAAATTATAAGTGTATATAAAAAAAGAAAATAAATTATAATTAAATTGTAAATCTATATAAATATAAATAATATATATATATATATATATAATACGAGATAAGGATATGTATAAGCAACAATAGAACATTTCATTGTTCTGTTGTTATTCGATTCGTTACCATTCACATTTGATTTAGGCACACAACTATAACAGCTAAAGCTATTCCTTAGTTTAGCTTGTTTGTTAGGATCCTTTCTTATTCTTATGATACCAGAACATACGTGTGTCTATATATATATATATCGGTCCCAGAACATACGTGTGTCTACACTGCGTTTATCGTTTCATATATATATATATGCTTTTTGTTTTTTTTTATCGCCGATCACCGTCAATTCAATCTTTACGCTCTGCACACACACAACTTTTTTCACGAACATAAAATATGTTTGTTAACCAATGAACATAAAAATCACGTGATAAAATCTTGTATCATTAACCAATTGTAACTTTTTTGTTCTTCATTAACCAACTTTTATAGAAATAAAGTTGGTTAATGAAGAAAAAAAGTGGTTAATTAAGTTGGAAGTTAATCAAGATATGTTATAAGAAAACATATTTAGTTTTTTAGTCAAATATGGGTGGGTCCCATGAACATGTTAAAACAGTGTGGAGTCTTGTCTTGTGACCAGAAGATTGATATGTTCTGGTAGCCAATTGTAACATCAATATTGATATAAGAAAACATATTTATTTTTTAGTCAAATACACGACTGATATTTTATCATGGCCAGAGCGGGTCGACGGGGATCCAGAGGGAAAAAATGCCTTTGGCAATGGGGAACCGGAGAAGAAGAATGCCTCCGGCAACACCTCAGCTCAGCACGTCATCACGCCTTCTTCACCATATTATCTTGGATCATCAGATAATCTTGGGACGCCGCTGGTAGCAGTTCCACTCAAAGGTGAAAATTACCACAACTGGGCCCGGTCAATAAAGACGGCTCTATGTGCGAAGACAAAGCTAGGATTCGTGGATGGGAGTCTAAAGAAACCTGCAATAAGATCACCCGAGTTTCACAATTGGGAGAAGGTGGACTCTATAGTTACTGCATGGATAATCAACTCAACCGATCCAACGTTACATAGTAGCATATCTCACGCTACCACAACCAGAGACATTTGGCTTGATCTTGAGGAGAGGTTCGCTCAAACTAACGCACCACAGATTCATCAACTCTGGCGTACTCTTTGCATGTTGCAAAAATACCCTCACATGAACGTGATAGACTTCTACACTGAGTTCAAGGGCCTCATAGATGAGCTAAGTGAGTTGCAGCCACTACCTCAGTGTAATTGTGGTGCATCAAAGGAGCTAGCTCAGAGAGAACAAGACCAACACGTTCCCTTGTTTCTTGGGAGCCTTGACAACGAACGTTTTGGTCATGTGAAGGCCACCACACTTAATACAGATCCTTTGTCCACGCTTCGTCGACTTTTCAACCATGTGTTGCGTGAGGAAGTGTTGTTCATGGCAGAAAGGGAAAGGGAGCCAAAACTGGAGTCAAGTGCTGCATTCCATGCAAATAAGAGTAAAAATCGTGATGGCCCATGTCCCAAATGTGAGCATTGCGGGAAGATAGGGCATGAGAAAGCAAGATGCTATGAACTGGTTGGGTATCCAACATACTAGAACACCAGAAGATCACATCGTCCTTCAACCAAAGGAAATGCAGAAAATGGAATGGCTCGATTGGCTTGGTTAGAAAGTGAGCAAGGGAAAGTGACAACACCAGAAGGAAGCTATGGAGGACAAGCATTATTTAGGTCACAAATTAAACATGCTAATTACATGGCTAGTAAAGAAAATTGGGTCCTAGATAGTGGAGCCTCACATCACATGACCCCGCTAGAATCTTTTTTTGATGAATTGCAGTTCCTAGATAACCCACTGTACATCACTATACCCACAAGAAACACAGTGATGGTGGATAAGATGGGAACCATAACACTCAGTAGTGACATAAAGTTGCAAAATGTTCTTTGCATACCAAAATTTAGTTGTAATCTCATTTCTATACATAGATTAACCCGTGATTTAAAATGCACTGTGACTTACGCTGTCCATGCTTGTGTGATACAGGACCAACCCATGAGGAGAACGATTGGCTCGGGTAACTTGTGTGATGGGGTATACATTCTTAAGAAGGAAGCAACACAAGGTTTGTCTTTGGCAGCCAAGCTTATGAACGAGATCGTCTTGTGGCATGCAAGGATGGGGCATCCTTCTGAGCATAATCTTTCTAAGTTATCTAGATTTTTGAATTTTCATTTTGATAAGAATAAATTAGAGTGTTGTGATACATGTCATCGCTCCAAGCAATGTAAACATCCTTTTCCTTTAAGCAATAATAAAGCAAAAGCACTTTTTGAATTGTTACACTGTGATCTTTGGGGCAAATATGGGACAATGGCACATAATGGAGCGCATTACTTCCTTGCATTAGTAGATGATTACACGCGAGCAATCTGGGTATATTTCTTGAAAGAAAAATTTGACATGCCAAATATCTTCATGAGTTTTTGCACCATGATTCAGACCCAGTTTAACACCAAAGTTAAGGTTTTGCGAAGTGACAACGGTACCGAGTTCACCAGCAATATGTTTCAAGCCTATCTTCGAAAAGAGGGCATCCTACATGAGACCTCATGTATGGGAACATCGGAGCAAAACGGGAGGGTAGAACAAAAACACAAGCACATCCTCAATGTGGCTCGTGCGCTCAAATTTCAAGCAAATTTGCCAATCACATTTTGGGGAGAGTGTGTGTTAGCAGCAGTGCATATCATTAACAGGACCCCCACTTTAGCAAATAATGGTGTCACTCCACATGAGATGCTGTTTGGGAAACCAGCAAGCTATGCATACTTGAGGGTGTTTGGCTACCTCTGCTACGTGAAAAATAAGCCACAAGATAAGTTCGATGCAAAAGCCAACAGGTGCATATTTGTTGGATACCCTCAAGGACAAAAAGGATGGAAAGTCTATAATTTAGAAACCAGGCAATTCTTGGTGTCCAAAGACGTGGTTTTCTAAGAAAGTGTATTTCCTTTTGCTGGAAATGAAGAAGACACTTCTCCCACTAGAAATCATCCCAATGTCACGTTTATGGATGCAACACCCACCAGAGACAGCAGAGAAGAAGAACCTAAATCATCGAGCTTAGATGACACACCACAAGCCCACATGGATCCATTGCAAGTTCCTGATTTTTCAGAGTCAAATAAGGCCAACGAAAATGAAGAAATGCAAGAAGCTGTCAACACCACAACCTTGGGACCTCGAACTAGGCAGCCACCACCTTACTTGCGTGATTACTATTGCCATTTAGCTGGAAGTAACCCCTCACATAAATCCCATAAATCATCGAGCTCCTCTGGTAAGTCCTATCATATCTCAAACTTCATCCACTATGATCATTTTTCTCCCACTTACCAAACTTTCATGGCAGCCATCTCACAAAATGATGAGCCCAATAGCTACTCATAGGCAGTTCAAAGTGCAGAATGGTGTGATGTTATGACTTAGGAACTTGCTGCATTAGAAGCAAATCAAACATGGACACTTGAGCCACTGCCCATAGGTAAGAAACTTGTAGGATGCAAATGGGTTTATCGAATCAAGTACAAGGCTAATGGAGAGATTGATAAGTACAAAGCTTGACTCAAGGCAAAGGGATACACGCAAATAAAAGGAGAAGACTTTACTGAGACATTTGCCCCCATTGCTAAAATGACCACCGTTCGTTGTCTCCTTACCGTAGTCGTATCCAAAGGCTAGAATCTATATCAAATGGATGTAAGTAACGCGTTCCTACACGGTAATATTCATGAGGAAGTGTACATGGAGGTGCCTCAGGGGTATGTCACACCAGAAAAAGGATTAGTCTGCTGCCTGCACAAATCCTTGTATGGCTTACGTCAAGCGTCACAAAACTGGTATGCAAAACTCTCGAAAGCACTAGTTGCCTATGGTTTTCTCCAAAGTGATGCTAAGCACAAGCTGTTTACATACTCTACATCCCACATTTTCATAGCTATCTTAATATATGTTGATGACTTGGTGATTGTCGGGAATAATGTCATAGCATGTGAGAGATTCAAGTCCTATCTCCACACATGTTTCCATATGAAGGACTTGGGGACCTTGAAATACTTCCTCGGATTGGAGCTAGCTCGAAGCCCCAATGGCTTTTTCCTTTGTCAACGTAAATATGCATTAGACATCCTACAAGAGAGTGGAATGATAGACAATAAGCCATGCAGCTTCCCCATGGAACAACATCAATGCCTGTCCACTGCATCAGGAAAGCCCTATTCAAATCCAGTACAGTATCGAAGACTAGTTGGTCGCCTCATATATTTGACCATCACATGTCCAAAATTATCATATTCAGTTCACATCTTGAGTCAATTTATGCAAGCTCCCCAGCAAGACCACTAGCATGCTGCTATGCGAGTCTTGAGATACATAAAATCCTTTCCGGGTCAAGGCATCTGGCTGCCCAAGGACAATGACCTGACCTTAATAGGTTATAGTGATTTTGATTGGGCATCATGTCTAGTAACACGAAGGTCTATCACCGGCTACCTCATGAAGCTTGGACTTGTCCCTATCTCCTGGAAAACAAAGAAGTAAACCACAGTTTCCAAGTCTTCAACTGAGGCGGAGTATAGAGCCATGTCTCACGCAGCTTGTAACACCCCAACTTTTGGGATAATTACAATATAGTCCCAAAATGTACTGTTTTGTGAATTCTATGAGCAGTAAATTAAATTTGACTGTTCCGTGAGTGTATTTAACTTGTTGTATGTGATTTGCTCAGAGCCAAGGAAATAATAATTTTCTGCCCGGAAAGATCTTATTTTAATTAATTGGAGCTGGGGGATCTTACTAAACCCAATTCTGATTGATATATATATTAATCTCGTAATTTTTAGGATTTAAGCGTGCAATAAAATAATTTTATATTATTATAATATTATTTTATATTACAAGATCTCTTGTCTCAAAAATAGTAGAAATCGCTTGAATTGACCACGGATCTTTAAAAGTACTGTGGGACCCGCGTTTAGGAAAAGCAGTCAACTATGCTGACTGGACAAATTCTAGCCAATGAGAGCAAGTCAACGAAAGTGGCTTGACTTTTTAAACCAATAAGAATAGGTCAACAAAAGGAGCGTAGACTTTAATTTAGACCGTTGAATGAAGACTTAGTTAGGAAGCCTTTGATTTCAACCGTTGATCAAATCAATGGTGAGATTAGAATTCTAGTTTTATGACTAATTAATATCTACCTTAGATGTAATCTAGGGTTAGGAATTAAAGATGAAATCAATGGTTAGAATTAAGTCAAAAATAGTAGGCTTGAATTTGGTTAGTAGCTAATTAAGCTTAATTTGGTTAATTTAATTACTTAATTAGCAAACTAAGTGAACTAGTTTAGTTCTTAATTAATTATAATCTAAATACTAATTAGATATCCTAATATTGATTAAAGGTTATAATATATGCTAATATATATTAAACTAATTAGTTATATGATTAGAATGTTAATTAAGATTGGTTAGGATATTTAACCTAACTAATTCCCTAATTAATTAGCATATAATTAGGAGTAATTTGAAAGCAATTAAATCCCTAAAACACTAAGGAGCCACACGGTTTTTGGGCAGCAGCTTGGGAGGCTAGTTGGCTTGGTTCTACAAGGTTCTTGAACCCTTCAACATGACATAAGCCATGTGCACCACCATGTGAACTCAATAGGATATTTACCATGCAAAATTGAACACTCAACCTCACCCAAAACACTCACACGGCAGCAGCCCCTAATATTACACTCTTCACTTTTATTTTTACACTTATCACAATTAAGCTATCCATTTTCTCTCCAAAAATACCAAGAACCCATGCATACTTTTTCTTCTATTTCTTTCCCTCTCTATTCGGCCAAGTACCCTACCCACACCACCAAACCTCTATAATTTTATCTCTTTATATTTCCTAAACCCAAATCCTATTCTAAACACTTTTCATTCACAAAGTTTTGCCAAAAAACTACTCAATCTAGCCCAAAATCAAACATTTTGCTTACTTACTTAAGGGTAAGTCTTGATTCTATGGTTCAAAATTTGATTTCTAATTTTTCTAACCATGATTGTTCCATGATTTTTCAATATTAAACCTTGTATGTGTTTTTACTAATTGTTTAAGAATTTTAGGGATTTGTTTGGGGAGATTGCACGAAAATTTAAAGAAAGGAGGAAACTAACCGAATAATTGTCTTCAAGAGGTAAGAGGGAGATTTAATCTCATCAACCCTAAGTGGTGATGGGAAAATGGATTTGTTGTGTGTACCGAATCCATAAGGATTCATTTGTGTGGTTGTTTATGGTTTTTATTATTTTTGTGATTGTTTAAATGCTTTCCTATTTGTGCTTTATTTTTGCTATGCATGTTTATAGCTTTAAAATAAATTGTATATATATTGTATGTGTTTATAATTGTATAATTATTAAAGTAGGATGTGAATAACATGTAACGATTTGTATGAGTGTTCCAAAGAACACAGAATGAGGCTCACGGCCTTACATCAAACAAAGAACCAAAATGTTCTCAACAATTTTCTAAATCACTGATTTAAAGGATTTAGGTAAAATAATGGATTTAAGAATGATTTTGATTTAATTATGGCCAATATACCATTTAGTGTATAATTGAATATCATTTTATTTTTTATTTTGGCCAACATACCATTTTATTTTCTAAGATAGGTTAGGTAATAGATTTACAAAATAAACTAATTCCAATGAATCTTTAAGAAAACAAAAGGAATAAATTCAGTCTTAGAATTCTAAATTAGCAGAATTCAGTTTAAGTAAGAAATAAAGCAAATGTTTGAAAAATACTAATGTAAAGCTCATTTTATAAATTCTGAAGCGCGTTAGCGAGTTTCAAAGCGTAATTATTGGGCAAAAATAAAATAAACTATATTAAGTGGAAAACGTAAAAAAAATACCTTATACTGATTTTATAGGCAAAATGCTGTCGAAATTTACTAAAATCAGATGAATAAAATGAAAAGATTCCATACTGTATTTATAACACAAGGAAAATACTCTACGTATTTTAAAAGTACTTGATATAGTTTTACACATATTTAAAATAATAATTTTAAGTTATTCGGTTAAGAAAATGAATTAAAAATCTTATGCAATTGAGAAAATGATTTAAAAACATTATACGATGTTCAAAACGTCAAAATATCTTTAAGCGACTTAAAAACGTTTGTAAAAATGATGAGATTGTGAAAATGCGATAAAATGCCTACGCGATTGAACGATACAGTGAGTTTTGCTGTCAGGCCAAAGTGGTGGACCTGGACGTGTTGTGGTGTAGTACTGTCAAGTGAGACATACTATACTTTAGTATTTTGTGACTAAGGGTATTTTCGTAATTATGGTAAAATTTGGATAATAAGGGTATTTTTATAATTTTAAGTCATGCTTAGAGTGTTGTACCAATTTGGTTTATAATTGGTGATTGATTGATGAGGCGAATTACACTGTGTTTTGGTGTGATAAGCGTAGTGTGGTTCATTTATGAACTTGGAGACATTAGTGTGCGGAGAATTTCACATGAGGACAGTGGGTTGCTCCTCTGGGCCGTGGTAACTGGCAACACACTAATGATCTTGACAAGCACTATTCTTAGTCGGGATCTTGAGGAGACTATTATGTACTATGCCTGTAGTGCACGATGTATTGACTGTGTACTACTACACGATATTTGGACTGTGGACTATAGACACAATGTTTGACAGTGCAATAGTTTGGTTGGGCAGCCATAAAGTATTCTTAGTTTCTATTCGGATCATTCTCTCAGATATTCGTGTTTAGCTCCATGGAGTAGGAACGAGCCGGTGTGTGTTCATGCATTATCTGTATTTTACGGCTTACCATAATCTGTGATAAAATGTATGATTTATTGTTTTCCAATATTGCATGTGTTATTTTACTATGTACTGCTTGATATATTATGCATGATATGTTGGTATATACTGTTGTGATAATTGTTTTGAACTGTCATTTTCTTTATTGCCATGCGGGTAGTGATGTTGATTATCTCACCTCTCTATATGTTTTCTCGATATTATTATATTATTTTCGTAAAGAGTTTGAGGAAGAAGAGGATCAGCCTCTTGAGATATAGTATCCGGACGAGCGACAGCTGGGCGAGCTATACGAGGAAGAGGAGGCAGTAGATCACACTGATCATCAAGACTGATCTTGAGATCATGGCATTGCTAGGATTCTTCGGGTTTGTGAGACTTGGGTTTCACGGAGGTTCTGAGGCCTGGCGTATGCGAGTGGATAGAGGGACAGTTGTATATGTGGAATGTTTGAATGTGTCCCTATGTAGAGAGTATGATGGAGATGTCATATTCACTACAATGTTATATTTGCATCTAAAGTTGCCACTGACTCTTAGGCGTTGCTGGCAGGAAATATTCCATGCGCCTACTGAGCTCAGTAGCGAGTCAACAGCCCGGACTCATATCCGTAGTACTGTGAGATCTCCAAGATGTCAACCTTTCGATGGTCTTTCTGGAGGATGATCCATCGGAGGGTTAGATATCTATCGAGATGCACTTGAGCAATACTATGTCTTAGTTTTGTGTTAACTCTTTACTGCTTTGCTAAATACATGTAGTTGTAAATTATGTGTGTACTAAAGAAGAATCATATGTATATTACAGTATATTTATGTTTGTTATATTTCGTGTTCTGTATTATTTTATTTAATGTTATTAATATAAAAGAAAAAAAAATTTACCACAAATATTATTTAAGTATCAAATGTTTTATAACTTGGGTAAGTGTTTTATTTTATTTTATTTTATTGCATTCATAAATGTGACATCCCCACAAGGGTGTTACATTAGTTGGTATTAGAGCCCAAGTTAGAGTCTTTTGGGGTTGTGGTTAGGTCTGTTTTTGCTTGTGTTGTGTGATTCTCTGTGATTTGTTTTCGAAAGGTTACATCTGACATTGTTTTGTCTTGTTGAAGAGAAAGAAGATGTCTGGAGGAAGAGGAAGGCGTGCAAACGTGGAACGAGATGTGGATCCAATGATTGCAGTTGCTGATGCTATGCAGCGAATGGCAGAAGTAATTACATAGCAAAATCAAAGAGCAGCTCAACAACAAGATGCGACTGCTAATGCTTTGAATTTGTCTGAGTTTAGGCGCAACAACCCGCCACAGTTTAGAGGCGAGTTTGACCCTGAGAAGGCGAGTCTTTGGATTCAAGACTTGGAGAGAGTATTCGAAGGAATGGGGTGCGCGGAAAATAAGAAGGTAACATATGCTGCTTATATGTTAAGGGGAGATGCTGAGAATTGGTGGAGAAATACCCGCCAATTATTGCAAGCTGAAGGAACTGAGATCACCTGGGAGGTGTTTTGTGAAGTATTTCTGGAGAAGTACTTTCCCAGTACTGCTCGACATGCCAAGGAAATGGAATTTCTTGGTCTACATCAAGGGAATATGACTGTTGGAAAATATGCTGCAAAATTTGAGAGTTTGTCACAATTCTCAAGGTATTTCCAAATCCGACCAGATGAGGTATGGAAGTGCCAAAAGTTTGAAGATGGGTTAAGGGTAGAGCTGAGGCATGCAGTGCTACCTATGAGGATGAGAGAATTTCCTGTGTTGATGGACACTTGTTGAAGACTCGAGGCATTGGAGCCGTCCCGAGATCAGAGGAATCGTAACTTTGGACCGACTAGGTTCCAAAGGGGAGGTCGTAGCAGTAATACCCGGTTTCAGCGGAAGCCTTATGCGAGACCGTCAGGGAGTCAGCCTCAACGTCCATCAGTTGGGGGAAGTTCTAGCGGAAACCGAGTTGGTCAGAATGTGGCGTTTACGTCGACATGTTTTAAGTGTGGCAAGAGTGGCCATATATCTACAGATTGCTCGATCAAAGGAACGATCTGTTTCAACTACAGAAAACCTAGACATGTTTCTAGGGACTGCACTCAGCCGAAGAGGAAGCCTGCTGTGAGAAATGTTCGTGCTACTTAGCCAAGATCTGGAGGGCGAGTGTATACGATGACTGGAACTGAAGCTTCTCAATCTGAAGATCTTATTCAGGGAGAAGGTGTCATTGAAGGTAATCACCTGACTTTGCTATATGATTCGGGTGCAACACCCTCATTTATTGCATATGATTGTGTGGAAAGATTGAAACTGCCTATGTCTTCTCTGAGTTTTCAATTGATTGTTTCTACACCAACTGCCAAGCCTGTTGTTACATCCAAGATATGTATGAACTGTCCTATTGTTATAAAAGATCATATATTTCGGTCAATTTGATTTGTTTATCTCTTGTTGATATAGACATGATATTAGGAATGGACTGGTTATCTTCTAACCATATCCTTATAGACTGTGCGAGCGAAACCATAGTTTTTCCTAAGGAAGAAAGTTCTGGATTCTTGACTGTTGTTAAGGTTAAGCCATTGTTGAGGGATGGAGCTCAAGGGTTTATGTTGCTGTCTTCTTTGGAAGTCAAGTGTGAGAAGGATGTGAGCACTATTCCTATCATCAATGAGTTTCCAGAGATTTTTCTTGATGATATACCCGGTTTGCCACCGGAAAGGGAGATCGAATTCTCTATCGACTTAGTGCCGGGAGCAGGTCCTATTTCGATTGCACCGTATCGAATGTCGCCTGTAGAGTTGGTAGAGTTGAAGAAGCAATTGGAGGAATTGTTGGAGAAGCAGTTTGTGGACCTAGTGTTTCGCCATGGGGAGCACCAGTGCTACTAGTCAAGAAGAAGGATGGAACTTCGCGTCTTTGTGTTGATTATCGTCAGCTGAACAAGGTGACTATAAAGAATAAGTATCCACTACCGAGGATTGATAATCTGATGGATCAGTTGAAGGGAGCTGTCGTATTCTCTAATATAGATCTGCGATCAGGTTATCATCAGATTCATGTCAAGGTCGATGATATACCTAAAACAGCTTTCCGAACTCGTTATGGACATTATGAGTATCAAGTGATGCCGTTCGGAGTGACGAATGCTCCTGCAATATTCATGGACTATATGAATAGGATTTTTCATCCGTACCTAGACAGATTTATCGTTGTCTTCATCGATGACATTCTGATCTGCTCTCAAAGTCAAGAAGAGCATGCTGAACATCTCAGCATAGTTCTCCAGATTTTGAAGGAGAAGAAGCTGTATGCGAAGTTGGCAAAGTGCGAGTTTTGGTTGGAAGAAGTTCAATTTCTAGGTCACGTAATTTCCAAGGAAGGTATTGTCATAGATCCAGCAAAGGTGGAGACTGTTTTACAGTGGGAAAGGCCTAAGACTGTGATTGAGGTTTGAAGTTTTGTTGGATTAGCCGGATATTATCGAAGGTTTATTGAAGGTTTTTCTAAGATAGCTTGACCACTTACACAACTCACGAGGAAGGGCCAAGCTTTTGATTGGACGGAGGAACGTGAAGCGAGTTTCCAAGAGCTGAAGAAGAGATTGACGACTGCACCAGTGCTGATTTTGCCAAATCCTAACAAATCTTTTGAGGTGTATTGTGATGCATCTTATCAAGGGTTAGGATGTGTGTTGATGCAAAATCAGAATGTAGTAGCTTATGCTTCAAGACAGTTGAAGGTTCATGAGAGGAACTACCCAACGCACGATTTGGAGCTAGCTGCAGTAGTTTTTGCGTTGAAAGTGTGGAGGCATTTTTTGTATGGAGCCATGTTCAATGTCTTTAGTGATCACAAGAGCTTAAAATACTTGTTTGATCAAAAGGAATTGAATATGAGGCAGAGACGATGGTTGGAATTTTTGAAGGACTATGATTTTCAACTTCAATACCATCCAGGAAAAGCGAATGTGGTGGCTGATGCTTTGAGCAGAAAAGTGGTCAGTGTTTCTACTATGATGATCAAGGAGGAGGAGCTGATTAATCAATTCAGAGATCTATGGTTATCAATAGAGTTGGTACCCGGAAAAATTCATCTAGGTAGAGTTGTAGTTTTAAATGACTTGCTAGAAGTAATCCGAGAGAAACAAGATGAAGATGCGTTTTTACAGAACGAAAAGGAATTGTTGAAGCAAGGTCATAAAGCGATGGTGGAGGAAGGATCTGATGGAATCTTGAGGTTTGAAGGAAGAGTTTGTATACCTGATGATCCCGAACTTAAGAAAGCAATTTTGGATGAAGCTCATACTAGTAATTTGAGTATGCATCCGGGGATGACGAAGATGTATCAAGACTTGAAATGACTATTTTGGTGGCCAAGAATGAAGAGAGATGTAGTAGAACGTGTGACGTCTTGTCTTGTCTGTTAGAAGGCAAAGGTGGAACATCAAAGGCCTGCTGGTATGTTACAACCTTTGACTATTCCAGAATGGAAGTGGGATAGTATCTCAATGGATTTTGTTACCGGATTTCCAAGGACAAGGAAGGGTCATGATTCTATATGGGTGATAGTTGATAGGCTTACGAAATCAGCGTATTTCTTGCTGATCAATATTAAGTATTCGTTGGAACGCTTAACCCAGATATACATCGATGAAGTTGTTAGACTTCATGGTGTGCCTGCAAGTATAGTTTCTGATAGAGATCCTAGGTTTACGTCAAGCCTCTGGAAAAGTTTGCAAGAAGCCATGGGAACTAAATTGCGATTGAGTTCTGCATATCATCCAAAGACTAATGGTCAGACGGAGAGAACGATTCAGTCGTTGGAGGATTTGTTGCATGCTTGTGTGTTAGAACAACAAGGGAGTTGGGATGAATTTCTGTCTTTGATAGAATTCACCTACAACAATAGTTTTCACTCGAGCATAGGGATGGCACCCTATGAAGCTCTTTATGGACGACGATGCCGAACACCTTTGTGTTGGTATCAGGATGGAGAGAGTATGACTATTGGGCCTGATCTTGTGCAGCAGACTACAGAAAAGGTGAAAATGATACAGGAGAATATGCGAACGACTCAGAGCCGACAGAAAAGCTATGCTGATAAACGGAGACGACCTTTGGAATTTGAAGAAGGTGATGATGTGTTCTTAAGAGTTATGTCTATGACTGGTGTCGGAAGAGTTATTAAGTCTAGGAAGCTTACTCCTAAATTCATAGGACCTTATCAAATTATTCGTCGGATTGGTCCTGTCGCTTACCAAATAGCTTTACCGCTTTTTCTATCCAATCTCCATAATGTATTCCATGTGTCTCAGTAGAGGAAATACATTTCCGATCCAACCTATGTGATACAACCTGATGAAGTACAGCTGAAGGAAAATTTCACGTATGAAACACTTCCCGTTAAAATTGAGGACAGGAGAGTGAAACAACTTCGAGGGACGATGATTGAGCTGGTGAAGGTAGTGTGGAACGATGTAACAGGAGATGCTACATGGGAGTTAGAGGATAGGATGAGGGAGCAATATCCTCAATTATTTGATGTATGATGAATTTCTGGGACGAAATTCTTTTAGTAGGAGAGAGTTGTAACACCCCAACTTTTGGGATAATTACAATATAGTCTCGAAAAGTACTGTTTGTGAATTCTGTGAGCAGTAAATTAAATTTGACTGTTCCGTGAGTGTATTTGACTGTTGTATGTGATTTGCTCAGAGCCAAGGAAATAATAATTTTCTACCCGGAAAGATCTTATTTTAATTAATTGGAGCTGGGGGATCTTACTAAACCCAATTCTGATTGATATATATATATTAATCTCGTAATTTTTAGAATTTAATTGTGTAATAAAATAATTTTATATTATTATAATATTATTTTATATTACAAGATTACCTCTTGTCTCAAAATAGTAGAAATCATTTCGAATTGACCACGGATCTTTAAAAATCTTGTGGGACCCGCATTTTGGAAAAGCGATCAACTATCTTGATTTGGACAAATTCTAGCCAATGAGAGCAAGTCAACGAAAGTGGCTTGACTTTTTAAACCAATAAGAATGGGTCAACAAAAGGAGCGTAGACTTTAATTTGGACCATTGGATGAAGACTTAGTTAGGAAGCCTTTGATTTCAACCGTTGATCAAATCAATGGTGAGATTAGAATTCTAGTTTTATGACTAATTAATATCTACCTTAGATGTAATCTAGGGCTAGGAATTAAAGATGAAATCAATGGTTAGAATTAAGTCAAAAATAGTAGGCTTGAATTTGATTAGTAGCTAATTAAGCTTAATTTGGTTAATTTAATTACTTAATTAGCAAATTAAGTGAACTAGTTTAGTTCTTAATTAATTATAATCTAAATACTAATTAGATATCCTAATATTGATTAAAGGTTATAATATATGCTAATATATATTAAACTAATTAGTTATATGATTAGAATGTCAATTAAGATTGGTTAGGATATTCAACCTAACCAATTCCCCAATTAATTAGCATATAATTAGAAGTAATTTGAAAGCAATTAAATCCCTAAAACACTAAGGAGCCACACGATTTTTGGGCAGCAGCTTGGGAGGCTAGTTGGCTTGGTTCTACAAGGTTCTTGAACCCTTCAACATGACATAAGCCATGTGAACCACCATGTGAACTCAATAGGATATTTACCATGCAAAATTGAACACTCAACCTCACCCAAAACACTCACACGGCAGCAGCCCCTAATATTACACTCTTCACTTTTATTTTTACACTTATCACAATTAAGCTATCCATTTTTCTCTCCAAAAATACCAAGAACCCATGCATACTTTTTCTTCTATTTCTTTCCCTCTCTATTCGGCCAAGTACCCTACCCACACCACCAAACCTCTATAATTTTATCTCTTCATATCTCCTAAACTCAAATCCTATTCTAAACACTTTTCATTCACAAAGTTTTGCCAAAAAACTACTCAATCTAGTCCAAAATCAAACCTTTTGCTTACTTACTTAAGGGTAAGTCTTGATTCTATGGTTCAAAATTTGATTTCTAATTTTTCTAACCATGATTGTTCCATGGTTTTTCAATATTAAACCTTGTATGTGTTTTTACTAATTGTTTAAGAATTTTAGAGATTTGTTTGTGGAGATTGCACGAAAATTTAAAGAAAGGAGGAAACTAACCGAATAATTGTCTTCAAGAGGTAAGAGGAGATTTAATCTCATCAACCCTAAGTGGTGATGGGAAAATGGATTTGTTGTGTTTAGAATCCATAAGGATTCATTTGTGTGGTTGTTTATGGTTTTTATTATTTTTGTGATTGTTTAAATGCTTTCCTATTTGTGCTTTATTTTTGCTATGCATGTTTATAGCTTTAAAATAAATTGTATATATATTGTATGTGTTTATAATTGTATAATTATTAAAGTAGGATGTGAATAACATGTAATGATTTGCATGAGTGTTCCAAAGAACACAGAATGAGGCTCATGGCCTTACATCAAACAGAGAACCAAAATGTTCTCAACAATTTTCTAAATCACTGATTTAAAGGATTTAGGTAAAATAATGGATTTAAGAATGATTTTGATTTAATTATGGCCAACATGCCATTTAGTATATAATTGAATATCATTTTATTTTTGATTTTGGCCAACATACCATTTTATTTTCTAAGATAGGTTAGGTAATAGATTTACAAAATAAACTGATACAATGAATCTTTGAGAAAACAAAAGGAATAAATTCAGTCTTAGAATTCTAAATTAGCAGAATTCAGTTTAAGTAAGAAATAAAGTAAACGTTTGAAAAATACTAGCGTAAAGCTCATTTTATAAATTCTGAAGCGCGTTAGCGAGTTTCAAAGCGTAATTATTGGGTAAAAATAAAATAAACTATATTTAGTGGAAAACATAAAAAAAAATACCTTATACTGAATTTATAGGCAAAATGTTGCCGAAATTAACTAAAATCAGACGAATAAAATGAAAAGATTCCATACTGTATTTATAACACAAGAAAAATACTCTACGTATTTTAAAAGTACTTGATATAGTTTTACACATATTTAAAATAATAATTTTAAGCTATTCGGTTAGGAAAATGAATTAAAAATCTTACGCGATTGAGAAAATGATTTAAAAACATTACGCGATGTTCAAAACGTCAAAATATCTTTAAGCGATTTAAAAATGTTTGTAAAAATGATGAGATTGTGAAAACGTGATAAAATTCCTGCGCGATTGAACGATACAGTGAGTTTTGCTGTCGGGCCAAAGTGGTGGACCAGGAGGTGTTGTGGTGTAGTACTGTCAAGTGGGATATACTATACTTTAGTATTTTGTGACTAAGGGTATTTTCGTATTTATGATAAAATTTGGATAATAAGGGTATTTTTATAATTTTAGTTTATGCTTAGAGTGTTGTACCAATTTAGTTTATAATTGGTAATTAATTGATGAGGCGAATTACACCGTGTTTTGGTGTGATAAGCGTAGTGTGATTCATTTATGAACTTGGAGGCATTAGTGTGCTGAGAATTCCACATGAGGACAGTGGGTTGCTCCTCTGGGACGTGGTAACGGGCAACACACTAATGATCTTGATAAGCACTATTCTTTGTCCGGATCTTGAGGAGACTATTATGTATTATGCCTGTAGTGCATGGTGTATTGACTGTGTACTACTACACAATGTTTGGACTGTGGACTATAGACACAATGTTTGACAGTGCAATAGTTTGGTTGGGCAGCCATAAAGTATTCTTAGTTTTTATTCGGATCATTCTCTCAGATATCCGTGTTTAGCTCCATGGAGTAGGAACGAGTCGGTGTGTGTTCATGCATTATCTACATTTTACGGCTTACCATAATCTGTGATAAAATGTATGATTTATTGTTTTCCAATATTGCATGTGTTATTTTACTATGTACTGCTTGATATATTATGCATGATATGTTGGTATGTACTATTGTGATAATTGTTTTGAACTGTCGTTTTCTTTATTGCCATGCGGGTAGTGATGTAGATTGTCTCACCTCTCTATATGTTTTCTCGATATTATTATATTATTTTCGTAAAGAGTTTGAGGAAGAAGAGGATCAGCCTCTTGAGATACAGTATCCGGACGAGCGACAGCCGGGCGAGCTGTACGAGGAAGAGGAGCCGGTAGATCACACTGATCATCAAGACTGATCTTGAGATCATGGCGTTTCCAGGATTCTTCGGGTTTGTGAGACTTGGGTTTCACGGAGGTTCTGAGGCCTGGCGTATACGAGTGGATAGAGGGATAGTTGTATCTGTGGGACGTTTGACTATGTCCCTATGTAGAGAGTATGATGGAGATGTCATATTCACTACTATATTATATTTACATCTAGAGTTGCCATTGACTCTTAGGCGTTACTGGCAAGGAATATTCCATGATCCTAGTGAGCTCAGTAGCGAGTCAATAGCCCGGAATCGTGTCCGTAGTATTGTGAGATCTCCAAGATGTCAACTTTTCGATGGTCTTTCTGGATGATGATCCACCGGAGGGTTAGATATCTATCGAGATGCACTTGGGCAATACTATGTCTTAGTTTTGTGTCAACTCTTTACTGCTTTGCTAAATACATGTAGTTGTAAATTATGTGTGTACTAAAGAAGAATCATATGTATATTACAGTGTGTTTATGTTTGTTATATTTCGTGTTCTATATTAATTTATTTAATGTTATTAATATAAAAGAAAAAAAAATTACCATAAATATTATTTAAGTATCAAATGTTTTACAACTTGGGTAAGAGTTTTATTTTATTTTATTTTATTGCATTCATAAATGTGACATCCCCACAAGGGTGTTACATAGCTAGTGAAATCATATGGCTGCAAAGCTTGCTTAATTCTCTGCAAGTGAGTTCCACGAGCCCAACCACTCTTTTCTGTGACAACCAATCAGCTATGCACTTAACTTCTAATCCAGTCTTCCACGAGCGAACAAAGCACATAGAAGTGGTCTGTCACTTCATCCGGGAACATCTTCAATTTGGGACCATCACAACCGCTTATGTTCCAACCTTGCAACAGCCAACTGATTTGTTCACAAAGTCTCTCGGTACCAAGCAGTTTCAGGAGCTGATGTCCAAGTTGGGTGTTCAAAATGCGTACTCCCAACTTGAGGGGGGGTAATACGAGATAAGGATAAGTATAAGTAACAATAGAACATTCCATTAGGCACACAGCTGTAACAGCTGAAGCTATCCCTTAGTTTAGCTTGTCTGTTAGGATCCTTTCTTATCCTTATGATACCAGAACATATGTGTATGTATATATATATATGCATGCGTGCTGTCGCGACCAGGATCACGGTAAAAAATAGCAACTCATGAAATTTTAAATATATGAAAATGGAGTCGCCACCAATTTTATTTGAATTTGAAAAAATTAGAAAACCTTTCTTTGAAAATAGTCTTTGGAGTCAGATTGAATTCGGGAGTCGGTTATGAATAGGGAAGGGCAGAAACTTAATCCCACAGCACCCCTAGCACACCCGTTCTAAAACGGTACCTTAAGTTAATTATGTAAATTTTTAGTAATTCTTGAAAATATTTGTTTTACCCCTTTTGTAAAAGAAATAAATGAAATAGATAAATGAATTATGAAAAATTAAATTTTGGCTTGACAAAATAGAAATTCTGCTCCTACGTATCCCCAGCTGCAATGAGGAAATCAAAGTCACGTAGTTCTTTAAAAAATAATTGATTGGTTGATTTTAATTAAAAAAAGATTTAATTTTTAATTTTGAAAATTTTAATTAACAATTCGTCACAACTCAGTTAATCAAATTAAGGGCTGAGTAGGTGAAGTTCGGCGTCACGCTAGAGACGTCACCCATGGCTCATCAAGTTTATTAAAAAAAACCATTTAAAAAAAAGTTTTGAGTCTTTATCGATTAGCGATTTGTTTTATTTCGAAAAGATAAAATTTTGAAGACAATAAATAAATAAATAAAGAAGAATCATCAAGTTGTCACAACTCAAATGATTATAAAAATTATAAGATTAACAAGTTGTCACAACTCGAGTTAATCCTATTTTATTCTTTTGAAAAAGATTCA
The DNA here is from genome assembly GCA_029884595.1 of Ormosia semicastrata. Classification (NCBI taxonomy): domain Eukaryota; kingdom Viridiplantae; phylum Streptophyta; class Magnoliopsida; order Fabales; family Fabaceae; genus Ormosia; species Ormosia semicastrata. The sequence goes on from JAQQTO010000060.1 coordinate 76,165,681, forward strand.
ATTATTTTATTTTATTTTATTTTATTTATCATTTTATTTTCATTTTTTTTGCTTTTTTTATTTAATCACAAAACACAACTTAAAACGTAATATCAAATAAAGCAAACCCTATCAAAACAAAATTAATCCTAAAAGAGAAAAAAAAAAACTCAAAATAAATATATATATATATATATATATATATATGTATATATATATATAATTATACTTTTTTTGTTTTTGACATTGTCGTATATTACCCATTTTTTATATAAAAAAATACCCTCAAGTTGGAAATGGGCTGTTAGCCCAAAAAAAATAAAATATAAAATTGTTAAATGAACATAAAAAAAAACAAAACAGGAAAGACAAATGATAGGAACAGAAGAGGATATTCTGGAAGCCAAAAACGTAAACACAGGGGAGGGGGAGGTTAGAGCGCACAAAGCGGCGCTGCTACTACTTACTCGCGGTGTACGGCCAGTGGAGCTCCGGATCTGGCGAGTGGCGGCGGCTGGATCATCTCGGGTTCAAGTGGAGCGGCTAGGCTCGTGCTGATCTGGCATGTCGCGGGTTCGGGCCGGTGGGGGAGCTCAGGTCATCGTTCGCGAGTTCATCCATGGGGGGAGCAGCGGTGCGAGTGATGGGTCGCGGCTGGCATTTTCCGTTTGTGCCACAGATCTGAGCTGCGGGTGGCTGCTGTCCGATGTGGTGAGGTGGCTGCTGTGATGGGGTGCGCAAAGGAGGGATGAGCTTGGCCTGTAGATGGTGAGGTGGTAGAGTGGTGTTCGATCTGGTGGTGCGACCTTGAAGATGGTAGTTGTGGTGTTAATGGAGGAAGGTGGTTTAAGGACGGTGGAAGTTTGAATATGGCGGGGTTTCACGTGATAGCCAGTCACGGTGCCTTTGGGTTGCTGCAAGGATTGGATGAGTGGTGTGTGGCTGGTGATGAAAGGAAAAAATGGTTATGGGTAGTTTGGGTTATATTTGGTTGATGGAGGTGAGGTGATGGTGAGTGAGGGTGGTCACGGTTTGGAGGGAGTGGTAGTTGTTGGTGAGGAGATGGTGAAGATGGGTATGGAAGATGGTTATGAAGGGAAGATCATAGTCATGGTAGTGAGAGGGGAGTCACGACTATGGTGATGTTTTGGTGTTTTGATGGTTGAGGATGGAGGTGATCATGTTTGTTGGTAGATGGTGGCCGTGAATGGGGTTTCGGTTTGGGGTGTGACAAAGGTGGTGGTTGCTGGTATGCAAGTGACTGTTATGGGTAAAAATGGTGGCTATGGAAGAGGCTTGAACGTGGTTTTGGTTGAAGATGGCTGGTGAGATTCTACAAGAATATGGTTCAAGGGACAGGGTGTGCTTTTTTCTGCTCCAAAATCGATCTCCCTTTTGTTTTCTCTTTTTTCTCTCTGATCTCCCCCCCTCTTCTGCCTTGTTCTATCCCTTTTGAAGAGTATGAAAGACTCAATTTTGGGTGTGCAAGGATGAGATTCAGTATAGGGTAGCTGACTATAGCAATAGCTCAGTTGCTATATCCATGAATTTCCTTGGGATTGAAATTTTCTCCAGGCTTCAATCTCTGTCAAATTGCCATTTTTATGCCTCTCCTTGGGTCTTGGGTCTGCAGGAGGTAGACAGATAACATAAATGAGCTACCAAAAGTTTTTTTTTTCAATTTTTATTTTTTTGTTGTTTTTTCTTTTGTTTTAGGCTAAAAAAAAAGAGCTAACAATATGGACTTGAATTATTTTTTTTTTTGGAGTCCGGTCAAAATTGGGTGTTCACAGTTGCCCATCTTTACTTGTTTCTTATTAGATAAAAGGAAAATTGTGGTCTTCATATTATCGTCGTAAGAAATGAATAAAGACATGAACTTCAATTTTGTCTGGTAATGCAAAAAAAGATAAATGCAAAACAAAGCAAGAACAATGATAGGAATTTAAAAATGCAATGAATCGATGTGCTCAAGAGTGAATTAAAATGCAGGGAGCCGATGCGCTCAAAAGAAATTAAAATGCAGGGAGCCGATGCGCTCAACAGGAATTAAAATGCATGGAGCCAATGCGCTCAACAGAAAGCATGGAGCCGATGCGCTCAAAAAAATTAAAATGCATGGAGTCAATGCGCTCAACAGAATTTAAAATGCATGGAGCTTATGCGCTTCAAAGAAATTGATAGAAATTTAAAATGCATGGAATGCATGGACCCGATGTGCTCAACGGAACTTAAAATGATAATGGACAATTGAGTCCCGAAATTTAAATGACAACGGGCAACTGAGTCCCTGAATTTAAATGACAATGGGCAATTGATTCCCGAAATTTAAAAGACAATGGGCAACTGCGTCCCGGAATTTAAATGACAATGGGCAACTGCGTCCCGGAATTTAAATGACAATGGACAACTGCGTCTCAGAATTTAAATGACAATGGGCAACTGAGTCCAGAAATTTAAAAGACAATGGGCAACTGAGTCCCTGAATTTAAATGACAATGGGCAACTGAGTCCCGAAATTTAAAAGACAATGGGCAACTGAGTCCCAAAATTTAAAAGACAATGGAAAACTGAGTCTCGGAATTTAAATGACAATGGGCAACTGCGTCTCGGAATTTAAAAGACAATGGGCAACGGAGTCCCTAAAAAATATAAATTTAAAAAGACAATAGGCATCTTGATCCAAAAAGATTTTTCTTCTTTTTCTCATTTTTCTTTTTTTTTTTTTTCTTTTTTTTCTTTGTTTTTTCTCTTTTTTTTTTCTTCTTCTTTTTCTTTGTTTTCTCTTTTTTTTTTTTTTTTTTTCTTTTTTTTTTTCTTTTCTTCTTTTTTGTTCCTTTCTCTTTTTTTATTTTTTTAAAAGTCCTTTGAACCAATGACGACTTTTGGAAAGCTTTGACTAATCAAAACTCTTGTTCACATGCTTTTGCTTGTTGGACCTGATAACCTTGATCCTTTTTACTCATCTTTTCTTTCCTTTTTCTTCTTCTTTCTCTTTCCTTGTTTTCCATTCTCAACTCTCCTTTTGAGAAATGAGATGATCATCTCTTGTCATGAACCCTTGTTTGACTGAGTCTTTGAGAGAAAATTTACCCCAGTATTTCACTTTGTCCCTCATCTAGTGATTCCCTACAACTGCTTGATAACTTAATCATTGTCTGTGTTGCTACTTCCTTCAACACATCTTCTCCTTAGTCCTTCAAAAATTTTGCCCCAGTATGGCCAATTGAATGCAAACAAAATTGCCCCTATGTAGCTAATCAAATGCAATTCATAATTGCCCCAGTTTGGTGCACCCTTCAAGAAGTTTCAGGTCAATTTTCTTTGAGATTTTGCCTATTTGTTTGCCCTAACATTTGCTTAGACTGCCATTTCGGGTTTTCAACCTAATGAGCTTTTTTCCTTTTTTATTATTTGCTCTAACTTTTTTTGCTTAGGCCGCCCTTTCGGGTTTTCAGCCTAACAAGCTTTTTTTCTTTTTTTTATTTGCTCTAATTTTTTTGCTTAGGCTGCCCTTTTGAGTTTTTAGCCTAACGAGCTTTTTTTTGTTCGGGTACCTCATCTTCCTTCAATTGGGATTTCCAAGTTCTTTTTGATCTGAATTGTTCAGCAGGAGATTGTCATTAGATGGTCAAATCATAGTGTTATACTTATGTTTACCTTACCTGAAGCATTACGTAACAGAAACTCATGGATTCAAAAAGTACAATAGAAAGGGAATTTACTAACTGAGTAACTTTTTTACTAATTTTGGGAGTATGAATATACAAAGGACATTTACAAAGGATAAAGACACAAGAAGTAGAATAGCAAGAAAGCCAAAGGGTTTTTGCCCCAGTATGGACGTGATTGATCCTTACTCGATAATACATATCTTCAAAAATCTACCCTCATGTAGGGTATAACATGAATTTGACTCAGGGTATATCATTTGTGAACAAAAATGGCCCCAGTGTAAGTCATGAAGCTACACTAATGTGGGTCAAATTGAACCAAGAGAACGACAAAAAAAATGCCCCAGTTTAGAGTCAAATTAAGCAAAGTAGAAACTTGTCCTAGTATAAGGTCAAATTGAACCAAAGAGAAATTTGCCCCAGTCTAGGACTGAGTAGGGCAGAAACTCGCCCTGGTGACCAAAAGGTTTGTCCTAATGTAGGTCAAATTGAATTAGGGAGAAGAATGTCCTAGTGTGGGACTAGCTCGAATAGGGTAGAAACTTGCCCAGGTGTAAGTCTCTTTTTTTCTTTTTTTCTTTTTCTAAAGGAGCAATGAACTAGATACTTAGATGAACATAACATTTGTCTCAAAATTAAAGTCAATGAAAATGACAGTAATCCTTCATTGATCAAAATGGACTTTTTGAGGCTTGTAACGTGGCCAAGGCTAGGGGTTATGAAAGGAAAGATATAAGGCTCAAACAAGTATTTAAGGGTTGAATGGGACCAAGGATCCTTGTTCAAAGTTAAACTTTGTCAATTGCCTTTGTACTTTCAAGCACACTTTTTTCTTACTGCTCTCCATTTCTTCTCTTTTTGTTTTCATTTTCTTTCATTTGCCCTTGTCATGACTTATTTCATCTCATTTTTTTCTTTCTCTTATCTTTTTTTTTTTTTTTTTTTTTTTTGTTTTTTTTATTTTTTATTTTTTTATCATTTTTTTTTATTTTTACTTCTTGCCCCTTTCACCATTTTCTTCCATTTCCATTATGTTTCAAAACTGTCACTATGACGATCAACCTTTGCTTTATATCATCCCCTAGTGTAGGGGTGATCCTTGTCGAGGGTTTATTGAAGAAATTTTCAAGCTCAAAAGGGATAACGAGAGATAATGGAAAGATGAATTCTTGTGAAGGATAGAGAAACATGACCAATCTTCATTTCAAATCTTGATTGCTTATTTTGAAAAATTTTAATTTAGGGACAAAAGGCTAATGCACACCAAGTGATTACTTCATTGCTCCTTTATTATTTTTCTTTTTTTTGTTCATTATTTTTTTTTTTACAAATGGCACCTACACACGTGGACCTCATGACTACTGATATCTATCAAAGCAAGAATTGGAGTCCAATGGAGTCCAAACACAAGGAAGGCATTTTGAATAAGCAAGAGAAAATAAATGACTAGAAAGACCATGAAAATGAAAGGAAACAAGATATCCATGCAAATTTATTACATTAATGCTTCAAGAAAGTTAACATAAGTCCATCATCACTGATTTTTTATGGCAATCACTTCAATCAACTCCTCAGATCTCCAATTGTTTAGAGGTTTCAAGTTGATGGAGGGCGAATGGTGTAGGCAGGGTAAGATGGTGGATGACGGGTTTGGTTTCGCATGTAGCTCACTTCCGGCTCCTTTTCCTTAGGGGAAAAACTCTTTCTTAAAACTACTTTCATCATTACCAGTTAGCAATTTACCAGCTTTTACCAAAATTTCAATCCTCTCCCCAGCCACTATTAACTCAGCAAAGTCGAGATAAACAGTGTCTGCCATTGTCTCAATATAAGGAGTTCCTAGAGTCCCTAGAAAATATGAGCACAATTCTATCAACGTCAACGGTGGTTGCACTTGTGCTGCGAGAGCTCTCCATCTCTAGGCATACTGCTTGAAGGCTTCCTCATTTTTCTTTTGCATTGAGCCCAATTGTTCCCGGGTAGGAGCTGCATCTACATTGAACTTGTATTGATCCATGAATAGATCAGCTAATTCCATCCAACAAGAAATCTTAAAGTGGTCTAATTGAAGATACCACTCTAAAGCGGGGCCTGTAAGACTCTCGTGGAAAAAGCTAATGCGGAACTTATCATCCCTGGACCAAACAGCCATCTTGGTTCCATAACTGATCAAATGAAACCGAGGGTTGCCACACCCATCATACTTGGCAAAATCAGGAATCTTGAAGCCTTTAGGGATCATGACATCTATGGTAGGGCACAGTTCTTCTATTCTGAGGGGACAACCCTTGATTGCTTTGATTTGTTCTTCCATCCTTTCTATCCATCTTTCTTCCATCTTATCTTTTGATGTGCCACATGACCATTCCCAACAAGAAATCCTGTTGTCACTAGAATAGACATATGTGGTTGTTCCCAAGTGAATTCAAGATTACCATGAACCTTATTTCGAGTATTCTCTGAAGAACGATACCCTTCTCCTATAGGAATCACTAATGGTGCAGTATCCGAGGTCCTTCCCACAACAGGCATCTCAGTTGTGATCCCGGGGTTTGTCCTCATGGAAGTGATAGTGGGCAGGCACGGATGTGCCCCAGCCACTCCTGTGCTTCCGGCCGCCCCAATCAAGGTGAGAGCCTCCCTCATGGCCAACATTTCCTTCATTCTTCTCTGAGACTCTGTCATTTCATCCATCCTCCCTTTCATCTCATCTTCTTCCATACTTAGATTTCTTCCTTCGTTCTCAACTGCCATCGCTGCAAGCCTTGCTCGAGCCCTTGTGCTGTGAACTCGGGTTTGATTGGTGTCTTCTTTCCTTAGTCGCACAATGGTTGCTGGACACGGTAACATCATACAAGGAATGAGATGAAATGAATGAGATTAATGCCAGGCATAAGGTGAGATGAATGAAATGAAAACATTTTTTTTCAAATGCATGGAATGAAAATACATGATTTTTTTTATATCATTTTTGTAGAATGCTAAAGATGCCATGAAAATGCATGATTTTTTTTTTTGAGAATGCATGATTTATTTTTTATTTATTTTTTAATGCTAATGATGCCATGAAAATGCATGATTTTTTTTTGAGAATGCTAGGAAGGACATGAAAATGCAAGATGATTTTTTTTAAGAATGCTAGGAATGCTATGAAAATGCGAGATGAAGTATTTTTTTTATGCAAAAATAAATGACATGATGAATAGATAGATAAAGAAGATTTTTTTTTTTTTGCTAGGAATGAAAATGTAAGATGATTTTTTTTGTGCAAGAATGAATGGCATGAGGAAGAGACAAAGAAAAAGTATGCTCCCTTTGTGTCCTAATGGGATGACCTTAAACTTGAGGATTTCTATCCAAAGGATTTATGAGTCCTTCTAATTCGTGAGAACTTTCATTGGGTGACACTTCTATTCTAAAGGCCTTTAGAGCTAAGTCCCATTTCAGAATGTTGACCACAAATAGTGAGTAAACCACTAGGTGCGGGACATTTGTGAAAAAGGCACACTCTAGATGAAGTTTTCGCGATAGTCAAACAGGATGTACATCCAAAATGGCAACTACTATACAACCTCTACTTAACTTAGGCTTCACTCAGACCCGGGTATAGGGCCTCACTCGGATGTGTGTGATAAACATATAGGTGCGGTGGGTGTAGGGAACACACAAACCTTCAAAGTCCTAAGACTACCCATATCCTACAAAATAAAACAAACACAAAACAACCTCCAAAAGTTTTCTAACCTAAGGTTTGCATAATAAAATAATTAACAATAACAATAAAAAACCATCAAATATATAAAATAAAAAAAGAAAGAAAAAAAGGTAAAATAAACATATAAAGATCACAAACATTTTGCACAACTAACTTTTATAGGTTTGACTCTCAAGTATCCCTAGTGGAGTCGCCATCTGTCGCGATCGTGATTGCGGCAAAAAATAGCAACTCATGAGATTTTAAAATATGAAATTGGAGTCGCCACCAATTTTATTTGAATTTGAAAAAATTAGAAAACCTTTCTTTGAAAATGGTCTTTGGAACCAGATTGAATTCGAGAGTCAGTTATGGATAGGGAAGGGCGGAAACTTAATCCCACAGCACCCCTAACACACCCGTTCTAAAATGGTACATTAAGTTAATTATGCAAATTCTTAACAATTCTTGAAAATATTTATTTTACCCCTTTTGTAAAAGAAATAAATGAAATAGATAAATGAATTATGAAAAATTAAATTTTGGCTTGACAGAATAGAAATTCTGCTCCTACGTATCCCCAGCTTCAATGAGGAAATCAAAGTCACGTAGTTCTTTAAAAAATAATTGATTGGTTGATTTTAATTAAAAAAGATTTAATTTTTAATTTTGAAAATTTTAATTAACAAGTCGTCGTGACTCAGTTAATCAAATTAAGGTTTGAGTAGGTGAAGTTCGGCATCACGCTAGAGACGTCACTCATGGCTCATCAAGTTTATTAAAAAAACCATTTAAAAAAAGTTTTGAGGCTTTATCAATTAGCAATTTATTTTATTTCGAAAAGATAAAATTTTGAAGAGAATAAATAAATAAATAAATAAGAATCATCAACTTATCACAACTCAAATGATTATAAAAATTACAAGATTAACAAGCTGTCACAACTCAGTTAATCATATTTTATTTTTTTGAAAAAGATTCAATTATTTTATTTTTATTTTTTTATTTTTTATCATTTTCTTTTTATTTTTTTATTTTTTTATTTAATCACAAAACACAACTTAAAATGCAATATCAAATAAAGCAAACCCTATCAAACCAAAATTAATCCTAAAAGAGAAAAAAACTCATATATATATATATATATATATATATATATAATTATATAATTATACCTTTTTTTCTTTTTGACATTTTTGTATATTACCCTTTTTTTATACAAAAAAAAACCCTCAAGTTGGAAATGGGCTGTTAGCCTAAAAAAAATAAAAATAAAATTTTTAAATGAACATAAAAAAAAGACAGGAAAGACAAATGATAGGAACAGAAGAGGATATTCTAGAAGCCAAAAACGTAAACACAGGGGAGGGGGAGGTCAAAGCGCACAAGGCGGTGCTGCTACTGCTTACTCGCGGTGTACGGCCAATGGAGCTCTAGATTTGGCGAGTGGCGGCGGCTGGATCATCTCAGGTTTGGTTGGAGCAGCTAGGCTCGTGCGGATCTGGCGTGTCGCGGGATCGGGCTGGTGGGGGAGCTCCGGTCGTCGTTCGCGAGTCCGTCCACGGGGGGAGCAGCGGTGCGAGTGATGAGTCACGGCTAGCGTGTGCCGTTCGTGCCACAGATCTGAGCTACGGGTAGCCGCTGTCCGATGTGGCGAGGTGGCTGCTGTGACGGGGTGCGCGGAGGAGGGATGAGCTTGGCCTGTAGATGGTGAGGTGGTAGAGCGGTGTTCCGATTTGGTGGTGCGACCTTGAAGATGGCAGCTATGGTGTTAATGGAGGAAGGTGGTTTGAGGAAAGTGGAAGTTTGAATGTGGTGGGGTTTCATGTGATAGCCAATCACGGTGGCTTTGGAGTTCTTTGCAAGGATTGGATGAGTGGTGTGTGGTTGGTGATGAAAGGGAAAAATAGTTATGGGTAGTTTGGGTTGTATTTGGTTGATGGAGGTGAGGTGATGGTGAGTGAGGGTGGTCACGGTTTGGAGGGTGTGGTAGTTGTTGGTGAGGAGATGGTGAAGATGGGTTTGGAAGATGGTTATGAGGGGAAGATCATAGTCATGTTAGTGGGTGGGGAGTCATGGCTATGGTGATGTTTTGGTGTTTTGATGGTTGAGGATGGAGGTGGTCATGTTTGTTGGTAGATGGTGGCCGTGAATGGGGTTTCGGTTTGGAGTGTGACAAAGGTGGTGGTTGCTGGTATGCAGGTGACTGTTATGGGTAAAAATGGTGGCTATGGAAGAGGCTTGAACGTGGTTTTGGTTGAAGATGGCTGGTAAGATTCTGCAAGAAGATGGTTCAAGGGACAGGGTGTGCTTTTTTCTGCTCCAAAATTGATCTCCCTTTTGTTTTCTTTTTTTTTTCTCTCTGATCTCCCCCCTCTTCTGCCTTGTTCTATCCCTTTTGAAGAGTATGAAAGACTCAATTTTGAGTGTGCAAGGATGGGATTCAGTATAGGGTAGCTGACTATAGCAATAGCTCAGTTGCTATATCCATGAATTTCCTTTGGATCGAAATTTTCTCCAGGCTTCAATCTCCGTCAAATTGCCATTTTTATGCCTCTCCTTGGGTCTTGGGTCTGTAGGAGGTAGACAGATAACATAAACGCGCTACCAAAAGTTTTTTTTTTCAATTTTTATTTTTTTTGTTTTTTCTTTTGTTTTAGGCTAAGGTACTTATGTGTTTGGGGTAAAAAAAAGAGCTAACAATATGGACTTGAATTATTATTTTTTTTTTTTTTTGTAGTCCGGTCAAAATTGAGTGTTCACAGTGCCAAAACTATGTGACAAAAATATTAAGTTTATATCACATGCCCTTACATCATGACAAAGTTAGAATATAAAAATATAAAATATAAAATAAAATCAATTATAATCAAATTGTAAAATTATGTAAATGTAAAATGATATATGTATAAATATGGGTAAGTAATATTACTTTTAAAAAAATGACAGTAATCACAGTGCTCGTAATATATTGACATTTTAGAGGGACAATCGACAGACATAGGCGTCAAACATTTACCTAAAAAGATTTGTCACTAAAAATATATGCGTGCCCATCTTTTTTTATATGAACAAAAGGGGTTAAACCCCAAACAATACAAGGCTAAAAGCCCCTAGGAAACGAAATACAAGAAGCATCTGTCCTTAAGGCATTAACAATGAAACTAGGAGGGAAATCAAAAACTCTAACATGAACTTCCAAAGAAAGGCCAAATTTGGCAAGAGCATCCGCAACTTGATTTACTTCCCTGAAAATATGTTGGTAAGAGATAAAACCAGAACCATTGGTGACACTGTGAATGCCTGAGACTAAAGAATAACAATAATGGGTTCTACTACAACCATTAGTAATAAGACCCAAGGCCACTCTAGAGTCCGACAACACACAAATCCTTCTAAATCCCCTACTCCAAGCAAAAGTAAGACCATGGAAAATTACCCATAATTCTGCTTCAAGCACTGAACAAGAGCCAAGATTCATAGAAAAAGCAAGCAAGAAATTTCCCTTATGATCTGTAGCCACACCTCCACAAGCTCCTTTAGCTCCAATTTCAACCACAGAACCATCAACATTTAACGCTAACTCATCAGGAAGGGGAGTGATCCACCCAATATCACTATCTGTTGAAATAGGCATGTTACGTTGCATGTGGGTATCATGCTGGAAGGCCACAGTTATTGTCTCCACCGCATGCCTAGCTTTAGTCAACAACTGAGTGGTAGTCCAACCATTATTATTAAAAATTTTGTCATTCCTGCACCACCAGATTTTATCTAGCATCACTCCAAAAATCAAATTCCACCAAAAACCATGCAAGATATCTTCATTTACCGAATTTTTACTCAGCCACTCCTCCCAAGCTTGAAACGTAAAAAATGGTGAGGAGTCAGCAAGTAAAAGTTGCAACCAAGCACATCTAACCATATCACAATCTCTAAACACATGAAAATGATCCTCAACCATACTACGACACAGGTCACATGAACTTGTGGAGGACATGTTACATCTATGTCTCCTCTCATTAGTAAGCAAAACCTTATGAGCTACCTTCCAAAGAAACATTTTAATCCTCTCTAGGCCCTTCCACCTCCACACAACAGTGAACAAATTTTTGTGAGGATGGACTTCAAAACATTGCATGGAGGCATAAGCAGACCCAATAGAAAAAATACCATCAAAAGTTGGCTTCCAAGCAATACAGTCCGCAACATTTCCACTCTAGGGAGAAACCATTGCATAAATTCTATTCACAATATTTGATGGCAAAAGATTAGCCACCACCGCCAGATTCCACTTCCCTTGATCATTGACATAAAAACTTACATTATTGGAGAGATCATTCACAGTAACAAAACCTGTAGCATGATTAATAAGCGGACCAAAATTTGGCACCCAACAATCTTGCCAAAAATTAGTTAACAGACCATTACCAAGACTCCAAATTAAATTACCTGTAAACAGCTCCCAAGCAGCACACAAACTGTGCCAAAAATTACTCCCACTTCTCCTTATATCCACCTTAGGAATATAATCAGAACCACAATTATATTTTTTCCTAATAACTGCTGACCAAAGGGTATCCTGTTGAGTGCAAAAATGCCAATTTGCCCGCATCATAAAGGACAAATTAACATCTCTAGTCTTCCTCAAACCCAAACCTCCATATTTTTTTGGATAACAAACTCTATCCCAAGATATCAAGTGAGGCTTTCTACCTTGATCAGAGTCACCCCAGATAAATCCTCTACACCTCTTATCAATTTCATTACAAATGGATTTAGGAAGAACCACATTTTGCATAACATAGGAAGGAAGAGCTTGAATAACTGACTTAGTTAAAGTAACTCTTCCTGTAAAAGATAAGTGCTTCGCTTTCCAAGAACTGAGTCTACTATCAACCTTATCCATCACAAATTGGAAAGTATCTTTGGTTACCCTTTTATGGAGAATAGGAACACCAAGATATTTCCCCAAATCTTCAGTCCACTGAATACCCATGGCATTACTCAGCTGTTGTTTAGTATGCCACCCCACATTATTTGAGAAATAAATTCTAGATTTATCATTGCTAATTTTTTGACCAGAACTAGCACAAAATAATTCCATAACAGATTGGATAATAAAAACCTGATCCATATTAGCCTTACCAAAAAGAAGAAGATCATTTGCAAAAGCTAAGTGAGAAATTTGTGGACCTCCTCTTGACAAGGTAATAGGCTTCCAAAACTTCCTGTCAACCGAGAGAGACACTAACTGAAAAAGACGCTCCATGCATAGCACAAATAAATAAGGAGATAAGGGGTCACCTTGTCTAATTCCTCTAGTGGGAGAAAATTCATCCAAAGCCTCCCCATTCCACAAAATTCTCATAGTAGGAGAAGAAATACACTGCCAAATAAGATCAATCAATTTTTTTGGGAGCCCAATATCCTGCAAAGTATCTTTAATAAAGCTCCACTTCAGGCGATCATATGCTTTCTCTAGATCAACTTTGATAGCCATCCAACCTTTCGAACCAGTCTTCTTTCTCATAGAATGAAATACTTCCTGAGCAACAATAATATTATCCCCACTTTGTCTATGAGGAACAAAACTACTCTGACATGGCCCAGTCAAATTACTCATAAGGCTCCTAAGCCTTTGGGCAATAATCTTGGTAATAACTTTATAAGAAACATTACACAAGCTTATTGGCCTAAAGTCTTTCATACAATTAACCACCTCTTTTTTTGGAATCAAAGAAATAAGCGTACCATTTATTTCTTTAAACTTCCCTGGCTCATCAAAAATGGACTTAACCAACTCACAAAAATTCATTTACCTAAAGTCGGAAAAGAAAGGATACAATATATACAAAAATTAAAGAAAAGGAAAGGAAGAGAAAAGTGAATGAATTATCATTCTCTTTATTTTGTATCATCTAATGAAAATGAAGAGTTGTTTTCCTTTTTTTTATTTGGTTTTATTAAAAAAATAAAAATAAATGTACATGTATATAGTGCGACCTACAAAATTATTTCTCTCTCCTACTTTTTCCTTCTTTTTCATTAAAGAGGGAATGATAAAAAAGTAGTAGGATAAAAATATTATTCCTCCAAATCCATTTTTTTTTCATACTGAATGTATTATCAAACAAGTAATGAGGATAATTATTAGGCATAATCGGTTCCATTCTATCCCAAAATATGATACCAAACAAAGCTTAAGAGTAATTATTCTTTCGCACAAAAAGCAAATATAAAAATGATTTGGACATGTTTTTTAAATTTTGTTTACCATTACCGAGACAAAAAAAGGGATGAAATTATGAAAAATTCTACTCTCTTCATCCACTTTTTTTTTGTTATTAATTACATATGAATTAATAAAATTATTAAATAACCTCAATTATAAAAAAATGTATTTTATTGAATTACGCTTTATTGAAATTAAATATTCAAAATATTATTATTATTTTATTAATTTTTTCTCTTAATCATTAATACTAAGAATAAAGTTTAAAAAATAATTAATGACTTATTAATTTTTAAATGATCAAATAAAATTGAGCGATTTTTTTAAAACAAACAAATAAAAGTGAATAAAAAGAGTAAAAACCCCATTTGTGAGGTTATTGTGTATTACTGCCCTTTCGCTAGTTTGAAATACTCCAATATAAATTACAATAAAAAAAAGGTAAATATCTAGCTTGAAATTGAATTTAGGGAAACGTTTCGTGGCCCGGCAAATAAGAGCCTGAACGTTCCCCAATCAATTTTGCTTAGTTGTAATAGTTTTTTTTTTCTTATCTTTGTTCCATTTTAAATATAAAAATAATGTTTGTTATAAAAAGTCGAGCATCTCGGGCCTTTGCAAGCTAAGCTCTGTATTGCGACATTTTTTTATCAGAATATTTCTTATTCGATAAGTGAAAAAATTATCTCTAGAATATAGTTAAATACTTAAATGAAAATTTCTAATGTGATGTAAAATTACACATATTTTTAACCTTTATTTGTTAAAATTTTGATTTGATTTGATTTGATTTAATTTATTTTATTTAGTTTTATTAAGATTTTAATATTTTTTCCTTTTTTATTTTATAATTTTATTTGGATTTTTAGGTAAATTTGGAGGATTTTGGATTAAATTCAAAAATCTTGAAGATAAAATTTTAAAGAATTTTATCCAAATCTTAAATCTTATCTAAAGTCTAAATTGATGGTAGAAAATTCAAAACTCATTCTAATTAAAATTTTATCCTTATCAAAAAAATTAAAGAGTTATAAATCAAATAAAATTGGGTGTAGCGCAAGCCACTACTAAAAAAATAAATAGATAGTAGTAGACATGCACAGAGGGTAGAAACGCAACAAGAGCAAGCAAAGCAATGCAAGTTAGAGGAAAGGAGAGATTTTATACCAATTGAATTTTTTATTCTATTTTCTTCTCTTATTTCTTATACTGAGTACGATGGAATTTTCTATGCCATTAGTTAATTTTATCACGAACTAAATTTCTTTTTAGGAGTTTTATGTAGCTTGAATTTATGAATATTTACACTTGTTGAATTGATTTTCTATATTTATGTAAGATTTTATTATTGTTCTTAATTTCTTTTAATTTGTATCTTGAAAACACATTGAAAGGAAATTTTCTTAATTTGACATAGGTAATAAACTCCATAAATATATAATTGGAACAAGAGTAAAGATTTGCCTTGTGAGGGATTGAGTTGGTTAATCATAGATCTTAATGAGTTAATTAATGCTTATTATTGCTATTGAAAAATAGGTAATAGGTGTTTTTTTCAATATGTTTAGTAAGACTCAAAAGAAAATATTCAATAATTTAGGATTACTACTCCTTGCATGAGATGATTAAATATTGAATTATCAATCAATTAAGTTAAATATGATTAGTTCAAGTGAAATCAAAATACCCTAGTTTAATTTATAATTTTATATTGATTTTGTCTCTTATTTGTTCTTGCATTGTTTGAATTTAATTAATTAGTTTTAGTTTTCTTTAGTTTTAATTTAATTGAAATCTCTTTTGATAGTTTAAATAATAGTAGTGTTAATATAATTTTAGTAGTTAGTAAACACTCTATGAGAATGATATCATTTTCATTATTTTATTTTGATCGATTACATGCACTTGCAAATTTTCCTATCATGTTTTTGGCATCATTGTCGGAGAGTGATTTTTATTAATAACAAAACCAATTAACTCTATTGTTAATTTAGACATTTATTATTATTATTCTGCTTTATTTTTTTTAGTTGCACTTTATTTTGTCTATTCTTGTTTTAATTTACATTTTTTTAACATTTTAGTTAGTAATTTAATTTATTAATATTTTTCTTTTATTTTTATTTTAATTGGTTCTATTAATTCTTTTTCTTGTGGGTGGATGAGACGTTCAAAAAGTCTTGATATCTCCTTTCTTTTAATCTTGAAATTGAGCATACTTGTAGAAGACTGAAGAAAGAAAGAAGAGAAGGAACACAAACAAAACCAGGAAGTAGTCATGGCTAATGAAAATACAAGAGCTTTGTGTGACTATGCTATTCCATCACTTAATGGTGCATCCTTAAGGATTATTATACCTCTTGTTCAAGCGAATAACTTTGAAATCAAACCGGCGATCATTCAAATGATTGCAACTTCTCTTCAATTTGGAAGGGCGCCTGATGATGATCCTAATGCTCATACAGCAAATTTCTTAGAAATTTGTGACACTTTCAAGCAGAATGGGGTGTCCAATGAGGCTATTAGGTTAATACTCTCTCCATTTTCACTTAGAAAGAAATCTAAAATTTGGTTAAATTCTTTTCCTATAGGTACCTTTACTACTTGGGATGACTTAGCTCAGAAATTTCTTGTTAAATTCTTTCCACTAGTAAAAATTGCAAGGATAAGGAATGAGACCAATGCTTTCAAACAAATAGATATGGAGACCCTATATGAGGCTTGGGAGAGGTTGAAACATCTATTGAGGAAATGTCTACATCATGGGTTGTTGAAATGGTAGTTGTTCACACTTTTTATAATGGTCTGAATCACTTGCTGTAACACCCTCAAAAAATATGTTAGACTTGTATATAGTTACAGAAGTAACTTAATACTTGCTTAACATGTCTTCTTAACTTTGTGGCTTTTTGGACAAGTTTAGTTACTTTGCTGTAATAATATATGTGAAAAATAGCTGTTATTAGCTCTAGAATTGGCTTCAACTACTTAGTTAATGGAAATAAATTTGGAGAATTTTTTTCTAGGTCACAAATGTGTGGAATACGGTGTAGTTAAATTTTGAGAACTAACTGAATCCATTTGGTATTTTTAAGCACACCATGAGAGTGTTTTAATACCAGATTAGTGAATTAGATATTTAGAAAGTTATGGAAACGGTGAAATTAGAATTTAGGTGAATTCTAGGATTTTCCTTAATACATTTGGAAGTTAGGAAACTTGATTTGGAGAAATCTAAGTGCTCTTAACAGATATAGAATTCCAGCCAAAATAACTTAAGTTACCAAATATCCAAACGTTTCTATCCTTTAAGACTTGACTTTCTGGTTCTTTTCTCTCATTCTTATCCCACTCTCTACGTCACTTGGTAGCAGAAAGAAGAGGAGAAAACAGAGAAAGAGGAGTAGCAAACGTGAAGGGAAAAGAGGAAGAAGAAGAAGAAGAAGGAAGGGGAGGAGGTGAAGAACTCTCAAGCTCTTTCTTTCAAGACACTAGAGGTAGGGGAACTTGTTTCATAACAATTTTTCCTTCTTTTTCTTGTTTTTGCTTCATGTTTGTTGATGAACAAAAGTGGGTTTTGGGTGAGTTATGAAGTTTTCTTTGTTGGTTCTTACTTCTTATGGCTGAGTAGGTGGTGTTAGGTTTAGTTTGATCATGGTTATGACTTAGAATATATTTGTCTTTGTTTCTCCATGAGTTTTGAGTTTGAAAAAAGGGTATGAAGGTGGAACTTTTGATTAATTTTTCATGGTGTTTGTGTTTTGAATGAAGTAAAGAGAATTTCTTTGAGTTTAGTTACCATGTTTGCTATTAAAAAACATTTAGAGACAGATTTTGGGGGTTAAAATCTAGTTTAGAAGTTAATGGAAGAGTGGATGAAGTTCCAGGTGCAGGCGCTCAGTTTTTTACCGCTTAGTCGCTGAAGGCCAGAGAACTTCTGTATGCAGGGTGCTCAAGCGCCCAAGTAGTGAGCACCTAAATGCCCAACCCCAGGAGGTTTTGAAAGTCATCTATTAGTCGCTCATGTTTTGGGCGCTTAACAGATGAAACAGAGGAGTGTTTCTGCCATAGAGCGCCTAGGCATTGAGAAAGTGGGCGCCTAAGCACCTAAAAATAGAAACTTCTAGGGCTTTTATCTTGGGAATTTAGAGTTCCTAACTTGTGTAGATCCTTCATTTATGCCTTCTAATGAGTGTTGAGACTCTAATAGGGGTATTTAAGGAAGTGATAATGCGATGAATGTAAATCAATTAGTATGCTCATTATTGTAATAATTAGCATCATTGTTTTTCATACTTGTTGTGATGAATGTAAATCAATTAGTATGCTCATTATTATAATAATTAGCATCATTATTTTTCATACTTGTGATTGATGAAGGATGTGATCCTCATATTTGGTGGTGATATATGATTGTAAGTGAGGAGGTAACATGCCCTCCCTATCATAGTTATGAGCTGACGATGGTCAATTCCCTCCCTATCACCGAGTAGTTGAGGAGGGACATTCCCTCACTGCTCGGAGAAATTTATGGAACTGGGTTCCTATGCTTGTTCAAGACTTATGGAACTGGGTTCCTCTATTTTGTTTAAGGCTCATGACATATCATGACATTACCATGAAATTGGGTTCCCAAATATGGTATCATGACATTATCAATTACATTTCTAGGTTATTGCATAAGCATGAACACAAGGCATCAACAAGCATATGCATGACAATTGTATGGACCGTTGCTAATCATAACATATTCATGACATTGCAATTGTATGAACAATTGCTTACTTTTGAGGATGTGATGTATATTTGCGAATTTTGTGTGAAATTGATTTCTATATAAATTGATAGAATGATATTCCATTTCGGGAAGAGAAAGGAAGATGTTTTGGCTTTTGCCACCTTTCTAGTATGATTTATGTTTTTACTTGACGTTTTCCCCGAATAGCTGGGATGATTGTGATGACAAGTTTTATTGGTAAACTACTGAGAATTAGTGATTCTCACCCCGTGTGTTGTGATTTCCATAATGATTCCAGGCAAGAAGACTTATGGGAAGTGAGATGCAGATCGGAGTTTGGGAGCTTAGTCTAGCTTTATGTTGTAGCTAGTAGTTTCTTTTTGAAACCTGCATATTTTGTGCCTTGAGAGGCCCAGTTTACAAGCTTTACATATGATGTATTTGAGATAAATACAAATGTTATGTAATATTCATCTTCTCATGGCTTATATTTTCTGTATATAAGAAATTGTTATAACAGAAATGTTTTTAGCAGATAGTAGCATACCTATATCTAATTACTTTGGTATAATATCGATTATACTGTTGACATTAAATTTGGGATGTTACATTGTGATATTGGAGCAGTTCATTCTGTTGAGCTGGGGTATGAACTGACTATGCTTAGGCTTGTTTAGGAGTTCTTTTGTGTGTTGTACATTTATTCATCTCTTGTTTGAGATAAGTGAATAGAATTGCATGACTTGCCTTAGGTTGGTTTGTTATTAGCTACTATTACATGGTTACATGATATTAAGACTAATCAATTTAATATATATTGTTCAGTGTGTACAGGAAACTATGGCACCTCCTAGGCAAATTAGGGAGACTAGGAACTCAACTAGAGAATGACCGGATATAGCCGAGGCCGTGATGGTGATGGCTAATGCAATGCAAGAGCAAATGACTACAACCACCAATGCAATGAGGGAGAAGGCAACTGCAACCGCAAAGGTGCTTGAGTGATTGGGATACAATCAACCTACACAACCAGTGCAATCTCGGCCAGCACAAGTGGTACAGGTGGAGAGAAACCAAGATTTTCATGACCTTTCTGAGTTTCAGAAGGCTAGTACTCCATCCTTCTGAGGGGAGTATGATTCGGTGAGGGTCGAGGAGTGGATAAGTGAGTTGGAGAAAATTTTTTAGGCGATGAGATGTACAGAAGATTAGAAAATGTATTTTGCTACATATATGTTAAAGGGAGATGTTGAGCATTGGTGGAATGGTGCGAGAAGGATGATGGAAATGGAAGGAAACTAGATTACTTAGGAAGTATTTAAGATTGCCTTTTTGGAGAAATACTTTCCGCAGAACATACAAGAGGAAAAGGAGATGGAGTTTTTACAATTAGAGTAGGGGAACATGGCTGTGGGATAGTATATAGCAAAATTCGAGGAGTTGTCCAAATTCTCTTCTTACCTTCGATATAACCCGAATGATAATTGGAAGTGAGCGAAGTTTGAAACTAGTTTGAAAGATAGTATGAAGAGAATAGTGAAATCTTTTTAGATCCGTGATTTCCCAACCTTAGTCAACAAATGCAGAGTTGTAGAACCCCTTAGTTTGAGACCACAACAGGAGCATAGATCATAAGATTACTACAAATGAAAAAGAACAGATGATAGGTCTGAGAGGAGTGCTCTACAATCTAGAGATCAGAAAGATAAAGGAAAGCAAATTTAGATGGACAAACATAGGAAAAGATGTTCAAAGTGTGATAGACATCATGGAGATAAAGCTTGTACAACTGACCTGACAACATGTTTTACTTGTGGCAAGTCGGGCCACTTTGCAAGGAATTGTCCCTAAAGGAAAGAGACAAAGTCGGATACCAGACCCACCACTCTGGGAAGAGTCTACATTTTGTAAGGCAAGGAGACAACACAGTCTCCTAGATCAGGAAAAAGTGAGTACGTAGGTAAAATTTTGTTTCTTTGATATTTGGTTGTACTTTGTTTAAATGTGAGTTGCATAGGACTTCTTATATTAGGTAAACTAAATTTTAGGAACAAAATTTTAAAAAGGAGGGGAGGAATGTAACACACTCGAAAAAATATATTAGACTTGTATATAGTTACAGAAGTAGTCTAATACTTGCTTAACATACTTGCTTAACTTTGTGGCTTTCTGAGCAAGTTTAGTCACTTTACTATAACACTATATGTGAAAAATAGTAGTTATTAGCTCTGAAATTTGCTTAAACTACTTAGTTAATGGAAATAAATTTAGAGAATTTATTTCTAGGTCACAAATGTGTAGAATACAGTGTAGTTAAATTTTGAGAACTAACTAAATCCGTTTGGTATTTTTAAGCACACTGTGAGAGTGTTTTAATATCGGATTGGTGAGTTAGATATTTGAAAAGTTATGGAAATGGTAAAATTAGAATTTAGATGAATCCTAGGATTTTCCTTAATACCTTTGGAAGTTAGAAAACTTGATTTGGAGAAGTTTAAGTGTTCTTAACAGATATAGAATTCAAGCCAAAATAACTTAAGTTACCAAGTATCCAAATGTTTCTATCCTTTAAGCCTTGACTTTCAGCTTCTTTTCTCTCATTCTTATCCCACTCTCTACGTCACTTGCCAGCAGAAAGAAGAGGAGAAAACAAAGAAAGAGGAGCAGCAAATGCGAAGGGAAAAGAGGAAGAAGAAGAAGAAAGAAGGCACTACTAAAAAAAGTCGATTTAGAGACGGAATTTAGAGATGGAAAAAACTTCATCTCTAATAGAGATGGAAACGGAGACAAATTTAATGAATTAGAGAGAAAAAATAAAATTTAAAACTTAGAGACGGAATTGATCCATCTCAGAATTTTTCGTTTCTAATTCCGTCTCTATTTGGTCAATTTAAAGACAAATATAGTTAGAGACAAAATTTAGAGATGGAATTTACCCGTCTCAAATTTTTTTCGTCTCTATTTCCGTCTCTATTCAGTCAATATGGTGTTTTAAAAAGTCAAATATGCTTAGAGACAAAATTTGTCCATCTCTGAATTTTTCGTCTCTAATTTCATCTTTATTTAATCAAATAAATGTTTTTAAAAAGTCAAATATATTAGAGACGGATGTGTTCCATCTCTAAATTATATATATATATATATATATATATATATATATATATATATATTAATTTAATTAATAATTTTTTAAAGATAGAGATGGAGTGTTTACGTACGTAATATTTCTACCTAAATCCCTAACTCCAACTCAAAAACCCAATTCTCTTGCTCCCACTCAACCCTTGTTCTCTCATCTCCATCTCTCAGCTCATTCTCTTATCTCCATCTCCATCTCAGCTCGTCCTCCGTGCTACTGAAACTGACCCACTTTCTCGCTGTTGTTTCTCTCTCCACTCTCTATCTCTGCAAGTCCCTTGCTCACTTCTTACTCTCCCAAACCCTACCTTTTCTCGCCATGGACAACCTCTTCGCTGATCATGATTACTTCTCCGATGACTTCGATTCTACCTACCACCTTTGCCTGCACCATCACTTCCTCCAAGACGATGACCTCGATTTTGGCCACAAGAGGGTCTACTTGCTTCCCTACAGGTCAAATGATTCCTTATTCTTGTTCCCCAACTAATTGGAATCCTCGATTACTTGCATTCTAATGAATTTTTAATGTTTAGTTTCATGAAATTGATTTTCGTGTTGTGGTCTATTTGTTTTGTTGGAGTGAAGGTGGTGGATTGAAGCAGAAGGTGAAGCTGATCGTGTAGAAGGTATTCTGTACACAGTGTAGTCCAATTTTGATTCTAACTCTGAAATTTTGCTCTATTTGAGGAAGCAAGAGGATTGTGAAAAGATTAGGCATTTGCAGGTAGGGTTTTCAGGCCGCCAATATGCTTTGGTTCCTAAAGGAATCTAGTTACGTGCTCTCAAACGGTGAGTGAGGATTTGCTTTTGTTTCCTCTCTCTTTTCTTTTCCCATTTTCAAGATGTTGTAATTATAGGTGCAATGTTATTCAAATTAAGCATAGTTTTGATGTCTTATTAGGAGTTTAGGGCACATTGTCTCTCATCATCATCATATTTCCAATTAGGGAAAAATTAACCCAAGCCAGTATTTAAGGTTAATTTCATGTTTGGTTACCATTAAGAATTCTTTGGACATGTATCCATTATTTCCAACTTTGATTAAATCTTCCTAAATTGGAAATATGTTTGACAAGATTTTCTTCGTTATAATTCTCTCATTTTCTTTTATTGGCACGTCTGAAAATTTCCATTAGTTACTAGTAAGATGAAATTTTTATTATAAATGCTTCTACCAGGATTTAGGATGAATTAGTTTTGGTGTGGCTATTGGTTTGTCTACCTCAGATATTGAGGTAGAGTAGTAAAGTGTCACCAAGTGACATAACATAATTGAGTTTGCCTATTTATGGAACCTAGTGTGCTTACCTCTTACATGATTTTAAGCTTCCTATGGATCATAATGTGTGCTTTTGCAATGAAACATGTATAGAGGAACCAAACCTGAGGCACTGCAAGAGACATACATTGTCAAACAACAAGATCCAATAAATGTTTGAAAAATAAATGTTGCCTAAATATATCTTGTTTGTGTTCAAGCTGTTTAGAACGAACTCTTGTACTGCATTGGAGCCGTAATCATCTGGATAAAACTTCTTATTTTGAGTAGTGGGCACAGGAAGCATTCATATTGCATAGATGTTGGTGTCGTACATGTGAAACAATATCAACTATCAAGGACTTGATTCTATGCTTTAGTATTTGCCAAATGCCAATTAAGTTGTAGTTTATCAACTCCCATATTATCTTCTGATACATTTACTTCATTAACTTTTTATTCATTTATTTATTTTGTTATTGCAGTTCTCCTTTAGTTCACCATTTTTTATTTTACTACTGAGTTCACTTGACTGTACTTATATAAATTTATGAGTAGGTTTGTTGCTTGTTGTTCAGCACATAAAATGTGCTGGAAGAGATGTAGAATCCCTGGAAACTGTTAAAAATCTTAAGGAACATCTGGAAAATGACATAGTTGAAGCTTCCATTGATGGTATGCAATACTAATACTTTTTGTTCATTCTGTGATATCACCATGCAATTATTTTTCTGCCATGTCCTTGACTTGTTTTTTAACTTTATGTGGCTTCTTGTCAAGAATTTCATCTCTAATTATTTGGCTCATATATGATGCACATAAATATTTGGATGTCAAGACTAGTTGAAACTTGAAACACTTTTGTTATCTATGGGTAACAATTTATTTAACTCATTGTCATTTGATATTAATTGATCTTGCAATTTATGTAAGCATAGGATGTCGACAGCAGAAGAGTTAAAAATGTATGAGTCATTTGACAAATCAGGTGGTCATAGGCTTATGCTATATTGGAGTTGTATTAACATCAATTTTTAGCTTTCCACTATTTATCTCCAAGTGAGACATGCAATTGATTTTTATCCTTTACAAGATGGATTCACAAACGCCTAATAAAAATGTACATAGACTGCTGCAAGGAGTTGTTTGAGGTACCAAAAGTGCAGGTGCTGAAGAAGCTTTACAATTTAGAGGTAAGAAGGATCTTAAGGGTATCAATTCTTTCATCGCCACTTCACAGTGATAGACGACTTTTCATTTTTAGATGTTGGATTGAATTTGGATTTTTCTTACAATTGATTTTGGCTTATTGTTGTCAACAGGTTTCTAATGATGAAATCATTGTGTCTGAGTGTGACCTGCAAGATTTGTCTATAACCCCATTGATAAATGCACTACATTCCCAAAAAGCATTTGCAATGCTTGAATTCTCTCACAATTCGTTAGGTACTTTTTTCTGATTTGTGGTCTGTTTACTTTAGATTTTGCTTTATTGTTCTTGTTTACAAATTGTCTAGTAACCACTCTTTTATTTTCTTTTCTTATGCTTCTTCAAGAGGAGCTATTCTTTTAGTTCCAAGTCTCATCCATATTTCATCCACAAAAAAGTTAGATAATAAGTCCTTGATTGGTGACTAACAAAATACTAAAACAAAGCATGAAAAGATTTAAAAGAGAAAAATAAATTATAACAAGTGAATTCTATTGAATACTTTTTGCTTTTCATTGAATTGATATAATTTAGGAAATGGGACAATCGAGAAACTTCAAAAGGTGTTCACAGCATCAGGCCAACCTATCATATTGTGGGCTAACATCTAACTTTGTTTTAAACATCAGTGTTAATTTATTTTGGTCCATCCTTGAGCTGAATCAGGAAGGAAATCCTATTATGCCTGAGGTTTGCTGCCTGTAACTATGGATTTCTCTTGCTAATATTCTTGTAATGCATGTTTCATTTACTGGTTGTATTTGCTTGTTGCTATATATTGTTGTAACATTCAGCATTGAATCTGGCTGCTCTTACCATTTCTTTACCATTAACACTAGTTTGTAGTTTCTATAGATTTAGTTATAGCTATGCCCGTTTTAGTGATAATTTTTAAATTTAACCAGTTAAGTTTTATTTGTTATGCATAATATCTCTAATGAATACAGGGCAGTAATACTTTATTTTCTCTTCTTGTAAACCCACAGTGCTGTCTCAAAATTTTGGTCCTTAGAAAATGTCAACTTGGGCTTGTTGGAGTTCTTCACATAATTAAGGTACTGTCAGGTAGGCATTAAATCATATTTGGTTATTAGTTCCTTGTTTTAAAACTACTATAGTATGGTTATTTTGTTTTCTTTTATCAGAGAACAACTGCTTAGAGGAGCTTAATCTTGCTGGTAATTCTGCTCCAAATGAACTTTATGCTCTATCAATAAAAGGATGCTCACAAATGCAGGAGTAGAAACTTGATATTGTGAAAGTTGATGACAATCAAGAGGTGCTTTGATCTCTAAACACTGATTGCCATTAGCTTAAAGTTGATGATAGTGAAGATATTTCTAGTTAAAGTAGAAGCTATTGCTTCTGGAATTGATGACAGTTGTGCCAGTTCATGTCAAAGAAATTCTTCATCTTACGAGTGCCATTTCACTAAACAGTTTTCAGTTGCTATTGGTAAGGCAAAGAACTTGTAATTACTGGACCTTAGCAATAATGATTTTTCTGCACAAGTTACAAAACCATTCTAATAGTAATTACTTTGCATTTTGGCTGTAAAGAATAATGTTTTGCAAACTCCTAAGTCTAAACATTTGCATCATATTAGGTTGCTGTCTTTATATATTTAACTGAAATCCTCTATTTTATTTTACTCCCCTAATATTTTTTAAAACCAGGTAAGGTCATATTGGATCAAATTCTTTGCCTTAACTATTTTGGTTTTAAATTGTCCTTACACTACAAGCTTACATTATAACTTCTTACTTTTATTTTTTATAGAAATAATGGAAACTGCAGCCCTGATGGTCATGGAAGTCCAAATGAAAGTGATAGGAAGAGGATGTGACGCCCTATCGTCCCAAGACATTTAAAGTTGAGATTAGCTTTGCTGTAAAGATTCCAATGCAAGCCATTTCCAATGCTTTACGTGGGCAAGAATCAGAGAATTTCCAAGAAGCCATAAGAGTGCTTGATATCATATTGAGGTAACATGTCGCTAAGCAATGCGTAAATTATTATTTCTTTTTTTTCTCTATTTTTGTTAAGTGATAATATTATTTTAATATCTTTCTGTCTTTATGGTGTTTTATAATGTCAATATCTTTTCTTGAAAAGCTAGAGCAGGATATCAATGTGAATTGAGGCCAATCAGATTCTGTCTATGCAAAAACAATTTCTTAGTTGCTAACATATTTTTGGTAATAAAATGGTAACATGATTTTTTTTTATTTAACTTTGAGTTGCATTATTTGTAATTGTATAAGTTAAAGAGAAGTCTACTTGCAAAATTTAATAGCAATTAATGGTATACATAAGATATTATAACTACTTCATATACTTTCAACCAGGGGTGTAAGTGGGTGGTTTGGTTCGGTTCCTGAGAGAACATAAATCCAAACCAATCAAAATTAATTGGTTCGGTTTAGTTCGATTTTCGTGTTTTTTGATAGCCAAATCTGAATCAAACCGAACCGAACATCTATGGATTGGTTTAGTTCGGGTGATCAGGTTGACAATTTTTTTTAACACAAAAATCAGCTAAATAATTAGCTTTCCATAGCAAAAAATACATAATAAACCTATAAAAAAATTTAGAAATCGAATCAAACTTATTAATTTGAACACTAATAATTATTTCATGTTTCAAAATATGTATTAAAAGGTTCATAAAGAGGGAATAAAGAAAAATATTGAGATTTGTATTAAGAAATTATATTTGAATAAGTTAAAAAATTCTTTAAGAGAGATTTAACCTGGCAAGTTGTATATTACTACTATTCAATTAAAGAAAAAGTTGTGAGGCTACTAACCTAGAGGTATATATGTAACTAATTGAACCCCTAAGAACATAAGTGGAGCTAATGGAGACTTGATTAGTTGAACTTTAATCAGCAACCTAGTGAATCCAAAGTCTCTAACCTTTGAAGTCATATCTTCATCGAAGAGAATGTTGTTGGGCTTCAAATCACAATGCAAAATAGGAACTTCACTATCATTATGTAGGTAATCCAATGCACAAGCAACATCAGTATCTATATTTAGTCTCTCCATAAAGTTCAACCCATTTTCATTTGCATACTTTCTCTTTCCCTCAATCCAATCTTCCAAGCTCCTATTACTTAAGTACTCATAAACCAGAGCCAGAAATTCATTATTTTTAAAGTCAATACTAGAGCATTTAAAGTCAATTCATCGTTTCCAAGCTTCCATGTTCAGATGATGTTATTATTGCTACATTCCCTTTTCTATTCTTTATGTATAGTAACAAGCAAATTGCCAGACATAATATCAGTGTTACCACTATGGGTATGATGATGTAATGTCTGACATGCCTTCTTCCATGGCCATGAGGCTTACATGCAAAATGCAAACAAAGTTTTTTATTTCCTTCTAAATGGACAGCATAGAGATTTTGGAAAACTCCACCACTAGGAATGGTTCCTTCTAAATCATTATAAGAGAGGTTCAAAAGCTGAAGGAAATGTAGATTTTGAAGTTCAATAGGAATGGATCTAGAGAGTTGGTTGGAGGAAAGATCTAAAGTTTCCAAGCCTCTCACCTCTCCTAGAGTTTTTGGAATAGCACCTGATAGCATATTCTTGGACAAAAACAAATTTTTCAAGCTCAAACAATTGCTAAATGACTTAGGACTGTCACCAAACAATTGTTAATTTTTTAATTTTCAATATATACTATGCCTAATATTGACTAGAGTTAATTTTATAATCCATCCAACTTATTTAAGAAACTAATGATGAAATACGTTAGAAAATTAGTAATTATGCAGACCATGACTAATTATTATTAATAGAGTTAAAACACTAGTGTCTCTTTCAAATAAGACTAAACCTCTAATTTTAAGAAATAAGTAAATAATTTTGTTAATAAAAATCCACTAATATCATGAAGTACTATGAAACCAAAACATGGGTTCGTAATGCTTACCTGAAAATTTTCTACAACCCTAGGATCTCTAGGATTTTTATCAGGGTAAACTATCCTTGCCTACAAAGGAAAGAAAGGGAAAGCGGGGTAGGAGACATATCACCTCTCATCAAAGTGATAAAAAGGAGTCAATTTTTAGGTGGATAAAAAAGAAATGTTAATTCAGGAAAAAAGGAAAATAGAAAACATTAGCATAAATGTCATCTTCCACTCTTTCTAAATATCAAATCCAAAAGTAAGCAGCAAAGAACCATTGTTTAACCTTTGTGGTCGGTGAGCTGTAGTGCCGGTGAGCAGAACCGAACGTTTTGGCAGAGGAGTTTTCTGGCTTTTTACGTTGGACGAATGATGCGGCCCGAGCTATGGCGGAACAGAACCTACGGTGAGCTGCGGTGCCGGTGAGCAAAATTGAATGTTTTGACAAAGGAGTTTTCTGGCATTCTGTGTTGGACAAAGACAACGTTTTAGGGGTTAGGAATTGGGAAAGTATTACAAAAAATCAAAAAAATAAGTAGTAGCCAAAAAAGGGTATAGCATAAATTAAAAATAATAATAATAGAATATATAAATATATGGTTTGGTTTTGAAATTTCAAATCCGAGAACCGAACTAATTAAGCTTTAATTAGTTTGGATTTTACCCAAACCAATCAATATACCCAAACTAAACTGAACCAATTTAATTAGTTCAGTTCAAATTGATTGGATTATCCGAACTAGTTTACATCCCTACTTTTAACTATTTTGATAACTTTTATAGTTACTTGGATAATTATAATAATTGATGATTTATTATGATTTTTGGTAAATTTTGATTTTGGATAATTATATGCATAGGCAAATAATCTTTTTTTTTTATAAAATGAAGGCGTCTAGTTGTGGCAAATCCTAACTAGATGCCTAATTTTTTTTAATATTTTTTAAAATATTAGAGACAGATTTAGAGATAGAAAAATCCGTCTCTAATTTAGAGACGGAACTCTAATTAAGGAATTGAGACGAATCTTATAATTGAATAGCGATGAAATTTTAAAATTTAGAGACAAAAAAAATTTATCTCAAAATTAGAGACTGAATTAAATTTTTCGTTGCTAACAATCAGATACGTCACTTTTAGCGACGAATCAATTTTCGTCTCTAATTCTATCTCTAAATATTTAGAGACAGAATTTTACACATATAGAGACATAAATTTTCCATCTCTAAATCTGATTTTTTTACTAGTGAGGGGAAGAGGTGAAGAACTCTTGAGTTTTTTCTTTCAAGACACTAGAGGTAGGAGAACTTGTCTCATAACTCTTTTTCCTTCTTTTTCTTGTTTTTGATTCATGTTTGTTGATGAACAAAAGTGGGTTTTGGGTGAGTTATGAAGTTTTCTTTGTTGGTTCTTGCTTCTTATGGCTAAGTAGGTGGTGATTGTGGTTCAATTTAATCATGGTTATGACTTAGAACATGTTTATCTCTTTGTTTATCCATGAGTTTTGAGTTGGAAAATAGGTTTGAAGGTGGAGCTTTTGATTCATTTTTCATGGTGTTTGTGTTTTGAATGAAGTAAATGAGAGTTTCTTTGAGTTTAGTTACCATGTTTAGTGTTGAAAAACATTTGGACATGAATTTTGGGGGTTAAAATATGGTTTAGAAGCTAATGGACAGTGGATGAAGTTCTAGGTGCTGGGCGACTACGCGCCCAGTTTTTGACCGCTTAATCGCTGAAGGCCAGAGAGATTCTGTGTGCGGGTCGCTCAAGCGCCCAGGTAGTGAGCACCTAAGCACCCAAGCCTAGGAGGTTTTGGAAGTCAGCGATTAGTCGCTCAAGTTTTGGGCGCTTAACAGATAAAGCAGGGGAGTGTTTCTGCCATGGAGCGCTTAGGCATTGAGAAACACAGAAACTTCTAGGGCTTTAATCTTGGGAATTTAGAATTCCTAACTTGTGTAGATCCTTCATTTATGTTTTCTGTTGAGTGTTGAGAGTCTAATAGAGGTATTTAATGAAATGATAATGTGATGAATGTAAATCAATTGGTATGCTCATTATTGTAGTAATTAGCATCATTGCTTTTTGTAATTAATGTGATCAATGTAAATCAATTGGTATGCTCATTATTGTAGTAATTAGCATAATTATTTTTCATACTTGTGATTGATGAAGGATGTGATCCTCACATTTGGTGATGATGTATGATTGTAAGTGAGGAGGTAACATGCCTTCCCTATCATAGTGATGAACTGAGGATGGTTAATTCCCTCCCTATCACCGAGTAGTTGAGGAGGGACATTCCCTCTTTACCTAGAGAAATTTATGGAACTAGGTTCCTGTGCTTGTTCAAGACTTATAGAACTGGATTCCTCTGTTTTGTTCAAGGCTTATGACATATCATGACATTATCATAGAATTGGGTTCCTGAATATGGTATCATAACATTATCAATTACATTTCTAGGTTATTGAATAGGCATGAACATAAGGCATCAATAGGCATATGCATGGCAATTGTATGGGCAGTTGCTAATCATAACATATTCATGACATTGCAATTGTATGGGCAATTCCTTACTTTTGAGAATGTGATGTATATTTGCGGATTTTGTGTGGAATTGGTTTCTATCTAAATTGATAAAATGATATTCTATTTCAGGAAGAGAAAGTAAGATGTTTTGGCTTTTGCCACCTTTCTAGTATGATTTGTGTTTTCACTTGATGTTTTCCCCGAATAGTTGGAATGATTGTGATGACATGTTTTATTGGTAAAATATTGAGAATTTGTGATTCTTACCCCATGTGTTGTGATTTCCATAATGATTCCAGGAAGAAGACTTATGGGAAGTGAAATGCATATCAGAGCTTGGGAGCTTAGTCTAGCTTTATGTTGTAACTAGTAGTTTCTTTTTGAAACCTGTATATTTTGTGCCTTGAGAGGCCTAGTTTACAAGCTTTGTACATATGATGTATTTGAGATAAATACAGATGTTATGTAATATTCATCTTCTCGTGGCTTATATTTTCTATATATAAGAAATTGTTATAACGGAAATATTTTTAGTAGATAGTAGCATACCTACATCTAATTACTTTGGTATAATATCGATTATACTATTGGCATTAAATTTGGGATGTTACAAATAACTTTGAAATCAAATCGGCGATCATTCAAATGATTGTAACTTCACTTCAATTTGGAGGGGCACCTAATGATGATCCTAATGCTCATATAGCAAATTTCTTGGAAATTGGTGACACTTTCAAATAGAATGGGGTGTCCAATGATGCTATTAGGCTAAGACTCTTTCCGTTTTCACTTAGAGAGAAAGCTAAAATTTGGTTAAATTCTTTTCTTGGAAATACCTTTACTACTTTAGATGACTTAGCTCAGAAATTTCTTACTAAATTCTTTCTACCAGTAAAAACTATAAGGATAAGGAATGAGACCAATGCTTTCAAGCAAACGGATATGGAGTCCCTACATGAGGCTTGGGAGAGGTTGAAAGATCTATTAAGGAAGTGTCCACATCATGGGTTGCTGAAATAGGTAGTTGTTTAATGGTCTGAATCACTTTATCAGAAATACCATTGCGCAACAACCAGGGGAGCTTTAATGGAAAAATAATCTATTAAGGCTTATGATCTACTAGAGGAGTTGGCTACCAATAATCATGAATGACCATTAGGAAGATCCATGCCAAGAAAAACTGTTGGAGTTCATGAGATTGATGCTATCATCACATTGAATGCAAAGGTAGTCACCCTTTTTAAAATGTTTGATTAGTTAAATATTAATTATGTTTCATCACATGGTTAGGTTTATGATATATGCGCTGGATCACATGCTTCCTGGGAGTGCCAAGTGGGGAATTCTTTCATACCTGAAAGTACAAAGCAAGCTAATTTTATTTCTAACCAAGGGAGACAACAAAATAATTCGTACTCAAATACATATAATCCAGGAAGGCGTAATCACCCAAATCTTTCTTGGAGCAATTAGAACTCCAACTAAGTCCTTATTTGAATCAAAACATGAATGTTCGAATAACAAGGTTGAATATGAAGCTTTGATAGTTGGCTTATAGACATTAGTTTCACTCAAGGCAAAAAATATCAAAGTTTTTGGGTGATTTCCAATTAGTTATTAAACAACTGACTCGAGAATATAAGTGCATTAACCAGAATTTGTTCATATACTTTGCTTTTTTAACAAGGTTGTTATGTGAATTCGATGAGGTTATAATGCAACATATTACAAGGGAAGAAAACTATGAAGCTAATGAACTTGCTTAAGTAGCTTCTGGTTACAAGATTTTGAGCAAGACTTTATCCAAGTTGATCGAAATCAAGGAAAAA
Organism: Ormosia semicastrata; assembly: GCA_029884595.1. Lineage (NCBI taxonomy): Eukaryota > Viridiplantae > Streptophyta > Magnoliopsida > Fabales > Fabaceae > Ormosia > Ormosia semicastrata. Next base: position 76,197,889 of record JAQQTO010000060.1, read on the forward strand.
TTGTATCCATTCAAGAATTTGAAAATATGTTCAATCGAAGATATGGATAACTCTGATTGAAGAAAGTTAATTGTTAATTATTTACAAAACCGAAGTTCACCAGTCGAAAGGAAAATAAAATATAGAGCCCTACATTATGTCATAATGGGTGACTCACTTTACAAAAAGTCAGTAGATGAAAATTTATTGACATATTTAAGTGAAAAAGAACAATACTTAGCCTTAGCAGAGATACATGAAGGCATTTATGGAGCTCATCAGGCTAGTGAAAAGATTAAATGGGTTCTGCATGGGCAGAGAGTCTATTAGCCTACAATGGCTAAGGATTGTCATTCCTATGCTAAGTCTTGTGAAGAGTATCACAAGTAAGGGAACATTCAACATGTCCCTGCTAGTGACTTGCACTCAATCATTAAACATTGGCCATTTTGAGGATGGGCACTTGATCTAATAGGACAGATCTACTCACCATCTTCTAAAGGGCATAAGTATATATTAGTTGCTATTGATTATTTTACAAAATAGGTCGAAGCAATCCCATTAAAAGATGTTACTCAACAGGATGTTATAAATTTTATCGAGGAAAACATCATATATAGGTTTAGTATCCCTTAAACTCTAACAAATTATCAAGGAGCTGTATTTACTAGTCGTTATATAGCTGAGTTTGTTAAATCAAGGAATATCAAGTTACTTACTTTGACTCCCTATTATGCTTAGGCTAACGGCCAAGTTGAGGTAGCTAATAAAATCCTAATTAGATTAATAAAGAAACATGTTGGTCAAAAACCAAGAAGTTGGCATGAAACATTAAGCTAAGTTATGTGGGCTTATTGAAATTCTCCTAAAGAAGCAATTGGTACTACGCCATATCATTTGGTATATGGTCATGAAGCAGTATTGCCAATTAAAATTAATCTTGAATCAATTAGATTACAATGTCAAGATGAAATCCACAAATAAGATTATTGAGATTTTATGTTTAATGAACTAAATCACTTAGATGAAGAAAGGTTAATTGCTCTTGAAAATTTGTTTCGACAAAAAGAAAGAATTGCAAAATTCTATGATCTTTGAGTCAAGAGAAAAGAGTTTAACTTTAGGTGATTTAGTTTGGAAGGTTATATTACATATGGAGAAAAAATCAAAGTTATTTAGTACATGGTTCCCAAATTGGGAAGGACCATATCGAATCGAAAAAGTTTTTTATTGGAGATGCTTATTCGATTACGAATATTAATTCTAATAAAAGAATTGCTTCGATAAATGGTAAATATTTGAAACTGTATAGACCAATGATTCATGAAGTGAAGATCTCAGATTGAATAAATTGTCATTACAATTTCGAATGAAAAATGTACATTTGAAATAAAAAGCAATTTTTGAGTTGACAAAACAATTGAGGTTCTAAGTCAAGTTTTAATCGAAAAGTAAATGCTCGAATATTGGGGACCATCTATTGGTATAAAAATAACACTTTTCGATTCAAACAATTTCAAGGTGTAGTCAGAGACTTACTTTGAGAACTTACACAATTCTATTAGAATCAAAGTTGTAATAAGGTTATCGAAATAACATTTTGGATTTGGAAGTTACCAAAATAGTAGTTTCGATTTGGTACCGAAAAATAATAACTTTAAGTTGGAGTCAAAATTGTAATAGTCTTGAAACTATCAAGTATTAGTTTCAATTTGATATCAGAAATGATACTTTCGACTTCATATCATTGTTGGGAATTGCGGTTACATCACGCAGCGGAAAAAAAAAAGATTCCCACCGAGGATCCATGCGAAAAGCCATAATCCGTGTTTTTAAATTATTTACCTCTTGAAGCATGATCAAAAGGATGGATGTGAATCATCAACACCGTAATAGAAATGATGTCTCTGTGGTATCCACACGAACAGACTCACGAACGTCCAACGTCTGCAAAGAAGAGCCTCACGTCTTTCACACAGTGCTAGCTGCAAAGAGAAGAGAAAAAACTTGTCGCTCTCTCTCACTCACTTTTCTGTAGGTGCGGCTAGGGTTCTGTAATTGTATGTCTTAGCAGCCCCTTAGCAGTACTATTTATAATAGTGACTACCTTAAGTGAGTGTGAGCAGCAGCAAGGTAAGCTGTGCAACCCTAGACCCATCTGTTATGAGTCTGGCCCATATTTGAATCCGAGTCCAACTTGGATCAATTGCTCCAATTTTAGTCTGCTCTATGTGTGTGACCCTACAGGTTCTTATTACGTTGGCAGTAATATTAAAATCTCATTTTAATATTACAAGCAGTGAGCGGTATCTAGCAACACATCGCTACTACCCAAGTAATAAGAATGTCAGTGATTTGACATAACCTTTTCGTGACCAATGTTTCCATGTCGTTTAGTCCCTTTGTCAAGATATCAAGATTGAACACAAGACATGGAATGCATCACCCTTATATAGTCCAATCATTCGTTTCCTGATACTCGAGTAGACTTTGTAACAATAAATGAAATTAATATCTCATATTGACTCATTTGAGCATGACCATGCATTTTGCAGTCTCACTCAATCAGGGGCCCCGAAGATATCGCTCCTATTATGTAGGAGTGACAAATTCCATCAAGGTCACTCACATCCCTCTGCATGATTCGTAGTATGTCCAATAACTAACTTTATAATCACGTTATTACAGATGACATTTGATGGCATTAAAACACATAACTCCTCATGTAGGAATCGTAGTGATTTCAGGTCAAAGGATCACAAACACCATTGTCACTATGAGAATCACTTATGACACTCACGTAACGATCCATGTAGCGTTCTCATGGTGAGTTAGTCCAGTACATCATTACTCTAATATGTACCCATGTGAAGACTTGATATCTCATATCCATGACCCGTGAGATGTGGTCATCAGTCTATGCACATACTAGTCTCAATGCATTATTATTGTCCTAGTTAACAATAATAATTGACTAGGGACATTTAAGAATAGTGTTGTAACCAAAAAGGATCTCACGATCAAGTCATCCACTTGATGTCCTATGGCATCAAACTTACTATTCTAAGGACTTTATTATGTTTATCAAAAAAGAACACAATAAATGAAATGCCTCATATATTAAAATAAGCATAATAGAATGTATGTAAATACAGAAAAAGTATCGGCCTCTAGGGCATACACCAACAATCATAAGTGGTGACTTTGAGTAGGTCTCAAACATTGAGACCTTCGACTTTAGTTTTATTAGAGTCGAAGTAGTAAAGACCCGAAGTTACCGAAATGATAATTTTGATTTAGCATTAGAAAAGTGATTTTGATATCATATAAGAGATGATACTTCAAGTTAGTATCGAAAATTGAGATTTGAAAGTAGCTACACTTGGAAATTTTTGAAGACAGAAAACAAGGGTCTCGACCAGAAGCCAGCAACTGATTTAAGATTCAAATTTAAATTTATACAAGAGGATTTGAATTTGAAATAGAAGTTAGCAACAATTATAAGTACAAGATCAAGACAATGCAAGGATTGCTAATAGAGATTGAGCAGTTACTTGTGGCACGAGGATTGTTGACAAAGATCTGGAAGTTACTTGCCAAGGATCATTAATAATCATTAGGAAGTTATCTTTGTTTAAGACACATGTCAAGATCCTGTAGAAATGGTAGTTACTTAGAATGTCTATAAATACCAAAAGAAGGGACACATTTAGGGATTGGAAATTCATTACTCATAAACACTTGCACTTGCACTCTCACATCCCTACGACATCTTGAGCAAACACACAAGTCTAGTCCAGTATGTTTCTATCCAATTTTATTTATGTACCATTTACAATTTCAATGCAAATTTAAATTCAATCTCATTTATGTTTTAAGCCTTTATTTTACTGCAAACTCTCTTCTACTCCAGATCAAATGATTCTTTCGAGATCATTTGAGTTCTTTTCATTGCTTTCATTTACTTGTTTTCTTTACTTTCCTGCAAATTTACTTCTCTGTTCTTTACATATATACTTGCAACTTTACTTTCATTGCTTTCTTTTAATTCATGTTCTTTATATTTCTACACTTTATATTGCATGTCAAGTTTAATTCACTACATTTTATTGCTTTTCCTTTACATTTCATGTCATTTAATTGCTTTCTTTTTACTATTTTCTTAAGTTTAAAAGCAACCTTTAATTTTCAAAACAAGTTCTTTTCATTCATCTTTATATTGTTCCACTTATTTGTCATTATTTTACTAAGTTACTTCTTACGCAATAATATTTTGATTTCAATTTACGTAATCTTGTGCTTCATTCGAAATTGACTCTTGAAGTTCTTGCCTAAAGATTAGTCTGGGAACTAGAGAATCCCAAGAGAAAGTGATTCCCTTCCCTGAATTAAGATCTGAAATCAAATTTGTCCTTTGACAAAAGTTTACCATGAACACTTTTCTATTTTATAGTTTTATTTGGATTTTCAAGTAAATCTAGAAGATTTTGGATTAAATTAGGAGATCTTGAAGATAAAGCTTTAAAGGGATTTTATCCAAATCCTAAATCTTATCCAAAGCCAAAATTGATGGTGAAAGATTTGAAATTGATTTTGATTGGATTTTTATCCTTATTAGAAAATCAAGGAGTTATAAACCTAATAAAATTGGGTGCAACGTAAGTCATTACTAAAAAAATAAATAGATCGTAGTAGACATGCAAGAGTAGAGGGTAGAAATGCAGCAGGAGTAACACAAGAGCGCATAGTAGTGCAAGTTGGAGGAAATGAGAGAACACATACTAATTGAATTTTTATTCTATTTTCTTCTTTTATTTCTTATAATGAGTATGATGAAATTTTCTATGTCGTTAGTTAATTTTATCATGAATTAAATTTCTTTTTAGGGGTTTTGATGTAGCTCGAATTTATAAATATTTACACTTGTTGAATTGATTTTCTTCATCTATGCAAGAGGTTATTATTATTCTTACTTTCTTTTGATTTGTATCTTAGAAGCACACCAAAGAAAATTTTCTTGATTTGACATTGATAATAAACTCCATAAGTATATAATTAAAATGAGAGTAAAGATTTGCCTTGTGAGGGATTGCATTAGTTAATCATAGATCTTAATGAGTTGATTAATGTTTATTATTGCTATTGGAAAATAAGTAATAAGTGTTTTTTCAATATGTTGTTTAGTATGATTCGAAAGGAATATTAAATAATTTAGTATTACTACCCTTTGCATGAGATGATTAAAAATTGAATTATCAATCAATTAAGTTAAATAAGATTAGTTTAAGTGAAATCAAAATACCTAGTTTAATTTATATTGATTTCATCTTTTGTTAGTTCTTGCATTGTTTGAATTTAATTAATTAACTTTAATTTTCTTTAGTTTTAATTTAATTGAAATCTCTTTTCATAGTTTAAATAATAGTAGTGTTACTATAATTTTAATAATTAATAAACACTCTCTGTGAGAATGATATCTTTTACATTACTTTATTACTTGATTGATTTCATGTATTTGTGAATTTTCTTATTATTCTCTAACGATATTATTTTTATACACATAAATTTTATAATTGAACCCAAATCACATACTTAAAGAACTCGAACTCCTTCTATTCGGATCAACACACATTAGTATGAGGACTCCTATTTTTAAACAACTTAAAAGGCAAACAAAATTTTATGGGGAGAGGAGGTTCTTCTATTTCAGCCAAGCCGTGATATAATTCTTAGAAAAAGCTTATAAATCTACTTACAGATCACTTAATAATGAAGGATCATCAACAAGAATTAACCCTTGACTTTTAAATTAATAATATTCAATCTTATTAGTTGAATTAACTCTCATTATCGCTCTCTAATTTTAAATTTTATAAAGTACGTGAAAATTCAAATAAAATGTAAATAAACTTACATATTCATATAATTGAATATGGGAATATAGAGACTGGGTATGAAATGATCAAAGCGACGAGGCATTCAAACAGTGCTTAAAATTTAAGCCGTTTTGTGGCCACGTGCTTACAAAAGTAATATCCAGCATATATCATATAAAACTTCATGCAAAATATCTTTCGTGGTCATACGCTAATAACTGCAATTTGTCTATATAGCTGGATATAGTTACTCTTTCAAAAAATAGTATAAATATGCTATTTCTATAGTTTTTCTAGTTATCACGTTCTATATTTTTTTGTGAAAAAGAATGATACAACAACAACAATTAAACTTTTTTCTACTAGGTGAGATTGGTTACATGGATCAAACGACGTCATTGTACCTTATCATAAATTAAGTTTTCAGAAATGTCATTCAAATCTAAATCTTTTTTAATCATTTCACCTATAGTCTTTCTTGATCTCCCTCTACCTCTAATTATTAGACTATCCTCCACTTGATCTACTTTCCTTACATGGATTTCTAAAAGTCTTCTCTTTACATGTCCAAATTACGTAAGACGATATTCTCCTATCTTTTTCACAATAGGTACTACCCCTACTAATCAAAGTATCAATGAATTGTTTGAAATTCAAGAAGAGCAGGTAGAGACTTGTTTGCAAATAATTTCGACTATTTTTTTATTCTTAATAATCAAACGACAAATGTCAAGAAGGAATTTTGTTTCATGACTAAAGATTTCTAAAGTGACTAAAACAAGTTCCAAGATAGAGGGAGTCAGTGAAATTCCCACGCGATTAGCTAAAGCAAATGACAAAATTTGGTAAAAATGCACCAAAGTAATCAGCAAATGTAAATGAACTTAAATAAGTGAAAATGAATGAACAACAAATGTTGTAAGCCAAAAGTAAAGCGATATAGGCAAATAAATGGATGAAAAAATGGTAGTATTGATTGCTTGGTTTTGTTGATGTTGTTGTTGTACTTTACAAGAAAACTCTAAACATTATTTATAGATCAAAATTGTAATGTTAGTGGCCCTATACTCTATTTGTCACATTCTACTAATACACCCCTCGTTTGTGCTAATGGCTAATAACATACAAGCCAACTAACATATCCTCGGTTGACTATTATTATTAACTTTGTCTATGTACAATGCATTTGCTAGTCAAGGACTAACCCACTATCCTAAAAATATGGGGAAATGGGTGCTCATAGTGTCTTTAGTGTGAATCTTCATGTAACTGCCTCAAAACAACCTCCAACATTCAAGAAATCACTCCAACTAGCAACTCCTATCTTTAAGAGATTGCAATTGACTTGGTCAACGGATTTTCCTTGGAATCACCCCACGGCCTCCAAACAAGCTTTATACCTTTTGGGCCCAATTTGAGCATTTAACCCAAAACAATATCATCCTCCTGTTAGCGGTATGCTGCTTCCTTTTAGCGGATCCTATCTTACATCTTCAACTAATGAAGGGCTTATTCAGCTTTGACTAATTTAGTTGAAGCCATCATTTTTGGGTCTTAGCACATTTTCCCTTGCATCCTTTAACTAATGATCCAATGCGAAGAAGTTGGAGAGATGCACTCAACATTTTTCAAATCGGCGTTTTCTGGGATTTCGTGCACATGCTTAGCCTTTAACATTTTTGGTTAGGTAAAATTAAATTTGAACTAGAGTTGGTTGAAAGGCTATAGTGATCGGTGTTTTCTAGGATTCCGTACACATGCTAACCCTAAACCCTAATTTTTGTTCTAAATAGAGAGATAATCATCCCTACGCCACTCACTTTCTGCTACCCAACCTTTCTTTTTCTGCACCTCTTTCATTTTCTTTAGCAAACCCAGAAAATGTCTTCCCCTTCTGATTCTCAAAACCCCAGTCTTTCTCTTGCCTTGAACGATGATGATTTCATTTCTAACATCAACCTTTCCAAATCGAGTGATTCACCGCCTCAAGTTTCAACTTTCAAAGGTTCCACCTTAATCCATTTTATCCCAGACCAAAACATCTTTGTCTTGGGTCCTATCTCAAATGGCCTAGCAAAAAGAAAGCCGATAATCGACCACTTCTTTTGCGCAGATGATTTTACACCACCCATTACTTGTGACTAGTTCGATTTGGCTTAGTACCCGGTAAACATTAAGGCTTGGTTGAAGACTTCAACCTTTCCCTAATACATTGACTGGTTGAAACGCATCGAGAGAGAAAAGCCAATCGATTGGAAATAGTAAGGTATCTATGACATGATCATGCTTTTTTAGCATGACATTCCAATGGACATCAACCTGATTTTCACTTTCCTCAACTTTTAGTCCATGGCTATCAATGGATTTGCATTCCTTTTCACCTCAATGAGCCCTGGCTATTTGATGTTTTGGCTATTCATGGACTCCCAGTTAATGGAGATGAAGTCCCAACCCTTCATAGTATCTTTGATAGTGATCTAAAGGTTAAGTTTTCTAAGAAAGGGTCTTCCTACAGTAACTTCCTAGCTGCCAATCACAAGGACAAGAAACCAATGGAGGATGGAGAACACAAAGCCTTATTGCTCTATTAGTTTTGTAAATACTTTGTCTACACCAATTCAGTTATTGTAGTCTTTGAGTTTTCTTATGTCATTGTTGCAACTACTTTTGGGAAAGCTTTGACATTTGCCCCTCTTTTTCTGTTTCTTATGTATAGAAGCTTGTTCTTGATGGTGGATCGGGTGCAAGGTGGAGAGGACATCAAAACTGTCCTAGGCCCAATATGGTTCCTAGTTTTATGGATCTTTCACTACTTCCCGAAGTTCATCCCTGCCTCACATTCAGATTCTAGTAATCCCCAAAATCTCTCTGTTTATGGAGAAACTCCAACTTATTTCAACTACCAAAAAAAAAAAGTTTTGAGATTTCTAATAAGTTGTTTAGCATTCAAAGCCGAAGTCCACTTGACTTGTACCCTTATCATCAAAAGAACTATGATCCTGATTAGATGAGACGTGAACCATCAGGAAATCATGAGACCCATCAACTATCTGATTTGGTCCTTGGGTGGAGTAGTGTCTTATTGGCCAGAGATATTCTTTGCGGAGTCAAACCAAAATCTCGGCACAATAAGACTTCAGCAGAACCCTACAACCCCCAATGCTTCGCCAAGCAGCTAGGTTTAGTTCAAGGAACTCCTACTCCTTTTGAGTCCTTAGCTGATACTTGTTCTAGATTGGTTCTAACTAATGTTAAACTCAAGACTCTCTGGCAAGCCAACTGCTCAAAATTGAACAATGTTTAGTTCTTCGGCTTCAACATCCATCCCAGTGAAACTACGAATTATTCTGAATAATGGTAAGCTGTCTTTAACACCCTTTACCCCGCTCTTCCTTCGAGTTATCTAGCGAAACTGATTGACTAGAGCTCAGAACCCTCAGTCGAATGTCAAAAGAAGAAAACTTCAAAAGCATCTCCCTTAATATCTCAAATGATAACAACTTCGGCTAAAGGTAAATAACTTAATATTTTCATTCCTTTACCCCTTTCAACTAATTAACTAAGAAACTGATTCCACACTTTTGAACTTTTGAAACAGGTAAGGCTGCAATAGCCATAATTTATGTGGAAACTCACCAAACTTTTCCTGGAGGCACTGCTAGCTCAATTCGTCATCTCATCCACCAATCAATTGCTCCCGCTATAGCTACTACTACTACCAAAAGGTCTTTAGTTGAGGTTGACACCTCTTCAAAGGTAATTGCATTTTTGTTTTTGTTTTATTTATTTAAGTGCTATTTTTTCAGCTAGACCGATCTTTGAATTTTTGTTTTAACAAAAGAAACCTAAGACTTAATCCATCCTGAAAACTCCTAAACCTTCGGATTTCCAGATCTCAATTGAAGTTGAATCAGTTGCCTCTCGTAAAGTTTATGATGAATTGCTCAACCAGTACTTCAAATCTCCTTTCTTTAGCCCTCCTATCGGTGACAGCTTGCCTCTTTGCATGCAAATTGGTTTTCTTTGGCCAAATTCGCTAAGTCCTCGAATCCATCGTTATCCGCTGGGCTTAAGGTAGCTTACAATTAAATTACACTGTTGCTGGCCAAAATTTCCTTCAACTACCAAATGTACAAGACTCTGAGAGATATAAGCCAAAAGGACTTGGATTAGTTAACAACTCTTCAAGCAAAGAAATCCACTTGACCCAATATGAGGCAATCGAGAAGGAAAGGTAAGACGCGTGAACAATCGACTAGAGGAACTGAATAGAAAGCTAGGCCGGATCAAAGCAGAAATAGCTATTCTCTAGCCTCAACTAACAACTATCATAGCTAATTTGAATATGGTATTGAAGCAACACGACAAGAAATTCATGAATTAATGGCGGCCATATCAATCGGTAATTTTTCAAAATTTTCCAGAAATTTGAATTTATGGTGGATTGGTGCTCCTTGGAAAAACTCTTGCTAGAAACAATAACTCGTCGGAAATTATAGGCGAATTTGGTCACTGGAAAAAAAATGATGATATGTTAGAAGGCAACATTTTCTGATGGAATATTTGTTGGAAATCTCCAGCTAATTTTCTTTGCCAAAAATTATTGGCAGATATTCTACTACGGATATGTGTAGACTTCAGAGACCTAAACATGGTGACCCCTAAAGATAAGTATAACATGCCTGTAGCTGATATGTTGGTGGATGCTGACTTTTCTCATGAGGTCTTATCCTTGATGGACGGTTACTCTGACTATAATCAAATATATAGAGCTGAAGTCGATGTTTTAAAAATAGCTTTCAGATGCTTGGAGGTAATGGACACATTCGAATAGATAATGATGTTGTTCAGATTGAAAAATGCTAGGGCAACCTATTAAAGAGTTATGAATGCAATCTTCCATGATTTGATTAGAAAATCATGGAGGTGTATATTGATGATGTGGTTATCAAGTCCTAAAGCAAAGATCAGCATTTGGCCAACCTCGAAAAAGCCTTCCAATACACATGGAAGTTCAACCTCAAAATGAATCCCACAAAGTGTGATTTCGGCATCTTAGCTAGAAACTTCTTGGGGCTTTTGGTTCATAAGAAAGGTATAGAGGTGGATAAAAATATGGCCAAAGCTATTCTAGAAGCTAGACTGCCTGACAACAAGAAAAAGTTTCAGAGCCTGATCAACAAAATTAACTTCATAAGGCGGTTCATAGCCAACTCAGCAGGTAAGCTGCAAGCTTTTTCAAAGCTATTGAAACTGAAGAAAGATGAATAATTCATGTGGGGTGAGGTGCAAAAGCAGGCTTTTGAAGACATCAAACAATGTCTAGCTTGGCCACTTGTTTTGGTGTCGTTGTCTAATGAAAGGCCGTTGAAGCTATACATTTCGACTACAGAGAGATCAATAGGGGCATTCTTGGCCCAAGACGCAGAAGATGGTACTGAGAGAGCCAATTATTATCTCAGTCGAATGTTAACAAATGTAGAAACTAGATACTTCCCACTTGAAAAGCTATGTTTATTTATAAATTATGCTTGTACAAAGCTAGAATGTTATCTATTATTGAGAATTGTTTTAGTGCTTTCAAAACTAAATATTGTTAAGTATCTTTTGTCTTAGCCAGTTTTTCAAAGCAAGTTAACTAAGTGGGCTGTGAAATTGAATTCTTTTGATTTAGAATAAACCCCATTTAGAGCAGTAAAAGGTCAAGCTCTGGTTAATTTCTTACCCGAGCATCCTTGCTTGGAACCACACAACTTTGTAGGGTTGCCTTATTGGCTTTTGTACTTTGATGGATCTTGCACTGCCACTTGAGATGGCATAAGTGTGGTCATTACTAGCCTCACGGGCAAAAGAGGTACATTCAGGCTCGAGTTAAAAAATCATTGTTCTAATAATTAAGCCAAATACAAAGCTCTTATCCTTGGCCTTAGGATTTTGCTTGCCCAAGGGGCCAAGAATGTAAAGATCATGGGTGACTCCTAGCTGGTCATTAAGCAACTAATTAGTGAATATCAATGCCTTAATCCAACATTAGCTTATTGTTATAAAATTGCTCTAAACTTGTTAAGATAGTTAGTTGATGTAATCTTTGTACATGTACTAAGGATCTGCAATATGGAAGCTAACGATTTGGCACAAGATGGTTCAGGATACAAGCGCTTTGCTTCGGTTCTCCAAAAGCTGAAGTTTAAAACTGTGTGTCAAGTTAGGAATAATGTAGATTGGCGTGAAGAGCTAATAACTTATTGAATCAGCCAACCTCCAAGGAAGATCTTTCTTTGAAAAATAGGGCATTAGGATACTACCTTATAGAGGGGAAGCTGAACAAAAAGTGCTCATAAGGGTTGCTCCTTAAGTGTTTGGGTCTTGTCGATATCATGATAGCTATAGGAGAAGTTCATAAAGGATTTGTGGTGCACATCAACCTGGCCCCCTTGATGCATTGGTTGCTGCACCGTGATGGGTTTTTCTGGCCTCTAATTACAAAAGAATATGTGCAATATGCCAAAAGCTGCCAACCTTTCCAAAAGCATGGTTACGTCATGTTCCTACTATTAAACTCAATCTCATTATCAAACTTTGGTTGCTTTACAGCTGGGCAATGCATATCTTTGGGAAAATTTATCTTCCTTCATCAAAAAAGGATTATTTCATCCTCGTAGCTATGGATTACTTCACCAAATAAGTTGAAGTTGTGCCATAGAAAAATATTACTTAGAAAGAGGTAATTGAGTTTGTTAAGGAGCATATTTTGTTTAGATTTGGTATTCTGCAAACTATAATAGCCGACCAGGGTACCCTGTTTACTATTGATAAGGTCTTGGCTTTTGTGGAGCAATTTGGCATTATAATACTTTATTCTTCTCCTTACCATGCCAAGCAAATGGCCAGACTGAAACAACTAATAAGATCATTATCAGCCTTATCAAAAAGCACATTGAGGATAAACCTAGAAACTGACATGAAACTTTGCTAGAAGTCCTTTGGGTATACAAGACTTCAAAAAGGACTGCTACTGTAGCTACTCCTTTTAAGTTGGCCTACAGCCATAATGTGATGAGTGTAAAAATACACGCATCTTTGAATTTATTTATTAGTATTTTTATTTAATCTTATTTTTTATTTGATTTTGATTATTTTATTTAAGTTGTAGATAATTGTCTCTTCTCCTAGTCTTTTATTAATATTTGAATTTTCAAGATAAATCATCAGATTTTGTACAAAAATAAGAAATTTTTGAAGATAAATATTCAAAAGAATCTTATCATATCCTTAGATGCCAATTAGAGTTCTAATTTGATGTAAAAGCTTAAATAAGGATAGGATTGAAGATTGGATAATGATTATCAAAGAGATTAGATTTGGAGCAAAATTTGGTGTCCCGTAGCATCCTGACCATTCCTCAGTAATTGGGTCATATCTTAGGCTATAGAGATTTAATCGACACACCGTTTATGGCATTAAAAAGGTAATAGAAAATACTAAAATTTCTCTATTGAGATTGAGGGCAAATTCGGCCATCTATTGGGTGAGAAAAATTGTGCAAGTTATATACGAAAAAAGTTGTCAGCTTTTCTATAAAGAGGGGGTTCAGCTCAGAAGGATTTGAGACACAAGGTTTGACATGAGTTCAAGGAGGCATTCATCAAAGACATCTAGTTTTCTTCTTCTTTTCCTTCTTCTTTTTTGTTTTCTTATTTTTAGATAGAGTTATAGTTGCCTCTTTGTCTATTATTTCTATTTATGCTACAATTGCCATGTGTGGCTAATTTTCTAATTCCTAGGATTGGGATGTAACCCTTTACTCTTCTATGTTGAATTATTGATTTGATTAGACATTAGATGAAGGATTGAAAGATGAAATCTAATTGCTTGAAAATCTAAGAATTAAACTTAGGAATTGAGACCTAGAGATAAATTTAAATCCTTCAAGGAGCAAAATGGATGTCATGGAACGTAATGAGTTATAACTCAATTTATGACTATGAGAATGGGATTAATAGGATTTTAACACATTTTAGTGGCAAGAGATTGTGTTTTAAATAATTTAGGACAATCCGCCTTCAAGAACATAATTGATCATTGGCAAAGATAGAGTTGATATTCATCATAGTGGGTATTGTAGTGAAAACCAAGTCCTAGTCCTTTAAAAACTTTGTTGAACTTTATTCTTTTTAATTTGTTTGCTTACTTTGTTAGTTAACCTCTTGCCTTGCTTTAAATTATTATTTTCTTTATCGCGTCCGATCGCTTAGATAATTGGTATTACCGTAAGAGTTAGTACTCGTAACGATCCTTGTAGGAACAATCTTATTTTACTACTTGAATGATATGTGCGCTTACGAAAAATTTACATCACAATGCAGTAATACCGCTTGAGATAGGTGCATAATCTTTGCGAGTCGTGAACTAGAATGCGCTTAGCTCTAAAGAGTATTTGCAAGCTATGCACATGGAGCTAGATGAAATGGATGTTGACCAACTGTTGGACTTAGAAAGAATTCATGCTAATAAGCTACAAGTAGCTTTGATTTATAATAGAAAAGTAAGGTCACACAAATTTAGTGATGGTGGCTTATTTTGGAAAGCTATATTGCCTCTAGGAGCAAAAGAACATCGATTTGGAAAATGGTCAGCTAAATAGGAAAGCCCTTTTCAAGTTAGTAGAGTATTAGCCACGAGTGCTTATGGTTTGATGAATATAAATGGTGAAGAGCATACAAAAAGCATAAATGAAAAATACTTCAAACTTTATTATCCTTCCATATAGGAGGAAGGAAATGGGTCTTAGAAAGTTAAAAACAAAAGTAGGCAGCTAATTACATAAGCAAAAAACTATAGCCACTTATAAAAAAAAGCATATCAAAATCCCAGTTAATTGTAGCCATAGTATGGCCACATAACCAAAAAGCTAAAATTAAATTTACTCCAAGAACATAAAGGAAATCAAAAGTTAAGCCTTTGTAAGCTCTTCTGGTTAAGATCCAGTGCTGGCTCTAGACGTTTCCCCTATAGATTCATTAACATATTTGGTAGGCTCAAGGGTGCTAGGTTGATCCTCTTCCATTAGAGGTATAGTTTCAATAACAATGCTTACTTGCCCTGTTGCTAGAGCTGGTAGTTCTTCTGCTTTCTTCTCCATTTTCACCTCTAGGTACTCTGCCTTGAATTCTTCCTAAGTTGTTTCTACTTCGGCCAAATTTGCTTCCCCCAATTCTTTTTCCCGCTTAAAGAATATTTTGTTGTGCCTCAGGGGATTCATTTTCGATAGATTGGTTCTCAGAGAAAAACTGATGCACTTTATCATGGAGCCGATTAAAGTTAAACTCCAAAGTGTTCAAATATGGCTCCAGCAGCTTTACCTCAGCCTGTAGGTGTTCAATTTGAATTTTCTTTTCAGCAAGCTCCTGCTTGGCCTTGTTAATCTGGCTTAGGAAAGCTTGATCAAAAGCATCAATCTTCGAGTACCTCTTCATAATGGCCTCCGAGCAGACAGAAAGCTTCTGCAGGTTCTACAGTTCTTTTTTGACCATCTCTCTTTAGTTAAAGGCCAGCTTTCTCTTCAGTTGAAGGTGGTTGAACTTGGAAGATATCTTCGACAGTAACTCCAGAGCTTCTTCATTCAAGCCTGATGGTTGTTCAAGGCTGATCAAGGATTTGAGGGCCGAATGAAAAGAATCTTGTTCTAGAGATTGTGGTGGAAATGGGAGGCTGAGAAGTTCTTCCACTAGGTGCAAGTTCTTTTGGACCTGATTACGCCCAAAGAATAACATGGTAGTTGTAACATAACTTTGGGGTGTCGATTCGATAGTGAACAAAGATTAATTTTGAATGAAAATTAAAGTGAAGCAAAGTAAACAAATTAGGTTTATACCAGATGCAAGATAACTAAGGTTCAAAATCCACCAAGATTAATTTTAACATTAACTATGTCAAATTATTATACTCAAATAATTTAACTCATGAACATCTAACGGTAAGTATATGATCATAGAAGATCTATCAATGAAGCACTAAAAATAATAATCAAGTGTATGATAAAATTTTTCTAATTAATAGTGAATTATCAAATCATCAAATCACCCCTAATAAGAAATCATAATTGATATCCAACAATTACCACCAATACTCAGATAACACGAATAAATTGCAAAGCATGAGAAAAGCATGATTGAACTCATCTAAAAATTTATCCATATAATCTGATAGGGAAATAGAATCAATAAGCATTAAATCCTAAAATTGGGTAAAAATAATTCGACATAGCAATGCCAAAACAATCAGGTTTCATCATCCCCTTAGTACAAAGAATTTAGCAAGACATAGTAAGATTAGAACACAATAAAATTATCTCTTCAATATTCTCCATTGCACACTCATATTCTTCCTTTTTTCTTCCTCATCGTCGCGTGACTTCTCTTCTGCGACATTGTACGTTTTCTTCTTTTTCTTATTTTCTTCTACTGTGCGGCGTAGTGCTTATCCCTTCTCCGTGCGGCGCTGTTGCTATGCAATCCTCTTTTATTTATATAATTCTTCATTGCCTCCTTGCTTTCCAATTCCTGTACCTAGATCTTTCTTTTTTTTATTTATTTGTTGTGAGCCCAATTAAACTTTTGTCTTCTTGTTTATTCTTTGCTCATATTAATCTATAAAATAAAATGATTAAATAGTGAAAGTAAATTGATTAAAATAAATACAAGACTAGAAAAATTATCAAGTTTAAATATATAAAAAATATATATATATATATATATATATATATATATATATATATATATATATAAATTATTGCTTAAGAGAATTTCAAAGTAAATAGAAACTCAATTTAAAAATGCACATTAATTTCAATGATTTCTATTCACATTTTAGCATTTTAGTCCAATAATAAAGTATTTAGAGAGCATTTTTGTACATTCATCACACCCCGAACTTGCTTATTGCTAGTCCCTAGCAATTTATATGCAAAAGAGATGAAAGAGACTAAGAAAATAATAAAATAGCCTATCAATTCACGTTTTTCAAATTCACATATCAAAACAATCTTAGGAATTCAATAACCCTATCACAAGCAATCTGCCTATAGCAATCCGTAGAGTGTGTGTTCCAAACTATATCCATCTAACCAGAATTCCTGACACATGTAGCATCAAGAACATCTCAAGCGAAAGGTTCAACTCCATAACTCACGCGTATAAAAGTGTTTTGTGTGAGGATTCTCTCTATAGAGTTGACAATGGGTGTACACACACTTTCATGGAAAATTAGGCAATTATATACAAGTAAAAAGTAAACATTGATCTTATGATAGAAACGCTAACAAATGAGACTTCCACCACTCTTCCCAAAAGCTTATTTAGGATTAGAACGGTCAACACAAAAGGTTGTAACGTGACTTGGACTCAGAGTTGTAAAAAAATGAAGAGGATTAAAAAACTTCCAAGTACATACATAGTGTATCTTATTAAATATCTCAGTAGACCACACTTCTCACTTAATGTACTCTCCAACTTTTCAATTCATCAATTAATAATGCTTTTCCTTCTTCATCCTCTTCTTTTTTGTTTTTTAACAATTTGATGAACAAACACAGGCCACTTGGGTATTCTTGCCATTTATTTTTTTCTTTTCTTTTTACTCAAAAGAAAGAAAATGTAAATTCCACACTTAGTATACACTTGGAAGTAAAAAGGGTAGAAAAATCAGTGTATAAGCTATACTCCAATATGAAGAGGCATGGATGATGTGGGCATATGAAAAGAAAAAAACTACATGTGTTTATTGGCTCAAAGTTGGCTACTAGGGGTCAATGATGGAAAGGGTTAGCTTGAAAGGCTTAAACGTTGATTCTAAGTTGAAATTCGTCATATCCTAAGTATATCCACCATCTTACCACAAATCATATAATGTTGTTCTCAAAAGAAGTGCCCAATTCAACAGATTGTTGAATGCTTATCACCATTTACTGCATTTGTAGGATCTCAATCCTCTCCAAAACTCACATGAATACTTAAGTAAAAGAGTTCTCTAGCTACATGTGTCAAACCACTATCTTACCACAAAGCTTGGATGAGTGCATTAGGGGTTCTGTGGATGCTTAAGCAAAAAATGACTGGTGGGTTTGGTGAATTCATGAAGATGGCTATGAATGAGAATGGGTACAAATATGATAAGGATTCATGTGTGATGCAAATTCTTTTAAAAAAAATTGACACATGAAAATACACCACAAAGTTCCAACAAGCATTTTAAATACTGAATTTGCACCACCAATGCCCCCAACATAAATGAAACGTTGTCCTCAATTTTAAGACTCAAAATTGAATGAGGAGTAACTAAAAAAAGTAGAATACACCTGATGAGTGACGTAGTTAGCTCGCTAAGCACCAAAGATGGGTAACCTGAAATGATAAAATGAAACTAACCTACAAACAAAAACAAAGAAAACAATAGCGAGACAAAAAGGAAAAGAAAGAAAATAAGAGAAAAAAATAAAACTAAACAAACAAAACAAATAAAGTACATGCGTGGTGTGATCGAGGTTGATAGACCGAATCCACAAGTGGAATGTCTTCCACTTTCGGAACTTGCCTATCAATTAAAACTTTAAGGCGTTGACCATTTACTTTAAAGATTTGACCATCCTTAGGATCCTCTAGACCGAAGTTTTCTTAGATGCTTATGGAGTCTAGAATCATATAAGAACACTCAATCATTAGGCTTAAACATTTTTCTTAAAATATGTTTATCATGAAATGCTTTCATGTTAGCCTTATAAATTCTAGAGTTATCATGAGCATCATTTCTCAATTCCTCTAACTCGAACAACTAAAATTTTCTAAGCATACCTGCTTCTCCCATGTCAAAATTAAAATGTTTGATGGCTTAATAAACTCGATGCTTGAGCTCCACAGGTAAGTGGAAAGGCTTTCCAAAAACAAACCTATAAGGTGACATGCGTAAGGGAGTTTTGAAAGCTGTATGGTAGGCCCAAAGTGCATCAACTAGTCTCAACGACCAATCTTTGCAATCCAGGTTGACCGTTTTCTCTAAAATTTGGTTAATTTTCTGATTTACAAGTTCTACTTGTCTACTTGTCTGGGGTTGGTAGGCATTAGAGATCTTATGTACCACCTTATATTTTTTCATCAAAGCCTCAAAAGAACGGATGCAAAAATGTGTACTCCGGTCACTAATGATAGCATGTGGT
Source organism: Ormosia semicastrata (assembly GCA_029884595.1). Lineage (NCBI taxonomy): Eukaryota > Viridiplantae > Streptophyta > Magnoliopsida > Fabales > Fabaceae > Ormosia > Ormosia semicastrata. Next base: position 76,216,954 of record JAQQTO010000060.1, read on the forward strand.
GTACCACATCGAGATAACACATTCTCTTTGAGAAATTTAATTACCATCCTATTATCATTACTCCTGCAAGCTACTGCCTCTACCCATTTTGACACATAATCTACTGCCACAATAATATATTGATATCCAAAAGAAGGAGGAAATGGTCCCATTAAATCTATCCCAACAATAAAAAATCTCAATCACTAAAATTGGGTTTAAGGGCATCTTATTACAATGGGACATAACTCCTAACTTTTGACACTTTTCACATGAGCGACAATAAATGTTTTCATCCTTAAACAAGGTGGGCCAATAATATCCAAACTGCAGAATTTTTGCAATGATTTTCTTCTTTGAAAAGTGACCCCCACAAGCTTGGGAGTGACAAAATTCCAAAATGCTAGCAATCTCTTCATCAGGGATGCAATGCCTTAAAATTTGGTCAGGCAATATTTAAAAAGAAAATAGTCATCTCAATAGAAATTACGTACCTTAGTCTTGAACTTCCTCTTATCCTACACGCTCCAATCCACCGGTATCTCACCTGCAGTCAAATAATTCACAATATGAGAAAATCATTATAGAGAAGTAATGAAAAATAAATGCTAATCGAGAAAATCATCCTTCATTGGCAGGCAGTTAGAGGTGTCCTCAAATGTGAGCCTCAAGAGATGGTCAGCTACTACATTCTCCACTCCTTTCTTATCTTTGATGGTGATGTCAAATTCTTGCAAAAGTAAAATCCACTGTATTAGTCATGCCTTAGCATCATTCTTTGTAAGAAGGTACTTAAGGGCTGCATGATCTGTGAAAATAATAATAGGAGAAGCAATCAAGTAAGCACGAAACTTATCCAAAGCAAACACTACAACTAGCAACTATTTTTCAATGGTGGAGTAATTCATCTGAGCACTATTTAAAGTTCTACTAGCATAATAAATGACAAAAGTCTTCCCTCCCTTCACTGTCCAAGAACAACACCTACATCGAAATCACTAGCATCATACATGATCTCAAAAGGTAAAGTCCAATCAGGTGGCTGCATTATTGGTGTTGAGGTAAGCTTGCCAGCATTTAAAAGGCCTTTTGATAAGCTTGTGTCCACTTCAATGGGGCATCTTTAGCTAAGAGGTCACATAGTGTTCTAGATATGGTGGAAAAACTATGTATGAACCTCCTATAAAAGCCCACATAACTAAGAAAGATCTCACATCCTTTACTATTCTAGGTGTAGACAACTTAGAAATTAATTCGATCTTAGATTGATCAACCTATATCCCTTAGTAGAAATAATATGCCCCAAGACAATACCTGAAGGTACCATAAAGTGGCATCTTTTCCAATTTAAAACCAATTCCTTTTCCTCATAATGAGTCAACACTCTCTCTAAATTCAATAAGCATGTATCAAAAGAAGATCCAAAAATAGTCAAGTCATCCATAAAAACTTTCGTGCAATTTTCAACCATGTCACTAAAAATGTTCATCATGCATTGTTGAAAAGTAGTAGGTGCATTACACAATCCAAATGGCATTCTACAAAAAGCACAAGTACCCAAAGGACAAGTGAAAGTAGTTTTGTCCTGATCTTTAAATGCAATTTCAATTTGATAATAACCAGAATAATCATCCAATAAACAATAGAAAGGATGACTAGCCACAACCTCAAGAATTTGATCAATAAAAGGGAGAGGAAAATGGTCTTTTCGAGTGGCAGCATTCAACTTTTCTAATCAATGCACATCCTCTACCCAGTCATAAGTTTTGTAGGGACTAACTCTCTTTGGTCATTCTTCACCATAGTAACACCTGACTTTTTAGGTACAACCTATGTAGGATTTACCCATTTACTATCAACAATATGATATATGATTTCTATATGTAATAGTTTCAACCCTTCATTCTTCGCCACTTTTTTCATAGTAGGATTAAGCCTATGTTGGGGGTCTCTACAAAGATTAGTTCCTTCCTTCAAATTAATTTTAGAGAACAGACCAGGGGACTAACACATTTTAGATCAGTAATGCTCCAACCTAGGGCTGGCTTATGCTCACTTAGGGGCTGAATTAATTTCTCATTTTAAGACTTAGATAATTCAGATGAGATAATAACAGGAAAAGTATCACCTGGACTAAGGAAAGTATGCTTTAAACCTTTAGGCAGAGGCTTCAATTCAACCTTCGGTGACTTATGCTCACTTAGGGGCTGAATTAATTTCTCATTTTAAGACTTAGATAATTCAGATGAGATAATAACAGGAAAAGTATCACCTGGACTAAGGAAAGTATGCTTTAAACCTTTAGGCAGAGGCTTCAATTCAACCTTCGGTGACACTTGAAGGAATTTTTTTTCACTTTTCTCACAGCTCCTCAAACTTTGGTTCCAAGTGCCATAATCTTGAGTTCTACCAAAAATAACACAAATATCAACTATATCAAATGGATTACTAATAGATTCATACTCAGAATTAACAAGATAATACTCAAGAGGGTCAAAATCATGAGTTGTAGAAACTCTCCTATCCATGAGTAAGTCAATTATGTATATCTAGTGGCCCTCGTCATCCTCTTCTCGTTGTTTTGCTATATAGAAGATATTCACCTCGAGAGTTATGTTTTCGAAAGACAGCTTCATGAGCCCATTCTTGTAGTTAGTAAAAGCATTATTAATGGCAAGGAAAGGCCTACCTAAAATCAAAGCAATTTTAGAAGTAGTATCAATAACAGTTAGTGTCGAGGATTAAGAAATCAACACGATAATAAAATTTGTCAATTTGAATTAAAACATCCTTTACCACACCCTGGGATACTTTGAATGAATGGTCATCCAATTGTAATACCATAATGGTTGGTTTGATTTCTCCCAACCCCAACTGCAAATAAATAGAATATGACACTAGATTCACGCTAGCTCCTAAATCTATCAAAGCTTGCCCAAACTCATGATTTTCGATGTCGCATGCAATGGTTGTTCTGTTAGGAATACTATCTTCTTCACAGATGCTTCCTCTTAACTGTACACAAACCCTTGAGAACTTTTGCACAAGTAGGAACTTGTTTAATCACAAGCAAAAGAGGAAGATTGATTTTTACCTGCCTTAGATTCTCAAGGATTTCATAGATTTCATTGTTAGGATCCATAATTCGCTTACTTGATTTTAAAGCTTGAGGGAATGGTACCTTAATAGGACTATTTGTCACCTCAGGTTCCTTGGACATCTTGGCATCACTACTATCTAGATTTTTTTTCCACATCCTTTGATTTATTCATTGTTGGGATGTGTAATGATGTACCACTTTGTGTCACAATGGTATTCACATCCTCAAATTTTCTTGCACCATATGTTGACAATGGGGTGTGGACTTAGCTTGAGAAGGGAACTTACCTCGCTCATTTAGACTTAAGGAGTTTATCAATTTGGACACTTAACTTTTTATTTCCTTGTTTTCTTCAACAACCTGTATAATCAAAGATTCAAACTTTTGGTTAGTCTTACTCTGTGAACTTTTGGTTAGTCTTACTCTGTGCCTTAATAAAAGCCTACAAAGTGTCTTCTAAAGGACTCCTAGAAGATGAAAGTGCATGATATGGTGCCAGATATGATCTAGGAGGATGTGGAGTAGCTGGTTTTCAAACTTCTAGCTAAAATTAGGGTGATTACGCCACCTCGGATTATAGGTATCATAGAAAGGTGTACAAGACTTCTTGTACATACCTAAGGCATTACACTATTCCCCATACACCCCTCTCATTGCAGCAAATGTGGGACACTCTTGGGCAAGGTGATCTACCTCACCACACACAAAACATGATTTAAAAGACTCTACATGATTAGCCACATGTGTTGGCTTTAAGTCCTTAGTCTTTAGCACCTCTAGCTCCCTAGTGAGCATCTCAACCTTAGCCTTTAGGTTATACTCTTCCCTGAGATGGTAAATTCCACTACCATTTAGGTTTCTTACAGGTCATGAACTATTTGTGCTTTCAGTAGCACTAGGTCCAGTCCAAGTGTGAGCTTTTTTAGAAAGCTCATTAAGGTATTCTATGACTTCATCAGGATCTTTCTATAAGAACTCACTATAACACATCATCTCCATAAATTGGCGCTCTCTAGGTGTAAGTCCCTCATAAAAATAGCTCATTAAGTGTCAATTCTCATACCCATGGTGATGACACATACTCAACAACTCCTTAAATGTCTCCTAAGGCTGATACAAAGTCTCACTATCTTTTTGTGCAAAGATGGAGATTTGCCTTTTTAAAGCGTTGGTCTTATGTTGGGGAAAGTATTTAATAAAGAAGACCTGAGTTATCTCATTCAGTGACTAATAGATCATGGTCTCAGCGAGTATAGCTAATTATTAGCTCTATCCTTCAAAGAGAAAGGAAAGAACTTAAGTTTCACAATGTCATTAATTACATTTTGACTATAAAAAGTTACAACTACTTCCTCAAACTCTTTAATCTACAAATATGAATTTTCATTTTTTAAGCCATGAAAAGTAGGGAGTAACTGTATCATCCTTGTTTTAAAATCTAGTTGGCGAGTATCAGCTGGAAACATAATACATGATGGTGTGACTGTGCATGTTGCGTAGAGGTAATCCTTGTAACATCCTTAATAATATTACTAATAATGTATTCAGAATTAGGCAATAGTAATCAAAATTAAGCATGTCACGTAATACTAACAAAATAATTTGAAATTATAATTAACAAATATATGCAAAATATGAGCCTGTTGAGGGTTAAGATAATGTACACATAGATAATGTACACATATTATAAATTATAGTATACAAAGTATATTACAATACATAATAATTACATAATCAGTTCCAAGGTACTAAATATACATCTCAATATACAAAATTATATCAAGTCCTAGTCTTCATCTTCTTCCTTTGCCTATTTGCTAAAGGATGCATCCCTGTAAATATTACGGAATTCAAACAAAAAGGGGTGAAAATTCTAAGAATTCTCAGTAGTATTATAAAAAAAATACGTGTCATCATAATATATCTAACTGTTTCGGAGAAAAAACACATTTCAAAAATTCAAGTTGTTTATACACTAGAAAGGTGGCAAAGTGCCAAATCAGATCATTTCTCTTCCCGAAACAGAGTTTCAATTATTAAAAGTTTCCAAAAGCATTTATTAACAAACAACATATTTTATATCCATAAAAATACTTTCAGAAATAACTTCCAAACAAGAATTAAAATCTCAAATTCATTTAATAGTCATTATAACATAACTAAGTCATAATATGACAATCAAATTCATTTTCATCTCAGTGCTCATTTAAATATCTGCTCAATTCCATAGAACCCATATCACATGTACCATAATAAACAAGAGCCACCTCATATAGCTCTGGTTCTATATACTCATGGTAAGGAGTAAATTAGGGTCTCACACTACCACTGGTACCCCATCAGGGAAACATTAGTGAGGAAACATAATAAGGAATTTTCAAGAATACAGGATCCTCTTCTTCACGAAAGATCATCTCCATAATTCTAATGAAATTTTGGATACCCTTCTCCCACAAAGGATTGCCTCCAAAATCCTCTACAACCAAGTGAACAAACAGTTCACATAAAAAGGGATACTGAGTGGGAAAAAGCATATCAGGACTATTTTCCATCCTATTCAAGGATAAATGTCCAAAATTCTCATATACAATTCAAATCCAAATTCCTTGAGCACGGTTTAATCAAACACACATTCTAGCTTAACTTTAAAGAATTAAGGGAGCAATGCCAATACAAATTTTAGCTCAACTTGAGTAACTGATGCGGGATTAAAAGTTACAAACCCAAGTGCAGGTTATCTCAAGTAATAAATTCTCGGTAAGTCAGAGCTCGAATCACAAAGACTTGATGAAGAAAAATTAATTAAGGTAAAGTAAATAGTTTGTCACAACAAATAAAAAAGATTTACTTAGGTTAGGAGATCCATTCTTAGTAAATAAAATAAGAACAAGATTAATTCTTTTTATAACTCAATTAGAATCCACACATAACGGAGGTTTCAATCGGAAAATACATAATACAAAATTCATTAAAAATTATATATATAATTATATTATGCCTCCTTTAATCATCTATTAATACCACCACTCATAAATGGGATCAAGCATTCACTGTGCCAAAATATTGTCTACAACAAATCAAGATCTCCACTTTACAAGGAGAGTTTCTAACACCAACACTTGTACATTGGTTCAAGCATTCATTGTACCAATCTCTTATCTACAACAAATCAAGAACTCCACTTTACAAGGAGGGTTTCCAAATTGATTGGAAATAAAATACAATACGTATAATGACTGCTTAAAAAATAAATCATTTAAGCATAAGAAAGGAATGAATCTAACCTTACTTTATTACCAAGAGCTTCACCATTTCACTCAAGTAAAATGAAACTTAATTACTCATAGACAAGAAGAAAGAAAGAGAGAAGAGAAGAAGAAGAACATGACTTCAATTTAGAACAAAGGAAAACTACAACAACATAATAGCATGATCTTGGCCTCTAGGACTCCTAAATGAGCAGCCAATGGTTCCTTTTATAGAGGATTAGGGATACAAAATGACAAGAGGGCTGATTAGTGAGTGGGTGGATGAGTGGAAAATGAGTGAAAAATGTCAAATGACTTTTGATGAGTGGAAAATTATGGAGATTCTTTGTCTCCCGAAATCATTTAGCTCTGAAATCATTGCATTTGCCATTTTTTTGTAAAGTGGTCTTCATGAAAGTTGTAGTTCTGGATCTTAGATTTCAAATGCCACTAGAATCACCGCATTTGGATACCTATAGATCGAGATATGACCCAATTACTGCATACTGCTCAGTCCTAGTGATAACTCATCTGTTATGATTTCCAAGCCCAATATGACCCATTAGACCTCATATTCTGGAAAAGTGTTCAACATGAAAGTTGTAGATTTGGGTCTTAGCTATCAATTAGAAAACTTTCAGCCCATTTTACATCTTATATCCTGAGCTATGTCATGAACAGTACACATAGGTCAAGCTATCAGGATCAGCACCCTAGTTCTTGTTTCAACTCCAATTTGAGTTATCCAAACGTGTGATTTGGCCTTTGAGACCTTCATGAAAGTTATAGGAAACTGTCTTAGATTTCCTACAAGACTAAAATCACATCAATCAGATATTTACAACTCAAGTTATAGCCATTTTACCGAATACTGTCAAAAAGATAAATTAAGGCTAATTCATGCAATAATTCTTTCAATGATCTAATAAGGTCCAATATCATAAAATGTGTCAAAACGAACTAAATTGAGTTTAATTAAACTTTAAGAAACCTAGTGAGAGGCTTATAAAATGTATAAAATATAGTGTTATCAAATTTTCCCACACTTAACTTTTGCACTCCTGGACAAAACACAAGAAACAAAAACTAGGGAACAAAGAAAAATGACACAGACTCAAAAACTAAAAATTCTAAAGGATTAAATGAATCAAGAAGAGCAATTAGACATTCAAGGGATCAAAACATTCACGAGGTAACATTTCTTCGCATCTCAACCAACAAGTAAGGAAACTTTAGTTAAAAAGAATAAATCAAAAATGATAGATCCTCACAGAATTCACTCTCAATCTCTCAAGTGTTTAAAAAGGTAAGTATTCCACTCTATTCAACCCATGAATAATTGTACTACCATAAACTTGCTTATTTTCTACTTCTCCACTACTCAAAAATAACATATATACACAAATCATGAGGACTTTATTCAAGGTTATAATGAGGTTAAGGTAAATGAGGAAGTAATATAGATAAGACAAGTTAAACACTAAAGAGAATAAAAGAACATTATGTTATAGTTAGAGTGAAAAAGATGTTTGAGAACATTCAGTCTAACTTTCCCAAGATTTTCTTCATTCCTTCTTTGTTTGCTTCCTTCTCATAAAGGACATTGACCAATATTTGACTAATGTTTTGTTAAAGATCAATTGGTAGGTTGAATTCATTGTTAGGCTTGAACATTCTCCTGTTGTTTCCAAGCATCCACTGTGTTACCAAGTAACCTCAATACTCAAGAGGGGGGTGAATTGAGTATGTAAAACAAGTTCGCAAATCTTTCGCAAAACGTTTGATAATCAATTCTTGTTGAAGCTATTGGATGATTAGAGATGATTGGATAGATGAGATAAAAACTTTTACTTATAAATGTAATAGCCAAAGGAAATAATATTCAAGCAATTCAATAAAACAGTACACTATGTAAGAGAAGGGTTTAGAGAAAACAAACACAATGATTTATCCTGATTCGATCACTAATCCACTTGTGATCTACATCCAGTCCTCAAGCAATCACTCGAGATTTTTCATTATATCTTCAAGCTTTAATAGATGCTTGACAACCTTTACAACCTTGAGCACTCAACACTTTGGGATACCTCACCCTTGGAGCTTGAGTCTCTTCAACTAAGAGATGCCTCACCCTTTACATGTTTGGAGGGTGCCTCACCCTCTTTACAAAGTAATTTGGATTGATAGAATGAAACTCTCACAAGAGTAAATGATTACAAATTGAAGCTCTCATATGCTCTCAAAGAATAACTCAAGTTTTTCACAAAAATAGAACAAGAATGGATTTAAAGATTAAATCTCATATTGAAGTATTGGTAATCAGTTTTTGGTTCAAGGTCAACCTCTAATGAAGTCCCAACATTAGTATTTATAAGTTTTGTGAGTAATGGAGCCGTTGGAAACTTTTAGTCAAGCATTAAATGCCATTAATATAGCCATTGGACTTTGTCAGATTGCTTGTAATCGATTACACAACAAATGTAATTGATTACATTGTTGTGCCAACTTGTTCTTGGCTTTCTAAGCTCTGTTGAATCGATTACATTCTTGGTGTAATCGATTACAAGGCTTCTGACTTGCTTTGTAATCGATTACAATATCCATGTAATCGATTACATGACTCCTTGAACGTGTTCTTGCCTTTCTGGGCACTTTGTAATCAATTACCAACTTGGTGTAATCGATTACAAGGCCTCTGACTTGCTTGTAATCGATTACAATGCTCATGTAATTGATTACAAGGCCTCTGTTTGCTGTGTAATCGATTACAAACATCATGTAATAGATTACATTGACCTTTGAACATATTTTTCAAGTCCAATTAAGTTTGTAAGCCATTTCTAACACTTCAAGATATTTGATTAAACACAAATCCTTTCATGAGTGTTAAATCTAAGATTGGAAATAAAGATTCTTTGAAAAATATGTTTAGCTTTGAATTTTTACACTTATTTTGGAAATGATATATGAAAAACCATTTGAGAAATCTTGAGAGCATTTAACATTAATGTTCTAAGTCTTATGACTAAATAAACCTCTTGACTTCTTTCTTTGATCTTGATCTTTTCTTTTGCACTTGATCTTCATTTTTGCACTTGAACTTCATCTTTGACATTGTTATCATCAAAACCCATTTGACATGCTTTAAGGACATAAGCATTCACATTCTCCCCCTTTTTGATGATGACAAACTAATCATAGGAAAAAGAAAGAGTTTTTGCATTTGTATATAATAGAGATTTAGGCGCAACTCTCCCCCAGAGTTTATGCATGATATAGAATTAGATTTTTCATGTAAAAAACTCAAAAGCTCTAAAGCTCCCCCGTAGACATGTAACATTAATTAGATTTCATTTTTCACTATTCTCTCCCCTGTTGGCATTATAAAAAAGACATAAGCATATAAAAAAAATTTGGACAGCATTTCAGCTGTATTTCATGATTTCCCAAGAAGTAAACAAGTATAGCCAAAACAAGAAATCCAAAGAGAATATAATGAAGCCAGTGAATTCAGATCAAGAGAATATTCAATAGAACCAATATTCAATATCCAAAAATTTCAGAGAATATAACTAAAGATGATTCACCAAAAACATATACTAATGTTATATAACTGAGCCAAAAAGAAAATGTACAATATAACCATAAGAAAATAACAATGAAATCATCAGAGTAATGGGCCATGATCACTATTAGTAGTCTCCCTATCACTGTCCGCATCCGTAGTGATGTCGCCTAGATCAACATTATCATTGCCGGGCTCAAGGTCGTCCTCAGAACCAAGGAGCTCCTCATCATCAGCAGGGACGTCAGAGGGAGCAGCAAAGGACAGGGGAATAGGAGAGGCAGAGGATATGAGAGGTGCAGCAGCAGCATTCCGTGCAGAATGAGGTCTTGACAGGAATGAGCGAATGGAGGCAAGCTCTTGATTTGAGTAGTCCATCCTCAGCTTAAGATGATCTACCTTCTGGTCAATGCGATCCATGCGTGTCCACAGTAGTGCTCAGGTTTCGCATCTCTTGGAGTAAGAGGTCCAGTGTGGCTGTAGCTGGAGCAGGAGCACGAGCAGGAGCACGAGCAGGATGCTGAGCCTCTTCATCGTCATCACTGTCCGGATCATGATGAATATATCTAAAGCTACCATGGGCAACGTAGTGCGATCTGTCATCGACTTTGTAGAGCTGAAGCTTTTTCAAAGTATGCAGACCTATGGATTGTGGCTCTTTTGAGCTGGTGTCCTTGGACTCCTCAGCCAAGGAAATGCAACAGTGTTCCAGGATGGCAGTCACTAGCATAGCAAACAATAGAGCAAACTTTTTCTTTTTCTTCACGTCCAACATGTGCTCTATGATGTAGTATCCCCAGTTGATTGGTCTCCCAGTGGTCATTGCCCATAAGGACACCACGTCATCCTTTAGAACCTGAGAGTAATTCCCTCCTCTAGGAATCAATCCCCTGACCAGAAGATAGTGGAGTACCCTGTTCTCCATGGTTAGGCCAGTGGCCATGACCTTCTTCTTGGGATCACTGGGTGGATAGTATCCTGTCCTTATCAGAGAAAGAAGAGCAGCCTTATTCTCAAATTCATGACCCTAAATGTTAGCATTTCCACAGAAGTTTGCTCCATCAGGAGTGAGTTTGGTCAGCCTATACCATTCTTGCATAGTGATCTTGATCTGTTGCTTCTTCACTTCAGAAATCAAACACTCATCCTTATACTTCATATTGGCATAAAAGACTTTCACTAAATTTGGATAGATGACTTTCTCAATGCTAAGGAAACCCAGCAGTCCTAAGTTTTTAATGGTTCTAAAACTTTCCAAGGGTTCAATCTCACAGAAAGTTATAGGGAGATACTTGGGGGATATTATCTTCCGTAGCTGGAAGTTTTTCCTGAATAACTCAGCTTTCTTCACGGTGGAGAAATGGCAAGTGAGGTCCAGGACAGAAATGTTGTGTGTAGCTGCACGTGAGGATTCTCCAATAACAACCCCTGTTCTGGGGTGTTTTGAACGGTGAGAAGATTCTGCCATTTGATGAGGAAGAAGAGAATGGGATGAAGGGAATATGTTTGGAGATGAGTGAGGAAAGAGAGAGGGATGAGAGAGAGACACATTAGGGCAGAGAAGAGAGAGTGTTTATGAAAGGTGATGGGGAGATTTAGGTGATGGATTGTGATGGGATTTGGGAGATAAGGCTGTGTGGAGAGGGGATTTTCGAGTGAGAGGAGGTGAAATAGAGGGATTTGGGTGAGATTTGAGTGAGAAAAGAGGGATTTGGAGGTTGGGTCTTCTTGGGAGTAGAGGAGGAAGACGAAGTAACTGAAAAGTTTCTAATAAATGAAGCCTGCGTTCGTTAGAAAACCTTTTAAAAATCTTGTGTAATTGATTACATTGGTTTTGTAATCGATTACAAGCCTTCTGTTTTTCATGTAATCGATTACATGTAATCGATTACATTTATTTGTGTAATCGATTACCATGCTTTCGGGGAACCTTGTAATCGATTACATTTTTGGTGTAATTGATTACCTAAGTTCTGAGTTGATTGTTATCGATTACAATAGGTGCATAATCGATTACATGCTTGACAGAACCTTTGTAATCGATTACAAAGGCATTGTAATCAATTACCAGCATACTTAAACTCAGATTTTGCATTCCAAACAGCATAGAATCAATTTTAAACTACTCAAATCAGTACCAGAACATCTTAAATCAATTCAAATCATCATGCAAGCATATAATCTAATCATATTATGATTTAAATCATATAATTGTGCAAAAATACTACTTCTACCAAGAATTACACCCTTTTTGGTGAAATTGTGAAGTTGTTGAGTTACTTGGAAGTCTTTGACATGAGGGAGCACCTGCAAAACAACTTAGGGGAAATCTCTGACGCTCAAGTCAGTATTGGATTCAAATATGATTAAAAAATCAGAGATTATGTTGCAAAAGGTCATGATTATGCAGAAAGCAACATGTTATGCATTAGTTTTAGGATTATGCAATAATTAATCAACTTATACATGATTGATCCAATATACCAAGTTCATTTCTTATATAGAAAAATGCTTCTTTTGCTAAGGGCTTAGTGAAGATGTCAACTAGTTGCTTAATGGTTTCTACAAATTCAAGCATACAATCACCCTTTTGAACATGGTCTCTAATAAAATAATGTCTTATTTCAATATGTTTAGTCCTAGAATGCAAAATGAGATTTTTGAATAAATTAATTGCACTAGTATTATCACATATTATGGGGATGTGATCAAGCTCAAGATCATAGTCCAAGAGTTGTTGCTTCATCCAAAGGATTTGAGCACAACAACTCCCAGCTGCAACATATTCAGCTTCAGTTGTAGACAATGCCACATTATTTTGTTTCTTGCTATGCCAAGAAACTAGTGAGCTTCCAAGCAAGTGGCATGTCCTACTAGTGCTCTTCCTATCCATTTTGTATCTAGCAAAATCAGAATCGGAATACCCAATAAGGCTACATGAGGCACCTTTAGGGTACCACAAACCCATTTGTGATATGCCTATTAGGTATTTCATTATTCTTTTAACAGCACTTAGGTGTGATTATTTAGGATTAGCTTGATATCTAGCACACATGCATACACTAAATATTATATCAGGCCTACTTGCAGTAAGATAAAGGAGTGAGCCAATTATACCTCTATATTTTGTAATTTCTACAGATTTACCTCCTTCATCCTTGTCCAAATAGTAAGAGGTGCCCATAGGAGTAGCCATATGCTTGGCATTGTCCATTCCAAACTTCTTGAGCAGCTCCTTGCAATACTTGGATTGGCTTATGAAAGTCCCTTATCTTGTTTGCTTGATTTAGAGACCAAGGAAGAAATTGAGCTCACCTATCATGGACATCTCAAACTCACTTTGCATAATATTTGAAAATTCTTTACAAACAGAGTTGTTAGTAGCTCCAAATATAATGTCATCAACATAGATTTGAACTAGAAGTATGTCATGCATTTTATGTTTTATGAAAATGGTAATGTCAACTTTGCCTCTAGAAAAATCTTTTTTCAAAAGGAATTTGCTCAACCTTTCATACTAAGCTCTAGGAGCTTGTTTCAAACCATACAAGGCATTTTTCAGTTTAAAAACATAGTTGGGCATTTCAAAATCCTCAAAACTAGGAGATTGTTCCACATACACCTTTTCTTGTATAAAACCATTTAAAAAGGCACTTTTGACATCCATTTGATAGAGTTTGAAATCCATGATGCAAGCATATGCAAGTAACATTCTAATAGCCTCTAATCTAGTTACGGGAGCATAAGTTTCTTCATAGTCTATGCCTTCTTCTTGATTATAGCCCTTAGCTACAAGCTTAGCTTTGTTTCTTATTATTAAGCCCGTTTCATCAAGTTTGTTCCTAAAGACCCATTTGGTGCCAATTATAGGATGATCATTGGGCCTTGGAACTAATTCCCAAACTTGATTTCTCTCAAATTGGTTTAGTTCATCTTGCATGGCCAAGATCCAATGTTCATCATTAATGACCTCATTTATATCTTTAGGTTCAACTTGAGAGACAAAAGCTAAGTGATTACATGCATCTCTAAGTGAGTTTCGAGTGATTACCCTTTTTGATACATCACCTATCACCTTGTCGAGAGGGTGATATCTTGATGTCCTCCATTCCTTGGGTAGATCTATGATTTCTGAATCCTTTTGCCATGAGTGATCAATGAGTCTCTCTTCTTGCTTCTTGTACTCTTTTTCTTGATTTTTCAAGTGCATTTTTGCCAAGATTTTTGCAACATCATCAACAAGCTCCTTTCTCATCTCATTTGGGTTAGTTTCATCAAATGCAACATGTATAGACTCTTCTATGTTCATAGTTCATTTATTATAGACTCTAAAGGCCTTACTATATATAGAATAGCCAATGAATATTTCCTCATCAGATTTTGCATCAAACTTTCCCAAGTTATCCTTTCTATTATTCAAAACAAAACATTTACATCCAAAGACATGAAAGTGTGACACATTTGACTTCCTTCCCTTGTATAGTTCATTTGGGGTTTTCTTTAAAATTGGTCTTATTAGGGCTCTATTCATAACATAACAAGCGGTGTTAACCGCATCCGCCCAAAAGTACTTAGGAAGGTTGGCCTCATTGAGCATAGTTCTTGCCATTTCCTCTAAAGATCGATTTTTCATTTCTACAACACCATTTTGTTGTGGTGTTCTAGGGGTAGAAAAATTATGGTCAATGCTATGTTCATCACAAAAAGTTTCAAATTCATGGCTTTCAAATTCACCACCATGGTCACTTCTTATGGATGTAATACAAAAACCTTTTTGGTTTTGGATAACTTTGGCAAGCTTTTTAAATGATTGAAAAACATTATTTTCGTGGGCCAAGAATAATGTCCATGTAAACCTAGAAAAGTCATCCACAATCACTAGTGCATAGTAATTTCCACCAAAGCTCATAGTTCTAGAGGGACTAAAAAGATCCATGTGCAAAAGTTGTAAGGTCTAGAAGTTGAAACCATGTTTTTAGCTTTAAAAGAGACCTTTACTTGTTTTCTCTTTTGACATGCATCACAAAGTTTGTCTTTTTCAAATTTGAGCTTTGGAAGACCAATTACTAGTTCTTTAAAAACTAATTTGTTTAAGTGATCCATGTGAATGTGACCAATTCTTCTATGTCATAACCATGAATCATTTTCTTTACTCATAAAGCATTTAGCATCATTTAAGGAAATATCATCAAGACTAATCATATATATATTATTGACTCTATGACCAACAAACTTAAATTGGTGAATGCTTATGTCTCTAAGGCATGTCAAAAGGTTTTTGATGATAACAAAAGCAAAAGAGAAGATCAAGCGCAAAAGGAAAAATCAAGATCAAAGAAAGAAGACAGAAGGTTTATTTAGTTATAAGACTTAGGATATTAATGTTAAATGCTCTCAAGATTTCTCAAATGGTTTTTCAATATATGATTTCAAAATAAATGAGAAATTTCAAAGTTA
Organism: Ormosia semicastrata; assembly: GCA_029884595.1. NCBI lineage: Eukaryota > Viridiplantae > Streptophyta > Magnoliopsida > Fabales > Fabaceae > Ormosia > Ormosia semicastrata. The sequence continues at coordinate 76,232,303 of JAQQTO010000060.1, forward strand.
AACATAGCTTTCAATAAAACTTGAGTTTCAACTTTAAATCTAACACTCTTAAAAGGATTTATGTTTAATCAAGTATCTTGAGGTGTTGGAAATGACTTACAAGCGTTATTGGACTTGAAAAATGTGTTCAAAGGCCAATGTAATCGATTACATAATATTTGTAATCGATTACACATCAAACAGAAGGCATGTAATCGATTACATGGATATTGTAATCGATTACAAGAAAGTCAGAGGCCATGTAATCGATTACACAATATATGTAATCGATTACACAAAGCCCAGAAAGGCAAAGAACACGTTCGACGAGTCATGTAATCGATTACATGGATATTGTAATCGATTACAAACAAAGTCAGAAGCCATGTAATCGATTACACCAATAATGTAATCGATTACACAAAGCCCAGAAATGCAAAGAACACGTTCGACGAGTCATGTAATCGATTACATGGATATTGTAATCGATTACACAGCAAGTCAGAAGTCATGTAATCGATTACATGGGCATTGTAATCAATTACAAACAAAGTCAGAAGCCATGTAATCGATTACACCAATAATGTAATCGATTACACAGAGCCCAGAAAGTTCAGAAAACGTTGGAACAACAATGTAATCGATTACCTGAGCTGTGTAATCGATTACACGAACCCTGACAGCGTCCAATGGCTATATTAAATGCATTAAATGCATGCCCAACTACCTCCAACGGCTCCATTTATTGAGAAACTTATAAATACCAAAGTTGGGTCTTTATTTAAGGTTGACCTTGAATCAAAAACTGATCATCAATACTTCAAAACGTGAATCAATCCTTAAATTCATTTCTTGCTCTGTTTTCTGATTAAAAACGTGAAAAATCCTTGAGAGCATATTAGAGCTTCAATTTGTAAACACTTGCTCTAGAGAGAGCTTCTTCTATTTCAATCTTATACATTCTGATTAGTGAGGGTGAGGTATCCCTCAAGTATTGTAAGGGTGAGGTATCCCTTGGAAAATAGAGGCTCAAGCTTTTGGGTGAGGTATCCCATATTGTTGAGTGCTCAAGGTTGTAGTGGTTTTTCAAGCACCCATTGAAGCTTGAAGATATAGTGGAAAATCTCAAGGTGTTGCTTGGGGACTGGACGTAGATCACAAGTGGAGTGGTGATCGAACCAGGATAAACGACTGTGTTTGTTTTCTCTAAACCCTCCTCTGTTTATTTTTGTACACTGTTTCATTGGTTTGCTTGGATATTGTCTTCTTGGCTGTTACGGTTATAAGTAAAAGTGTTTATCTCATCTATCTAATTATTTCTCATCATTCAATAGCTTCAACGAAAATTGATTGTCAAACGATTTGCGAAAGATTTGTGAACTTATTTTTAACTACTCAATTCACCCCCCTCTTGAGTATTGAGGCCACTTGGTAACAAGTGGTATCAGAGCTAGACTCTTGTATAAAGAGCTTAGTAGTTTCAAGAGAAGTGATGGCTTCAAATGGTTTTTCAAATGAAGGTTCTTCTATAAATAGACCTCCTTATTTCAATGGGGATGGTTATGCCTATTGGAAAGAAATGATGAAAATTTTTATTGAAGCTATTGACTTAGATGTGTGGGACGCATTGAAAATGGTGCTTTTGTCCCTACAAACTAAGGATGATGTGACACTGATTGGAGGATGATGTGAGCCAAGAACATCATCACCACATCTTTGACAATTAATACACCTAGAAGTGATTGGATCGATGATGATAAAAAGAAGGTTCAATATAATTTGAGAGCCAAGAACATCATCACCACATCTTTGGGGTATGATGAATTCTTTAGGGTGTCAAATTGTAAGACCGCAAAAGAAATGTGGGATACCCTACAAGTAACTCATGAAGGTACTAGTGAGGTAAAAAGATCTCGAATAAACACTCTCACTTATGAATATGAATTGTTTAGAATGAATCAAGGTGAGAGTATTCAAGATATGCAAAAGAGATTTACTCATATTGTTAATCATCTCATCTCATTGGGAAAGACATTTCCTGATGAGGATCTTATTAATAAAGTCTTGAGATGTCTAAGCAGGAATTGGCAACCCAAAGTAACGGCTATTGCGGAATCAAGAGACTTATCAACAATGTCTTTAGCCACCCTATTCGGAAAACTTCAAGAACATGAGCTGGAACTAAATAGGCTCAATCAAAATGAAGAGCATGACAAAAAGAAGAAGGGAATTGCATTCAAAGCCACTTCTTCCATACTTGAAGATGATGATGAAGATGGTGAAGAGGATACTGAAAATATTGAGCTAAGTGAGGAGAATCTTAGTCTTCTTATGAGAAAATTCGGAAGATTCTTGAAGAAAAAGGGATTTCAAAGAAGACCACCCTTTCCTCAAAAGAAAGCATATCACAAAGGAGAAGGATCCTCTACTCCTCCAAAATGCTACAAATGCGGAAAACCGGGGCACATGAAAATGGAGTGTCCTATATATCTCAAGAAGACGGAGAAGTTTGAGAAAAGACCCTCCAAGGAAAAGAAAGGAAGAAGAGCATATATAGCTTGGGAGGACAATGACTTAAGCTCTTCCGACGATTCAGAAAATGAAGAAGCCCATCTTTGCCTCATGGCTCAAGGAGAAGAAAGTGGAGAAAGCGACACCGAGGTAACCTCTTCTAACCTAGAACCTCCACCTTCTTATGATGAATTGCAAGATGCCTTTCAAGAATTGTATGATGAATCTTTGAGGCTCACAAAAATGATTTTGTCTTCCAATAAAACAATCTCCCTATTGACAAAGAAAGTTTCTAATTTAACCAAGGAGATAAATGAACTTAAAATTGAAAATGAGACTTTAGGACTCATAGATTCTAATTCAGCATGCATGATTTGTTCCTCACATGATAATGCATCCATATCATTACCTTGTTTATCATGCAAAGCTTTTGAAAAAGAAATTGAATACTTGAACAACACTCTTGCAAAATTCACTTTTGGAAGAGACAACTTGAATGTGTTGTTAGGGAGACAAAAATGTGTTTTCCAAAAAGTCGGTTTAGGATTTAATCCAAACAACCATCAAAAATCTTATAAGAACTTCTTTGTTTCCTCAAAAACTTCAAGTAGCCCCTTTGTTAAATGTTTTCATTGTGGTAGGAAAGGGCATAGTGCATCCACTTGCAATGTTAGAAAGAACATAAACACTAAGGTTGGAATCAAAAGGGTTTGGGTCCCTAAAGGCACCATACGTAATTCTAACACACAAGGACCCAAAACAATTTGGGTACCAAAAGTTAAATCTTAAATGTGTGTTGTAGGTGTGCTTGAAGACCAAGAGCTCAAGTTGGTATCTTGATAGTGGTTGCTCCAAGCACATGACCGGTGATGGCTCCAAGTTCTCCTCCCCTTACACACAAAAACATGGTCATGTCACATATGGTGACAACAACAAAGGGAAGATTCTTGGAATTGGCAAAGTTGGTAAGATCCCTTCATCATCTATTGATAATGTCTTACTTGTTGAAGGACTTAAACATAATTTACTTAGTATTAGTCAATTGTATGATAAAGGAAATAGAGTTATATTTGATTCCTCTTGTTGCATAATTGAGGGAAAGGATGATAAGCAAGTTAAATTTGTTGGTCATAGGGTCAATAACATATATATGATTAGTCTCGATGATATCTCCTCAAATGATGCTAAGTGCTTTATGAGTAAAGAAAATGATTCATGGTTATGGCATAGAAGAATTACTCACATTCACATGGATCACTTAAACAAATTAGTTTCGAAAGAACTAGTAATTGGTCTTCCAAAGCTCAAATTTGAAAAAGACAAACTTTGTGATGCATGTCAAAAAGGAAAACAAGTAAAGGTCTCTTTTAAAGCTAAAAACATAGTTTCAACTTCTAGACCTTTACAACTTTTGCACATGGATCTTTTTGGACCCTCTAGAACTATGAGTTTTGGTGGGAATTACTATACATTAGTGATTGTGGATGATTTTTCTAGATTTACATGGACATTATTCTTGGCCCACAAAAATGATGCTTTTCAATCATTTAGAAAACTTGCCAAAGTTATCCAAAACGAAAAAGGTTTTTGTATTGCATCCATAAGAAGTGATCATGGTGGTGAATTTGAAAATCATGAATTTGAAACTTTTTGTGATGAACATGGCATTGAGCATAATTTTTCTGCCCCTAGAACACCACAACAAAATGGTGTTGTATAAAGGAAAAATTGACCTTTAGAAGAAATGGCAAGAACTATGCTCAATGAGGCCAATCTTCCTAAGTACTTTTGGGCGGATGCGGTTAACACCGCTTGTTATGTTATGAATAGAGCCCTAATAAGGCCAATTTTAAAGAAAACCCCATATGAATTGTACAAAGGAAGGAAACCTAATGTGTCACATTTTTATGTCTTTGGATGTAAATGCTTTGTGTTGAATAATGGAAAAGATAACTTGGGGAAGTTTGATGCAAAATCTGATGAGGGAATATTCATTGGTTATTCTATTCATAGCAAGGCCTTTAGAGTCTATAATAAATGAACTATGACCATAGAAGAGTCCATACATGTTGCATTTGATGAAACTAACCCAAATGAGTCGAGAAAGGAGCTTGTTGATGATGTTGCAGAAATCTTGGAAAAGACGCACTTGGAAAATCAAGAGAAAGAGCCCAGGAAGGAAGAAAAGAGACTCCTTGATCATTCATGGTAAGAAGATTCAGAAATCTTAAATCTACCCAAGGAATGGAGGACTTCAAGATATCATCCTCTCGACAAGGTGATAGGTGATGTATCAAAAGGGGTAATCACTCGAAACTCACTTAGAGATGCATGTAATCATCTAGCCTTTGTCTCTCAAGTTGAACCTAAAGACATAAATGAGGCCATTAATGATGAGCATTGGATCTTGGCCATGCAAGAAGAACTAAACCAATTTGAGAGAAATCAAGTTTGGGAATTAGTTCCAAGGCCCAATGATCATCCAATAATTGGCACCAAATGGGTCTTTAGGAACAAACTCGATGAAACGGGCCTAATAATAAGAAATAAAGCTAGGCTTGTAGCTAAAGGATATAATCAAGAAGAAGGCATAGACTATGAAGAAACTTATGCTCCCGTAGCTAGGTTAGAGGCCATTAGAAAGCTACTTGCATATACTTGCATCATGGATTTCAAACTCTATCAAATGGATGTCAAAAGTGCTTTTTTAAATGGTTTTATACAAGAAGAGGTGTATGTAGAACAACCTCTTGGTTTTGAGGACTTTGAAATGCCCAACCATGTTTTTAAATTGAAAAAAGCCTTGTATGGCTTGAAACAAGCTCCTAGAGCTTGGTATGAAAGGTTGAACAAATTTCTTTTAGAAAAAGGCTTTTCTAAAGGTAAAGTTGACACCACTCTTTTCATAAAACACAAAATGCATGACATTCTTCTAGTTCAAATCTATGTTGATGACATTATATTTGGAGCTACTAACAACTCTCTTTGTAAAGAATTTTCAAATATTATGCAAAGTGAGTTTGAGATGTCTATGATGGGTGAGCTCAACTTCTTCCTTGGTCTACAAATCAAGCAAACAAGAGAAAGAACATTTATAAGCCAATCCAAGTATTGCAAGGAGCTGCTCAAGAAGTTTGGAATGGACAATGCCAAGCATATGGCTACTCCTATGGACACCTCTTGCTATTTGGACAAGGATGAAGGAGGTAAATCGGTAGAAATTACAAAATATAGAGGTATGATTGGCTCACTCCTTTATTTCATTGCAAGTAGGCCTGATATAATGTTTAGTGTATGCATGTGTGCTAGATATCAAGCTAATCCTAAGGAATCACACCTAAGTGCTGTTAAGAGAATAATGAAATATCTAATAGGCACATCACAAATGGGTTTATGGTACCCTAAGGGTGCCTCATGTAGTCTTATTGGGTACTCCGATTCTGATTTTGCTGGATGCAAAATGGATCGAAAGAGCACTAGTGGGACATGCCACTTACTTGGAAGCTCACTAGTTTCTTGACACAGCAAGAAACAAAATAGTGTGGCATTGTCCACAGCTGAAGCTAAATATGTTGCAGCTGGGAGTTGCTGTGCTGAAGTCCTTTGGATGAAACAGCAACTCTTGGACTATGGTCTTGAGCTTGATCACATTCCCATAAAATGTGATAATACTAGTGCAATTAACTTGTCAAAAAATCCCATTTTGCATTCTAGAACTAAGCATATTGAAATAAGACATCATTTCATTAGAGATCATGTTCAAAGGGGTGATTGCATACTTGAATTTGTTGAAACAACTAAGCAACTAGCTGATATTTTCACCAAACCCCTAGCAAAAGAAGCATTTTTCTACATTAGAAATGAACTGGGTATATTGGATCATTCTTGCATAAATTAACTTCTGCTGCATAATCTTGTATTTTTCTGCATAATTATGCCACATTGTTGCAAAATCTCTGAATTTTCATTATATTTGAATCCCATACTAACTTGAGCGTCGGAGATTTCCCCTAAGTTGTTTTGCAGGTGCTCCCTCATGTCCAATTTTGACAAGAAATTCAACAACCTCAAATTTCACCAAAAAGGGTGAAATTCTTGGTAAAAATGATAATTTTGATCAATTATATGAGTTGAATCATAACATGATTTGATTATATGTTTAAATGATGATTTGATTTGATTTAAGTTGCTTTAAAACTGATTTGGATGGATTAAAATTGATTATATACTGTTTGGAACGCAAAATCTGAGTTAAAGAGTGCTGGTAATCGATTACAATGTCTTTGTAATCGATTACACATGTTCTGTCACGCATGTAATCGATTACACACCCTTTGTAATCGATTACAACCAACTCAGAACTCAGGTAATCGATTACGTCAACTATATAATCGATTACAAGGTTCCCAGAAAGCATGTAATCGATTACACAAAATATGTAATCGATTACATATCCACTGAGAATGCATGTAATCGATTACACACTCAATGTAATCGATTACACGCTTCTTTTTAAAGGTTTTGACGCGTAGAGCTCATTCCTTTTGGAACCTATTCATCTTCTTCGTTCTCTCCTTCGCTCCCACGCACCTCAAACCTCAAAATCTCTCTTTTCTCACTCAAATCTCCATCAAAACCCGTCATTTCACCTCTCTCAATTTCGGAAAACCCCTCTCCACATAGCCCATCTTTCAAAATCCCCTCACATCCCTCATCCAAATCTCCCCATCATCTCTCACGAACACCTTCTCCACTTCTCTGCCCTAATCTCGTCCCTCTCTCTCTCTCTCCTCACTCATTCCCAACCATTTACCACTCACCCCTTTCTAATCCTTCTCATCAATGGCTGAATCTTCTCATCGCTCAAAACGCCCAAAAACAGGGGCTGCCATTGCAGGGTCTTCTGGTGGTTCTTCACGGAACATATCTGGCCTGGACCTCACGAGGCACTTCTCCACTGTGAAGAAAGCTGAGTTGTTCCGGAAGAACTTCCAGCTTCGTAAATCATCTCTCCCTGTGTATCTTCCCATCACCTTCTGCGAGAGTGAACCTTTAGAGAGCTTTAGGACAATAGAAAACTTAGGTTTGCTGGGATTCCTGAGCATAGAGAAGGCCATCTACCCTAACCTTGTGCGAGTCTTTTATGCGAATCTGAAGGTTGAGGATAATTGCATAATCTCTGAAGTGAAAAAGTAACAAATCAAGTTAACAATGGCAGAGTGGTATAGGCTTACAAAGCTCACTCCTGATGGAGCTCAGTTCTGTGGAAATGCAAAAGTCTGGGGGCATGAGTTTGAGCATAAGGCTGCTCTTCTCTCTTTGATTAGAACTGGCTACCACCTCCCCAGTGATCCTAAACGAAGAATAATGGCCACTGGCCTCACTATGGAAAACAGGGTTCTCCACTACCTCTTGGTTTGTGGATTGATTCCCAGAGGAGGGAATTACTCCCAAGTCCTCAAGGATGATGTAGTGGCATTATGGACAATGACCACAGGGCACCCAATAAACTGGGGTTACTACATTCTAGAGCATATCTTTGGACGTTAAGAAAAAGAAGAACTCGCTCTCCCCTTCGCCATGTTGGTCACCACAATCCTCGAGTACTGTCGCATTTCGCTGGTGAAGAGTCCAAGGACACCAGCTCGAAGGGACCCCAATCAATTGGGTTGCATACTCTGAAGAAGCTTCAGCTCTATAAGATGGATGATAGGTGGCATTACATTACTCATGGCACGTTTGGTCATATCCATCACGATCCAGATAGTGATGATGAGGAGGCTCAGTACCACGCCGCCTGCTCTCCCGCTCCAGCCTTCTCTTGATCTTTGCTCCAAGAAATGCGCAACCTGAGCGCCAACGTAAACACACGCATGGATCATATAGAGCAAAAGATTGATCATCTTGAGCTGAGGATGGACTTCTTAGACCAGGAGCTTGCCTCCATTTGATCCCTCCTAAGTGGACCTCCTATTCCGAGAGTCCCATTCTTCTGCCGCACCTCCCACATCCTCTCGCCCCTACGGTTCCCCTATCCTTATTTGGTCCATCCGGGAGTTCCTGCTGATGATGAGGAGCTTCTGGACTCTGACGACGATCTTGTGCCCAGCGATGATAACATTGATCTTGGAGACTCTGCTGCGGATCCAGAGGGTGAAGTTTTTTGTGACAGCGAGACCACTGACAGTGATCATGGCCTATTGCCTTGATATTTTTTTCTTGTCTTGATGACCACCTTGTACTTATTTTGTTTTGACTCTGATTATATAAAATTGGTATACCTTTATGGTTATATTTTGATTATTGCCTACTAAATGTGATACGTTTCTTTGTACATGCTGATTATTAATACATGAACTTGTTTTCACTTTGAATGTTTGGCTTTTGGAATATTGATTGGACTGATTAATATTTGTGGCTTTTCTGTTATGGCAAAAATTTGGGAATCATGAAATATAGTTGTCATGCTGTCTATTTTTCTTAAATGCTTATGTCTTTTTGATAATGACAACGGGGGAGAAAATGAGGAAAAATGAAAATGAAATGAAATGTAATTAATGGTTGCATGAGAAATTAAAGATTGCATGAGTACGGGGGAGTTATTGACCTTTTAAGTTATTAAGCTTTTCATATGCAAAATCTAATCCAATATCATGCATAAACTCGCGGGGGCAGTATTGTACCTAAATGACTATTATATACAAATGCAAAAACTCTTTCTTTTTCCTATGATCAGTTTGTCATCATAAAAAAGGGGGAGAATGTGAAAGCTTATGTCTCTAAGGCATGTCAAAAGGTTTTTGATGATAACAAAAGCAAAAGAGAAGATCAAGCGCAAAAGGAAAAATCAAGATCAAAAAAAGAAGACAGAAGGTTTATTTAGTTATAAGACTTAGGATATTAATGTTAAATGCTCTCAAGATTTCTCAAATGATTTTTCAATATATGATTTCAAAATAAATGGAAAATTTCAAAGTTAAACATGGCTTTCAATAAAACTTGAGTTTCAACTTTAAATCTAACACTCTTAAAAGGATTTATGTTTAATCAAGTATCTTGAGGTGTTGGAAATGACTTACAAGCGTTATTGGACTTGAAAAATTTGTTCAAAGGCCAATGTAATCGATTACATAATATTTGTAATCGATTACACATCAAACAGAAGATATGTAATCGATTACATGGATATTATAATCGATTACAAGAAAGTCAGAGGCCATGTAATCGATTACACAATATATGTAATCGATTACACAAAGCCCAGAAAGGCAAAGAACACGTTCGACGAGTCATGTAATCGATTACATGGATATTGTAATCGATTACAAACAAAGTCAGAAGCCATGTAATCGATTACACTAATAATGTAATCGATTACACAAAGCCCAGAAATGCAAAGAACACGTTCGACGAGTAATGTAATCGATTACATGGATATTGTAATCGATTACACAGCAAGTCAGAAGTCATGTAATCGATTACATGGGCATTGTAATCGATTACAAACAAAGTCAGAAGCCATGTAATCGATTACACCAATAATGTAATCGATTACACAGAGCCCAGAAAGTTCAGAAAACGTTGGAACAACAATGTAATCGATTACCTGAGTTGTGTAATCGATTACACGAACCCTGACAGCATCCAACGGCTATATTAAATGCATTAAATGCATGCCCAACTACCTCCAACGGCTCCATTTATTGAGAAACTTATAAATACCAAAGTTGGGTCTTTATTTAAGGTTGACCTTGAATCAAAAACTGATCATCAATACTTCAAAACGTGAATCAATCCTTAAATTCATTTCTTGCTCTGTTTTCTGATTAAAAACATGAAAAATCCTTGAGAGCATATTAGAGCTTCAATTTGTAAACACTTGCTCTAGAGAGAGCTTCTTCTATTTCAATCTTATACATTCTGATTAGTGAGGGTGAGGTATCCCTCAAGTATTGTAAGGGTGAGGTATCCCTTGGAAAATAGAGGCTCAAGCTTTTGGGTGAGGTATCCCATATTGTTGAGTGCTCAAGGTTGTAGTGGTTTTTCAAGCACCCATTGAAGCTTGAAGATATAGTGGAAAATCTCAAGGTGTTGCTTGGGGACTGGACGTAGATCACAAGTGGAGTGGTGATCGAACCAGGATAAACGACTGTGTTTGTTTTCTCTAAACCCTCCTCTGTTTATTTCTGTACACTGTTTCATTGGTTTGCTTGGATATTGTCTTCTTGGCTGTTACGGTTATAAGTAAAAGTGTTTTATCTCATCTATCTAATTATTTCTCATCATTCAATAGCTTCAACGAAAATTGATTGTCAAACGATTTGCGAAAGATTTGTGAACTTATTTTTAACTACTCAATTCACCCCCCTCTTGAGTATTGAGGCCACTTGGTAACACTTATCATCCTTTCCCTCAATTATGCAACAAGAAGAATCAAATATAACTCTATTGCCTTTATCACATAATTAACTAATGCTAAGCAAATTATGTTTAAGTCCTTCAACAAGCAAAACATTATCAATAGATGATGAAGGGATCTTACCAACTTTGCTAATTCCAAGAATCTTCCCTTTGTTGTTATCACCATATGTGACATGACAATGTTTCTTGGGGGTAAAGGAGGAGAACTTGGAGCCATCACCGGTCATGTGCTTGGAGCAACCACTATCAAGATACCAACTTAAGCTCTTGGTCTTCAAGCATACCTACAACACACATTCAAATTTTAACCTTTGGTACCCAAATTATTTTGGGTTCTTGTGCGTTAGAGTTAGGCATGGTGCCTTTAGGAACCTAAACCCTTTTGATTCCAACCTTGGTGTTTATGTTCTTTCTAATATTGCAAGTGGATGCACTATGCACTTTCTTACCATAATGAAAACATTTGACAAAGGGGCTACTTGAAGTATTTGAGGAAACAAATAAATTCTTATAAGACTTTTGATGGTTATTTAGATTAAATCCCAAACTGACTTTTTGAAAAACACATTTTTGTTTCCCTAATAACACATTCAAGTTGTCTCTTCTAAAAGTGAATTTTGCAAGAGTATTGTTCAAATCTTTAATTTCTTTTTCAAATGCTTTGCATGATAAACAAGGTAATGATATGGATGTGTTATCATGTGAGGAGTAAGTCATGCATAATGAGTTAGCATCAATAAGTCCTAAGGTCTCATTTTCAATCTTAAGCTCATTTATCTCCTTGCTTAAAATAGAAACTTTGTTTACCAATAAAGAGATTGTCTTGTTAGAAGATAAAACTATTTTTGTGAGCCTCAAAGATTCATCATGCAATTCTTGAAAAGCATCTTGCAATTTATCATAGGAAGGTGGAGATTCTAAGTTAGAAGAAGTTACCTCGGTATCGCTCTCTTCACTTTCTTCTCCTTGAGCCATGAGACAAAGATGGGCTTCTTGATTCTCCAAACTATCGGAAGAGCTTAAGTCATTGTCCTCTCATGCTATATGCTCTCCTTCCTTTCTTCTCCTTGGAAGGCCTTTTGTCAAACTTCTCTGTTTTCTTGAGATACATAGGACACTCCATTTTCATGTGCCCCGATTTTTCACATTTATAGCATTTTGGAGGAGTAGAAGGTCCTTCTCCTTTGTGATACACTTTCTTTTGAGGAAAGGGTGGTCTTCTTTGAAACCTTTTTTTTCTTTAAGAATCTTCTAAATTTTCTCATAAGGAGACTAAGATTCTCCTCAATTAGCTCAACATTTTCTGCATCCTCTTCACCATCTTCATCATCATCTTCAATTATAGAAGAGGTGACTTTGAGTGCAATTTCTTTCTTCTTTTTATCACGCTCTTCATTTTGATTAAGCCTATTTAGTTTCAGCTTATGTTCTTGAAGCTTTCCAAATAAGGTAGCTAGAGACATTGTTGATAAATCTCTTGATTCTGCAATAGCCATTACTTTGGGTTACCAATTCCTGCTTAAACATCTCAAGACTTTATTAATAAGATCCTCATTAAGAAATGTTTTTCCCAATGAGATGAGATGATTAACAATATGAGTAAATCTCTTTTGCATATCTTGAATACTCTCACCTTGGTTCATTCTAAACAATTCATATTTATAAGTAAGAGTGTTTATTTGAGATCGCTTTACCTCACTAGTACCTTCATGAGTTACTTGTAAGGTATCCCATATTTCTTTTGCAGTCTTGCAATTTGACACCCTAAAGAATTCATCATACCCCAAGGATGTGATGATGATGTTCTTGGCTCTCAAATTGTATTGAACCTTTTTTTTATCCTCATCGGTCCATTCATTTCCAGGTGTATTAATTTTCACACCATCTTTAGTTTGTGTGGGAACAAAAGCACCATTTTCAATGGCGTCCCACACATCTAAGTCAACAACTTCAATGAAAATTTTCATCCTTTCTTTCTAATAGGCATAACCATCCCCATTGAAATAAGGAGGTCTGTTTATAGAAGAACCTTCATTTGAAAAAACATTTGAAGCCATCACTTCTCTTGAAGCTGCTAAGCTCTTTATACAAGAGTCTATCTCTGATACCACTTGTTACCAAGTGACCTCAATACTCAAGAGGGGGGTGAATTGAGTATGTAAAACAAGTTCGCAAATTTTTTTCAAAACATTTGATAATCAATTTTCGTTGAAGCTATTGGATGATTAGATAGATGAGATAAATACTTTTACTTATAAATGTAATAGCCAAAGGAAATAATATTCAAGCAATTCAATAAAATAGTACACTATGTAAGTGAAGGGTTTAGAGAAAACAAACACAATGATTTATCCTGGTTCGATCACTAATCCACTTGTGATCTACGTCCAGTCCTCAAGCAATCACTCGAGATTTTCCACTATATCTTCAAGCTTCAATAAGTGCTTGACAACCTTTACAACCTTGAGCACTCAACACTTTGGGATACCTCACCCTTGGAGCTTGAGTCTCTTCAACTAAGGGATGCCTTACCCTTTACACTTTTGGAGGGATGCCTCACCCTCTTTACAAAGTAATTTCGATTGATAGAATGAAACTCTCACAAGAGTAAATGATTACAAATTGAAGCTCTAATATGCTCTCAAAGAATAACTCAAGTTTTTCACAAAAACCGAGCAAGAATGGATTTGAAGATTAAATCTCGTATTGAAGTATTGGTAATCAGTTTTTAGTTCAAGGTCAACCTCTAATGAAATCCCAACATTGATATTTATAGGTTTTGTGAGTAATGGAGCCGTTGGGAACTTTTAGCTAAACATTAAATGCCATTAATATAGCCGTTGGACTCTGTCAGATTACTTGTAATCAATTACACAACAAATGTAATTGATTACATTGTTGTTCCAATGTGTTCTTGGCTTTTTGGGCTCTGTGTAATCGATTACATTCTTAGTGTAATTAATTACAAGGCTTTTGACTTGCTTTGTAATCGATTACAATATCCATGTAATCGATTACATGACTCCTTGAATGTGTTCTTGCCATTCTGGGCACATTGTAATCGATTATCAACTTAGTGTAATCGATTACAAGGCCTCTGACTTGCTTGTAATCGATTACAATGCTCATGTAATCGATTACAAGGCCTCTGTTTACTGTGTAATCGATTACAAACATCATGTAATCAATTACAATGCTCATGTAATCGATTACAAGGCCTCTGTTTATTGTGTAATCGATTACAATGCTCATGTAATCGATTACAATGCTCATGTAATCGATTACAATGCTCATGTAATCGATTACAAGGCCTCTGTTTACTGTGTAATCGATTACAAACATCATGTAATCGATTACATTGCCCTTTGAACACATTTTTCAAGTCCAATTAAGTTTGTAAGCCATTTCTAACACTTCAAGACATTTGATTAAACATAAATCCTTTCATGAGTGTTAAATCTAAGATTGGAAATAAAGATTCTTTGAAAAACATGTTTAGCTTTGAATTTTCACACTTATTTTGGAAATGATATATGAAAAATCATTTGAGAAATCTTGAGAGCATTTAACATTAATGTTCTAAGTCTTATGACTAAATAAACCTCTTGACTTCTTTCTTTGATCTTGATCTTTTCTTTTGTACTTGATCTTCATTTTTGCCCTTGATCTTCATCTTTGACATTGTTATCATCAAAAACCATTTGACATGCTTTAAGGATATAAGCATTCACACACTGGTCAGCTTTTTTCTTTTTTTTTGGAATACTTGCACATATACCCCCACACTTATTCAAGAAACTCATCCGATAACAAAGTCAATGCTCTTTTATTCCCTAAGGCTAGGTAAGAACATGATTTTTCGTTTAAGGCACACATTGAGTTTAAAACAAAGAATGGTCAAGTAGGCTCAAAGGGGTTACACAAAGGAAAATATGCAAGGTTGGCTATTTGGTCAAAGTAGTTAATTCAAGAAAATTGCTTCAATCATGTTTATATATCCATGTGAAAAAGTAGTCTCAAAAAGAATCAAAGCAAGTTATAGAGTAACAATTCCATGAGTAAAAAAAAATCGCACAAGAAAGAAAAGAATGGTACAGATGTTCAATTCATTCATTGATAGGTTCAAAATCTCACAAGGCATATATCCATCATTCTTAGTCCAAAAAAATTTTAACATCCATAACCAAGCATGTGATGTTTAAGAAAGAAGACAATTTACTTAATCATGCAAATTTTCCTGAATCTATTTGCTACTTCCACACAAACTCGTTATCTACCCCAATCTAGATGCGTCTCAAGAGTAAAATTACTCCTTACTCTATCATCTTTAATTGGTTTTGCTATAGTTTTCTAACAATCATATCAATTAACATACATCCTAATTTTTTTTTGAGACTTTAAGAAAATCATCAGGGTAAAGAAGTCTAGAAACCCCTAAAGGACCTCACCAAAGATATCATTCACTCAAAAGCTACATATAAGGTGGCATATCTTTATACTGCGTGTCACCAGTGCAGTCCATCCTTACAAGGCATGGCTTCAGATCTCTACTGTGGCGAGAATTTACACAACTTATCCGAACACCTACTTAAAGGCATTCAATCTGAATACAGGTGCATACTCGACACCACCGGCATGACCTGGCGCATCAGTGCTCATACAGTTAAGTACAAGATAATGCTCAGTAGCTGTTTACGTTTCACAACAAAGACGGAACTCCTCTTTTGGTCCAATAGCGCTACAGATCCTAAGTTCCAAGAACTAGGAATGTAGCATGTGGCTCTCTACAGAGCATGACACACGAACCTTATTTACAGACTGGTGTGCGAAGGTCTCCTCCTGAGTCTATGACAGGACGGGCATTTGCCCGGGGCTCCTAATCTAATTAAAGACCAAGTACAACCGAAGTTTTGCCCTTCTTCCTTTTTTTTCTTTGGTCAACTATCCTTCCCCCCAACCAGATCACAACATTGTCCTCAATATTAAAATATAGATGAGTAAAAGATAGAAGATATTATGTGGCTATTATGGAGAAAAGACACCTAACACAAATTTAAATAGAAACAAAGTACGATAAATAAAATCAAAGGTAAAGGAAGATTATAGATGGAGTGTCAAATCAAACTCGCGTTTCTTGCTGCTTCCCTCACCACTTTTCTTGTTGGTTCCTTCTGACCAATCTATCTGAGCTATTACTAGATCAAATTCATTAAAAAAAGCTTGTAATTTATCAATTAATTCGTCAACAATAGAAGCAAAGATAAGGAGTCGTCTTTCCAAAGGTGTGATAAAGTTTTGTTCCACAGCATGGTCAAGAAAAGATAACAAACCAGAAAAAATTTATTAATATTCAACAAACCTATGGGTTTCTGGTGGATGTTCAGTTGAGCCCAAGAGACAATTTGAAAAATTTCTTCCAAAGTACTAAAATCACCTGGTAAGGCAATGAATGCATCAGAACTGTCAAGCATTTTAGTCATTTGTTCATGCAAAGATGATACTTGTAGTTCCTTTCCAAGTGTCTTTCCAAGGATGTTCTTTTGAGTTAAAGCTCTAGGAATGATACCTAAAACCTGATTGCCTCTTATATATGCAAAGAGTGATACAGTCCCCATTAACCCACGACAACCTCCCCCATATACAACATGAATATTCCTTGCAACAAGCATTCGACCAAGAGTGCTTGCTGCTTTTACAAACTCTAAACTCTTCCTATACCTTGTCCCACAAAATACACAGATACTGGTAAGTCTTCGAACAAAAGAAGAAGATCCCTCCATTTCTACACTCACACTCCCTTTGAATGATTTTGAGTTGGAGGAAAGTGAAGAAAATAGAGTGTTTAAATAGGGAAGATAATAGAAAAAGGTAATGATAGCACCTATATGGGTAGGTTGGCTATTGTTAGAAAAGTTTGAAATTAAGAAACAAAATTTTTTATTTTGTTTATTATTATTTTTTAAACAGATCAATATATAAAGTACAAGGATTAATTTTAACTAAACGACCAAAATTTAAATCACAATACCAATTAAGCATAAATAAGTAACTTAAAATAGAAAAGAAAATGTACAAGTAGGCGGTATAAACCTGCCATTAGAATAATGAACAAGTAGGTGGTAAAATCGACCATTTAAGTATTAACAATTAAGCATAAATAAATGACTTAAAATAAAAAAGAATATAAATAAGGATGTGGTATAAACCAACCACCAAATAAATATTAACAAAAGTAAATAAATATTAACAAAGTAAATAAATATTAACAAGATAAATAAATATTAACAAAGGTGTGGTATAAACTAACCACAAAATAAAATAAAATAAAATAAAATAAAGAAAATGAAGTGCAAAAAGTAAATTACAAAAAAATAAATAAATAAAAGGGAGAGTTTCCCCACTAAGTTAGTATGTACAGAGAAAATAAAAGGGAGAGATTCCCCCACTAAGTTAGTATATACAAAAAATAAAAGAGAGAGTTTCCCTCACTATTAATATATACAAGAAAATAAAAGAGAGAATTACCCCCACTAAGTTAGTAGAAAAAAAATTAAAACAGTAGAAGAAAAAAATATAAATATATATATATACAAAATATTTACACCATAAATTTGTTCTTCAAATCTAATCCCCGGCAACGGCGCCAAAAACTTGATGCGGATTAAAAGTTGCAAACCCAAGTGTAGGTTATCTCAAGTAATAAATTCTCAGTGAGTCCGAGGTCGAACCACGGAGACTTGATGAAGAAAAATTAATTAAGGTAAAGTAAATATTTTGTCACAACAAATAAAAAAGATTTACTTGGGTTAGGAGATCCACTCTTGGTAAATAAAATAAGAACAAGATTAATTCTTTTTATAACTTAATTAGAATCCACACATAACGGAGGTTCCAATCAAAAAATACATCGTTCAAAGTTCATTATAAGTTATATACGTAATTATATTATGCCTCCTTTAATCATCTATTAATATCACCACTCATAAATGGGATTAAGCATTCATTATGCCAAAATATTATCTACAACAAATTAAGATCTCCACTTTACAAAAAGAGTTTCTAACACCGACACTTGTAAATGGGGTCAAGCATTCATTGTGTCAATCTCTTGTCTATAACAAATTAAGAACTCCACTTTACAAAGAGGGTTTCCAAATTGATTGGAAACAAAATACAATACGTATAATGACTGCTTGAAAAATAAAATCATTTAAGCACAAGAAAGGAATGAATCTAACTTTACTTTATTACCAAGAGCTTCACCCTTTCACCCAAGTAAAATGAAACTTAGTTACTCATAGACAAGAGGAAAGAAAGAGAGAAGAAGAAGAAGAAGAAGAACATGACTTCAATTTATAACAAAGGAAAACTACAACAACATAATAGCATGATCTTGGCCTCTAGGACCAAGACTCCTAAATGAGCAGCCAATGGTGCCTTTTATAGAGGATTAAGGATACAAAATGACAAGGGGGCTGATTAGTGAGTGGGTGGATGAGTGAAAAATGCCAAATGACTTTTGATGAGTGAAAAATTATGGAGATTCTTTGTCTCCTGAAATCATTTAGCTCTGAAGTCATTGCATTCATCATTTTTTTGCAAAGTGGTCTGCTTGAAAGTTGTAGTTCTGGATCTTAGCTTTCAAATGCCACTAGAATCATCTCATTTGGATACCTATAGACCGAGATATGGCCCAATTACTACATACTGCTCAGGCCTAGCGACAGCTCCTCTGTTCTGACTTCCAAGCCCAATATGACCCATTAGACCTCAGATTCTGGAAAAGTATTCAACATGAAAGTTGTAAATTTGGGTCTTAGCTATCAACCAAATTTCAACCCATTTTACATCTTATAGCCCGAGCTATGTCATGAACAGTACATATAGGTCAAGCTATCAGGATCAACACTCTAGTTCTTGCTTCAACTCCAATTTGAGTTATTCAAACGTATGATTTGGCCTTTGAGGTTTTCATAAAAGTTGTAGGCAATTGTCTTAGATTTCCTACAAGACTAAAATCACATCAATCAGATATTTACAACTCAAGTTATAGCCATTTTACTGAACACTGTCAAAAAGATAAATTTAGGCTCATTCATGCAATAATTCTTTCAATGATCCAATAAGGTCCAATATCATAAAATGTGTCAAAACTAACTAAATTAAGCTTAATTGAACCTTAAGAAACCTAGTGAGAGGTTTATAAAATATATAAAATATAATGTTATCAATAACTAAGAAGCAATATAATCTTAACTATATAACAACAATTGTATAATTCCTTCATTCGTCACATTCTATGAATACACAATATACTTCAATTCAAGTGCACATTATCTATAGTCATCAATGAATCAAATGCAATGCATTCCCAATACCAAGTTCATCTAATTCATCATTTACAAATTAGGGCTAATAATAATTCTAGCACACAAGTATTGGATGCAATATGGAGAATGACATGGAGATTACCCTATCTCCTTGAATTCGGCCTACATGGCCAAACTAACACAATAAAGGTTAGATATATATCCAATTAACATTACTATAAACAACCAAATGTCTAATACAAGAATTCAAGTACAAGAGTTTCTCCATAATTTCTTTGTACCTCAAATGACCAATAACAAGCACAATTAGCTATGGACTAGTCTCGGCCAAAGCTATTTTTCAAAGCAAACTTAGTAATTTTATCAACCAACCACTTATTCAAGGAACCATAGCTTGAAGTGTAACATGAAAATTTATACATTTTCCCTTCTTTTACACACTTGGCCGTGACCACCATAGAGCCAAAATCAAACATTTTCTTTGCTTACATGCTAAATCATTTCACAAATTCTTAAAAATCAAAGAGACAAGATGAAAGCATAGGCTAGGCAACAATTTCTTATTTGGTTTTGTTTTGGCAGTGACTTCCCTAATCCAAGAACACAAAAATCTCATTTTTCTCATCATAATCAATATCACAAATTTAACTTTAGAATTAATAGAAGAAGAAAAGCAAAATTAAGTCAAGAATCTCCACTAAATCATGCTTTGACCGTGTCCTCCATAAGCACATAGAACATAAATTTAACTCAAAACCAAGAGAAAAAGAACAACAAGTTATCTCCACTAACTTACTAATATTTTCTTTCCTTTCCTATCTTTGTTTCCTCCTTCCTCTTGTCTCCTTCTTCCATCTTGTTTTCCTTTGTTTTCCTCCTCTTTTCTTTTGTTTCTGCTGGTCACATAAAACAGGGGAGAGAATGGAGAGAATGAGATAAGAGAGATTAGGAAAAATGAGTGAAAAGTGACTAAGAAAAGTCTGGAGAGAGTATGGTGGTGGGTGAGAAAAATGTGAGAGAATGAGACGTGAGAGATTAGGAAAGTGAGTGAAAAAGTGACTAATAAAAGGCTGGAGAGAGTATGGTGGTGGGTGAGGAAAAATGTGAGCAAAATTTTCATGTTGAAACTTTTGTATCCCTTATGAACACTTTAATCTTTCAAAGCTAAGTTTTCAAGTGTCCATAAGTATTATGAAAAATTTTAAAACTCAACTTAATCCTTGTATGCATATTTCCATAATTTTTCATATACTACTATTTATCAGTTAAGCTTCATTACTCTTCCCTAAGTTAAATTAAACCTAGGAATTAAGTAAATATATTTACAAATACTTATCTTAGTCTGTATTATGTACCAAAATATTCTTCATGTTTTACTTGTTATCTCCATGTAATTTCATAATTTTTTGAACTACTTAATTGTTTCATTTTATCTTTATTCAATATTCTTAATAATACCAAACTAATTTAGTTGATTCTCCAAAATTTACTACAGCTCTTATCAATTGTTTATCTTGGTGGACTTCGAGTCCTTTTTGGTTGTGCTTTTTGAAACTTGGCCAGAAGCTTGAAAAAAAAAGAGTTATTATTACCCTTCAAGTAGAAAATAAGGAGTAAAAAAAGAACAACTTAGAAGCTAAAACATTACCTTAGAAACCGCTGTAGAGGATTGAACCCTTACCAAAGAACGAACATGAGTTTTTTTGTGAAGTGGTAGGTCTGAAGAAGAATCACCTGAG
This sequence comes from Ormosia semicastrata, assembly GCA_029884595.1. Classification (NCBI taxonomy): domain Eukaryota; kingdom Viridiplantae; phylum Streptophyta; class Magnoliopsida; order Fabales; family Fabaceae; genus Ormosia; species Ormosia semicastrata. Next base: position 76,253,283 of record JAQQTO010000060.1, read on the forward strand.
TTAACAATTATGAAAGCTTTTCTTAAAGGCAGAGTGAAATACATCAAAGTGCTAAAAGCAATCGGCTAACAGAAATATTGGGAAGAAAATTGTATCTACTTCTTTTTCTTTGGTCGTTCTTTTTGCTAGAGCTTTTCTCTTCTTAGATGTAGCTACCTAAACAAGATTGAAGATTAGTTCTAGTCGATTAATGAGTGACGTTTCAAACCAAGGAACTGAAGAATGATTCCACTAACACACGAATTCGATGGATTGGGTTGGAGCTGATTGGAAGGCCCAATATTGAAATTTCCTCATTATAGTGTCTCGGTATGAGAGGACCATGGCAATTTTTGGAGCCAAGTCAATGGCAAACCTTTCATTGGCCTGAGTGTTGAGGCTTAAGGAGTAAGAGATGGGAACTTACTGCCCCAAGCCAAATTGGTTTGCCAAAAACTTGATGTGAATTGATATGTATTGCAAACCAAAATGCAGGTTATCTCAAGTAATAAATTCTCGAGAATCTGAGGTCTATCCACAGGGAATTAATGAAGAAAAATTCTTTGAGGTAAGGAAAATATTTGTCAAAAAAATAAAGATGATAAATAAAATTGTTCACAAATGAAAAGGAATTGTTTGGGCTAGGAGATCCATTCTTAGTAAATAAATTAAAGACAAGATTAATTCTTTTATAACTCAATTAGAATCTACGCATAACGGAGGTTCCAATCAAAAAATATAACATTCAAAGTTCTTTAAAAGTTATATTAGTTAGATTATGGTTCTTTTAATTATCTACTAATGTCAACACTTGTAAATGGGTTCAAGTATTCATTGTACTAATCTCTTATCTACAACAAATCAAGATCTCCACTTTATAAGGAGGGTTTCTAACGCCAACACTTATAAATGGGTTCAAGCATTTATTATATCAATCTCTTGTCTACAACGAATCACAATCTCCACTTTACAAGGAGGGTTTCTAAATTGATTGGAAACAAAATACAACAAATATAATAACCGCTTGATAATATAACATTCAAGCACAAGAAATAGATTAATCTAACCTTATTTCATTACCAAAAGTTTCACCTTTTCACCCCAATCAAAATGAGAATTAGTTACCCATAAATAAGAAGAAAGAAAGAGAGAAGAAGAAAAAGATGAACATAACTTCAATTTAGAACAAAAGAAAATTACAACAAGAAAAACAAATGAAACAAGAAAATAATCTTGATCTCTAAACCAAGATGATTCTAATAAGCAACTCATGGTGCCTTTTATAGAGTATGAAGGGTACAAAATGACATGAGAGTTATTTAATGAGTGAGTGGATGAGTGGAACATGAAAATAGAGTTATTAATGAGTGGGTGGTTGAATTGGTAGATTATTACCATGCCTGTCTCCTTACTCAACCAATTCAACTGTCTTGACATGACTATAAGTCTATCATAACGTCACTTATTGCATAAGTGGTCTTCATGAAAGTTAACAGGTTTTGTCTAAACTTTCAAATATTACTAGTTTCATCACAATCTAACCCCTATAGCCCAAGATATGGCCCAATCTTTTCACAGTGTTAGGGTTCTAGCAACAACACCTCTGTTCTAATTTCTAGGCTCAATATGACCTACTATACATTCGATCTGACTCTTGTGTTCTTCTTTAAAGTTGTAGGTTTGTGTATTATATTTCATTTGGGTTTAGTTTGGTGTTAATTGAACTCCTATAACTCAAGAAATGGGATGATGAGTGCGCAGAGGTCAAGCTGTCAGGATCATAATTCTGACTCTTATTTTCACTTTAATTTAAATTATCCAAACATGTGATTCCTCTCTTGAAGTCTTCATGAAACTTGTAGAGAATTATCTTAGCTTTTCTACAAGACTAGAATCACGTTAATAAAATATTTACAACTCAGATTATAGCTAATTTACTGAACACTGCCAAATAGACAAATTAAGGTCAATTCATGCAATAATTCCTTCAACGATCCAATTAGGCCCAATATCATAAAATGTGACAAAATCAACTTAATTAAGCCTAATTGAACCTTAAGAAGCCTAGTTAGAGGATTATTAAATGAATAACATATATTGTTATCACACACAGTTCAGCAAATAAACTTCTACTCCAAGCAGATTGTAGCATCCGCATGGATTGTAATTCACAAGGAGTTCACAGCTGACTACTACCACTGTCTAGAAAGCTAAAGTCTTGGAGGTAGGGGCTGCATTGGTAGTGTCTTCCACGATAAGTTTTAGCTTTGTGGGGTCAGAAGTAAAAGGGTAATACTTACAGAGAGTGGAAGCAGGTCTTTCTTTCTACTGGTATAAAAATTAAAAATTCCCCATGGCAATGTTGCCATAGAGAGGGAGCTTGTAAAGGATGTCCCCTTGGACTCAGCAACTTTTCCATTCTTTAGAGAGAGTTTTTGGAGAAGACTCTATTTGGAAGTTCTCTGAGAAGTAGGCTTAGAACCACATCTACCATAGACGCACATGGTTGAGGTTAGATTAAAAAGCCCCCTATATAGGCTGCCGAGCAAGAAGCTGCTGAGAGCTATTGGCTTGCCTTTTGCTATGGCAGCCGCTAGGGGTAGAGTTTCCTTCAGAACATGAATGGATAATATACTTTCAAAGCCAATAAGCTATGAAAGCAGTGTGCTCAGAATTAGTTACTGAGCTAGGAGCTTCGTTTTTGGTAGATATGAATTTGTTGTAGCCAACAATTTGTCTGTTGAATTCCACCTCAAAGTTAACTCTAACCTCAGAATCAAAGTAAACTAGTAGCTCCTCTCCGGTTGACAGCATACTGGTAATGGTTGTAATGTAAAGCTAAGTTAGGGTCATCATGTCAAAGAGAAAGTTGAAGGTGCTAGTGAGTGGAGACCAAAAAAGAGCAGCTGCTTGTAGCAGGGCTAGATCAACTTTCAGGTTCTTTATGGAGAGTCGAATGGCGTGAGCAATCCCCATTTCACGCCAAAAGGGTTCCTTCACCTCCTTAATATACTTGTGCCACCTTATATAATCAGAGATAGCATCACATGGCCAAGGGTGTAGGTCTACTTTTGAGTTGCCAGCAGCAACATACTACTTCTCCAAAAGTAATTGGAGATGTGGTGGGTTTGGAATCTGTTTGGTGAAAGGATCATTATTGTCGGGGAAGTGGTTGAAAGGACCAAGTTGAAATTGGGATGGATTTGAGGAAATTGGGTAAAGGTATAAGTCTTCAATGAACTCACTCTACTTTGTTGTAGTGGGTTCAGTGGCAGTAATAGCAACAATAGTTTTCATGCCTGCTTGGACTTTAGCTGGAGAGGGTGAAGATGGAGAAGATGAACTTTTGGGTTTGGACTAGAAGGAAGGTGAAGACGATGAAGAGTTGTCACTTGAGTAGTCCATGGATTGGTTTTGGGAATCGGAGGCACTTGACATTTTGGTGGTTGTTAACAGAAGAGAAGGAAAAAAGGTTTTGCATTAGGAGCTAGGGTTTGGAAGAGCGAAAGCTCAAGAGTGGAGTGAGTAGGTGAGCTGCTTAAGGTAGGAATTTATAGCCATTAATCTGATCACTTCCTAACCACCTAAGCTTTCCTACTGCACATTTAATGTGATAAGAAAGTAGTGGCAGCTTGATTTGATGGTTACGGTAGGCTTTAAAATTTGAAAAAGTCATATGCTATCATGTGGGTTTCTGATCCATTAGCAATTGGTTGAATTAAAATCCAATCAACAGTTAATGCGGGGACATTGTTGGTAACCTAAAAATAATGGGTTGAGCTTTTGAACCAACAGTTGGGAGATAAGGTCATGGGCTGGATAGGCCTAACGAGATAGGTAACCTAGTGGAATTGAAGCTGCAAAAATAATATGTTTTGTTGTCTAAAGCTAAGTTGAAAACTGGTTGACTAAGCCAAAATCGTGAATGAGGAAGGTGGAGATAATGGTTCCTAAAAAATAGGAATTTGATATTTGGTGGTTGCTTGCCAACATTCAAACATACAGAAAATGGCATTTTTGGCAGTTTTCTTTATTGAAGCTAGATGAAAACATGCCATGGAGATGCCCCATGACCTAGGAGTACATGAAATGACTAAATGGCTAGAGATCATGCTCCTAAAATTATGGAAGATGGAAGTTGAGGCCTAAAAGTGCACTGAAGTAGTAGTTTTCGCAGCTTCAATTCTATAAATAGGCCTCCAAGGCATTGAAGAAAGGACCCTCAATCAATCACTCAAAAATTCATCTATTTTCATATAGTTTTATCTTTCATTTTTTAGTATTTTATAGTTTTCCCTTAATTTTCAGTCATTTACTACTTTCCTTTACATTTCCAGCACCTTTACAACATTTCTTTACAGCTTTCATCTTTACTTTATGTAATTTCCTTTGCTTTGTATTTCGGAGCACAAATTTTTCCATTGTATTTTCGCTTGCTCACTTGTAACTCGTTGGATTTTAGTTCTTTAATGAATAGCAGTGTTTTTCACATTGTTTAACTTGTTTATTTGGAATCCATTGTTGTGGGTTTGCCTTAGTACCTTAAGAAACCCAGACTGAAAGGCAAGTTCCCCCTTTTGAGAGCTTTCTAAGGCGAAGCTCATACTATATTAGAACAATGGTGAAAATGTGGAATTCGGCTTTGTGTCCTAGCGAAAAAGGATATTGAGCAAGTGTCTACAAAATTAAATAGTTAAAGTATTTTTTTTATAAAAAAAACAAGGTTGTGGATTTTGAGTGTTAGAATAATTTTAATGGAACCTAGATTAATTGGATGTCAAGATAATTAGATTATATTATTGTGCAAAAATTGTGATCAATATTATTATTAAGTCTATTGTTATTAATCTTTGCTTATAGGTGAGTTTTGTTATTGGGTCTTGATGAACCTACAAAAATTCATATTTTTACGGTTCAAAATCTTGGGTTTTTATTCTCTTTTAATCTCTTTAATTGAGCTTTGTTTTTAAGTCTTATTATATTTTTGGTATTTTAATTGTGTTCTTATTGCATGTTTTTATGTGTTTTTATAGGTAATTGCACATGGAAAAGATTGGACGAATGAGCAAGCAAGAAAAAAGAAAAAAATTTCATGACAACATCCAGCAATTGAGCGCTGAGCACTCGCCGCTTGAGCATGCAAAAACATGTAGAAGATTTTCTCATTAGTGTCCCAGCGCTTGAGCACTGGGAAGGCAGTGGTTGAGCACTGAATGCGTAACTGAGCATGTTAGTTTTTTATAATAAGAAATTTACGCTAAATTCAACACACACTTGGATAGAATGTAACAGCCGTTAAGAGACACAAACCCTAATGTGGTGTGGGCGCAATTAGACTTGAAGATTAAGAATTTTCTTCAACCTTTCCACCTTTCTACAATGGAGTTTGTCATATTCTTTCCTTTGTGTTTTTCTCTTTCCATGTGTAACTAATTTTCCCTTGTTAGGGAGATGATGGATCTTGAACTTTGATGGTGTAACTTCTTTTATGGGTTTAATTTATGTTTCTATTTCATGATTTACATGTTTATCTCTATTCTTAATGCTTTTCTAAACCTGATCAATTTGGGAATGATCTTTCAGGTTAATGTATGATTTGAAAAAATTTGCATGAGCTTAGAACATGTGATAAACACCAGAATTTCTGTAATCGCTAGGAATTAACATTGTGAGTTATGTGGTCTTTCTCTTAATTTTCTTGTTCTTGATAATGTCTTTCTATTTGGGGTTAGACTAAAGGATTAGTTAATTTTAAATAGTATAAAAAGATTAATATACTAAGGGATTGTGTATTAATTAATTTTGGAAATTGACCATAAATTATTGAAATAGAATATAGTTAAACTAATATTTGGATGTGCATTTAAAGAGTTGAAGTGGAGTTTGAATCCTAATGCTTTAGTACCATTATTTTTCACCTCGTTGATTTATTGTTTTGCTTATTGATATTTCTTTTTAATAGAATTTGTAACAACTCTTTTTCTTTGTTAGCTTAAATAGTGTCACTTTCAGCGAATTTAGTAATTAATAACTTAATCCTTGTGGGACGATACTTTTACTCAGTTTTTATTACTTTTGCGATTTGGTGCACTTGCCTTTATTTCTTTTCTTTTCCCACATTTTTCTTTTCCCACACTCACATGAATTTTTTTTTTCGTATCTTACATAACCTTTGTTGAGTGCATATTTTGTATTATTTTATTATTCAAGCCTTCGTTATTTTTGTGTATGAAGTATTTCAGGAGCTAAAATAAAAAAAGAAGAAAAAAAATTTCAAAATGAGAAAGTCTACCCAATGTGTTGCAAAGAAATAAGTTTTGGGTGGAAATTAGTTTATAAAAGAGCAAACAAGAAAGCAGTTAGAGAAAGAAGAAGCCTTGAACAAAAGATGGCTGAGAATACTACTGCACAGAGAAGACGCACTTTAGCTTACTATGTTACTCCATCTTCTGAAAATGTCTCAACTAGTATTGTGTGACCTGCTATCCAAGCTAATAATTTTGATATTAAACCAGCTCTTCTACAGCTGGTGCAACAGAATTAGTTTGGGGGAGGTCAGGCAGAAGATCCAAAGTTGCACATTGCTAATTTCTTGCAACTTTGTGATACTATCAAATATAATTGAGCTAGTGATGATGCCATCCGATTACGACACTTTTCATTCTCTTTGAGAGACAAAGCTAAGAGCTGGCTACAAGCCCAGCCTCAAGGAATCATCTCCACTTAGGATTATCTGGTTTGTAAGTTCCTCAATCGGTATTTTCCTCCGTCAATATTTGTGAAGATAAAGAGTGAGATTACTTGCTTTACTCAAAATCAAGAAGAATTTCTCTATGAAGCGTGGGAAAGATTTAAGGAGCTGCTTATAAAATGTCCTCACCAAGCTTTCGAAGTTTGGCAACAGGTGCAGATCTTTTATAATGGTTTGAATCATGCCACAAGACTTATGGTGGATGCATCTACAGGAGGATCTTTAAACACTAAGACTCCTGAAGAGGCGCAAGAATTATTTGAGACTATGACTACCAATGAATATTAGTTGCCCAGTGGAAGAGCAGTAGTCAAACAGGGAGTTATGGAGCTTAGTACTCTTGATGCCTTACTTGCTTAGAATAAAAGTATTACGTAGCAGTTAGCCAACCTCACCAAGCAAGTTGGGAATATGCATCTGAATTCAGTGAACCATTAATTATTGTTTTGCGATTTCTGTGGAGGCAATCATGCTAATGGTGGATGTGAGGCAAGCAACTCTGGTTTCATTTCTCCAAAAAAGGTCAATTATATGGGAAATCCTTCAAGCCCCCAAGGTACTCCATTGTCAAATACATATCATCTTGGGTGGAGGAATCACCTCAATTACTCTTGGAGCAATCAAATGGTGCCATTGAATCCTCAACCAAAGAAGAAGTCTCCTATTGAGATTGCACTTGAAAAGCTTTCGCAACAAACATCTTTTTTCATGCAGCAGATTTCTTCTTTTATGCAACATACCTCTACTTTTATGGAAGAAACAATGGCTAATTTTCAGAATCAAGGGGCGACTATTCAGAGATTTGAGAATCAAGTTAGTCAAATAGCAAAACAGCTCTTCGAGAGACCTCCAGGCACCTTACTAAGTGATATAGTAGTTAATTCAAAGGAGCAGTGTCTAACAATTTCTTTCAGAACTGGAAGAGTTGTTAGCCCTCAATCAAAAGAAGATGAAGTAAAGGAAGTACCTCTTCCAATGCCTAATCAAGAAGAAGAAGCTCTAGAGGAATAGATCTCTACTCAAGCTAGAGAGGACCAACTGAGAGTACGAAGAAAGAAGAATGACTCAGTTTTAGGTAAACCATTGGATCCCTCATTGTACGCTAGGCTTCCATTCCTTCAAAGATTGAAGAATGAAACTCAAGAGAAGCACGATAGACAGTTTTTGAAGTTCTTGAATGTCTTCAAGAAATTACAAATAAACATCCCCTTTGTTAAAGCTCTTGAGCAAATGCCTTCATATGCCAAATTTATGAAGGATTTGCTATCTAGGAAGAGGAAGTTGGAAGCAAACGAGACTATAGCACTTTCTGAGGAGTGCAGTGCCATAATTCAATGGAAGCTACCATCGAAGTTAAGGGATCTAGAAAGTTTTAGCATCCCTTGTACTATTAGAAAGTTGAATGTTGATAAGGCTTTATGTGACTTAGGCGCTAGCATTAATTTGATGCCATTGTCCATCCTTTGTAAGCTGGGAATTGAGAAAGTTAAGCCTATTATGGCATCCCTTCAATTAACAGATCGATCAATTAGACATTCGTATGGTATTGTGGAAGATTTTGCTAGTGAAGGTAGATAAATTTATTTTCCCAATTGACTTTGTGGTATAAGATATGGACGAGGATGCTGATATCCCGTTAATTCTTGGAAGACCATTCCTATCAACTTTAGGAGCATTAATTGATGTGCCTATATGAGAGCTTATTTTGAGAGTGGATGGAGATCAAGTGACTATAAATGTTTTTGATAAGTCTGGCCTAACATCAGATCTTCATGCTCCAATTAATTGCATTCAAGGTAAAGATCAAAAGGAGTCGGCTAATAAGAACTCTACACCATCTATTAATGTTGATTCTTGTACCTCCAAGATGGTGGAAATGGAAAAAGGTCCTCTCAGTTCTCAGAATTTATTGCAAAAGGATTTGGAATTTTCTAGGAAATTGAAACTTGGTACCGTAACTACTGATAAAATGAAAATCCCATAGCCTAGTAGAGTTACAAATGCTAAGGTGTCTTCTAGACAAATAAGTACAACTCCAGTTCAGAATATTTTTGGAGAGGAATCCAAGAAAAGTGACCGAGTATGGAGGCAAGAATTTGTAACAAAAAGGGCGTCATCCTATTTTGCATGTTTCAAGCCACCATAATAAAAGAAAGGCAACGTCGAGCTAATGACGTTAAATAAGCGCTTTTTGGGAGGCAACCTAAATTTTCTTTCTTTTCCTTCACTTGTTATTTTGTTATTTGTTTATTTTTCTTGAGTTAGTTATTTGTTTTTGCTTTTATTTTTTTATTTCTTGTTAACTAACATTTTTCTATTTTTATTTTAGAGTTAACTAGTGTTGAGTAGGCTTAGGTGTCTCCCTGAGTTCAAAGCCTTTATAGGGGAATGTATATAGTTGTCGGCCACCAAAAATAGTTTTTCTTTTCCTTTCTTTCATATTTTATTTATTTCTTTATTTGTTTTATTTTATTTTATTTTGTCATCATCACCCTATTATATTTTGAGTCATTCTGTGCACACCGGTGTGTTGAATTAAATATCCAACGATTATTTGGATTATGGATTAATCTAATTTCTTAGGATATCACATGAGAATCCATGAATTATGTTTATCTCTATTATTTTAATTGTGTATGGATGTATTCCCTATCTTTATGTTTAATAGACCTTGGAATTTAATTGCATGTCAAGCTTAGAGAAAGTTTATGCGACTGCATGTGTGTGGATTACTTGCATTAGAAGTTATTTGATTCTCTCTTGAGGCGAAATCCGAGGCAGTGCATCATTAAGGAAATGATAAGGGTCTTCTTTGGACCGTTTGAGTCTTTCAAGCCAACTTGTAAACACAATATATCCTTAGGTTCCTTTCGCAGCCTTTTTTATTATTTTTCCTTTATTTCTTTTTTTTACCCACATTTTTATTTTCCCTTACCCACATGAAAAAAAAATTCATCGCTTAATAACTTTTGTTGAGTGCATATTTTGTATTATTTTATTATTCAAGCCTTCGTTATTTTTGTGCATGAAGTATTTCAAGAGCTAAAAAAAAGAAGAAAAAAAATTTCAAAACAAGAAAGTCTACCCAATGTATTGCAAAGAAATAAGTTTGGGGGTGAAAATTAGTTTATAAAAGAGTAAACAGGAAAATAGTCAGAGAAAAAAGAAGCCTTAACGAAAAGATGGCTGAGAATACTACTGCACAGAGAAGACGCACTTTAGCTGACTATGCTACTCTATCTTCTAAAAATGTCTTAACCAGTATTGTGCGACCTGCTATTCAAGCAAATATTTTTTAGATTAAACCAGCTCTTCTATAGCTGGTGCAACATAATCAATTTGGGGGAGGTTAGGCAAAAGACCCAAACTTGCACTTTGCTAATTTCTTGTAACTCTGTGATACTATTAAATATAATGGAGCTAGTGATGATGTCATACGATTATGACTTTTTCCATTCTTTTTGAGAGATAAAGCTAAGAGCTGGCTACAAGCCTAATCTCAAGGAAGCATCTCCACTTGGGATAATCTGGTTAGTAAGTTCCTCACTCGGTATTTTCCTTCGTGAATATTTGTGAAGATAAGGAGTGAGATTGCTTGCTTTACTCAAAATCAAGGAGAATCTCTCTATGAAGCGTGGGAAAAATTTAAGGAGCTGCTTAGAAAATGTCCTCATCATGCTTCTGAAGTTTGGCAGCAGGTGTAGATATTTTATAATAGTTTGAATCACGCCATAAGACTTATGGTGGATGCATCTGTAGGCGGATCTTTAAACACTAAGACTCTTGAAGAGGCACAAGAATTATTTGAGACTATGGCTACTAATGAATATTAGTTGCCTAGTGGAAGAGCAGTAGTCAAACAGAGAGTTATGGAGCTTAGTAATCTTGATGCCTTCCTTGCTCAAAATAAAAGTATTACGCAGCAGTTAGCCAACATCACCAAGCAAGTTGGAAATATGCAGCTGAACTCAGTGAACCATTAAGTATTGATTTACGATTTCTGTGGAGGCAATCATGCTAATGGTGAATATGAGGCAAGCAACTCCGGTTTCATTTCTCCAGAACAAGTCAATTATATAGGAAATTCTTCAAGACCCCAAGGTACTCCACTGTCAAATACATATCACCCTGGGTGGAGGAATCACCCCAATTTCTCTTGGAACAATCAAATGGTGATGTTAAATCCTTAACCAAAGAAGAAGTCTCCTCTTGAGATTGCACTTGAAAAGCTTTCGTAATAGACATCTTCTTTCATGCAGCAGACTTTTTCTTTTATGCAATAGACCTCCACTTTTATGGAGGAAACAAGGACTAATTTTCAGAATCAAGCGATGACTATTTTGTGTTTAGAGAATTAAGTTTGTCAAATAGCAAAATAGCTCTCCGAGAGACCTCCAAGCACCTTACCGAGTGATATAGTAGTTAATTCAAAGGAGCAGTGTTTGGCAATTTCTTTAACAAGTGAAAGAGTAGTTAGCCCTCAATCAAAAGAAGATGAAGTAAAGGAAGTACCTCTTCCAATGCCTAATCAAGAAGAAGAAGCTCTAGAGGAAGAGATCTTTACTCAAGCTAGAGAGGACCAGTCGAGAGTATGAAGAAAGAAGAAGGACTCAGTTTTGGGTAAACCATTGGACCCCTTATTGTACGCTAGGCTTCCATTCCCTCAAAGATTGAAGAATGAAACTCAAGAGAAACAAGATAGACAGTTTTCGAAGTTGTTGGATGCCTTCAAGAAATTTCAAATTAACATCCCCTTTACTGAAGCTTTTGAGCAAATGCCTTCCTATGCCAAATTTATGAAGGATTTGCTATCTAGGAAGAGGAAGTTGGAAGCAGATGAGACTGTAGCACTTACCAAGGAGTGCAATGCCATAATTCAATGGAAGCTACCACTGAAGTTAAGGGATCCAGGAAGTTTTAGCTTCCCTTTTACTATTAAAAAGTCGAATGCTGATAAGGCTTTATATGACTTAGGCGCTAGCATTAATTTGATGCCATTGTCCATCCTTCACAAGTTGAGAATTGAGAAAGTTAAGCATACTATGGTCTCCTTTCAATTAGCAGATCGATCAATCAGACGTCTGTATGGTATTGTGGAAGATTTTCTAGTGAAAGTAGATAAATTTATTTTTTTAGTTGACTTTGTGGTCTTAGATATGGATGAGGATGCTGATATCTTGTTAATTCTTGGAAGACCATTCCTAGCAACTTTAGGAGCATTAATTGATGTGCCTACAAGAGAGCTTATTTTGAGGGTAGATAGAGATCAAGTGACTATAAATATTTTTGATAAGTCTAGCCCAACATCAGATCTTCATGCTCCTATTAATTGCATTCAAGATAAAGCTCAAAAAGAGTCGGCTGGTAAGAACTCTGCACCATCGATTAATATTGATTCTTATACCTCCAAGATGGTGGAAATGATAAACGGTCCTCCCAGTTCTCAAATTTTATTGCAAAAGGATTTGAAATTTTCTAGCAAATTGAAACCTGGTACTGTACCTGTTGATAAATTAAAAATCCCATGGCCTAGTAGAGTTACAAATGCTAAGGTGTCTTCTGGACAAATAAGTACAACTCCAGTTCAGAATAGTTTTTGAGAGGATTGTAAGAGCAGTGACTGAGTATGGAGGCAAGAATTTGCTAAATAAAAGGTGTCACCCTATTTCTCCTGTTTCAAGCCACCATAATAATAAATGGCAACGTCGAGCTAATGACGTTAAACAAACGCTTTTTGGGAGGCAAACCAAATTTTCTTTCTTTTCCTTCACTCGTTATTTTATTATTTGTTTATTTTTCTTCAGTATATTATTTGTTTTTGCTTTTATTTTGTTATTTCTTGTTAACTAACATTTTTCTATTTTTATTTTGTTGTTTGCTAGTGTTGAGTCAGCTTAGGTGCCTCCCTGAGTTCAAAGCCTTTGTGGGGGGATGTATATAGTTGTCGGCTGCCAAAAAGAGTTTTTTGTTTCCTTTCTTTCAAATTTTATTTATTTCTTTAGTTGTTCTTTTTTATTTTATTTTGTCATCATCTCCTTATTGTGTTTTGAGTCATTCTGTGCATACCGGTGTGTTCAATTGAATATCCAATAATTATTTGAATTATGGATTGATCTAATTTCTTGGGATATGACATGAGAATCCATGAGTTATGTTTATCTCTATTATTTCAATTGTGTATGGATGTATTTCCCATCTTTATGTTTGATAGCAGAGTCCCCATAAGTATAGTTTCAGATAGGGATCCTAGATTCAAATCTAGATTCTGGGGAGCCATGCAAGAGGCGTTCGAGACTAAGTTGAGTCTTAGTATAGCTTATCACCCGTAAATAGATGGGCAAACAGAGAGGACTATCCAAACCCTTAAGGATATGCTCAGAGCATGTGTTTTAGAATAACAGGGTAGTTTGGACAAGTTCTTACCTTTAGTGGAGTTTGCCTATAACAATAGCTACCATTCCAGCATAGGTATGACACCCTATGAGGCTTTATATGGAAGAAAGTGTAGATCGCCTCTATGTTGGTATGAAGTAGGTGAGAGAACCATCCTAGGTCCAGAGTTGGTCCAGCAGATCACAAAGCAAATCAAGATGATTAAAGATAGGTTGGTTACAGCTCAAAGTCGGTAAAAAAGCTATGTTGACAAGAGAAGGAGACCTCTTGAGTTTGAAGAGGGAGACCATGTCCTTTTAAGAGTTACTCATATAACAGGGATTGGTAGAGCATTGAAAACTCAAAAGTTAAATCCTTGTTTTCTTGGCCCCTACCAAATCCTAAAGAAAGTTGGACCCATAGCCTACCAGATAGCCCTTCCTCCTAGTTTGTCTAACCTTCATGACGTTTTACATGTGTCTCAATTGAGAAAGTATAATCCAGATCCTTTGCATATCATAGAACATGAATCTGTACAGTTAAGAGATGATTTATCTTATGATGTACAATCGGTAAGGATTGTGGACAGAGGGGTGAAAGAGCTTAGAGGTAACCAGATTCCTCTGGTGAAGGTTTTATGGGGTGGTAATGACACTAAGGAGGCTACTTGGCAGCTAGAGCCCCACTTACAGTAGGATTTTTCAGAGTTGTTCTTAGCAGGTAAGCAATCAAAATTTTAAAAAATGAAGGGAGAAATGTAATACCGTTAATGACATGTTATACTTGTTTATGTGTACAAAAGGTAGCATATGACTTGCTTAACATGCTTGTTTAATTTTGTGACAAACAGAGTTAGTTTAGGCACTTTGTTATAATACCGAAGGTGAAAAGTAGTTTAAAATAACTCAAATAATAACATAAATTTCTTAGATGAGTGAAATAAATATGGATAATTTATTTCTTGGTAAAAAAAGTATGAAACAAGATGTAGTTAAAGTTTCAAGGTAAACTGAGTTAGTTTGACATTTTTAGGCATACTAATTGTGCATTTTACGTTGGATTGACTAGCAGCAAATATGAAAAAATAAGATAATGATGAAACAATAATTTTAATGAATCTTAGTATTTATTTCAAAGTTGTTGGAAGTTAGAAATCCTGATTTATCTAAATCTAAGTATTTTTAGCATATTAGGATTTATCAGTGTATGGCCTGAAAGGCCTTATAAGTTAAATGGATCCTTTGTTTATTTTTTCTCATTCACTGTTCTTTGCTCCAAAAACAGATGTAGAAACTGTGATAGAAGAAAGGAAAAAATATGAAGGAAAGAACAAGGAAGAGGAGGAGAAAAAGAGAACAGCTAAGCAGAACGCTAAAGTTTGAGATCTTCCAAGGTTTGAATCTCCATCTCAGTTGCCAAACATAGGGGATTTAGAGTTCTTGCACTTGTATTCTTCATTTTTTCCATGGATGCACTTTAGTGTATAGTAGGTCAAAATGAGTTTTAGAGGTGTTTGGTGTGTTTTAATTGCTCAGATATGTTTCAACGGGTGTTTATGACTTGTTCATAGCTTAAGTTTGAGTTAGAAACTTAGAACATCTCATTCAGACCATTGATAGCCAAAAGAGGGGTTTGGTCAAGTATGTGAGATTTTTGGTTCATAATCCAAATTTAGTGATTTAAGTTAGTGATTGATGATTCCTATGTGTTAATGAACTGATTAGGGACTTAGAATCACTTAGAAAATGTTTTGGAATGAGCAAATCTGATGAAGAAATCCAATGGAACAATACCCGGATTTGCAGAATTCTACAGAACCCAGTTTCTGCTATGTGTGCCGTAGTGTGAGGAGGCCATGCCGAGGTGTGAGGTTGGTTCTGCTACGTGCACCACGATGTGGGGAAGTTCACGCTGAGGCGTGAGGTGCATCAGCATGGAACCTGAGAGTAGGGCACCGTGGCGTGCCAGACGTCGTGCCGCGACGTGAGCCCCTGAACCTCTAAAAATGTCATTTTTGATGTTTTGAAGTTCTTTTCGAATGGAATCATTTGTATATGTTTACTAATGTGTGTTAAGACACAAATAGGTATAATTTCAAGAAAGGAATTGTTACCTAGCATATATGATAAAGTTTAAACCTTTGAGCATTCAAAAGTAATGGTTTGCCTTAGGTAAACATCTAGCACCTTAGGCCACTTTTGTGGTAATATGTGTTACTTTAGAGTAATGAGTGGTGATGTGGTGTTTTAGATGTATGTATGAAGGATGTTTTGGTAGTATTGATCTTTGTGAGTATCCTTTGATGTTGTGCACTATCATTTTGGCCAAGGGAGATAAGTGAGGAGTCTATAAGGTTCTTTTGAACAAGGATTCAGCTTGAACTTCTCGATAGTGCTAGGATATATATAATGTGAGGATGAGCTTTCCCTCTATTTACCACAAGATAATGCACTAAGCCAGTAATCCTAGTTGAACATCTTGGTTCTAGGTTGGACTAAGTATGTATGATGAAATATATGTTAACTTGGTATTCTTTAGTTACTAAAGTATAACCTTGTAGATGCTTTTAACATATCTTATTTAGCATGTGTTAAGATTATGTTTATTATACTATGTATGACTGGTTTTGGTTTACTCATACTAAGAATTGTTGATTCTTACCCTACTATGTTGCTATGTAATTCCAGGTGAAACTTGAACCAAGAATAAGAAGAAAAAGGAAGCGAAAGATTAGAATAGTTCTAGTCTTAGTAGTTACGTTATAACTGTTGTATCTTTTAGTACTTCTTTTGTAATGTAAAGAATTATGTAATACTTTAAGCCTTTGCTAAGGCTAATGTTGTATATATACATATATGTGCATTTTGTTATAAGTTTTATGTTTTTCGCATTTCATATGGTTCTCTATAATGTTTCTAATGAACATTATGGATATATGATCGGGTTATTATGTATGTAGTGACGTTGTAATGCTATTTATCTCTTTAAACGTTATTTATATCGAGATATTAGTATTAGGATGTTATAGAGTGAGAGATAAGAACAAAATATGTGGTTATCTTTGGTTGAGAGAGATTTGTCTCTTAGGGATACTTTGATCTTTTACTAGCTTCCATAAGTGTTGTAGAAAATTTTTGAATCTCATTAAATTCCTATACACATCATTTAATAGCTATTAGGCTCTATTATTTTCCCTAAGTTAATATAACCTTAAGAAAGTAACTAATACGTTTCTGCTCTAACTCATATTTGCTTATAGGTATCTGCCTGAACCTGCATTCATTTTTAAAATAATCTCCATCCTCTATTTAACGACTCTACAAGTTTTCATAAACTTTTGAGCTACTCACCAATTTAATTTGGCCTTTAAACACTTATTCTATTTATTAAAAATACTAAACTAATTTATTTAATTTCCAAAAAAGTTCCATAATTCATTCTAATTATTTATAACCTAGAAATAAATTATTCATATTTATTTCTATTATTTAAGCAATCTATGACAATTTCTAGGCTGTTATGGGCTACTCCTCACATTTAGTGTTCTATCGTTAAGCCTAAACTAACTCAGAAAATTACAAAAATTAATTGATAAATTACACAAGTGCTAATGAATTTCTTTATACTTTATTAAGAGTAACATGTTAGGGAGGACGTTATAACAAAAACATCTAAACATGCCAAAAGCATAGTCAATCCATACCCCAGGCTCAACAGGATGAACTGCTCTAATACCACTAAAAATATTGCCCCAAAACTAATACTATAAGTATATCCGAATTACACAGTAGTAATTAGATTTAGGCACGTCACAACTATACTATTATTATTTCTTGATAATCAAATATAGTAATTCAATTACTTATTTGAGCCTTGTGAGGGAAAGTTAATAATTCCAAATATAAATATACATCTGAAAAGTTTGATCCATACTGACATTAATTGTTCAAGTGATACAAACTAAGCCATTATAGGCATGTGTACTAATAATTATATACAAACCATTGCATAAATATAAATACAAGGCAATGGTAAAAAATAATAAGTGATCTTATTCTACATCTACATCTTCATCTCTACTCTATAGGTGGATCTCGTGTTGGAAATGGAAGAAGAGATAAAGAGGGGTGAGAATTCTATAAATTCTCAGTAGTTCTAACATATAAATGACATCATAATAACTCCAGCTGCTTCTGGGAAATCAAATCAAATCTTTAAAATATCATACAGAAACATGGCTAATGCCAAAAATGCTTCATTTCTCTTCCCAAGGTAGAAATTTAGATTTAATCATTGAACAACAACATATAATCCAATATCATAACTAGTTTTGACACATCATCCATAAGTCATAGATAGGGAGGAAATGTTCACTAGAATATTCACATTTCAACATCATCTCATCAATATACTAACACTAAAATATTTACATTCACTTTTAATGCAAACATTTATTATCAAATCTATTATCTATAGAAATAATAACTTTATGATTATGTGTAAATGCTCGACAATGTATAAATCTTTATCTAGTGCTAATTAATTATCATCTTTCTAAGCATATTCTCAGGATCTTTGTCCTTTTTATATCACTAGGTAGGGAGGAAATGTTGCATCCTCACACTATCAATAATCTTGGCCAAATCTAGTGAGAAATCACATCTAAGAATTTAGGATCACCCTCTTAATTCAATATTGGCCAACACAATCAATGGGTGACTCATACTAAGGGAATATCAACTAAGGATCACCCCTATTCGAGGATCATGCCCAATATCTTTTAACTTTGAGCACTTTACGTGTTAGTTCAATACTAGCTCAACTTTAATATTCTAAAGGAACAATTTATTCTCTAGTACACCTCATAAACATAGCAAGTGTACAATATCATCATTTCACTAGTGCATCAAATACACAATCTCATCATTTCATTAGTGCATCAAGTGCATAATATCATTGTTTTACAAGCTTATCAAGTGCACATATCTAAATATATGTCATTTTCTCTGTGAACTTCATCAAAATTAATCACACCATTAATATACAGATTTACCACTTGTTTCCATAAGGTAGAGGACACTATTTTCTCAAATCAGGGGATTGGTAACTGATTACCATTCATGGTAAAATGGTAATTGATTACCTCAAGTCATTCTCTCAAAACGAAAAGCTTGGTAATCGATTACTAGCTTTATGGTAATCGATTACCAGCTTCTAATTTGTCAAGTCAGAAGCTTGGTAATCGATTGTTACTAAGTGGCCTCAATACTCAAGAGGGGGTGAATTGAGTATGTAAAACAAGTTCATAAATCTTTCGCAAATCGTTTGATAAACAATTTTCGTTGAAGCTATTTGATAATTAGAGATGATTGGATATATGAGATAAACACTTTTACTTATAAATGCAATAACCAAAGGGAACAATATTCAAGCAATTCAATAAAACAGTGCTCAATGTAAAGAGAAGGGTTTAGAGAAAACAAACACAATGATTTATCCTGGTTCGATCACCAATCCACTTGTGATCTACGTCCAGTCCTCAAACAACTGCTAGAGATTTTCCACTATTTCTTCAAGCTTCAATATGTGCTTAATAACCTTTACAACCTTGAGCACTCAACACTTTGGGATACCTCACCCTTATGCTTGAGCCTCTATTTCCAAGGGATACCTCACCCTTACAATTCTTGAGGGATACCTCACCCTCTCTAAACAGATTGTATAAGATTTAAATGGAAGAAACTCTCTCTAGAGCAAGTAATACAAATTGAAGAGCTATGGTATTTGGGATTCACACAAGTTCAAGCTTAAAACAGAGGATTTTGTGAAATGATGAGAAAAACTTGTTCTAATGCATAGTAGTGATTTTTCAAATTGATAGTTTTTGTTTTTCTAACCCTCCATTGAAGCCCAACATCCAAATTTATAGTTAAGGGCCATTTATGCCGTTGGAGGTAGACGTGAGCAATTAATGCTCATTAATATAGCCGTTACAAGCTTCTCTTTATTTTTTCAGAACATAGACTAACCGGTTAGCTAAGCCCCCTAATCGGTTAGGGGCCCTTTAAGCTTAAAGGAATTTATTCTGTTTTGATACATAACCGGTTAGGGATGTGTCTTAATCAGTTAGGACAACACAAAAATAGGTTCTGGGAAAGATGCTAACCGATTAGAGCTCCAGGCTAATCGGTTAGGACATAATCAGAATGGTTTCTGAGTTGGAGAATAACCGGTTAGGTCTCTCACCTAATTAGTTAGGACAAAACATTTTTGGCTTCTGAGAGTGAAACTAACCGGTTAGGTCTCTCACCTAATCGGTTAGGACAAAATTATTTTGGCTTCTGAGTTGTTAAATAACCGATTAGCTATTTTGCCTAATCGGTTAGGCATTTGATAAATAACGAGGCAAAGCCTCTGTTTGAACAAGCTAATCGATTAGGAGCTGGTCCTAATCGGTTAGGGGCTTTAGAATTTTGGCTCCTAACATGACAGATAGCAGTTTTGTGATTATTAAAAAAAACTGGTAAGTTCCCAAAAAGGCTTATTTCAATTTTGACTTATACAAGGAGATTTACTTGAAAATGGATATAAGATTTTAAAGAGTTTTTGCAAAAAATCTTTTGATCCTAACTTGAAAAACCATTTTGCAAATTCATTTTAAGGAAGCCATTTGATCTTGAGGTGAATCCTTAATATACCTTTGCACAAGATCTATGACCTACATGCTAAGCTTGAAATCCTTGTGACTTGATTATTGTGTATCCATTGCTTTCTTGTTTGTCGACATCAAAACCATTTGTATCTAGTCCATGTCAATTACATTCTCCCCATTTTTGATGATGACAAACACTTATTGAGAAAAATATTAGTTCAAATGATAATTGGAATTCATAATAGGATTTGGAGACTTACTCTCTCTCTTTTATTCAGGAGGTGCTTGAATCAGAGGTACACAGCTCCCCTTTTGCTTTGGGATTCCAAGACCATTAATAGATAACACATTATCATAGCACATACAGTTATTTTTCCTACTTTTCTCAATAAATAGAAAGCCTTTATCCTTCTCCCCCTTTTGTCATAATAAAAAAAAAATCCAGTAAACCAGAAGCATGGGTCAAAGATATGTTCAAGATTAAATATGTTCAAAACATATTTTTAAGACTAAGCATTCAAAACATGAGACCAAGCATTCAAAACATAATTAAATATGTTCAAGATTCAAAGCATGGGTCAAAGATAACTTTTAAGACTAAGCATAATTTCCAGAAACTCATAATCAGTCATGCCAAGTAAGTCTACCAAAATATCCAAAATATGATAACCAAGCATAGTCAAAATAGAGCTTAGAAGCAATTAGTTCAACAATACAACTATGATAGAAACAGAGAGTCCATGCCTAAGCCCTAGGGTCTTCGGGTGCTGGGAAGCGACGCTCGATCCTATCTAAGCGGTCCTCCATAGCACTTAACTGATCAAAAATTGCTGAGTTGCTATGCTCTTGGTAGGTTCGCAGATCCGCAATGGTTGCAAGAATGCGGGCTTCACTTGTGGTTTCGGAGACGCTACTCATTTCTGGTGCCTCTTCTATTGGGACATCAGTCGTATCAGTGGGAATTTCTTCTGATGGTGCTCCTGCCACTCGTGCATGACCATAAGTCCATTCGCCATTGACGTTCTTCATGTGCATTCTATTAAGAGAGGCAAGTCCAAACTTATGAGGGCCTGCAGTGTTTACAATGCCATCATCCAATAGGGGAACCTTATGGTGGTCTAGGATTCGAGCAACCAAAAGGGCATATGGAAGATCCATAACTGCCTTGTTTTTAGCTTTCATCATATTATGTACAATGTAAAAAGGCCAGTTGATCTTTATGCGTTCCTTGAGAAGCCACATCAGGAAGATGTCTTCCTCTTCAACTAGGGCATAGTTACTTGCCCTTGGTGTGAGGATATGAGTGACAATGAAATGAAGAAGACGATCATGTATCTTCAAAAATCCGGTAGTAAAATTTCCCTTTGGCATTTGAACACCAGGCTGAAGTATGCCCATGATAGCTTGATCTCTTTTATAATTTTCCCATGAGCCATGTTTTTCCAATTTGAGCTTTTCACTAGAGTGGGGAAGATCAAACAAAGGAACCCATTCATTGGGATTCACAACAATCTTGTGCCTTTTAACTTCAGAAATCAAAGTTCCACCCTTAATAGATAAATTGCAGAAGAAGACTTTAGTAGGTTCAAGATAGAAATACCCTGGATTGGTGGTGACGAGAGTTTTCAACCCATGGAATTCAAGAAGCTCTGTAAGAGAAGTGAATCCTTCTATGACAAAAAACTCCCAGTCCATCCATTTAGGTGAGATGATGCATTTTGCATGAAATTCTAACTGATATTTCTTTATCTGAGCAGGGTCAGTGAAGTATCTTCTGAGATTCAAAGCTACTTAAAAATCTGGGTCAGTGTCAGTAGGAGTTGTTTCCTTTGGGACATTGGGATTTTTGGTGCGTGACCTTTTGGGGAAGGAAGAGCTGCTGGCCATTGGTGGGGAATGGAGGCTTAGGGCACAGTGGAGAAGAGAGAGAGTATAAGGGAGATGGAAATTTTGGAAGAAAAATAGAGTTTTAACCGAGAAAGATGATGGAAAGTGAGGGATTGTGAGAGAAATGGGGTGTAAAGGCCGAATTTGTGATGGTTTTATGGTGAGGGATGAATGTGAGGGAGTGGGTGTGAGAGGGCTTGAGAGGATGAAGATGATAATAGGGGTGAGGGTGCGTGAATGGACAGAACTACGCTGCTGGGGGATGTTTAAGGGGGTATCCTAACCGGTTAGGAAAGATGGGTAACTGGTTAGAGCTATTGAAGTTAAGCCACTGTGTTCTCCAATAACCAGTTAGGATGAGTGGCTAACCGATTATTGTGCTAAGTCAGAGTGCAAAAAATAGAATCCAGAAACAAGGTAACCAATTAGGGATTGTTTACTAACCGGTTAGGCAAATCAATTTGGAGGTCACAGTTTGAGTTAACCGATTAGGGGCAATTAACTAACCGGTTATTTTGCTTGACAGAGAGCATGAAATTGCTTCCAAACACAGGGTAACCGGTTAGAGGCCATGCCTAACTGATTATTTTGTCTTGACAGAGAGTTCCTTAAGGTTCTAAAACACTTCCAGAGGCCAAATAAAAAGAGATTTTCTTCTTTTACTTGATCATTTCACTGATAGAACTAGAACAATTTCATGGGAATAATCCTTGAGCATATGAGTTCAAGTCTTCTTAAAGTTCATTTTTTGCGTGACTTCATTTTCATAAAAAAAAATCCCAATATCAGATCAAGTAAGAGGAACTTTAGAGATCATTTTTCGCAGTAGGAACTTGAGTTTTAAGATTTGGGGACTTAAGCATGAACTAAGCTCCTGCAAAACAAAATAAGGGGACACTCCGACGCTCAAGTTAGTATTGGATTTAAAAGAGATTAACTTATAAAATTTCACAACGAAATAATGATATTATGCAGTAGAGGAGCAAAATAGGTATCATAGAGGATAAGTTATGCAGTAAGTAATCAATTTATACATGATTGATCCAATATTCTGAGTTCATTTCTTATATAGAATAATGCTTCTTTTGCTAAGGGCTTAGTGAAAATGTCAGCTAGTTACTTAGTGGTTTCCACAAATTCAAGCATGCAATCACCCTTTTGAACATGATCTTTAATGAAATGATGTCTTATTTCAATATGTTTAGTCCTAGAATGCAAAATGAGATTTTTGGATAAATTAATTGCACTAGTATTATCACATCTTATGGGGATGTGATCAAGCTCAAGACCATAGTCCAAGAGTTGTTGCTTCATCCAAAGGATTTGAGTACAACAACTTCCAGCTGCAACATATTCAGCTTCAGCTGTAGACAATGCTACACTATTTTGTTTCTTGCTATGCCAAGAAACTAGTGAGCTTCCAAGCAAGTGGCATGTCCCACTAGTGCTCTTCCTATCCATTTTGCATCCAGCAAAATCAGAATCGGAGTACCCAATAAGGCTACATGAGGCACCCTTAGGGAACCACAAACCTATTTGTGATGTGCCTATTAGGTATTTCATTATTCTCTTAATAGCACTTAGGTGTGATTCTTTAGGATTAGCTTAATATCTAGCACACATGCATACACTAAACATTATATCAGGCCTACTTGCAGTGAGATAAAAGAGTGAGCCAATCATACCTCTATATTTGGTAATTTCTACAGACTTACCTCCTTCATCCTTGTCCAAATAGCAAGAGGTGCCCATAGGAGTAGCCATATGCTTGGCATTGTCCATTCCAAACTTCTTGAGCAGCTCTTTGCAATACTTGGATTGGCTTCTGAACGTTCCTTCTCTTGTTTGCTTGATTTGGAGACCAAGGAAGAAGTTGAGCTCACCCATCATGGACATCTCAAATTCACTTTGTATAATATTTGAAAATTCTTTACAAAGAGAGTTGTTAGTAGCTCCAAATATAATGTCATCAACATAGATTTGAACTAGAAGTATGTCATGCATTTTGTGTTTTATGAAAAGGGTAGTGTTAACTTTGCCTCTAGAAAAACCTTTTTCTAAAAAGAATTTGCTCAACCTTTCATACCAAGCTCTAGCAGCTTGTTTCAAGCCATACAAGGCCTTTTTCAGTTTAAAAACATGGTTGGGCAATTCAAAATCCTCAAAACTAGGAGGTTGTTCCACATACACTTCTTCTTGTATAAAACCATTTAAAAAGGCACTTTTGACATCCATTTGATAGAGTTTGAAATCCATGATGCAAGCATATGCAAGTAATATTCTAATGGCCTCTAATCTAGCTACGGGAGCATAAGTTTCTTCATAGTCTATGCTTTCTTCTTGATTATAACGCTTAGCTACAAGCCTAGCTTTGTTTCTTATTATTAGGCCCATTTCATCAAGTTTGTTCCTAAAGACCCATTTGGTGCCAATTATGGGATGATCATTAGGCCTTGGAACTAATTCCCAAACTTGATTTCTCTCAAATTGATTTAGTTCTTCTTGCATGGCCAAGATCCAATGTTCATCATTAATGACCTCATTTATGTCTTTAGGTTCAACTTGAGAGATAAAAGCTAAATGATTACATGCACCTCTAAGTAAGTTTCGAGTGATTATCCCTTTTGATACATCACTTATCACCTTGTCGAGAGGGTGATATCTAGATGTCCTCCATTCCTTGGGTAGGTCCATGATTTCTGAATTCTTTTACCATAAGTGATCAATGAGTCTCTCTTCTTACTTCTTGGACTCTTTCTCTTGATTTTCTAAGTGTGTTTTTGCCAAGATTTCTGCAACATCATCAACAAACTCCTTTCTCGGCTCATTTGGGTTAGTTTCATCAAATGCAACATGTATAGACTCTTCTATAGTCATAGTTCGTTTGTTATAGACTCTAAAGGCCTTACTATCTATAAAATAGCCAATGAATATTCCCTCATCAGATTTTGCATCAAACTTTCCTAAGTTATCCTTTCCATTATTCAAAACAAAATATTTACATCTAAAGACATGAAAATATGACACATTTGACTTCCTTTCTTTGTATAATTCATATGGGGTTTTCTTTAAAATTGGCCTTATTAGGGCTCTATTCATAACATAACAAGCGGTGTTAACCGCATCCGTCCAAAAGTACTTAGGAAGGTTGACCTCATTGAGCATAATTCTTGCCATTTCCTCTAAAGATTGATTTTTCCTTTCTACAACACCATTTTGTTGTGGTGTTGTAGGAGCAAAAAAATTATGCTCAATGCCATGTTCATCACAAAAGGTTTCAAATTCATGATTTTCAAATTCACCACCATGGTCACTTCTTATGGATGCAATACAAAAACCTTTTCTGTTTTGGATAACTTTGGCAAGTTTTTTAAATGCTTGAAAAGCATCATTTTTGTGGGCTAAGAATAATGTCCATGTAAACCTAGAAAAATCATCCATAATTACTAATACATAGTAATTTCCACCAAAGCTCATAGTTCTAGAAGGACCAAAAAGATCCATATGCAAAAGTTGTAAAGGTCTAGAAGTTGAAATCATGTTTTTAGCTTTAAAAGAGACCTTTACTTGTTTTTCCTTTTGACATGCATCACAAAGTTTGTCTTTTTCAAATTTGAGCTTTGGAAGACCAGTTACTAGTTCTTTAGAAACCAATTTGTTTAAGTGATCCATGTGAATGTAAGCAATTCTTCTATACCATAACCATGAATCATTTTCTTTACTCATAAAGCATTTAGCATCATTTGAGGAGATATCATCGAGACTAATCATATATATATTATTGACTCTATGACTAACAAACTTAACTTGCTTATCATCCTTTCCCTCAATTATGCAACAAGAGGAATCAAATATAACTCTATTACCTTTATCATATAATTAACTAATGCTAAGCAAATTATGTTTAAGTCCTTCAACAAGCAAAACATTATCAATAGATGATGAAGGGATCTTACTAACTTTGCCAATTCCAAGAATCTTCCCTTTGTTGTTATCACCATATGTGACATGACCATGTTTCTTGTGGGTAAGGGAGGAGAACTTGGAGCCATCACCGGTCATGTGCTTGGAGCAACCACTATCAAGATACCAACTTAAGCTCTTGGTCTTCAAGCACACCTACAACACACATTCAAATTTTAACCTTTGGTACCCAAATTGTTTTTGGGTCCTTTGTGTGTTAGAATTAGGTATGGTGCCTTTAGGAACCCAAACCCTTTTGATTCCAACCTTGGTGTTTATGTTCTTTCTAACATTGCAAGTGGATGCACTATGCCCTTTCTTACCACAATGAAAACATTTGACAAAGGGACTACTTGAAGTTTTTGAGGAAACAAAGAAGTTCTTATAAGACTTTTGATGGTTGTTTGGATTAAATCCCAAACCGGCTTCTTGAAAAACACATTTTTGTCTCCCTAACAACACATTCAAGTTGTCTCTTCCAAAAGTGAATTTTGCAAGAGTGTTGTTCAAATCTTCAATTTCTTTTTCAAAAGCTTTGCATGATAAACAAGGTAATGATATGCGTGTTATCATATGAGGAATAAGTCATGCATAATGAATTAGCATCAATAAGTCCTAAGGTCTCATTTTCAATCTTAAGTTCATTTATCTCTTTACTTAAAGTAAAAACTTTGTTTACCAATAAGGAAATTATTTTGTTAGAGGAAAAAACCATTCTTGTGAGCCTCAAAGATTCATCATGCAATTCTTGAAAAGCATCTTGCAATTCATCATATGAAGGTAGAGATTCTGAGTTAGAAGAAGTTACCTCGGTGTCGCTCTCTTCACTTTCTTCTCCTTGAGCCATGAGACAAAGATGAGATTCTTCATTCTCTGAACTATCGGAAGAGCTTAAGTCATTGTCCTCTCAACCTATGTGTGCTCTCCTTCTTTTCTTCTCTTTGGAAGGCATTTTCTCAAACTTCTCTGTCTTCTTGAGATACATAGGACACTCCATTTTCATGTGCCCTGGTTCTCCACATTCATACCATTTTGGAGGAGTAGATGATCCTTCTCCTTTGTGATATACTTTCTTTTGAGGAAAGGATGGTCTTCTTTGAAATCCATTTTTCTTTAGGAATCTTCCAAACTTTCTCACAAGGAGACTAAGATTCTCCTCACTTAGCTCAACACTTTCAGCATCCTCTTCACCATCATCATCATCATCTTCAATTGTAGAACAGGTGGCTTTGAGTGCAATTCCCTTTTTCTTTTTATCATGCTCTTCATTTTGATTGAGCCTATTTAGTTCCAGCTCATGTTCTTGAAGCTTTTCGAATAAGGTGGCTAGAGACATTGTTGATAAATCTCTTGATTCCGCAATAGCCGTTACTTTGGGTTGCCAATTCCTACTTAGACATCTCAATACTTTGTTAATAAGATCCTCATTAGGAAATGTCTTTCCCAATGAGATAAGATGATTAACAATATGAGTAAACCTCTTTTGCATATCTTGAATACTCTCACCTTGGTTCATTCTAAATAATTCGTATTCATGAGTAAGAGTGTTTATTCGAGATCGTTTTACCTCACTGTTGGTGTATACCCTAGAGGCTAATACATTTTCTATATTTGCATATATTCTATTATGCTATTTTATATATGAGGCATTTCATTTATTGTGTTCTTTTTTGATAAACATAATAAAGTCCTTAGAATAGTAAGATTGATGCCATAGGACATCAAGTGGATGACTTGATCGTGAGATCCTTTTGGTTACAACACTATTCTTAAATGTCCCTAGTCAAGTATTATTGTTAATTAGGACAACAATAATGCATTGAGACTAGTATGTGCGTAGACTGATGACCACATCTAACGGGTCATGGATATGAGATATCAAGTCTACACATAGATACATATTAGAGTAATGATGTATTGGACAGACCCGCCATGAGAACGCTACGTGGATCGTTACGTGAGTGTCATAAGCGATTCTCATAGTGATAATGGTGTATGTGGTTCTTTGACCTGAAATCACTACGATTCCTACATGAGGAGTTGTGTGTTTTAAATGCCATTAAACGTCATCTGTAACAAGATGATTATAAAGTTGGTTATTAGACATATTGCGATGCATGTGGAGGAATGTGAGTGACCTAGATGGGATTTGTCCCTCCTACATAATAGGAGTGATATCTTCGGGCCCCCGATTGAGTGAGACTATGAAATGCATGGCCATGCTCAAATAAGTCAATATGAGATATTGATCTCATTTGTTATTACTATGTTTACTCGGGAATCGGAAAGCGAAGATTGAATTAAACAAGGGTGACACGTTCCATGCCTTGTGTTCAATCTGGATATCCGGACAAAGGGACTAAACTACACGGAAACATTGATCACGGATAGGTTATGTCAAATCACGACATTCTCATCACTTGGGTAGCGTGATGTGTTGCTAGATACCGCTCACTTGTTTGTAATATTAAAATGAGATTTTAATATTACTACCAACGTCATGAGAACCTGTGCAGGGTCGCACACTTAGAACAGACTAAATTGGAGCAATAAGGATCCAAGTTAGACTCGGATTCAATTGTGGGCCTAACTCATGACAGATGGATTTTAGGGTTGCACAGCTTACCTTGCTACTACTCACACTCACTTAAGACAGCCACTATTATAAATAGTACTGTTAAGGGGCTACTATAGATGTTACATGACAACCCTAGCCGCACCTAAGAAAGTGAGTGAGAGACAGTGAAAGATTCTTCTCTTCTATTCGCAGCTAGCACCGCGAAAGCAGGCGTGACTCCTTTTGCAAGTCTGTTCGTGTGGATACCGCAAAAACATCGTCGCTATTACGGTGTTGGTGATTCACCTCGCTTGTGTTTATCACGCTTCAAGAGGTAATTTTTTTAAAAACTCGGATTATGGATTTTTCGCATGGATCATGTGTGGGAATCCTATTATTCCGCTGCGAGATATTTTGATCCGCAATTCCCAACACTCACTAGTACCTTCATGAGTTACTTGTAGGGTATCCCACATTTCTTTTGCGGTCTTGCAATTTGAAACCCTAAAGAATTCATCATACCCTAAGGATGTGGTGATGATGTTCTTGGCTCTCAAATTGTATTAAACCTTCTTTTTATCATCATCGGTCCATTCATTTCAAGGTATATTAATTTTCACACCATCTTTAGTTTGTGTTGGAACAAAAGCACCATTTTCAACGGCGTCCCACACATCTAAGTCAATAGCTTCAATGAAAATTTTCATCCTTTCTTTCCAATAGGCATAATCATCCTCATTGAAATAAAGAGGTCTGTTTATAGAAGAACCTTCATTTGAAAAACCATTTGAAGCCATCACTTCTCTTGAAGCTGCTAAGCTCTTTATACAAGAGTCTAGCTCTGATACCACTTGTTACCAAGTGGCCTCAATACTCAAGAGGGGGGGTGAATTGAGTATGTAAAACAAGTTTGTAAATCTTTCGCAAATCGTTTGATAAACAATTTTCGTTGAAGCTATTTGATGATTAGAGATGATTGGATATATGAGATAAACACTTTTACTTATAAATACAATAACCAAAGGGAACAATATTCAAGCAATTCAATAAAACAGTGCCAATGTAAAGAGAAGGGTTTAGAGAAAACAAACACAATGATTTATCCTGGTTTGATCACCAATCTACTTGTGATCAACGTCCAGTCCTCAAGCAACTGCTAGAGATTTTCCACTATTTCTACAAGCTTCAATAGTTGCTTGATAACCTTTACAACCTTGAGCACTCAACACTTTGGGATACCTCACCCTTACGCTTGAGCCTCTATTTCCAAGGGATACCTCACCCTTACAATTCTTGAGGGATACTTCACCCTCTCCAAACAGATTGTATAAGATTTAAATGGAAGAAACTCTCTTTAGAGCAAGTAATACAAATTGAAGAGCTATGGTATTTGGGATTCACACAAGTTCAAGCTTAAAACAGAGGATTTTGTGAAATGATGAGAAAAACTTGTTCTAATGCACAGTAGTGATTTTTCAGATTGATAGTTTCTGTTTTTCTAACCCTCCATTGAAGCCCAACATCCAAATTTATAGTTAAGGGCCATTTAGTGCCGTTGGAGGTAGACGTGAGCAATTAATGCTCATTAATATAGCCATTACGAGCTTCTCTTTATTTTTCCAGAACATAGACTAACCGGTTAGCCAAGCCCTCTAATCGATTAGGGGCCCTTTAAGCTTAAAGGAATTTTTATTCTGTTTTGATAAATAACCGGTTAGGGATGTATCCTAATCGGTTAGGACAACACAAAAATGGGTTCTGGGAAAGATGCTAACCGATTAGAGCTCCAAGCTAATCGGTTAGGACACAATCAGAATGGTTTCTGAGTTGGAGAATAATCGGTTAGGACACAATGTTTTTGGCTTCTAAGAGTGAAACTAACCGATTCGGTCTCTGACCTAATCAGTTAGGACAAAATCATTTTGGCTTTTGAGTTGTTAAATAACTGATTAGCCACTTTGCCTAATCGGTTAGGCATTTGATAAATAACGAGGCAAAGTCTTTGTTTGAACAAGCTAACCGATTAGGAGCTGGTCCTAATCGGTTAGGGGCCTTAGAATTTTGGCTCCTAACATGATAGATAACAATTTTGTGATTATTAAAAAAAATTGGTAAGTTCGCAAAAAGTCTTATTTCAATTTTGACTCATACAAGGAGATTTACTTGAAAATGGATATAAGATTTCAAAGAGTTGTTGCAAAAAACCTTTTGATCCTAACTTGAAAAACCATTTTGTAAATTCATTTTAAAGAATCCATTTGAGCTTGAGGTGAATCCTTAATATACCTTTACACAAGATTTATGACCTACATGCTAAGCTTGAAATCCTTGTGACTTGATCGTTGTGTATCCATTGCTTTCTTATTTATCGACATCAAAACCATTTGCATTTAGTCCATGTCAATCACATCGATTACCATTCATAGTAATCAATTACCACACTTCAATTTATCATTTTTGCATATTGGTAATCGATTACCTCTTATTGGTAATCGATTACCACGTTTCTGGTTGTAATTTTATAGGCTGGTAATTGATTATTGAGATTTGTAATCGATTAGCCTCTTGTTTCCTAACAACCAGAAACTATACTAAATGTGGTAATCTCATCTCAACACATTTCTCTTCATTTTCTAGACAAAACAACTTCAAAAAATCTCATTCAAACTCAAGCCAAAGAATCCACGAAGTATATATTCACAAAACTAGTTCATTAATCACAACTATAGAGTCTTGTATATATTCTCAAAACTAATCTTATATACATGTGTGTGTGTGTGTGTGTGTGTGTGTGTGTGTGTGTGTGTGTGTGTGTGTGTGTGTGTATTACCAATCCAATCTATGAATCCCAATACTATTTCAAACTAATCTACTAATATAAAATCTAGGAAGTAAGAAGGGAAATGATGAGATAGAGAAGCACAAAACCCTACCTATGCTCCTTTAATGATGGTATTCCTTTCCTCTTCTTTGTTCCTCCTTTGTTTCCTTCTTGATGATGTTCTTCTTTCTTTTCTTTCTTATTTTTTTGGTTCTTTTGTTTTTGGCCAAGAGAAAATAAGAAAAGTGAGAAGAGAGTGTGTGAAGAAGTGATGAGGAGGTGGAATAGTGAAAAAGAAAGATAAGAATGAAGACAATTGTGCTATCTTGGTTCAGTGGAAGAGAATTATCTCTTAGAGATACTTTGATCTTTCTTTGATGAGTTTTCTAACTTCCACAGGTGTTTTAGAAAATTCTAGGACTTCATTTAATTCTTATACTCATCATTTATTAACTATCTACTACACCATTGACAACCACTAAACTCTATTATTCTTCCTTAAGTTAAAATAAACCTAAGGAGTTAAAATTATATGCTTACGAGTATCTGCCTTAACTTATAATCATTCATAGAATAATCTTCATCCTCTATTTAACATCTTCACAAAATTTTATAATTTTCTGAGCTACTCTCTTATTTAATTTTGACCTTTAAACACTCATTCTGTTTATTAAAACATACCAAATTAATTCATTTAATTCCCCAAAAATTTCCACCACTTATTCTAATTATTTGTAACTTAGAAATAAATTTTTCATATTTATTTTGATCAGCTAGGCAATTTATGCCAAGTTCTAAGTTAATAAAAGCTATTTTTATGTCCTATGTTATAGCATTATGTCCAAACTAACTTAGAAAATCATTGAAATTAACAAATAACTCACACAAGTGTTAATAAGGTACTATAACATTCCATTAAGGCTAATAGGTTAGGAAAGATGTTACACCGACATTCTCCACCTCCTTGCCGAGATCAACCCATCGACAAGCCACACCCATCAATAGCTTCCACATCTAGGTTCCATCTTCTACCTTTTAGCTCATCTCTTTCTCTCCTTTGCGGCAAAGTCTCACCCTTTCCTTTTTCTTTAAAAAAAAAGCTTTGGTATTGAGTTGATTAATTGGTTAATATTCTTATTTTAGAATTAGTAGTAGAATATTATTGCATAAATGTGAGAGATTGATTAAGCATGTATAGTTTTTTTTTAGATTAAGCTTGTAGAGTTAATACTTGTTTGGTGACATTTGTTATAGATAAAGAAGGAGTTTGTTATATAGATTAAAAGAAATCGTTTAGAAAATGTATAAGTTGGTGATTGGTTTGTGCCATGAGCTTAAGGTTTAAACAAAGTAAATGATTACTAAAATTACTCCTAAGTTCATGTACTAGTTCATAGGAATGTATGTCTTAAGCATCTTCCAATTAATTCTTGTTAAATCTTGTTAGTAGTTTTTGTAATAGTTAATTAAATCATCTAAGTATGTAATTTAACTCTTGTTAGTATGTAATTAATTTTAATTTATCTCATAAATTCCTCCCTTTTTATTTGGTATATAAATTATGATTTGCAGGGATAACTACCTTTGTCTAAGTTGAGATAAAGGAGTTGTTTTAAGGTTCACGCCCACCCACCAACATTGCTTTGTATGACCACTACCTTTTTCTTTAATTTTTAATACCTTTCATTGATTTAGTCATTCTTGAATGAGTTTTGTTTTTTTTTTTCAAAAATTTTGTTTTGGTCTGTATAATTAATCTTGTGTACCATCTTCTGTAGCAAAATATAGCTTGTTCCATATTGGGGATTACATATATGTACTTGAGGTTTAAGTTTCAGACTTTTGTGAGAAGAGGTAAGCTTAATCTAATTTTATATTAGTTTTAAAAACTTGATGCTTAGGGTTTTGACTAAATTTTTGTTTGTATAATTAATCTTGTGTACCATCTTCTACAGCAAAATATAGCTTGTTCCATATTAGGGATTACATATACGTACTTGAGGTTTAAGCTTTAGACTTTTGTGAGAAGAAGTAAGACTTTTGTGAGAAGAGGTAAGACTTTTGTGAGAAGAGGTAAGACTTTTGAGAGAAGAGGTAAGCTTAATCTAATTTTATATAAGTTTTAGAAACTTGATGTTTGGGGTTTGACTAAATTTTACTTATGTTTAATTGAACATAAAGAGTGGGAAATTTTTGAATGGAAAAGTATTTTATAAATTTTGTTAATTTCAATGTTTTGTTTGATTATGTTATAGAATATGGACCTTCGTCAATATCATAGTTGGATGTATAATAGACTTTTACCGAGTTGAAAGGGATATACTGATATATTTTTAAATGGGGTGGAAGAAATTGTTTTCTTTACATGTCAACAAGCATATTTGTCAAATGAAAAAGTTAGATGTCCTTGTTCTAGGTGCAGAAACCACAAGTACTTGACTCCTGAGGATGTTAAAGTTCATCTTTATAGGAAAGGATTTAAACTTGATTACTAGTATTGGACATGTCATGGAGAAAATGATCCAACTTTAAGTCAAGTTTTTAATAATCATCCAAGCACTTCTATCTCTTCACAAATGAGTATTAATGAACATTTGAATAGATTTGAGGCCATGGTTTATGATGTTGTTGGTCCAAAGTTTGGGTTGCATTACAATCAACAAGTGGAGGAGTCTCCAAATATAGATTCTCAAAAATTTTATGATATGCTTTATGCGACCCAAAAGCCTTTGTGGTCAGGATGTGATTATCGCACTGAATTGTGTGTTACTGTTAAATTATTGGGCATCAAATCAGAGGGAAGCATTTTCCAATGATCTTTTAATTAAACAATAGCACTTATGAAAGAGACACATCCTCTTGATAATCATACCCCAAAAGATTATTATAAGGCCAAAAAATTAGTATCCAAACTAGGTCCTACTACAAAGATAATTGATTGTTGCATTAATGGTTATATGTTGTACCATGAAAAAGAAGTTAAAGAACGGGAACTTTGTGATGCGCCTCGTTATAAGATAAAAAGGGTTGGAAGGGGGAAAACCAAGGAGAATCTTGTAAAGAGGTTGATTTATTTACCTCTTATTCCTAGACTGAAGAGATTATATACCTTAATGAGTTTTGCTCCAGATATATGTGAATGCTTATGTCTCTAAGGCATGTCAAATGGATTTTGATGATAACAAAGACAAAAGCGAAGATCAAGTGCAATAGTGAAGATCAAGCGCAAAAGGAAAAATCAAGATCAAAGAAAGAAGACAAGAAGGTTTATTTAGTTATAAGACTTAGGACACTAATGTTAAATGCTCTCAAGATTTCTCAAATGGTTTTTCAATATATGATTTCAAAATAAATGGGAAATTTCAAAGATAAACATGGCTTTCAAGAAAACTTGTGTTTCAATTTTAAAACTAACACTCTTAAAAAGATTCATGTTTAAACAATTGTCTCAAGGTGTTAGAAATGACTTACAAGCTTTATTGGACTTGAAAAATGTGTTCAATGGCTAATGTAATCTATTACACGACGTTTGTAATCGATTACACAGCAAACAGAAGGCATGTAATTGATTACATGAGCAATGTAATCGATTACAAGCAAGTCAGAGGCCATGTAATCGATTACACGATATATGTAATCGATTACATCAAGCCCAGAAAAGCAGGAACACGTTCAAAGAGTCATGTAATCGATTACATGGATATTGTAATCGATTACACAGCAAGTCAGAAGTCATGTAATCGATTACACAGATATTGTAATTGATTACACACAAGTCAGAAGCCATGTAATCGATTACACTAAGAATGTAATCGATTACACAGAGCCCAGAAAGTCAAGAACACGTTGGAACAACATATGTAATCGATTACCTGAGCTGAGTAATCGATTACAAGAATCCTGACAACGTCCAACGGCTATATTTAATGCATTTAATGCGTGCCCAGAAAACCCCAACGGCTCTATTGAATGAGAAACTTATAAATACCAAAGTTGGGTCTTTATTTGAGGTTGACCTTGAACCAAAAACTGATTACCAATACGTCCAAACGTGAATCAATCCTCAAATCATTTTCTTGCTCTGTTTTCTGTCAAAAACGTGAAAAATCTTTGAGAGCATATTAGAGCTTCAATTTATATTCATCTGCTCTATTGAGAGCTTCATTCTATCTATCATTATTGCTTTGTAAAGAGGGTGAGGCATCCCTCCAAAAGTGTAAAGGGTGAGGTATCCCTTAGTTGAAGAGACTCAAGCTCCAAGGGTGAGGAATCCCAAAAGGGTTGAGTGCTCAAGGTTGTAGTGGTTGTCAAGCACCCATTGAAGCTTGAAGATATAGTGGAAAATCTCAAGTTATTGCTTGGGGACTGGACGTAGATCACAAGTGGATTGGTGATCGAACCAGGATAAACGACTGTGTTTGTTATCTCTAAACCCTCCTCTGTTTATTTTGTATACTATTTTATTGACTTTCTTAGATACTGTCTCCGTAGACTATTTCTGTTATAAGTAAAAGTGTTTATCTCGTCCTTCCAATTATTTCTAATCATTCAATAGCTTCAACAAAAATAAGTTATCAAATGATTTGTGAAAGATTTGCGAACTTAGTTTTCATACTCAATTCACCCCCCTTCTTGAGTATTGAGGCTACTTGGTAACAAGTGGTATCAGAGCTAGACTCTTGTATAAAGAGCTTAGCAGCTTCAAGAGAAGTAATGACTTCAAATGGTTTTTCAAATGAAGGTTCTTCTATAAACAAACCTCCTTATTTCAATGAGGATGGTTATGTCTATTGGAAAGAAAGGATGAAAATTTTTATTGAAGCTATTGACTTAGATGTGTGGGACGCCGTTGAAAATGGTGCTTTTGTCCCAACACAAACTAAAGATGGTGTGAAAATTAATACACCTAGAAATGAATGGACCGACGATGATAAAAAGAACGTTCAATACAACTTGAGAGCCAAGAACATCATCACCATATCTTTGGGGTATGATGAATTCTTTAGGGTGTCAAATTGTAAAACCGCAAAAGAAATGTGGGATACTCTACAAGTAACTCATGAAGGTACTAGTGAGGTAAAATGATCTCGAATAAACACTCTTACTCATAAATATGAATTGTTTAGAATGAACCAAGGTGAGAGTATTCAAGATATGCAAAAGAGGTTTACTCATATTGTTATTCATCTTATCTCATTGGAAAAGACATTTCCTAATGAGGATCTTATTAACAAAGTGTTGAGATGTCTAAGCAGGAATTGGCAACCCAAAGTGACGGCGATTGCGGAATCAAGAGATTTATCAACAATGTCTCTAGCTACCTTATTTGGAAAGCTTCAAGAACATGAGCTGGAACTAAATAAGCTCAACCAAAATGAAGAGCATGACAAAAAGAAGAAGGGAATCGCACTCAAAGCTACTTCCTCTACAATTGAATATGATGATGAAGATGGTGAAGAGGATGGTGAAAGTGGGGAGCTAAGTGAGGAGAATCTTAGTCTCCTTGTGAGAAAATTTGGAAAATTCCTAAAGAACAAGGGATTTCAAAAAAGGCCACCCTTTCCTCAAAAGAAAGCATATCACAAAGGAGAATGATCCTCTACTCCTCCAAAATGCTATGAATGTAGAAAACTGGGACACATGAAAATGGAGTGTCCTATGTATCTCAAGAAGATAAAGAAGTTTGAGAAA
The DNA here is from genome assembly GCA_029884595.1 of Ormosia semicastrata. NCBI lineage: Eukaryota > Viridiplantae > Streptophyta > Magnoliopsida > Fabales > Fabaceae > Ormosia > Ormosia semicastrata. Next base: position 76,289,956 of record JAQQTO010000060.1, read on the forward strand.
ATGCCTTCTAAGGAAAGGAAAGGAAGAAGAGCATACATAGCTTGGAAGGACAATGACTTAAGCTCTTTCGATGATTCGGAGAATGAAGAAGCCCATCTTTGCCTCATGGCTCAAGGAGAAGAAAGTGAAGAAAGCGACACCGAGGTAACCTTCTCTAACCTAGAACCTTCACCTTCTTATGATGAATTGCAAGATGCCTTTCAAGAATTGCATAATGAATCTTTGAGGCTCACAAAAATGATTTTGTCTTCTAATAAAATAATCTCCCTATTGACAAAGAAAGTTTCTACTTTAACCAAGGAGATAAATGAACTTAAAATCGAAAATGAAACCTTAGGACTCATAGACACTAATTCATTATGCATGACTTGTTCCTCACATGATAGTGCATCCATATCATTACCTTGTTCATCATGTAAAGCTTTTGAAAAAGAAATTGAAGACTTAAACAACACTCTTGCAAAATTCACTTTTCGAAAAGATAACTTGAATGTGTTATTAGGGAGACAAAAATGTATTTTTCAAAAAGCTGGCTTGGGATTTAATCCAAACAATCATCAAAAGTCTTATAAGAATTTATTTGTTTCCTCAAATACCTCAAGTAGTCCCTTTATCAAATGTTTTCATTGTGGTAAGAAAGGGCATAGTGCATCAACTTGTAATATTAGAAAGAACATAAACACTAAGGTTGGAATAAAAAGAGTTTAGGCTCCTAAAGGCACCATGCCTAATTCTAACACACAAGGACCCAAGACAATTTGGGTACCAAAAGTTAAAACTTGAATGTGTGTTGTAGGTGTGCTTGAAGACCAAGAGCTCAAGTTGGTATCTTGATAGTGGTTGCTCCAAGCACATGACCGGTGATGGCTCCAAGTTCTCCTCCCTTACACACAAGAAACATGGTCATGTCACATATGGTAATAACAACAAAGGGAAGATTCTTGGAATTGGCAAAGTTGGTAAGATCCCTTCATCATCTATTGATAATGTTTTGCTTGTTGAAGGATTTAAACATAATTTGCTTAGTATTAGTCAATTGTGTGATAAAGGTAATAGAGTTATATTTGATTTTTCTTGTTGCATAATTGAGGGAAAAGATGATAGGCAAGTTAAGTTTGTTAGTCATAGAGTCAATAATATATACATGATTAGTCTAGATGATATCTCCTCAAATGATGCTAAATGCTTTATGAGTAAAGAAAATGATTCATGGTTATGGCATAGAAGAATTGCTCACATTCACATGGATCACTTAAATAAATTGGTTTCTAAAGAACTAGTAATTGGTCTTCCAAAGCTCAAATTTGAAAAAGACAAACTTTGTGATGCATGTCAAAAGGGAAAACAAGTAAAGGTCTCTTTTAAAGCTAAAAACTTAGTTTCAACTTCTAGACCTTTACAACTTTTGCACATAGATCTTTTTGGTCCCTCTAGAACTATGAGCTTTGGTGGAAATTACTATGCATTAGTGATTGGAGATGATTTTTCTAGGTTTACATGGACATTATTCTTGGCCCACAAAAATGATGCTTTTCAATCATTTAGAAAACTTGCCCAAAGTTATCCAAAACGAAAAAGGTTTTTGTATTGCATCCATAAGAAGTGACCATGGTGGTGAATTTGAAAATCATGAATTTGAAACTTTTTGTGATGAACATGGCATTGAGCATAATTTTTTTGCCCCTAGGACACCATAACAAAATGGTGTTGTAGAAAGGAAAAATTGATCTTTAGAGGAAATGGCAATAGCTATGCTCAATGAGGCCAACCTTCCTAAGTATTTTTGGGCCGATGCGGTCAATACCGCTTGTTATGTTATGAATAAAGCCCTAATAAGGCTAATTTTAAAGAAAACCCTATATGAATTGTACAAAGGAAGGAAACCCAATGTGTCACATTTTCATGTCTTTGGATGTAAATGCTTTGTTTTGAATAATGAAAAAGATAACTTGGGGAAGTTTGATGCAAAATCTGATGAGAGAATATTTATTGGTTATTCTATTCACAGTAAGGCCTTTAGAGTCTATAATAAACGAACTATGATCATAGAAGAGTCCATACATGTTGCATTTGATGAAACTAACCCAAATGAGCCGAGAAAGGAGCTTGTTGATGATGTTGCAGAAATCTTGGCAAAAACACACTTGGAAAATCAAGAGAAAGAATCCAAAAAGCAAGAAGATTCAGAAATTGTGAATCTACCCAAGGAATGGAGGACTTCAAGATATCATCCTCTTGACAAGGTGATATGTGATGTATCAAAAGGGGTAATTACTCGAAACTCACTTAGAGATGCATGTAATCACCTAGCCTTTGTTTCTCAAGTTGAACCTAAAGACATAAATGAGGCCATTAATGATGAGCATTGGATCTTGGCCATGCAAGAAGAACTAAACCAATTTGAGAGAAATCAAGTTTGGGAATTAGTTCCAAGGCCCAATTATCATCCAATAATTGGCACCAAATGGGTCTTTAGGATCAAACTTGATGAAATAGGCTTAATAATAAGAAATAAAGCTAGGCTTGTAGCTAAGGGATATAATCAAGAAGAAGGCATAGACTATGAAGAAACGTATGCTCTCGTAGCTAGATTAGAGGCCATTAGAATGTTACTTGCATATGCTTGCATCATGGATTTCAAACTCTATCAAATGGATGTCAAAAGTGCCTTTTTAAATGGTTTTATACAAGAAGAGGTGTATGTAGAACAACCTCCTAGTTTTGAGGATTTTGTAATGCCAAACCATGTTTTTAAACTGAAAAATGCCTTGTATGGCTTGAAACAAGCTCCTAAAGCTTGGTATGAAAGGTTGAGCAAATTTCTTTTAGAAAAAGGATTTTCTAGAGACAAAGTTGACACAACCCTTTTCATAAAACATAAAATGCATGACATACTTCTAGTTCAAATCTATGTTGATGACATTATATTTGGAGCTACTAACAACTCTCTTTATAAAGAATTTTCAAATATTATGCAAAGTGAGTTTGAGATGTCTAAGATGGGTGAACTCAACTTCTTCCTTGGTCTCCAAATCAAGCAAACAAGAGAAGGAACATTCATAAGCCAATCTAAGTATTGCAAGGAGCTGCTCAAGAAGTTTGGAATGGACAATGCCAAGCATGTGGCTACTCCTATGGGCACCTTTTGCTATTTGGACAAGGATGAAGGAGGTAAATCAGTAGAAATTACAAAATATAGAGGTATGATTGGCTCACTCCTTTGTCTTACTGCAAGTAGGCCTGATATAATGTTTAGTGTATGCATGTGTGCTAGATATCATGCTAATCCTAAAGAATCATACCTAAGTGCTGTTAAAAGAATAATGAAATATCTAATAGACACATCACAAATGGGTTTATGGTACCCTAAAGGTGCCTCATGTAGTCTTATTGGGTATTCTGATTCTGATTTTACTGGGTGCAAAATAGATCGAAAGAGCACTAGTAGGACATGCTACTTGCTTGGAAGCTCACTAGTTTCTTGGCATAGCAAGAAGCAAAATAGTGTGGCATTGTCTACAGCTGAAGCTGAATATATTACAGCTGGGAGTTGTTGTTCTCAAATCCTTTGGATGAAACAACAACTCTTGGACTATGGTCTTGAACTTGATCACATCCCCATAAGATGTGATAATACTAGTGCAATCAACTTGTCTAAAAATCCCATTTTGCATTCTAGGACTAAACATATTGAAATAAGACATCATTTCATTAGAGACCATGTTCAAAAGGGTATTTGTATGCTTGAGTTTGTAGAAACCACTAAGCAACTAGCTGACATTTTCACTAAACCCCTAGCAAAAGAAGCATTTTTCTACATAAGAAATGAACTTGGTATATTGGATCATTCATGCATAAATTAACTTCTGCTGCATAATCCTGAATCTAATGCATAACCTTGGATTTTTCTGCATAATCATGCCAAATTACTGCATAATCTTTGAATTTTTCATTATATTTGAATCCAATATTGACTTGAGCGTCAGAGATTTCCCCTAAGTTATTTTGCAGGTGCTCCCTCATGACCAAGACTCACAAGCAACTCAACATCCTTAAAATTTCACCAAAAATGATAAAAATCTTGGTAAAAATAGTAATTTTTGATAAATTATGTGAGTTGAATCATAATATGATTAGATTATATGATTGAATGATGCTTTGAATTGATCTAAGTTGTTTTGAAACTAATTTGGATTGATTAAAGTTAATTATATGCTGTCTGGAATGCAAAATCTGAGTTAAAGAGTGCTGGTAATCAATTACAATGCCTTTGTAATTGATTACACAGGTTCTGTCATGCATGTAATCGATTACATCAAAATGTAATCGATTACACACCCACCAAAATTCATGTAATCGATTACACACTCAATGTAATCGATTACACAGAGTGTTTTAAAAAGGTTTCTGACGTGCGTAGAGCTCATTTTTTTTCAGAACCTGTTCATCTTCTTCGTCCTCCTCCTCTGCTCCCACGCACCCTAAACCTCTCAAGCCTCAAAATCTCTCATTTCTCACTCAAATCTCCATCAAAATCCCTCATTTTACCTCTCTCAATCTCGGAAATCCCTCTCCACACAACCCATCTCTCAAAATCTCCTCACATCCTTCACCCAAATCTCCCCATCTTCTCTCACGAACCCCATCTCCGTTTCTCTAACCTAATTTCGTCCCTTTCTCTCTCCTCACTCATCCCCAACCATTTCCAATCCTCCCACTCCACTCCTACTCCTCAATGGCTGAATCTTCTCATCGTTCAAAGTGCCCAAGAACAGGGGCTGCCATTGCAGGGTCTTCTGGTGGTTCTTTACGTAACATATCCGGCCTAGACCTCACGAGGCACTTCTCCACTGTGAAGCGAGCTGAATTGTTCCGGAAGAACTTTTAGCTTCGCAAGATCATCTCTCCCAGGTATCTAACCATCACCTTCTGCGAGAGTGAACCATTAGAGAGCTTTAGGACAATAGAAAACTTAGGCTTGCTGGGATTCCTGAGCATAGAGAAAGCCATCTACCCTAATCTTGTACGTGTCTTTTATGCGAACACGAAGGTTGAGGATAACTATATCATTTATGAAGTGAAAAAGCAACAAATCGGGTTATCAATGGCGAGTGGTATAGGTCGACAAAGCTCACTCCGGATGGAGCTCGGTTACGTGGGAATGCCAATGTATGGGGACATGAGTTTGAGCACAAGGTGCTTCTTCTCTCTTTGATTAGGACTAGCTACCACCCCCGAGTGATCCTAAACGAAGAATTATGGCTCTTGGCCTCACCATGGAGAATAGGGTTCTCCATTATCTTTTGGTCGTGGCTTGATTCCCGTGGGGAGGAATTACTCCCAAGTCCTTAAGGATGATATGATTGCATTATGGGCAATGACTACAGGGAGGCCTATTAAGCGGGGTTATTATATCTTAGAGCACATCCGGACGTCAAGAAAAAGAAGAACTCTGCTCTCCCCTTCGCCATGTTGGTAACCACTATACTTGAGCACTGTCGCATTTCGCTGGCTGAAGAGTCTAAGGACACCAGTTCCAAGGGACCACAATCAATTGGGTTGCATACTCTAAGGAAGCTCCAGCTCTATAAGGTGGATGACAGATGGCATTACATCGCTCATGGCACTTTTGGCCATATCCATCACGACCCAGATAGTGACGAAGATGAGGAGGCTCAGCATCCTGCGCTTGCCCCTGCTCCAGCTCCCACTCCTACTACTCTTGATCTCCTACTCCAAGAAATGCGCAACCTGAGCGCTAATGTAAACACACGCATGGATCATATCGAGCAGAAGATTGACCATCTTTAGCTGAGGATGGACTACTCGATCGGAGCTTGCCTCCATTCGATCTCTCCGGGTGGACCTCCTATTCCTCGTAGGCCCTTCGGCTGCACCTCGCACATCCCCTGCCTCTCTGGTTCCCCTCTCCTTCGCTGGCCCATTTGGAGTTCCTGCTGATGATGAGGAGCCTTTGGACTCTGACGATGATCTTATGCCCAGCAATGACAATGATGATAACGATGATACTGTTACGGATCCAGAGGGTGATGTCTTTTGTGACAGCGAGGCCACTAACAGTGATCATGGTTCCTTACCTTGATATTTGTTTTAATAAACACCATGTATTTATTTTGTTTTGACTCTGATTATATTTCATTGGTATACATTTATGGTGTTCTTTGATTATTGGGTATACTGGCTGTGAAAACATTACTTTGTCCATGGCTGTTTAATAAAATATGAACTTGTTTCCGCTTTGAATGTTTGGCTGTTTGTCAATATTGCATGAACTGATTGATATCCTTGGCATTGTTGTTCTGGAAAAATTTAGGGAATTATGAACTATAGCTGTTATGCTGTCCAATTTTTTAAATGCTTATGTCTTTTTGATAATGCCAATGGGGGAGAAAATAAGGAAAATAAGGAAAAATGAAATAAAGGTTGCACGAGTAATTAAGGCTGCATGAGTACGGGGGAGTTATTGAGCTTTTGTGCTCTTAAGCTTTTTATATGAAATCTAACCCAATATCATGCATAAACTCCGGGGAGCATTGCGCCTAAATGTCTATTATATAAAATTGCAAAAATTCTTTCTTTTTCCTATGATCAGTTTGTCATCATCAAAAAGGGGGAGAATGTGAATGCTTATGTCTCTAAGGCATGTCAAATGGTTTTTTATGATAACAAAGACAAAAGCGAAGATCAAGTGCAATAGTGAAGATCAAGCGCAAAAGGAAAAATCAAGATCAAAGAAAGAAGACAAGAAGGTTTATTTAGTTATAAGACTTAGGACACTAATGTTAAATGCTCTCAAGATTTCTCAAATGGTTTTTCAATATATGATTTCAAAATAAATGGGAAATTTGAAAGATAAACATGGCTTTCAAGAAAACTTGTGTTTTAATTTTAAAACTAACACTCTTAAAACGATTCATGTTTAAACAATTGTCTCAAGGTGTTAGAAATGACTTACAAGTTTTATTGGACTTGAAAAATGTGTTCAATGGCTAATGTAATCGATTACACGACATTTGTAATCGATTACACAGCAAACAGAAGGCATGTAATCGATTACATGAGCAATGTAATCAATTACAAGCAAGTCAGAGGCCATGTAATCGATTACACGATATATGTAATCGATTACATCAAGCCCAGAAAAGCATAAACACGTTCAAAGAGTCATGTAATCGATTACATGAATATTATAATCGATTACACAGCAAGTCAGAAGTCATGTAATCGATTACACAGATATTGTAATCGATTACACACAAGTCAGAAGCCATGTAATCGATTATACCAAGAATGTAATCGATTACACAGAGCCCAGAAAGTCAAGAACACGTTGGAACAACATATGTAATCGATTACCTGAGCTGAGTAATCGATTACAAGAATCCTGACAACGTCCAACGACTATATTTAATGCATTTAATGCATGCCCAAAAAACCCCAACGGCTCTATTGAATGAGAAACTTATAAATACCAAAGTTGGGTCTTTATTTGAGGTTGACCTTGAACCAAAAACTGATTACTAATACGTCCAAATGTGAATCAATCCTCAAATCATTTTCTTGCTCTGTTTTCTGTCAAAAATGTGAAAAATCTTTGAGAGCATATTAGAGCTTCAATTTGTATTCATTTGCTCTATTGAGAGCTTCATTCTATCTATTATTATAGCTTTGTAAAGAGGGTGAGGCATCCCTCCAAAGGTGTAAAGGGTGAGGTATCCCTTAGTTGAAGAGACTCAAGCTCCAAGGGTGAGGAATCCTAAAAGGGTTGAGTGCTCAAGGTTGTAGTGGTTGTCAAGCACCCATTGAAACTTGAAGATATAATGGAAAATCTCAAGTTATTGCTTGGGGACTGGACGTAGATCATAAGTGAATTGGTGATCGAACCAGGATAAACGACTGTGTTTGTTATCTCTAAACCCTCCTCTGTTTATTTTGTATACTGTTTTATTGACTTTCTTGGATACTGTCTCCGTAGACTATTTCTGTTATAAGTAAAAGTGTTTATCTCGTCCTTCCAATTATTTCTAATCATTCAATAGCTTTAACAAAAATAAGTTATCAAACGATTTGTGAAAGATTTGCGAACTTAGTTTTCATACTCAATTCACCCCCCTCTTGAGTATTGAGGCCACTTGGTAACAATATGAGATGATATTATGAAAATATACAAGAATCAAGAGTGTTATGTCATCCATTGGATGGAGAAGCTTGAAAACGCTTTAATGAAACATAACCTGAATTTAAAACTAAACCAAGAAATGTTAGACTAGGCTTATGTTCTGATGGTTTTGCACCATATAGTCAATTAGCTGCACCTTACTCTTGCTAGTCTATAATTGTTACTCTGTACAATCTTCCTCCATAACTATGCATGACTACTCCTTATATGTTCTTAACTTTGATTATTCCTAGGCCACATAATCCGAAAAGTAAAATAGATGTGTACTTGTAATCTTTGATAGATGAGTTGAAATTGTTGTGGGAATAAGGTGTCCTAACATGATATTTCAAAATAGAAAATTTCATAATGAAAGTTGCATTAATGTGGACAATAAATGACTTTCCTATGTACAACATGTTGTCGGGTTGGAGTACAATAGGGAGATTGGTGTATCCATATTGTATGTATCGATCAAAGGCTTTCACTTTGAAACAGTGGCAAAAATTCTTGGTTTGATTGTCATTGTCAATTTCTACTTATGGATAATGCATACTGCAGAAATAAGGACATATTTTATAAGAATCGAATTGAGAGAAATGAACCTCCATCTAGGTTGTCTGGGGCTAAGGTACGGAAAGATGTTTCTTGTCTTCAAAAAATAACTGAGATGGGTTGATGTACATGTCCTAGGTTCAAGGTTATTCATAATTGGACAAAGCTATGCATCTTCTAGAGTTACCATATTAGAAAACTAATATGATCAAGCACAATCTTGATGTGATGCATATTGAGAAAAACTTGTTTGATAATGTGTTTGATGTAGTGATGGATATTAAAGACAAAACCAAAGATAATGTTAATGCAATAATGAATTTGAAAAAGTATTGTAGGCAGAAGGAACTAGAGTAATAATTTCTAATTGAAAAAGTTGTGAAGCCTAAAGCAAAATTTGCCTTATCCATGGAGCAAAGAAGTGCTGTGTGTAAATGGGTTAGCGAGTTAAAAATGCTTGATGGATATGCCTCAAATTTGTATAGATGTGTGAACATAGGAAAAGGGAAGCTATTTGGGATAACAATTCATAATTGTCATGTGTTTATGGAGCAGTTGCTACCAATTGCTTTTGGTGCACTCCCTGATCCAGTGTGGGAGCCTTTAGCTGAGTTAAGTAAATTCTTTAGAGACTTGTGCTCAACAATGTTAGGGGTGCCTAATTTGTTGCTAATAGAATAAAACATCGTCATTACAATACGTAAATTAGAACAAATCTTTCCACCTAGATTCTTTAACTTAATGGAGCAATTATTTGTTCATCTGCCATATGAGGCAATAGTAAAAGGCCTTGTTCAATATCAATCGATGTATCCATTTGAGAGGTAATTACCTACTATATCATATTTTAAAATGTGTTAATACCTTTAGTAATTAATAATATCATGTTACTTTTAGGTACTTGAATATGTTAAAATGAATGGTTAAAAATAAATTATGTGTGGAAGGGTCCATATGTGATGTATATTTATGCCAAGAGACTTCCCAATTTTGTTCTTACTCTTTTGAATCTCATTTGCAATCAATGAGAAATAGAGTTGGTCGAAATGATGATGGAGATTTAGATGAGACAATCCAACCTTTATCAATTTTCAATCATCCTGGTCACTTAGTTGGAACTTGTAAGAGTAGATATTTTACGGATAGAGAACTAGATACTACATATTTATATATTCTACTTAATTGTGAAGAGGTTCAACCATTTATTGGGTAAGTAAACTAATTCATTCTTGATTTGTTGACTTTACATTAATTGACTCATTTCATATGTAGTATTCGTATCCATGTTATTATAAATTTTGAGCAACATTTGAAGGTAGCTAATCCAAACATCAATCACACCAATGTTGATGGTAGGATTGCATCTGAATTTCCAATTTGGTTTTGAAGTTATGTAAGTGTCTTAACACTTTTTTTGTTAATGATATAAATACTTGTTAGTTATAAATTATAATGATTTTACCTATGCCATTAATAGGTTCACAATAAAAATAACTTGGCACAAAATCATTTTTTGCATCACTTAGCACGGGGTCCTAAGAGAAAGGTTCACATATAGCCTATCTACTTTATCAATGGTTATAAGTTTCATATAAAAGAATTTAGTATCGGTAAAAATACCATCATTTGTGAGGTTTGTGTTAAGGGTTGATGACCAAGTAGAAGAAGAGAATTATTATTATGACATTATTAAAGAGATTGTAAAAGTTCCCAAAAGAATCAATGAAACGGTTAGTGTTGTTTAATTGTGAATGGTTTGTTGCTATAATTAATCGTGGTGTGAAGGTTCATAAATAATGTGAAATCGTGTAGGTTTGACATACTCGACAGTATTCAAAATATGACCCCTTCATATTTACACAAAATGCAACTCAAGTGTATTATGCACCTTACCCTAAAAAATTAAAAGAAAAGGTTGATTCATGGGTTGTAATTAAAACCAAAGCAAGAGGTACTGTTGATGTTCTATATGCATTAGAGGTTGCATATCAAGATGCTATAACCTATTTGGATTTTGTAACAAATGATGAGACCCTTGGAAACTTAAGAGATGAAGAAGCTGATTATGATGATGTAGAAGTGGATAAAGGCGAGGATTAGGAGGGTGGAGAAGATGAGGAAGAAGATGAAGACGAAGGAAATGAAGGAAAGGATAAGAAGGAAGATTAATTTTATTTTGGATAATTCTGAAATGACAATGAAGATGAAGATCTTCAACAATATGAATCGCTTGATGTCAATGATGATGTGATGATGATCATGATCATAATAATGATTAGTCTTTGTATTTTGAAATGGAAAATTAATTGCGTTTTGTATTTTGCATATATTAATTATTATTTATTTGATAAACATTTTAATTTGCATTACATTAAGGTTCATTGCAAACGTCAGAGAGGGATTGAGGAAAAGGAAAGGGTTCTAAGGGTCACCCAAAAAAGCAATAGTCGATACAGAGCTCTACTTCTCACTCATATTTATCCTCCACTAGTTCTCCATCTCTTGCTACTACTCCATCACCCACATTATCCCCTTTTACTATTACATCACCAAGACACCCCATTTTACCCCACCACCTTTAATGCCTGCTACACATTCACCCCCTCTTACACTGCCATCTCAATTTAGCCCATCATTGCATCTTGTAGTACCTCTGACATAGGAGTCTCCTCACTGTAACACCCCCTCCGAATAGTATCACATTTCAAACCAATTCCTTATAATTAATTACCCAAGTTGTAAAATATTTAATATCATTTAAATACGAGTTTCAAAATTTCTTTTTTGCAAATAACAGAAACTTTACTGAATTAGAAAAAAACAAAGTATAAGAACTAAATAAAATACATCTCTCGCATATAACATAGATTCATAACGTCTTCATTACATAAAACTTATACTCTAAGCAATATTTAATTACCACGTAAAAACTTGACCTGGCCCAAGCCAAAACACCTGGAGAGTAAGGTTCTGAACCTGATCCTCTTCCGGATCCTTTAAAGACACATTCTCTGGTCAGGAAGTGTCTATTTGAACAGGAGTCCAAGCAGTTGACTCCGTAGAGTCTTCACTAGGCAAATGGTGAGCAATGTCCCATAGTTCTACAATAGGCATGGAAAACTCTACATGTACACAAGTAGCATTATATATAATAGTAGGGTTTCTATGGTAGGTATCACTCTGGGATAGAGTTACCTCTCCTATATAACTAAAACGTTGAGTATCTGAGTTGACATACTAGGCATCAATGCCATCATGGAACTGTGCTTGCATATAATCAGATAAATCCTTCCTTGCAGCCATCTTAGTCTTCACAGATATAATCATAAAATAAAAACAGATAGAACAATACAGCAAAGAAGTGAGATCTCCTACATCAATACCAGTCTGGCAGTATAGAAAATGACAGCAGACATACAAATATAATAATTAACATAATGTACCATATTATCATTTTACAGTAAATCATATTGGCATTTTACGAATAAATTAACATACCACAGATAAAATATCAAATAAACACAATCATCATTCTAAGATGTTGACCAATGATGCATATGCACAGAGACTCAGTCCTGCTCCATGGAGCTACTACACAATGTCAAAGAGATGATCCAGAAGATATGTCTGTCACTCGGCTGCCGTGGCCAAAAGTGCTATAATTTATCAATTTATCAAAGTGTACATCAAGCATTGGACAAGACATTCTATATTAGATCGTGATTAGCGATAATGTCTCGGTCTGGATCGTTGGTGTGTTTGCATCGGTCTGATCCACGGCATAGGGGCGCTAATAACTAGCCAATGTGGAAAACCCGCACCCCGACGCCCCCAAGGTCTACACTTGACCTACACTACGACCATCGTACCCGCACTTAGGTGTAAATCAATCACCTAGGCACATGGCCTTAATTAATAAGTGAACACGCTTTTCTATGCATGATGTATGATCCAAATACACATATTGTCACTAATCACACAATATTTCATAGCCACACGCTGTCACTTGGCAGCACCATTATTCAACATTATCGGGCCCACCATGATAACCCAACAGCAAACTACTATTTACACTCAATTCCGTAGCGATATTAGTGCATTTTCACAATCACATAACACTTCTGTTACGTTTTCAAATCGCGTAAAGATTTTCTAACGTTTTCTCAATCGCATAAAGATTTTAAAACATTTTCTCAATCGCGTAGCCTAAAATTACGATTTTTGAGTCACGTAAAGATTTTTCAACGTATTTTTCAATCGAGTAAAATATTTCTAACATATTTTAAGTCCAAAATAAGATTTTTCTTATTTAATACCAAAAGTTGACTTTATTTTCATTATTTACATAATAGTCCTTTTATAAAATAATATTTACATAATAATCCCTCATTAAATAAAATTTCCAAAATAGTCTTTCTTTAAATAATTTTTGCAATATAGCCCATTTTTAAAGAATATTTTCAATATAGTCCCTCTTTAAATAATATTTTCAATATAGTCCCTCTAAAAATCAGTATTTCTACTGTTTCCCAGAAAATTGTGTTTCTTAAATTTACTTGGGATATTACAGCTCAAAATTTCCTAACGCGCTTCAAAACCCAAAGGGTGAGCTATACGTCAGTAAATTTCATGTATTCACTTTTATTTCACTACATAGCTTAATTAAGCCAATTTTAATCTTAAAATATCATTTTAAATTCATAAACTTACCAAATTGAGTTCTAACTATTTAAACACCAAAGTTTACACTTAGTAAAATAATTTTGGATCTTGATCATCAAAAATTAGCATGTTGGCCGAATTCATATAGTGTTTCAAAATTCATATATAAATCATTTTTTAACACTTTAACCCTTATAAACTCAATTAAATTTCTTGTCACAAATTCCTTTAATCCTCAATTAGAAAAATAATTTAGGACTCTTGGTCCTCTTTTTTGGTGATGAGGCTGTGTGCCTCTAGGCTCTTTAGGGCCTTCATGTACATTTCTTTATCATGTTACTCACATCCTAAATTACCCATAAATTTGCATGCTTTATAATTCACACATACAAGCATATTATGAAAGCTATAATCATACCAACACATATGCAAGCATAATTTCAAAACTATAAACATAACAAGCACAAACAAAGAGAGCTTAGACAAGCAAGTGAATAAATCCTTATGGATTTTTCACCACAAACAAGTCATTCCCTTACCACCTACAGTTGGTTGATGAGATTAATCTCCCTCTTACCTCAATAAAGACAATAAACTTCAAGCTTCTTCTCCTCTTGATTTCGTGTGGCCCAAAGAAAACCCTAATCAATCTTAAACAATTCTAAAAGTCATAATCAAAGCTTGAAAACAACATACCATGGATCAATCATGGTCTAGAAAATAAGAAATCCTACTTAGGATCAAAGAATCAAGAAATTACCTTAGAAGTAAGAAACTAAAGCTTGATTTTTGAAGTACTTAGAGACGAATTTAGATAAAATTCTCTTAAAGAAAAGTGTTTAGGATGATGTTTGGGTTTAGAAAGTAAGGTTAGATAAAATTATAGAAGTGTAGAAGTGGGGTTGAGGTGTAGGGGCCGTGAGGTTCAAAGTGGGAAGAAAGAAAATGTGTTCTTGATAAGTAAGAGAAAATGATGAAGAGTTTAGCTTCACAAAGTGAAAGAAAATGAAAATAAAAGGATCAACTTGAAAGTGAATGGCCGTGGGCTTTAGTGTGTAGGAAAATATCAAGATTCAATCATTGTAATAAAATATCATATGCATTCACATGGCATAGGTCATTTAGGAGTCATCAATTGGTCATAAAAGACCATTCAAGAATATGGTGGAAGGCCTTATGGCCGTGTGGTGCATGCAGAGAGAAGAGTGAGATATTTTTGTATTGACATTTCATGTAAATATTTTAGGAGACATGGATATTTACTATAAGTGATAGGCATGAAAATTAAGCCTTTGAACCCTTCCATTTTGTACCTTGGCCGTAGCTTCCTCCAAACAAAAAGAGTATTCAAAGTTTTCACCTTCTAACTTGTTCATCTAATGGTGTAGCACCAAAAAGGTCAAAGCCACTATTATTGACTATTTCATGGTTACTTTATTAATTAATAGAAAGGTGATAGAAATGAATTAAGTGTAGATCTTTTGTCTCCAAAGAAGCTTGACCGTGGGATTCAAGCATTCAAAGAGTCCAAAGCTTGTTTAGCAAGCTTGTCTCCTATTGGTCCATAGCAAGTCAAGCCATTTTTCTTGACTAATTCTAATTGGTTAAGTGGTTAACAAGACTTGCTTCCTATTGGTTAAGTGGCTAACAAGACTTGCTTCCTATTGGTTGCCACTATTATGGACTTTTCAACAAGTAGGCTTGATTCTAATTGGTTGATCACTAATGCTAAATAATGATGGATCATCATTACTCTTAAGATATTCATTTTAGATATTTTTTGCTTAGATATTTCCATTCAGATATTTTTCAAAATATATTTTCTAGCAAATATTACCCAATGGACAATAGCTACTGCTATTATTACACAATGGGTAATAGAAAACTCAGATACAGAAAATCTTCGTCAACTGTTCCTAGTTTCGGGTTTAGTAAGATCCCCCGATCCCGCCTTGACAGTTCAAAACTTTCTGGATCAGGAAAAAATTTTATTTTTCTGGGCCCGCATCAAGCACACATGCAGCTTAAAATAATATTAAAATAATCACAGACTTAAAAAATTTCCCAAAAATTCTCAAAAATCATAAAAATTATAAAACTCATATTTTTAGAAAAAACTAAATTTAGGCATGCGGTTCAAAAATAATATTAAAATAATTAAAATAATATTAAAATATTCAAAATAATTAAAATTTTTTAAAAATTCACAAAAACTCATAAATATTATAAAACTCATTTATTTCAAGAAAAACAAAAAATCAGGGTGTTATAACTCTCCTCCTCTAAAAAAAATTCGTCCTCGAAATTTCTCTTACATAACACACAAAAAGGTTATTACTCCTTTATCTTGTCTTCGAACTTTCACATAGCATTTTCCAGCTACGTTGTTTCAGATGATTCTCTTACTTTTCTTGGATTTCCTCCATCTGATTATTCGAACAAGCAATCGTAATCAAACACATTCACAAACAATCACATATTCTTGAATTGATCTATCCATTCGCTCTCCTTAACCATCGTAGCAGATACACTAAGTACCTTTTCTACTTAAGATATTCGCCACGACATTCACCTTTCCGGAACGACACTGAAGTTGAAATTCGTAGTCCTTCAAAAATTCTAACTATCGTCTCTTCCTCATGTTCAACACCTTTTGATGAAACAAATACTCTAGCTCTTACGATCGCTATAAACATCGTAGGTTGATTCATAAGGAAAACATCTCCAGATTTTTGACACAAAAACAACTATTGTAAATTCCAAAATGTGAATTGAATAGTTCTTCTCATGCACGTTCCACTACCTTGAAACATACGTCACTACCATTTCTTCAATCAAAATTCGCACTTGTACAGCTTCGCGTATAACTTCTTCCCCTTTTTCAAAAATTGAAGAACCATACCGAGATGTTTAGCATTTTCCTTTGGACTTTGAGAATAGATCAGAATATCACCAACAAGGACGACAACAAATCTGTCTTGGAACATGTTCCACTTTCACGCGAATTTGATGATAGTCAGAACGTAATTCAATCTGAAAGAAAATAGCGACTTCCATCATTTGGTCTTCTAGTTCCCATGTTGTATCTCCTGTCACATTGTTCTAGATTTTATTCATCATGGTAAGTTGCTTCACCTGCCTATCTTTAATCTTAACAGAAAATGTCTCATAGATTAAGTTTCTTATAATTGTACTGTATCTGATACTATAACATAGGTTGAATCAAGAATATAGTTTCAATTGAGATACATGGAAGACACTATGAAGGTTAGAAAGAAAAGTAGAAAAGTGATAAAGCTATTCAGCAGATTACCGGATTTATCCAACAAAGAATTTGAGATAGTCTAATAGATTTCGAAATGAACATAGTCCAATAAATTTAGAAATGAACTTTCTGGATTCAATTTCTGGATTCAAATCCAAAAATCTCAGTTCAAGGAAACACTCAAGTTTCATTGAAACAATCTAGTAGGATATGGTTGGAAAATAACCAATCCATTTATAAAGTCAAGCTCTCAAATAGATGCGATTTTAGATAAGCAAATCAAATCAACAGAAAAGATTTAATCTTTAATAGATATAGGGTAAATTTAGAAAACTTGAGTATAAACAACAAGTTTAAAAAGAAGAGTAGAAATACTCAGATCAAAAGATAACAAAGACATGGATAACTCAAATCGATTTACTTAGTCTATTTATGAAAGAAATAGACAAACCAAATCAACAGAAAAGTTCTAATCGAAAATAGTGATAGGATAGGTTTAAACAGGCTCGAATAGTAACAACAAGTTTAGAAGTTGAAGTAGCACTATAAAATGAAACAAAACACAGATAACCCCAAAAGGTTCACATAGTCACAATGTCATAGACCATAAGAGAATGGGTTACCTTGCGAGTTATATAGCACAGTTTTAAGATTACTCTCTATGATACAGCTTCCTTGTTTCTTAAGTCTTTATATTTGAACGTTCCCATTCCACTCTTTGTATTGACTCCTTCTTCAACTTGAGATTTTGAAACAAGTGCATTACTAATAGAAGGCTCCATGTCCGGTTGTGAATAGTTTTTAGAAATGTGTCCAGGCTTCCCCGCATCTGAAACAAATAATTCCTTTGATCGTACACTTCTTCGTTAAGTGGTCTTTTCCACACTTGTAGCATTTTGGCAATGATGCCACAGTCTGACCAAAACGATTGTTACTAGTACTTCCTCTATTTTGTTGTTGCTTCCCCGGTGATCATGTATACGGCTTTTGCTGAAAACAATTGACCTTACGTTTTCTTCCTTTTTGGAACCTACTTGGTCCAAAGTTACGGGGTCTTGTACTCTGAGATTGATTCAACTCTAACAAGTTTTGAAGTTCGATTCTCAGTTTCAGCTGCTGAACGATCTTCTGACTTTGTTGTACCGCTACTTTAGTCATCCTCTACGTTACACTCCTAGCTACGACCATACGTTCATTGTCAAGTCTCGCGTCTATATGCTTACGTCTACCGTGAGCCATTTCCTTTTCTTCAAAAACAGACAAATCAAAACACCAAGAAACTAAACGTAAACATTTCAAAAAACATCGTTTCCTTTCAGAAACTAAACAATATCTCTGTGTTCGGTGTCAGAGATTCACACAGCACAAACAAGACAAACCTACCCACAAACCCAAAAGACTCTAACTTGGGCTCTGATACCAACTAATATAACACCCCCTTCGAAGGGTATCACATTTCAAACCAATTCCTTATAATTAATTACCCAAGTTGTAAAATATTTAATATCATTTAAATACGGGTTTCAAAATTTCTTTTTCGCAGATAATAGAAACTTTATTAAATTAGAAAAACACAAAGTATAAGAACTAAATAAAATACATCTCTCGCATATAACATAGATTCATAACATCTTCATTACATAAAATTTATACTCTAAGCAATATTTAATTACCACATAAAAACTTGACCTGGCCTAAGCCAAAACACCTGGAGAAAAAGGTTCTGAACCTGATCCTCTCCCGGATCCTCTAAAGGCACATTCTCTGGTCGGGAAGTGTCTCTTTGGACAGGAGTCCGATCAGTTGACTCCGTAGAGTCTTCACTGGGCAAACGGTGAGCAATGTCCCATAGTTCTACAATAGGCATGGAAAACTCTACATATACACAAGTAGCATTATATGTAATAGTAGGGTTTTCATGGTAGGTATCACTCTGGGATAGAGTTACCTCTCCTATATAACTAAAACGTTGAGTATCTGAGTCGACATACCAAGCATCAATGCCATCACGGAACTGTGCTTGCATATAATCAGATAAATCCCTCCTTGCAGCCATCTTAGTCTTCACAGATATAATCATAAAATGGAAACAGACAGAACAATACAGCAAAGAGGTGAGATCCCCTACATCAATACCAATTTGGCAGTATAGAAAATGATAACAGACATATAGATATAATAATCAACATAATGTACCATATTATCATTTTATAGTAAATCATGCTGGCATTTTATGAATAAATTAACATACCACAAATAAAATATCAAATAAACACAATCATCATTCTAAGATGTTGACCAATGATGCATATGCACAGAGACTCAGTCCTACTCCATGGAGCTACTACACAATGTCAGAGAGAAGATCCAGAAGATATGTCTGTCACTCGGCTGCCGTGGCCAAAAGTGCTATAATTTATCAATTTATCAAAGTGTACATCAGGCATTGGACAAGACATTCTACATTAGATCGTGATTAGCGATAATGTCTCGGTCTGGATCGTCGATGTGTTTGCATTGGTCTGATCCACTGCACAGGGGCACTATTAACTGGCCATTGTGGAAAACTGGCACCCCGACGCCCCCAAGGTCTACACTTGACCTACACTACGACCATCGCACCCGCACTTAGGTGTAAATCAATCTCCTAGGTACATAGCCTTGGTCAATAAGTGAACATGCTTTTCTATGCATAATGTATGATCCAAACACACATACTGTCATTAATCACACAGTATTTCATAGCCACACGTTGTCACTTGGCAATACCATTATTCAACATTATCGGGCCCACCATGATAACCCGACAGCAAACTGCTATTTACGCTCAATTACGTAGCGATATTATCGCATTTTCACAATCGCGTAATACTTCTGCTATGTTTTCAAATCGCGTAAAGATTTTAAAATGTTTTCTCAATCACGTAGCCTAAAATTACAATTTTTGAGTCACGTAAAGATTTTTCAGCGTATTTTTAATCGCGTAAAATATTTCTAACATATTTTAAGTCCAAAATAAGATTTATCTTATTTAATACCAAAAATTGACTTTATTTTCATTATTTACATAATAGTCCTTCTATAAAATAATATTTATATAATAGTCCGTCATTAAATAAAATTTCCAAAATAGTCTTTCTTTAAATAATATTTGTAATATAGCCTATGTTTAAAGAATATTTTCAATATAGTCCCTCTTTAAATAATATTTTGAATATAATCCCTCTAAAAATCAGTATTTCTACTATTTCCCAGAAAATTGTGTTTCTTTAATTTACTTAGGATATTATAGCTCAAAATTTCCTAACACGCTTCAAAACCCATAGGGTGAGCTATACGTCAGTAAATTTCATGTATTCACTTTTATTTCACTACATAGCTTAATTAAGCCAATTTTAATTCTAAAATATCATTTTAAATTCATAAACTTACCAAATTGAGTTCTTACTATTTAAACACCAAAGTTTACACTTAGTAAAATAATTTTGGATCTTGATCATCAAAAATTGGCATGTTGGCCAAATTCATATAGTGTTTCAAAATTCATATATAAATCATTTTCTAACACTTTAATCCTTATAAACTCACTTAATTAAATTTCTTGTCACAAAATTCTTTAATCCTCAATTAGGAAAATAATTTAGGACTTGGTCCCCTTTTTTGGTGATGAGGCCGTGTGCCTCTTGGCTCTTTAGGGCCTTCATATAATTTTCCTCATCATGTTATTCACATCCTAAATTACCCATAAATTTGCATGCTTTATAATTCACACATACAAGCATATTATCAAAGCTATAATCATATCAACGCATATGCAAGCATAATTTCAAAACTATAAACATAACAAGCACAAACAAAGAGAGCTTAAACAGGCAAGTGAATAAATCCTTATGAATTTTTCACCACAAACAAGCCATTCCCTCACCACCAATACTTGGTTGATGAGGTTAATCTCCCTCTTGCCTCAATGAAGACAACAAACTTTAAGCTTCTTCTCCTCTTGATTTGGTGTGGCCCAAAGAAAACCCTAATCAATCTTAAACAATTCTAAAAGTCATAATCAAAGCTTGAAAACAATATACCATGGATCAATCATGGTCTAGAAAATTAGAAATCCTACTTAGGATCAAAGAATCAAGAAATTACCTTAGAAGTAGGAAACTAAAGCTTCATTTTTGAAGCACTTGGAGAAGGATTTAGATAAAACTCTCTAAAAGAAAAGTGTTTAGGATGATGTTTAAGTTTAGAAAGTAAGGTTAGATAAAATTATAGAAGTGCAGAAGTGGGGTTGAGGTGTCAAGACCGTGAGGTTCAAAGTGGGAAGAAAGAAAATGTGTTCTTGATAAGTAAGAGAAAATGATGAAGAGTTTAGCTTCACAAAGTGTGAGAAAATGAAAAAAAAAATGATCAACTTGAAAGTGAATGGCCGTGGGCTTTAGTGTGTAGGAAAATATCAAGATTCAATCATTGTAATAAAATATCATATGCATTCACATGGCATAGGTCATTTAGGAGTCATCAATTGGTCATAAAAGACCATTCAAGAATATGGTGGAAGGCCTTATGGCCGTGTGGTGCATGGAGAGAGAAGAGCAAGATATTTTTGTATTGATATCTCATGTAAATATTTTAGGAGACATACATATTTACTACAAGTGATATGCATGAAAATTAAGCCTTTGAACCCTTCCATTTTGTACCTTGGCCGTAGCTTCCTCCAAACAAAAAGAGTAGTCAAAGTTTTCACCTTCTAACTTGTTCATCCAATGGTGTAGCACCAAAAAGGTCAAAGCCACTCTTATTGACTATTTCATGGTTACTTTATTAATTAATAGAAAGGTGATAGAAATGAATTAAGCATAGATCTTTTGTCTCCAAAGAAGCTTGACCGTGGGATTCAAGCATTCAAGGTGTCCAAAGCTTGCTTAGCAAGCTTGTCTCCTATTGGTCCATAGCAAGTCAAGCCATTTTTCTTGACTAATTCTAATTGGTTAAGTGGTTAACAAGATTTGCTTCCTATTGGTTAGGTGGCTAACAAGACTTGCTTCCTATTGGTTGCCACTATTATGGACTTTTCAACAAGTAGGCTTGATTCTAATTAGTTGATCACTAATGCTAAGTAATGATGGGTCATCATTACTCTTAAGATATTCAACTTAGATATTTTTTGCTTAGATATTTCCATTCAGATATTTTTCAAAAGATATTTTCTAGCAAATATTACCCAATGGACAATAGTTATTGCTATTATTACACAATGGGTAATAGAAAACTCAGATTCAAAAAAGCTTCATCAACTGTTCCTAATTTCGGGTTTAGTAAAATCCCCCGATCCCGCCTTGACAGTTTAAAACTTTCTAGTTCAGTAAATTTTTTTATTTTTCCGAGCTCGCATTAAGCACACATACAACTTAAAATAATATTAAAATAATCACAGACTCAGAAAATTCCACAAAAATTCTCAAAAATCATAAAAATTATAAAACTCATATATTTTCAAAAAAAACTAAATTTAGGCATACAGTTCAAAAATAATATTAGAATATTTAAAATAATATTAAAATATTCAAAATAATTAAAAATTCTCAAAAACTCATAAATATTATAAAACTCATTTATTTCAAGAAAAATGAAAAATTGAGGTGTTACACTCCCACTGTTGGATCATCTATCCTTCTAACAGATGTAGCATCTACACTTGGATCAAGTCACACTTGGGATCCATTAGAGGCACAAAATAGTGGCAGCAAACTAGAGTTATAACTTGATGGAGATGGGATTGTAATAATTTTTTACATTACATGAGTATATTTGATATATAGTAACTAATCACCTTTAATGTTTGTAAATTCTCATCTTCGCACCTTGCGGCAAATGGCATTAACAAAATCTTCAGGGGTCATTATAT
This sequence comes from Ormosia semicastrata, assembly GCA_029884595.1. Taxonomy (NCBI): domain Eukaryota; kingdom Viridiplantae; phylum Streptophyta; class Magnoliopsida; order Fabales; family Fabaceae; genus Ormosia; species Ormosia semicastrata. The sequence continues at coordinate 76,312,525 of JAQQTO010000060.1, forward strand.
TGAGTCATGGACATCATGGAAAAAGATATCTAAAACCACGAGAGATATATGGTTTGATGAGTTTATGGTAATTTTCAAAATTTTATTACTAAAATTCAAGATTTTATAGTTTTTTATATTATTTAATTTGTTTACTTGTATTTATTGAAGAGGACATATTCTATTACTCCACTAGATCATTATTGGGCTTAAGAAAATTTTAAGAAACGGGGTGCAGCATTGTTGAAGAATATTCTAGAAAAAGCTCACAGGAAAATGGAAAAATCAAGTTAGCTTAGAGACCATGTGTAGGATAAATTGTGTCAACATTGAGAAGGTGAGGTTTTCAAGAAGAAAAGTGTGATTGCAAAAATAAATCGAGCATCTGATTATGGAGGACTCGAAGGCTTATATCACACTAGTGGCTCTATTACCTCATCTCAACATAAAGTTGATCTGGTTAAGTTTACTATTATATTGTGTTATTGTAGAACTTGTCCAATGTCATTAAATTTACTAAAATGTTATTTTTTATATAGCTAATATGTTCTTTGTATTTTTTTTATTGCAATTGCTGTAGACTAAGTTGACTGGTGTTGCTCTATCTCCATCAAACTTGTTTCGTCACACACATCAACACAAGGATCACACATGGGTGGGTAGGAGATTAGCTCATTAGTTGTAAGTAACTTATATGTATGTTTAATATTTGCTTTATGCCTTGACTTTTAGTACGCTAGACTTACATAGATGCAATAAGTTATGATTGAGGTTAATAAAAATATCATATATACTTTATGCCTTGGCTTTTAGTACGATAAATTGTTTACTATGCATAAATGTTCCATCATCTAATTCCGCCTCTTGGGTTTGATATCACAGTGTTCAATAATTGTATTAAGGTTGTTTGATGAAATGTCTGAGTCAAGGTTCTTCTTTGATTTACAGTAGTTGACTTGAATTGCTTGATTAATTTGGACTTGATATATCATTTCTTGTTATGTTTTCTTTGGATATAAGCCTATATGTGAATTGAAAATGTAGCATGGATAGTAGACAGATAAACATGTTGATGTATTGATGTTTAAAAGGGACTCTAAATATAAGCTTGAAACTATTTTATATGTGTGCTTGCAATGCCATGCTTAGATTCCTCTTGATTGTCTTTTGATAAATCATAGTGTTATCAAGTGGCTTCAAAACTCAAGAGGAGGAGGGGTGAATTAAGTTTTTCAAAACTTTTTGTAAACAAGCCTCGTTTGATTTTTGTTAAAGCCATTTTCTTATGTGGTGAATGGATATATGACAACAAAAAGATCTCACACAAGTTTTGAAGAAAGTGAATAAGTAGAGGATGAAGCAACAAGTATGCAAATTCAATAAACAAGCTTGAAAGTAAAGAGATAAGGATAGAGAAGAGTGCAAACAAGATTTATGCTAGTTCAATCACCCTTGTGATCTACGTCCAATCCCTAGGATCATTCACCTAGTGATGTGAACCCTTGGGTAACAAAGTCCCAAAAAACCCAACAATAAGATTTGATCAGCCCTGGAAAGTTATAACAGGTTTGCAGAAGCAAAACTTAGACCTGTTGATTATAAAGAATTAAGAACCTAAGCTATAAAAAGATAAACACCACAAGGAAGGACCTTGATAAGTTTGAGAAGAAATTCTCAGAAGAACTTGAGAGAAAATAACCTTAAAGGTATTTCAATTCATCAAAACATATTCCCTTTTACAACTCCAAAGAAGGCCTTTTATAAACTCATAAGTGACCAAGCCTTAAAATAAACAAAAATACAACAAAAATAGAGAAATATAAAAGGTCCCTAAAATATGACATAAAATAATATGAAAATAACAAAATGAATTGAAAAGAGCACTTAGTTACACCTAATTATGACTAAGTGGGTGCAACATTTAATGACATTAAATGTAATTCTTTTAATGGGAGCTTTCACTAGCTTTAGCCTTTCATTGAATCTGGATTAGATTAACTAATCCTCTTGAATGCTCTGCAACTCCTTTATTTTCCACTAAGCCTTGAATTTGACCATTAACTCCTTGGTTTGCCACTAAGTCTTGAATAAGTCCATTTAATGCCTCTTTGAACATTCTTGCTCTTGTTCTTGTAATTGGATCCGTTGGAAGGCCCAATGGGTCACTTGAAGCTGAATTGTTTACATCACCTAGGAATTTCCACTATTCTTCAACCTTCAATAGGTGCTTGAGAAACCGTTACAAGCTTTGAGCCCTTCTTGTACTTCAAGAATCATTTACCTCTATGTGTAGAAGCCTCTTTGTTTCCTAAAGGAATCCTCCACCCTCACAAGTGTTTATAATTAAGATTGAAAGAAATAAACTTTGTCAAAAAGCAGATTATACAAATTGAAGCACTATGAAACTCTCAAAGATATCTCAAAAGGGTTTAAAATAGAGCAAGATTGTTGAAATGATTAAAGCTCGAATTTAATGCTTAGGAATAGGTTGTTAGATGTTCAAAAGTTAGCATTAAGTGTCCCAAGGCTTATATTTATAGCCTGTAACATCTTAAATTTAATAACAATAGTATAATTTTTATTATACCACAACAATTAACTACTACTAAGCATTTTATAATATAACAAAATCATATATATAAAAAAAATGAACCACAAACAAAAGATTATACACATCATGTCATATTTCTTATAAATACAAAATATGTACAAAGCTTACAAAAAGGGCCTCTCAAGGCACAACATATACATGTTCAAAAGGAACTATGAAGAAAAGCTAAATTAAGCTCTCCAAGCTCCTACCAGCAATTCTCTATCCACAAGTCTTCTTCCCTGGAATTATTATGGAAACACACACACGGGGTGAGAATCACATATTCTCAGTAGTTTCACAATAAAACATGTTATCATAATCATTCTAACTATTTCAGGGAAAAACATCAACTAAAAACACAAGTCACACTTGAAAGGTGTCAAAAGCCAAAACCACTTCCTTTATCTTCCCGAAATAGAATCTCACTTTATAATTTTGTATAGAAAACTCATTTCTACATACAAAACTCATAATTCATTATCTCAAACTAAAAAATAAACAATTGCCTATATAATTTCCATGTCATGGATATGTCATGAATTAGCAATTGCCTATACAATTGCCATGCACATGCTAATTGATGCCTTGTGTTCATGGCTATGCAATATCCTAAGAATGCATATGGATAATGTCGTGATTCCTTAGACGTAGTGAGGGACCTGTTCATCCTCAACTATTCTAGAAATGTTATGATATGTTATGGGCCTTGAACAAAGCAAAGGAACCCAGTTGCATACGCCTTGAGAAAGCATTGGAACCCAGATCTAGATATTTCTCTGGTTGGTGAGGGAATGGACCATCCTCAGCTCATCACTATGATAGGAAAGGCATGTTACCTCTTCACTTACAATTATACGTGAACACCTAAAAGTGAGGACCTCATCCTCTATCAAACATAGTTATGAAAAACAAATGATGTCAATTACTACAATAACTAGCATGCCAATTGGTTTACATCCATAACCACAAGTATAAAATACAATGTTTTCAATTACTACAATAGTCAACATACTAATTGATTTACATCCATTAACTCAAGTATGAACAATAATGATGCTAACATGTACAATAATTAACATACCAATTGATTTACATTCATCACATTAACACTTTATTAAATATCCCTATTAGAGTTCCATCACTCATTAAGAAGCATATAATAAGGATTTACACAAATTAGGAACTCCCAATTTCCCAAGATAAAAACCCTAGAAAATTCTATGTTTAGCGCCCACTTTCTCAGTGCCTAGGCACTCTGTAGCAGAAACACTCCCCTGTTCCTTCTGTCAAGCGCCCAAAACATGAGCGATTAATCGCTGACCTCCAAAGCCTTCTGGCTTTCGGTGCTTAGGTGCTCACAACCTGGGCGATTAAGCGCCTTGTACGCAAAAGCTGTTTGGCCTTCAGTGATTAAGCGACCAAAAATTGGGCGCCAGCACCTAGAACTTCATCCACTGTTCCATTAGCTTTTAAACCATATTTTAACCCCCAAAAACCATTTCCAAATGTTTTCCAACATCAACAATGTCCTATTATCATGTTATACTCCTCAAAACTAAATTCAACTTATCAAACTGGATTTATGCTCATTTCTAACATGAAAAACCCATTTACTAACTTACTCATCAAGGAGGTTTATGGAAATCTACCAAGCTAAAACAAACAGCCATACCTCTAACAAGTTGAAAACACTCAAACTCAACTCTTGAAAACAAGAATCAAGCCAAGAAACATGGTTTTGCTCATCAAACCCATTTCCCTGAACTCATGTAACCTCACATCATACAAGAAGAAACAAAAGAGAAAGATGAATGGAAATCTCCCCTTACCTCTATTGTCCACAAAGAAATGAACTCAAGAGCTCCTCTCCACTAGTTTCTTTTTTTTTTCTCTTCTCTTCCTTTGCTTCTTGCTCCTCCTCCTTTGCCTTCTTTCTTTTCTTTCCCTTTGTGCTTTTCTACTACAGCCATGAGAGAGTAGTAAGAAATGAGAGAAATATTTTATATAAAAGTAAGAAAGTCAAAGGCAGAAAGAAAGAGAGAGACGTGAGACTTATTGCCTCTTTAGATATTTAACTAAAACTCTCGATCTGTTAAGAACACTTAAATTTCACCAAATCAAGTTTCCTAACTTCTAGCAAATTTAAAACAAATCTTAAGATTCATCAAAAATCTTGTTTCACCATTTCCTTATTTTTTCATATTTGTTACTCGTCAATTCAATTTTAAAACACACTCTCATTATGCTTATAAATACCAAACAAATTCCGATTAACCTCAAATTTTAACTACATGCTCTTTCACACATTTGTGACCTAGAAACAAATTCTTCACATTTATTTCCACTAACTAAGCAGTTTAAGTCAATTTCAAAGCTAATAACAGTTATTTTTCACACATAGTGTTATAGCAAAGTGACTAAACTTACTCAGAAAGCCACAAAATTACACCACCATGTTAAGCAAATCTTAGTCTACCTCTGTAACCATATATAAGTCTAACATGTTTTCGAGGGTGTTACATAGCCCATCAATGAAATAAAGTCGTTAAAAGAGAGTTAGTGTAGTATTTAATGCATAAAATTTAGTCGTTGCTAGCTTTAGAGGAGTGGTAATCGATTATAAGCATATAGTAATTGATTACCATGATTTAAAAACACATTCTGGATGCTTAAAACTCTTGGTAATTAATTACAATACATGGTAATCGATTACCAGCTATAAAAACCAATTTCTGGGCTCTTGATAATTGATTATCAAGCTTCTATTTTGAGGAAAACAAGTTTTGGGAAGCTTGTAATCAATTACAAGCTTATGGTAATCGATAACAAGCTTTTGATATGCTCATAATGGATTATGAAGCCCTTGTAAGAGATTACAACTATTCTAAAACCAACTTTTAAGCCTAAACAAGCTTGGTAAAGATTTCCCATAACTAAAACTTGGATTTTTAAGGATTCAAACAAGATTTTCATAATCCAAGTTTAAAACATGATTTTGTGAAAAATAACCTAGATTTTTCAAAACCAACAACCACCAACTAAAAGACTTCATGATGGACTTTTCAAAAAACCATTTTAAGCTTATTGATATATCTTAGATCACTTCTCACAAAAAGACCCTAAGTCCTATAAAATTATTTCTTTAGAGCTTCCTCTGTACTTGGTCTTTGTCATGACTTTGTTATCATCAAAACCTTCATGAAATAAGCATTCACATTCTCCCTTTTTTTGATGATGACAAACCAACAAGGGTAAATAGCAGTATATATAGAATGATCAAATATAAAAGTGTAGCACTCCCCCTTAAGCCATGCATGAAATTCAAGTAGAAGAGTTCATGCAAAAAGATTATGATAATTAATTCACATGTAATTGTCCTCCTTGCTCTTGCAATTCATACTCTCTGCCTTTTGGCATTATAAAAAAGAAAAGACATCATGAAATAAGCATGAGAAACAGCCTAATAACATAACAAGGTTAACATAATGATCAACATCTAAAATTATCAATCCAAAGATCAGAGTCATGCTAAACATAAGTCATAAGATATAAAATGTATCAATAAGGTCAAGATAAAGACTAAGGTTTAGATAAGAGTGTAAAAGATAGATAAAATAAGAGGATCATCATGATTAAGCTTTATCTCCTCACTCAGTCACCTTGTTATCATCATCATCATCATCATCATCATGCTCGGAGGATCCATCATCATCACCATTAGCTTGTTGAGTCTGAGTAGGGGCAGCAGAAGTGGTGGGGGTAGTAGTAGTGATAGTCTGCTCAATCTCAGCACCTTTCATCATAGAGCGAATGAAAGCAATCTCCCGATTGACGCAATTCATGCATTAGATCATATTTCCTTCAAATTGATCTAACTGATTGTGAACTCCTCCTATTTTCACACCAATATATGTCCAAAGGCTTCTCATCTCTTGGAACAGCTAATCCGTTATGACTGATGGTGGAGCACCTTGTTATGCTGCATGCATGACTTGTTCTTTAGCATTCTCATCATCCTCATTGCCTTGGGTAATATTTCCATCCAAGCCATGGTCTATGTAGAACCATTTAGCACTAATCTTTTTTATCTTGATCTTGGTGAGGGTGTGTTCATTAATGGACTCAAGACCATTTGTGCTTTGGTCCTTAACTTTTCCAATGAGTGGAATATGGGATTGTTGAAGAATTTTAGTGATGAGCATAGAATAAGGTAAATGATGGTTTCCCTTCTATGCCTTGAGCATATGTTTGATGAAATCATAGCCCTAATTAATTTGCTTGCCAGTGTTCAAAGCCCAAAGAGTCATCACATCATTTGATTGCACCTAGGAGTAGTTTCCTCCTCTTACAATAAGAGCCTTGACTAGGATATAATGTAGAAAGTGATTCACAAGGGTTAGTCCACTAGCCATTATTATGTTTCTAGCACAATATCCAGCCCAAAGCAACGTGTTCAAAGTAGACTTATATTCATACTCATCGACCTAAACATTAGCACTTGGTTGGATGATCTTTCTGATCTAAAAGTTGTTTATGTAGTTCTCCACTTATCGTGGATTGTTGAATAGACGAGAGAGATCTAAGGCCATAAGAGGTGCCTGTGGAGCCTTGCCAAAAGCTTTGCTTATTCTTTTCCTCTTTGTGCCCTTGGATGATTTAGCTATATTAGGATAATTTTGGTGTGGAATATAGGTAGGGAGAAAGGAAGAAGTATTTTGGGATTGATTGGGACAAGAAAAAAGGAATTTGATGGAGATTTGAGTGGTATTTGGGGAGAGGGTCACAGTTTCTAGAGAGAGAGGAGAGAGATGGTGAGAGGATGAATTTGGATGATGTAGAGGTTTTTTTATGAGTGGATTGTTGGGAGAAAAGAAAGGATGAATGTTTGTGATGATTTCGAGATGGAATATGATGAGTGTAAAATACACTCATCTTTTGGATTTATTTATTAGTATTTTTAATTTATTTTTATTTAGTTTTTATTTATTTTTAATTTATAATTATCTCTTCACCTAGTCATACTTGAATTTTCAAGATAAATCATCAGATTTTGTGCAAAAATAAGAAATTCCTATAGATAAATATTTAAAGGATTCTTATCCTATTCTTATATGCTAATTAGAGTTCTAATCAGATACAAAATCTTATATTGGAGATTGAATAAGGATTCTCAAAGAGATTTGATTTGGAGCAAAATTCATATTCTCGTACTATCCTAATCATTCCTCATTAATTGAGTCATATCTTGGACTACAAAGATCAGATCGACACATTGTTTATGGCATTAAAAAGCTAGCAGAAAATTCTACAACTTATCTATTGAGGTCGAGGGCAAATTAGGCCATCTTGAGGGTAATAAAAATCAAGAAAATTAGATACAAAAAGCTGCCAGTTTTTCTTTAAAAAGGGGAAAAAATGAGTTTAGCATATGAGCTCTCTTTTGGTCCAGAAAATTCAGCAGCCGTCAGAGAGAGAAGCGATGACACAAATCCTAATTTAATGTGAGCGCATCTAAGCTTGAATATTAGGGATTTTCTTCAACCTTCCCACCTATCTTCTATGGAGTTTATCGAATTCTTCTCTTTGTTTTCTTCTTTCTCCATTTGTAACTAGCTTTCTATAGTTAGGGTGATGATGAATCTTGATTCATGGATAATGTAAACTCTTTTATGTGTTTAATCTATGTTTTTATTTCATGATTTACGTGTTTATCTCTTTTCTTAATGCTTTTCTAAATCTGATCAATTTGGGAATGATTTTGGGTTTATGTATGATTTAGGAAAATTGAGCACAAACCTAGAACTTGTGATAAACATCTCAATTTCTGTAATCGCTAGGAATAGACGTTGTGGGTTGTGTGATTTTTCTTTTAATTCTCTCATTTTTTATAAAGCCTTCTCTATTTGGGGTTATATTAAGGAATTGGTTAATTCTAAATAGTGTGAAGAGAATTAATATACCAAGAAATTGGATTTTGATTAATGTTGAGAATTGACTATAAATCATTGAAATAAAACTTGATTAAACTAATATTTGAAATTGCATCAAAAGAGTTCAAGTGAAATCGAAACCCTAACACTTTAATATCATTGTCTTTCTTCGATGTTTACTTGATTAATTTTTCTTTTGATTATTTTGCTTGCTTTCTTTGTTAGTGATTTAAATCTGAATTTGTTTCCTTAAATCTCACTTTTTGATAGCTTAAATAATGTTCAATTTGGAAAATTTAGTAATTTCCAACATAATCCTCGTGGGAACGATACTCTACTCATTCTTTATTACTTTTGCAATTTGGTGCAGTTGCCAATATCACAACAAAATGGAGGAATTTGGTGGAGAAATAAGGTGGAAATTGGTGTAAAAGGAGGTTAGGTTTTAGGGCTTTAGTGAGAGAGAGGGAAGAGGAGAGTTTGAAAATGGCATAAAGTAAGTGTCCAAGGCTTAAAAGCCACACTATAATCGATTACAGTGAGCTCATAATCAATTATGAGGTTGTTGTTTCATTTGTTCTTCATTTTTGGGCTTCTCGTAATCGATTACTAGGAGATGGTAATCAATTACCATTCTTTTGCCTTCCATTTAAGCACATTTTGGGGGCTATATAATCAATTACACACCCTTATAATTGATTACCATAGTGCTGTCTTCAAAAATACCATATTCCAAAGCCTTTGTAATCGATTACCAACTCTCATAATCAATTACTTCGATCCAAAAATCACAATTTTCTTCATTCTAGCATGTAGAAACCAAATTCCTAACCATTCTAATAGCTTTGCAAACCATTATATCTCCTTGTAATCCATTGCTTTGAATCAAAAGCCACATCCCTTGTAATTCCATAAACTTGTAACTTATTTCACATTCCACGTAATCCATTATTATATCAAAAAACTTGAAATTTTTGTCAAATAAACTTTAGCAAAGTAGTTCTTGAGCTAATTGGAGGACTTAATCATGATGAGTGCACCTGCGAAACAAATTTAAGGGAACCTGTGATGCTCAAGTTAGTATAGGATTCATGAAACAAAATCAACAAGAAAAATCATGCAGTAAACACAAGTAATCATTCAATGCTTGAAAGATCAATTATACCAAGTTCACTTCTTATATAAAAGAAACTTTCTTTTACTAAATGTTTTGTAAAGATATCAGCTAATTGTTTTGATGTTCCAAAAATTCAAGCACATAATCCACTTTTTGTACATGGACTCTTATAAAGTGGTGCCTAAATTCAATATGCTTAGTCCTAGAGTGCAAGAATGGGTTTTTAGTTAAATTGATTGCACTAATTTTATCACATCTTATAGAGATGTGATCAAGTTGGAGCCCATAATCCAAAAGTTGTTGCTTCATCCAAAAGATTTGAGTACAACAACTTCTAACTGCATGTTGCAGAATTTGGCAAGTGCACCAAATCAATAAAAGTAATAAAGAATGAGTAGAGTATCGTCCCATGAGGATTAAGTTATTAATTACTAAATTCGTTAAAACAACACTATTCAAGCTAACGATAAAAGAGTTGTTGAAAATTAAATTAAAAAGAAAAATAAAATCAGCAAACAATAAATCAAAGGGATGAAAAACAATGATGTTGAAGCATTAGGGTTCAGATTTCACTTGAACTCTTTAGATGCACATTCAAATATTGGTTTAACTATGTTCTATTTCAATGATTTATAGTCAATTCCCAAAATTAATTAATACCCAATTCCTTAGTATATTAATCCTCTTATGCTGATTAGAATTAACTAATCCTTTAGTCTGACCCCAATTAGAAAGGCATTATCAAGAACGAGGGAATTAAAAGAAAGACCACATAACCCACAACGTCTATTCCTAGCAATTGCAGAAATTATGGTGTTTATCATATGTTCTAAGTTCATGCAAATTTTTCTAAATCATACATCAACCCAAAAGATCATTCCCAAATTGATCAAGTTTAGAAAAGCATTAAGAATAGAGATAAACACGTAAATCATGAAAAGAAACATAGATTAAACCCATAAAAGAAGTTACATAATCAAAGTTCAAGATCCATCATCACCCTAACAAAGGGAAATTAGTTACACATGGAAAAAGAAGAACACAAAGGTAAGAATATGACAAATTCCATTGTAGAAAGGTGGAAAGGTTGAAGAAAATTCTTAATCTTCAAGCCTAATTGCACCCACACCACATTAGGGTTTGTGCCTCTTAACGGTTGCTACATTCTATCCAAGTGTCTAAGTGTGTGGCGTAACTTATGAATTTATAAGAAAAAATGTGAGCTTTCTGCACAACCAACGCTCAGGCGCTACGTTACCAACGCCTAGGCGCTGGCCCATTAAAACCACGATGCTTTACATATTGAGTGCCTAGGCACTCTAACTTCAGTGTCTAGGCGCTGAAACACCAGAATGCAAAATCAGCTCTTTGTCTCATAAATCATCTAATCTTTTTCCATGCATAATTACCTATCAAAAACACATAAAAACACACAATTAAAACATAATTTAAAAAAACTAAAAATAAAAGAAACTTGAGCACAAACTCAATCAAAAAGAATAAAAGAGAATGAAAACCCAAGACTTTGAACCGTAAAAATATGAATTTTTACAGGTTCATCACTCCCCCAAACTTAAACTTTTGCTTGTCCTCAAGTAAAAATAAAAACAAAAACAAAAAGACTAAACAAATAACAACTCAAAACACAACCAAAACATGGCGACACCAGGTAGTGAATATCATACATATCCTCAGAAATTGTTTCACAGTCTAATTCCAAAAAGTCACACATGAATAATCTAATTATCACATCGTCTCTCACATGTGGCTCTTATGCATTAATGAATTCCCAAAAACATGAATGAAAGACACAATCTCCTTATAAAGAACATACTCAGATAGATTTATAAAACTGCAAGTGCACATCAAACCCACATCCATAGGGTTGTTCTTCATCTCTCTCTCCACTAATGTAAACAACACATAACCAAGGATCAAAAGGGACTTTATAAGCTTGTAATGTAAGGCTGAGGCTATGGGTTAAGAAAGAAGTGGCAGGAAAATGAAAACAAAAGTTGAGATACAAAATCAAGTAAATTTCACAATTCAAAATTCAAAATACTGAACAAGTGCAAAACAGAGCAAAAGAATCAACACAATATTCATTTTTTTTCTTTCTTTCTTTTCTTTTTTTTTTCTTTTTCATGAACCTCCACCCCTAAACTTATTTCTTTGCAATACTTTGGGTGAAACTTCTCTTCTTTTTTTCTTTTCAAATTTTTTTTCTTTTTTCTTTTTTTTTCTTTGAAATTTTGTAGCTCACAAAAATTAATGCTCAAAATAATAAAGACTTGAATGATAAAATAATACAAGATATGCACTCAACAAGGGTTATGTAAGAGAGAATTTTTTTTTATGTGGGTATGGGAAAGGAAAAATGTGGGTAAAGAAAAGAAACAAAGGCCAAACAATAGCAAGGCTGCAAAAGGGACCTAAGAATAAACTGTGTCACAGGTTGGCTTGAAAGGCTCAAACGGTTCAAAGAAGGCCCTTATCATTTTCTTAATCATGCACTGCCTAGGATTTCGCCTCAAAAGAGAATCAAACAACTTCTAAATGCAAATCATCCATACACATGCAATCCCATACACTTTCTCTAAGCTTGACATGCATTTATATTTCAAGGTCTATCAAACATAAAGATGGGAAGAACATCCATACACAATTGAAATAATAGAGATAAACTTAACTCATAGATTCTTATGTGATATCCAAAGAAATCAAATCAATCCACAATTCAAACTATCATTAGATATTCAAATCAACACACTGGCATGCACAAAATGACTCAAAACACAAAAGGGATGATGATGACAAAATAAAAACAAAAAGAACAAATAAGTAAATGAAATAAATGCAAGAAAGCAAAAGAAAAACTTTTTTGGCGGCCGACAACTATATACGTCCCCCTACAAAGGCTCCAAACTCAAGGATGCACTTAAGCCAACTCAACACTACCTTCAAAACAAAAATAGAAAAATAAGAAATAACAAAATAAAGAAAAGCAAAAACAAAATTAAAAGAGAAAAAGAGAGAAAATTTGGGTTGCCTCCCAAAAAGCACTTGTTTAACGTCATTAGCTTGACGTTGTCTTTTCTCAATTAATCGTGGTGGCTTGAAGCAAGAGAAGTAAGATGACATTTTTCTCTTATCAGCTCTTTGCCTCCATACTCTATCACTGCCTTTTGAATCAATCTGCAATAAATCAATGGAAACTAGAGGATCTTTTTCAATTGCAGTAATTTTTGAAAGAGGAGGACCTTTCTCCTTTTCATCCACAATCTTGGAAGTGAAAAAATCAGCATTGACTGATGATGAAGGACTCTTACTAGTCAAATCCTGTAGAGGCTTATCTTGAATGCATTTGACAGGGGCATAAAGATCTGATGTTTGTGCAGATTTATCAAAAACATTGATGGTCACCTGATCACCATCCACCCTCAAAATAAGCTCTCCTTTAGGTACATCAATTAATGCTCCTGAAGTAGCCAAGAACGGTCTTCCAAGAATCAGAGGAATATCAACATCCTCATCCATATCCAAAATCACAAAATTAGTTGGGAAAATAAATTTGTCAACTTTTACTAGCAAATCTTCCACTATACCATATGGATGTTTAATCGACCGATCAGCTAGTTGAAGAGACATTGTAGTTGGCTTCACTTTATCAATCCCAAGCTTGCAGAGAATTAACAATGGCATTAAATTGATGCTAGCTCCTAAGTTATATATTGCTTTCTCAATAGTCAACTCACCAATAGTGCACGAAATGGTAAAACTACCTAGATCTTTTAATTTAAGGGGCAGTTTCCTCTAAATTATAGCACTACACTCTTTAGTAAGTGCCACAGTCTTATCTTCTTTAATTTTCCTCTTCTTCAAGAGCAAATCTTTCATGAACCTTGCATAAGAGGGCATCTACTCAAGTGCCTCAGCAAAAGGAATGTTAATCTGCAGCTTTTTGAAAACTTCGAAGAACTTTGAGAATTGCTTCTCTTGGTTCTCCTTCTTTAACCTTTGAGGAAACGGGAGTCTAGCATACAATGAAGGATCAATTATTTTCTGCTCACGTTCCTTTTTCTTCCTCTGCCACTTTGGTTGCTCCTCTTTAACTTCTTCATTACAACACTCTTCAGTTGAGACATCCGCAACAGGAACATTAGTTTTTTCAACTTCTTTAACTTGCCCTTCCAAAGTCTTCCCACTTCTCAGTGTAATTGCATGACATTGCTCCTTTGGATTGATGACAGTATCACTTAGGAAAGCGCCTGGAGGTCTCTCTTGAAGCTGTTTTGCTATCTGCCCCACTTGATTCTCTAAATTTTTAATAGCAGCTCTTTGATTCTAAAAATTTGCTTTTGTTTCCTCCATAAAAGCAGAAGTCTGTTGCACAAAAGCAGATGTCTGTACAGAGAGTTTCTCAAGTGCAATCTTAAGAGGAGACTTCCTCTCTGGTTGAGGATTCAATGGCACTGTTTGATTGCTCCAAGAAGAATTGAGATGATTCCTCCACTCCAGATTATATGTATTTGAAAATGGAACACCCTGAGGTCTGGAAGGATTACCCATATAATTTACCTGCTTATGAGAACTAAAACCAGAATTGCGTGCCTCACATCCACCATGAGCATGATTACCTCCACAGAAATCACAAATTAACACTTGGTGGTTCACAAAATTTACCTGCATATTCTTAACTTGCTTGGTTAGGTTGGCCAACTGCTGAGAAATACTTTTGTTTTGAGCAAGTAAGGCATCGAGAGTACCAAGGTCCATCGCTCCTTGTATGACGACTGCTCTCCCACTAGGCAACTGATATTCATTGGTCGCCATGGTCTCAAACAATTCTTGAGCCTCTTCAAGAGTTTTGGTATTTAAAGATCCACTTGCAGATGCATCTACCATAGCCCTAGTAGGATGATTTAAACTATTATAGAAAATTTGCACCTGCTGCCAAACTTCAAATGCATGATGAGGACACCTCCTTAATAGTTCCTTGAATCTCTCCCATGCTTCATAAAGAGATTCTCCTTGATTTTGAGTGAAACAAGCAATTTCACCCCTCATCTTCACAAACACTGATGGAGGAAAGTATCGAGTAAAAAATTTGCTAACAGATCCTCCCAAGTAGAAATGCTCCCTTGTGGCTGGGCTTGTAGCCAGCTCTTTACTTTGTCTTTAAGAGAAAATGGAAACAGTCGTAATCTAATGGCATCATCAGTAACGCCATTATACTTAATAGTATCGCAGAGCTGCAAGAAATTGGCAATGTGCAAATTTGGATCTTCTGCCGGACTTCCCCCAAACTAATTATGCTGCAGTAACTGTAGAAGTGCTGGTTTAATCTCAAAATTGTTGGCCTGAATAGCAGGGCGCATAATACTGGTAGAAATATTCTCAGTAGATGGGGTAGCATAGCCAGCTAATGTGCGTCTTCGCTCTGCAGTTACAACAATTTCTGTCATCTTTTGTTTCTTCAAGCTTCTTCCTTTCTCTAGTTGCTTTCTTGTTTGCTCTAGTTGTTCTCTCTATCTCTAGATCAAAAAGTAATTCTTCTGACTTTAGAGAACATTGCATAAACAAACAAACAAGCAAACCAGAGTGAAGTAAAGAAAAGAAATAAAAAATAAAAAAAATAAATGACTAATAAAAATAAACAAAGAAAAATAAAAAGAAAATAAAAAGAAACAAATTAAAAAGAAAATCAAATAAAGAAAAATAAAATTAAATAAGACAAATAATTATCTATAAATAAAAGAAAATTTAAAGAAAAGAAATAAAATAAAATTAAAATTAAAATTAAAATTAAACAATTAGAAATAAAACTAAACAAAGAAAAAAATGCTTAAATTAGTATCTTTTCAACTACTATTTAATATTAATAACAATAATCCCCGGTAACAGCGTCAAAAACTTGTTGCGGAATTTGACAAGTGCACCAAATCGACAAAAGTAATAAAGAGTGAGTAGAGTATCGTCCCACGAGGATTAAGTTATTAATTACTAAATTCGTTAAATCAACACTATTCAAGCTAACGATAAGAGAGTTGTTGAAAACTAAATTAAAAAGAAAAATAAAATCAGCAAACAATAAATCAAAGGGATTAAAAACAATGATGTTAAAGCGTTAGGGTTCAAATTTCACTTGAACTCTTTAGATGCACATTCAAATATTGGTTTAACTATGTTCTATTTCAATGATTTATGGTCAATTCCTAAAATTAATTAATACCCAATTCCTTAGTATATTAATCCTCTTACTGATTAGAATTAACTAATCCCTTAGTCTAACCCCAATTAGAAAGGCATTATCAAGAACGAGAGAATTAAAAGAAAGACCACATAACCCACAACGTTTATTCCTAGCAATTACAGAAATTATGGTGTTTATCACATGTTCTAAGTTCATGCAAATTTTCCCAAATCATACATCAACCCAAAAGATCATTTCCAAATTGATCAGGTTTAGAAAAGCATTAAGAATAGAGATAAACATGTAAATCATGAAAAAAAAAACATAGATTAAACCCATAAAAGAAGTTACATCATCAAAAGTCAAGATCCATCATCACCCTAACAAAGGGAAATTAGTTATACATGGAAAAAGAAGAACACAAAGGGAAGAATATGATAAACTCCATTGTAGAAAGGTGAAAAAGTTGAAGAAAATTCCTAATATTTAAGCCTAATTGCGCCCACACCACATTAGGGTTTGTACCTCTTGACGACTGTTGCATTCTATCCAAGTGTCTAAGTGTGTGGCGTAACTTATGAATTTATAAGAAAAAATGTGGGCTTTCTACAAAACCAGTGCTCAGGCGCTGGTCCATTAAAACCACGGTGCTTTACGTATCAAGCACCTAGGCGCTCTGACTTCAGCGCCTAGGCACTGAACCACCAGAATGCAAAATCAGCTCTCTATCTCATAAATCATCCAGTCTTTTTCCATGCATAATTACCTATCAAAAACACATAAAAATACATAATTAAAACATAATTTAGAAAAACTAAAAATAAAAGAAACTTGAGCACAAACTCAATCAAAAAGAATAATAGAGAATGAAAACCCAAGACTTTGAACCATAAAAATATGAATTTTAACAGGTTCATCACTCCCCCAAACTTAAACTTTTGCTTGTCCTCAAGTAAAAAGAAAAAGACTAAACAAATAACAACTCAAAACACACAACTAAAACATGGCAACACCAGGTAGTGAATATCATACATATCCTCAGAAATTGCTTCACAATCTAATTTCAAAAGGTCACACATGAACAATCCAATTATCACATCGTCTCTCACATGCAACTCTTATGCATCAATGACTTTCCAAAAACATGAATGTAAGACACAATTTCCTCATAAAGAACAAACTCAGCTTTGGCCATAGACAATGACATACTATTTTGTTTCTTGCTATGCCAACAAACTAAAGAGCTTTCAAGCAAGTGGCATGTCCTGCTAGTACTCTTTATAACATCCTCTGTAACATCCTCCCTAACCTATTAGTCTTAATGATTGTTATTGAAGCTCATTAACACTTGTGTTAATTACCTGTTAATTCTGGTAATTTTATGAGCTAATTTAGGTATAATGCTATTACACAGGACGTGAAAAATAACTCATATTATCTCAGAATTTAGCACTGGTGATGGAAATAAATATAAAAAATTCATTTTTAATATAAAAGATTTATTTTTAATATAAAAATTTTATTTTTAAGTTATAAACAATTATAATGGGCTGTGGTAGTTTTTGGGGAATAAATGAATTAGTTTGACATTTTTAATAAATAAAATGAGTGTTTAAAGAGCAAAATTAAATAGGAGAGTAGCTTGGAAAATTATGAGATATTGTGGAGATGTCAAATAGAGGATGGAGATTATTCTATGAATGATTACAGGTTAAGGCAGATACTTGTAAGTATATAAGTTTAATTCCTTAGGTTTATCTTAACTTAAGGAAGAGTAATAAAGCTTAACGACTGTTAATAGATAGTTATTAAATGATGAGTATAGAAAGTAAAAGAAGTCCTAGAATTTTCTATGACACCTATAGAAGTTAGAAAACTCATCAATGGAAAATCAAAGTATCCTAAGTGATAAATCTCTTCCATTGAACCAAGACAACATAATAGTATTCATCCTTATCTCTTTTCTTTCTTTCCACCACCTCACTTACTTCCACATTCTCACAAATTCTTTCTCATTTTTCTCTTCACTCACATGGTTAGCAACAGAAGAGAGAAAGAAGAAAGAAAGAGAGAAAGGAGAGAAAATAAAGAAAACTTCACTGTCACATACTTCGAAACCTCACTAGGGAGCCTTCCAACACTAATCTTTCAAGGTTCTCATCAAGCATAACTCAAGTTTCAACTTTCAACTTCTATAGATTCAAAAGAGCCTATGTAGGAGTTTTTATAGGGACTGTTATTGCTGACCAGAATTCTCATATCTCAAGTTGGGATGGTCACTCCAGCCAGGGTTATAAGTACTAAAAAATGGATCATATTTGGGCTACTGCTGTGACTACTGATATTGGGGTCTACCAGGAAAAATGTCTACTGTAGCAATAGGATAGGCTTGGATGGTAGAATTATCTTCCTGAAGTGTTGGACAGGCAGCTGTAGGATGAAATGGACAAGAGCAAATTCCACACACACTTGCAGGCTATTGTACATAATCTGGTACATGTTGTCTCACTGCTAATTGCCTCACCAAAGAAGTCAATTCATCAAGTATGTGTTCCATTCTCTATTAGTCTACATGAGACAATTGAACCTCATTAACTCCTCTAGTTGA
The DNA here is from genome assembly GCA_029884595.1 of Ormosia semicastrata. Taxonomy (NCBI): domain Eukaryota; kingdom Viridiplantae; phylum Streptophyta; class Magnoliopsida; order Fabales; family Fabaceae; genus Ormosia; species Ormosia semicastrata. The sequence goes on from JAQQTO010000060.1 coordinate 76,330,945, forward strand.
GGTAAGGACTCTTGTGCCAAATTATTGAGCATTGGCTGTCATATTTGCTATCAAATCTCTTACTGGAACAGGGGTTTTATCCACCAAGGCACCTCCAGAGGCAGCATCCACCATACTTCTATCCATTGGCAACAAGCCCTGATAGAAATATTGAATCAAAAACTGATCACTGATTTGGTGGTAGGGACAGCTTAAGCACAACTTCTTGAATTTCTCCCAATATTCATACAAGGTCTCACTTGTCATTTTCCTTATGCCACATATGTGTTTTCTAATGGCAGCAGCTCTAGATGCAGGGAAGAACCTCTCCAAGAATAACCTCTTCATAGCATCCCAACTCATGACAGAACTAAGTGAAAGGTAGAACAACCAATCCTTGGTTGCATCAGCGAGAGAGAAAGGGAATGCCCTCAGCTTGATGTGCTCCTCAAGGATCTCATGTGGCTTCATGGTTGAACAAACCACATGAAACTCCTTTAAGTGCTTATTGGGGTCCTCACCTGCAAGACCATGAAACTTAGGCAACAAGTGTATCAATCCAAATTTTAATTCAAAGTTAGCATTAAGATCAGGGTATTGAATACACAAAGACTAGTAAGTAACATCAGGGGCAACAAGTTCTTTAAGAGTCCTATTCTTCATATTATCACCCATAGTTGTAAAATTACTTAAGATCGCAAGTTCACTTTCAAATTCAAGATCAAAATCAAGTTCAGAATTAATTCTTGCACTTAGCCTACGAGCTCTAATCAGTGCATACAAAGTCCTATCAATCTCAATATCAATATCAATATCAAGCAGTTGGCTAGCAGAATATTTAATCATGCATCATCCAAAGTACAAAATATACAAAATCAGTATACAAGCAAAATACACTAGACAACACTAAAAATCTACCAAAATAAATCAAATTGACATATCTAATGATTTTTAAAAATTATGGGACCACTAGATTATGAAAACTACACAAAAACGAAACTAAAAAATGCAATAAAAATCTTAAAAATTTGAAAAAGCAGTCTAAATGATGGAATTTGCCTTAAATTCGAGTGACCTCAATTAATTGAGCCTAGTTTTTCTGGTCGTTTTCCTTTAACTGTACAAGTTTTAGCTCATTCCGAGATTAGGAAATTCATCCCAAATTTATAAAGATGTCATCGGGTGAAGTGATTTTGGTGAAAATTACCTGAAACAGCAAAACAGAGGAAAAACTGTTACCAAGTGGCTTCTAATACTCAAGAGGGGGGTGAATTGAGTAGAAAAACTTTTCATAAAAACTTTTAAAATAAATACAAATATAGAAGCTATTAAATAAAAGGAGAAAAAGCGAGATTAAGAAGAAGAAAATTAAGAAACGTAAATAAATAAATGTGCAATAAAATTTAATTTGCGTTAAATAAAGAGATAAAGAGAAGAAGAGCAGGCATGATATTTATCCTGGTTTGACCACTAACTACTTGTGGTCTACGTCCAGTCCCCGAAACATAATTCGAGATTTTTCACTATGTATACAAGTTTCAATAAGTGCTTGCTACCTGTAACACCCCAAATTCTGACTATATGAACAGTAATAGCAGAATTACACTGTTTTGGTATTTTCTTTGTGGTATAAAAATAATTTGACTGTTCTGAGATCATACTTGATCATTTTGTGTGATTTGCTCCTGGCTAGGAAAAATAATATTTTTCAGGCTGGGGAAATTCTGATCTGCCTCATTTGGAGACGGGGGATCTTACTAAACCCGAATCCGAGTGATTCAGACAAGAATCTTTTAATTTTAGAATCTATCTGTAAAGATAAAAATATTGTACCGATAAATATCTGTGGATATATTTATAACAGTCGTTGCTATGAATGTTGGACCCGATAAGTTTTAATTAATAGAAAAGTGTTTAGAATATTTCTTGTGATTAAAATTAAAATGATCCAATAGGATATAGTCAAAATAAATGGTTGGACTTTTCTAACCAATGAGAATTGGTCAAGGAAAGAAGCTTAGACTTCCTTGTAGACCATTAGATTTGAAGCTTGACTTAGAAGCTTTGATCTTCACCATTGATTCAATCAATGGTGTAAAACAAATCCTACCAAAACTATCAAGTAATATCCACCATAGATAAGGTTAATGGATAGGAAATCAAATTGATTTTCAATGGATAAGATTGAGTCAACAATAATTGCTTGACTTTTACTTAGGAAACTAATTAACCTTAATTTAGTTGTCCTAATTACCTAATTAAGCAATTAAGTAAACTAACTTAGCTAAGGATTAGTTATAACTTAATCCTTACTTTAATGTCCTAATTCTAATTAGAGGTGATGATGCATGATTAATATGTATTAGATACAAGCTAAATATGTTAAACTACATTAGTTATATACTTGGATGATTAAGTAAGAGTGGTTAGGAGATTGAACCCAATTAATTAGCTAATTAATCAACTAGCAATTAGGCTTAGATGAGCAACAAATTGAAGAGTTAAACTCACCTAAACAACCACGGTCCAGCAGCTGAATGGAGCAGAATTGGAGACGGCCCAGCAGCACCTAAACTCCACGGTCCAGCAAATTTTGGAGCAGCAGAATGGACGTCCAGCAGCAGCCCACCGTCCAGCAGAATTTGAAGAAGCTTCCAAGTGATATTTGAATATCACAAAGTCATGCAAAGTCATGCAAAGTCAAGTGTGTAACCAATGAGAAGTGAGTGTCCTTGTGCAATTAAAGAATGGATACTTACTCAAGCAAAAATGTCATTCACGGTCAATCACAAAACAGCATGCAACAGCTGTAAAAATTGGGAGAATTATCCAAATAATTCTCTTCATTTCTCCTCACAAATCACACGGCAGCAGCTGGAAGAAATTGGATAATTTTCAAGCAAAACTCTTTATTTAATCCTCACCATTCACTCACGGCACCAGCTGGAAACAAATTGGACAAATTACTCAAGTAATTCCTTCCAAATATCACAAGTTATTATACGGCCAGCAGCTTCTTGAAACTTCCTCATCCTTTGCTTTTTTTATACTTATCAAATATAAGCTTATTTCTCTCAAAACACCAAGGAAAACCACGCCCCTTCTCTCCCATTTTCTTTCTCTCAATCGGCCATCACCTCCAAACCACACCATCAAACCTTTAAACATTCATCTCTTGATTTTATCTTGACTCAAGTTGTGCTCTAACCATTTCTTCTTCACAAGATATTGTCACAAACATATCCTACCTTGTTCAAAGCTTCATCAACCTAAGCTTCTTCAACCTCCTTCCTAAAAAGGTAAGCTTTGATTTAAGAATTCCAAGTTTTGATTTTAATTTTATTAACCATGATTTTTCCATGGTTTTCAACCTTGATTCTTGTATGAACCTTCATTAATTTTCTTGGAAATTTAGGGTTTGTTTAGGAGGTGAACAAAGTCTCAAGGAAAGGAGGAAAGCTTAGAAAGCTTGTCTTCAAGAGGTAAGAAGGAGACTCAACCTTACCACCCATGTTCTGGTAGTATGAGGATGGTTTATTCGGTGAAAAATCCTTAAGGATTTATTCACCTATTGTTTGAGGTTCTTGGACTATATTGATTGGACTATATTGATTGGACTGCATTGAGATGTGCTTGATTGTGTTTCTATGTTTGGATTGTATTTGGGATGTGACTGCTTGTGTTTCTATGTCCGTACGTGTAGTATCTGTGAGATTTGATTTTATTTCGATTCTTGCCTCGTATGCTATAATGCTTAAGGAACCGATAATATGTGTGTATGTGAAATATATCTTGTAGCGAAACTTATATCAGATGTATGTGAAATTTACACCAGTAAATTTTATGAGGAAGGGCTCAATTGGAAATGCCATGGAAATATAGGGTTATTATGTAAATATAAAATTTTGAGGGGTTATAGTGAAAATACTGTATTTTGAGGGACGAAAATGTAAATTATGTGTTTTGAGGGACGAAAGTATAATTAATCTGTTCTGAGGGACGAATATGTAATTATGTATTTTAAAGGACTATTTTGCAAATATGAGAAAAATACAGTAAATTTTAATATTAAAATGAGTAAAACAGTAATTCTGATTTAAAACGTATGAAAAATAGTTACGCGATTGGAAAACACTGAAAAATTCTGATTTAAAACGTATGAAAAATAGTTACGCGATTGGAAAACACTGAAAAATCACTACGTGATTTGAAAAGGCGACAGAATTGAGTCGCGAGTAAGAAAATATGAAAATATGATTACGCGATTAAATTACAGTAACATTGTTGTTAAATTATTATATGAACCCTGCACATGGGATATCAATGGAAATTATGAATAGTGCATAGTACATGCATTGAAAAGGTCCAAAGGACTGTGTAAGGCAAGTTGCCTAGGAGAGATTACACTTCCTGAGTGGGTGCGATAAGCGTAGTGTAGGTCACTTGCTGACCTTGGGGGCATTGGGGTGCGGGTTGCCTACAATGGACAGTTGGTAGCTCTTCTGTACCGTGAGTTAGACTGATGCAACACACCAATGATCCGGACCGAGACACTATCCCTAATCATGAATTGATAAAGACTGTCGTGCATGTGCTAGATGTGCAGAATATGAGCACGTGGTCTGAAGCATGTTGGTGCCGACAGATCTTTTCAGTCATTCTCTTCGACTTGAGTTGTAGCTCCATGGAGTAGGATATTGAGTCAGTGTACATTGCATTCACATTTGCATTCATAGGGGGTATATTATTGTAATTCTTACTCATGTGTAATTCTTACTTGTGATAATTAAAATATTGAATACTTGAGTATTGAAGATAGCATAGTCGTAATTCTTATTTTTATTTCCTGTGTAATGATGATATATGAGGTTAGTGGCATAACTGTAATTATAGTATAACAGCTGTATGATATTTTGTATGTGATTATCTTCATTGCTACCATACTGGTATTGGCATAGGCGATCTCACCTCTTGTATATATATATTGTATCATGTGTATGTGTTGTTAAGACACTGAGCCGGACGTAGAGCGAGAAGCAAAGAAAGGTCCAGATTCTGTTGAGAATTTCGAGTTCTGATTGCGGTGGAGATTCCTAGTTTCCTAGGTTACATGAGACTGACATTTATCGGAGGAGACGAGGCATGGACCGAAGATTTAGAGAGAGAGAGTATTTATTATTTAGGAGATGTAAACATTAGACTGAGTAGGCTATAGTCAAGGAACCCTTACTTTTCTGTTACTATTTATGTACAGTTAGAGTTTCCTATATCTATCAGTGTAAAGATTTCGGGAGCGTACTATCGCACCCCTAGAGAGAGTAGTGTCGTATCGTCCGCTCGGACATTTACTCCCGGACTTTACGTAGAGTTGGAATTCCCTGGGCCCCCCACCCTGGGGAATCGAGAGGAGGACCCATCCGAGGGTCCGAGATCGAGAGTACCTGGCTAGCTGCTACTCGAGGGCTCACCGCCTAGTAGTACTTGGGCAAAGATGTCAATGTAATTAGTGTTTAAAATTTTTGGAGTGACTAGTTTGTAATATTTACAATTTTAGTATGATAGTGTTAAAGGCTTGTATATGTATAACAAGAGACTTGGATATGTATAAATGATATAAATTATTTGTAATGATGCTGTGATGTTTTATTTTCTGCTAAGTTTATTTTCTTGTTATTAAGAAATTTTGAATTTCGTATTTTTCCCTACAATGTACGTTATCTATATAAGGTTAATTTGGTAATTATGTAACATAAATGTGGCATCCTAAGGTGGGTGGCGTCCCGGGGCCGACGAGGGCGGGGAGTGATCGCCGGTGCAATGAAGCACGGACAAGGAGTGCCTCCTGGCAGGCTTCTAGGCGGAGGGTCTACATGAATGAACCGAATACACAGGAAAATAAATAAGACAAAGCAAAAGAAAAGATCCTAAGATCTAAAGATCCTAGAAATAAGCATCCAATGGGGATAGAGTGTGCCACTCGCAATGTAGAATGAGAGGATTTAGTGCAAAGTAGACCAAACTATGCGAGGGTATGGGTACACCCTGGCTTTCATCGCCTTGATCATTTTCATTTTACGCCGCATAGTTGAGGATGGCTTTAAAGGAATTGATTTGGTGTAACCATATCAACAAGTTGCAACTCTTTTCATATGGGAGCCTAGAACATAAGAATTCCATGGTTAAGCGTGCTTGACCTCCCGGAGCAATTGTGGGATGGGTGACCTCCCGGGAAGTTTCCTAGGATGCGTGTGAGTGAGGACAAAAATCCAAACATTTCGAAAAGACCGTGTTGGTTTGTGGAGACATTTCAATGCAATCCCCTAGAAAAAAAGCAGAGTCAAGGTATTTGGGTCGTTACATTAATGGTATCGAGACGGGACCTCTCCCGAGAGGAAGAAGACGGTGTGGTTGGAAGAAAAGGAGGGGACGAACCAAGCGGAAGTTGGTGGGCATGTGGCGGCGGGGAGAGAACCGGAGAGAAGGAGGCCGACGAGGGCGATGGGAGTGATCGCCGGTGCAATGAAGCACGGACAAGGAGCGGCTCCCGAATAGATGAGCAGTGGGGCGTCGTGGCTTCTAGGCGGAGGGTCTACATGAATGAACCGAATATACACCAAAAGAAAGAAGAATGAGAGGGATTCGTAGACTATGCAAAATGGTGACTAATTTTTAGGTATGGACTGCATAGTTGAGGATGGCTTTAAAGGAATTGATTTGGTGTAACCATATCAACAAGTTACAATTTTTTTTCGGGAGCCTAGAACATAAGAACTCCATGGTTAAGCGTGCTTGATCTGGAGCAATTGTGGGATGGGTGACCTCCTGGGAAGTTTCCTAGGATGCGTGTGAGTGAGGACAAAGCATGCTGAAAAGACCCGTGTTGGTTTGTGGAGACATTTATCAATCCTGCAGGCAGTCCCGGATCGTTACACTACCATTACAAAATAGAGTACTTTTCACACACAGAGAAACTCTACCCTTTTGCTAAAGCCTCAGCCTGTGGGGATACCTCACCCTTATACAAACCTTAAGGGATACCTCACCCTCGATACAGAAGAGTAGGAATAAATGAAGAGAAACTCTCACTCAGAGCAAATAATATAAATTGAAGTGCTAAAGGAGCTTACACAGAATATCTCACAGTTTTTTTTATCGAAAAGGAGCGTAGAAAATATAGTTCACGAGTTAGAGCAGGTAGAAAATTATTCAGATGGTTAGGCAATTTTAGAAATGACCCATAGTCTGTATTTATAGAGAAATTCAATCAAAATAGCCGTTGGATGTAATAAATGCTCATTATGAAGACATATACGAGCTTCTGATTCTATTTCAGAAACAGGGGTTATTCGAATAACCTTCGTGTTATTCGAATAACACGTTCTCGTGAAAAATATTTTTAAAAGAGGTTATTCGAATAACATATGTGTTATTCGAATAACACAGATAAAATTGTGTTATGTGAAAACAAGTCTATTCGAATAACCTTGTGTTATTCGAATAGCTTTCATATAAAAGCTTTTCTGAAAGACTTTGTTATTCGAATAGCTAATGTGCTATTCGAATAGCACTTTTGAAAAACAGAGGCGCGTAGGAAAGATTTTGAAACTCTATTCGAATAACTCAATGTTATTCAAATAATTCTATTGCAAACAAACAGATCTTGGCTTGCTTTATTCGAATAACATTAACTTTATTCGAATAACATTACCTTTATTCGAATAACTATGTTTGAAAAATAGTTTTAAACGATTTCAACTTTTTTTTTGGGACTAATATACACTATATTAATCATAAATAACATCAGAGATGACTAGAAACAGAAGTAGGACCACATAATGAAGGAAAAACAATTGAGCAGTGTGAAAAGTAGGATTCTAAAAACTTTGATTTATTTGTTAAATTATTAAAACCATTTTTCTCTGTTCTTGTAAAAACAGTGAGATACTAAGAGAGCTCCGTATACAAAGACTCTAAGTCCTAAAACTATTCTTAAAAGATTTTAGACTTGGTTTTCCTATCATCTTCATTTTGTCTTCATGTTTGTTATCATCAAAAACATTCTTCAAAGGCATATGTTCAATCAAAGTCTCCCCCTTTTAGATGATGACAAACAAGCAATGAGTAAAGAATTAGTGCATATAATTGGAATTCACAAAGAGATATTAAAAGCTTACTCCCCCTCTTTACTTATAAGAGGTAATGTATATCAGATATGTGCACAGCTCCCCCTTTCTTTTGGAATCTAATTTTTCTTGTTAATTTTACCTGTCTTTTCTTAAATAAATTCACAAAATTTTCTCCCCCTTTTGTCATGAGCAAAAAGGAGGGGTTAATCCCATAAAATCATGCAATTTATAAGGCAGGGAAAATAATAAGCTTATATTTTATTTTGCATTACTGTATAAAAATTCGTATAAGTTGTAAGTCTTAGATACTTTAATTTGAGTATATCTTGTAATGTACTCAGTAAATCACATTGAATAGGCACAAAAACATCATTTATTCATTTATCAATGGTGATGCAAGTACACAGGAAAATAAATAAGACAAAGCAAAAGAAAAGATCCTAAGATCTAAAGATCCTAGAAATAAGCATCCAAGGGAAAGGAAGGAGGTGGAGAAGCAGTGTGGAGCACTCGTGTGATGCGAAAACTACGACTCGCAATGTAGCAAGTTCACATTCAACACCTCCTATTCTGTCAAAAAGAATAGAGAATGTGTATTCCATATAAGCACGATTATAGTGCAAAGTAGCCATGATCTACTCCAAAGTGACAGGGGCAACAGCAGGTGCTTCAACAAGGACAGCAGGGTCTACTGAGTCGAACTCATCATCAACCTCATCTGGGTACACCCAGCTTTCATCAGTCTTGATCATTTTCATTTTACGCAAAGTGTGGGCTCCGAAGACATTGTGATGAGTCAAGGCGATAGCACACTCAGTCTCCAACACCTGAGGATACTTGCTGAGCAAGGTATTGATGAGAATACCATAAGGCAATTCAGATTTTTCCTTGCCCTTAGCCTTCATCATATGCTTCATGATGAACACAGGCCAATTGATTTTATGACCACTTTTCAGGATCCAGAGTATGAAGATATCATCTTCACCAATATAGACATAATTCCCGCCACATGGAGCCAGGATATGTGCATAAGCATAATGCAAGAGCCTATCTTGGCTTTTCAGTATTCCTCCCTTAAGGCCCTTGTCTGGCAAGGCAAAACCAGGCTTCAGCAAGTCTTCAATTGTTCGATTTCTGTCGAACTCAAGGAGGAGAGGGGTGTCATCTTCTTCAATGGGTGTGCCAATGAACTGCAATCCAAACATTATCTGCCAGTCTTACGGAGTGATGATGATATTCTGATCGTAGACTTCAGAAAGAAGGTCCTGACCAACAATCGCCAGATTGCAGTAGAACATCTTGACCAGAGCAGGGTAAAGGACAGCCTGAAGAGAACAGAGCTGTAGGACTCCCTGATTTTGCAGCAGGGTTAGAAAATTGAAACCTCCGTTCTGCTAGAAAAAAGAGAGCTGAAGGTATTTGGGCTAGACAAGATTTCTCTCCTAAAAGTGTGTGATGAAGCGGCCACGTTGTTCTTCATTAGTGGAGAGCCTTTGCAAGTTGAGTGGATTGTTGCAGGGGGCATTCTTTGTGCGAGGACGCTTTCCATGAGAGGAAAAGGAGGCCATGGTGATTGGGAGGTTTGGAAGAAAAGGAGAGAGAGAGAGAGAAAGAGAGAGAGAGAGAGAGAACAATGGTGGAGGTGAGCAAGGAGATGGTGGCGGTGTGGGCAGGGGAGAGAACCAGAGAGAAGAAACAGAGAGAAACGAATAATGAAGCAGCTTGAATGCGATGTGGGCTTTAAATAGGAGGCCCAATATTATTCGAATAACCAAGGGGGTTATTCGAATAACCCTTCGTGGAACTCAAAAGTCATGACATTCCAGCTAGGGTTTATTCGAATAGTTAAAGATCTATTCGAATAGATGAGCAGAGGAAGCCAAACGTCGTGGCTTTTTATCATATTTTATTCAAATAAAGATAATATTATTTGAATAAAGCAGAAAGCAGGCACAAAGAATAGCACAAGCAGGTTACAGTTTATTCGAATAAGCAAAATATTATTCGAATAACACAGAGACCAAAAGAAAGAACTGTAGTTGCTATTTGTCAGTTTATTCGAATAAATGAAGTGTTATTCGAATAACATTGATACACAACACATTTTTGAGCAGCTGACTAATTTTTATTCGAATAAACTTAGATTTATTCGAATAAATCTATCAAAAAATCAGTAAAACACACGTCTATGAATGAAAAATAAGAGAGGAAAACTTACCCAATGATAAAATACCTGCAAAAACAAGATTTAGGATATCTCCAACGCTCAAGTTAATAATAATTTGAGAGAGATAAAACCATAAATAAGCAATAATTACAAACATTTATATATTGGATTGATCAATTATACCTAATTCTCCTCTAATATAAAAGAATGCTTCTTTTGTTAGGGGTTTAGTGAAAATATCTGCAAGTTGCTTAGATGTTTCAACAAATTCAAGAATGCAATCCCCTTTTTGGACATGATCTCTGACAAAATGATATCTGATCTCTATATGCTTTGTTCTAGAATGCAAAATGGGATTTTTTTGAGAGATTTATTACACTAGTGTTATCATATCTTATCGAGATGTGATCAAGTTGAAGACCATAGTCTAGAAGTTGTTGCTTCATCCATAGGATTTGAGTACAACAACTCCCGACTGCAACGTATTCAGCCTCAGTGATAGACAAAGCCACACTATTTTGTTTCTTGCTATGCCAGGAAACTAAAGAACTACCAAGCAAGTGGCATGTCCCACTAGTACTCTTCCTATCCAATTTGCATCCTGCAAAATCAGAGTCAGAATAGCCTATTAGGCTACGTGAGGCACCCTTAGGGTACCACAAGCCCATTTGTGAAGTGCCTACTAGGTACTTCATTATTCGTTTAACAGCACTTAGATGAGATTCCTTAGGGTTTGCTTGATATCTAGTACACATGCATACACTAAACATAATATCTGACCTACTAGCAGTAAGATAGAGGAGAGATCCAATCATACCTCTGTATTTTGTTATTTCTACTGATTTACCTCCTTCATCTTTGTCCAAATAACAAGAAGTGCCCATTGGAGTGGCCAAGTGTTTAGCGTTGTCCATTTCGAACCTCTTGAGTAATTTCTTGTAGTATTTGGTTTGACTTATGAAGGTCCCTTAAGGTCCCTTCCTTTGTTTGTTTGATTTGAAGTCTGAGGAAGAAATTAAGCTCTCCCATCATTGACATTTCAAATTCATTCTACATTGTCTTAGCAAATTCTTTGCAAAGGGATTCATTAGTAGCACCAAAAATAATATCATCCACATATACTTGTACAAGAAGAATATCATGCTTTTTATTTTTAATGAAAAGGGTTATATCAAATATTTCTCTTGAAAAACAATTTTTTAAAAGAAACTTACTCAACCTTTCATACCAAGCTCCGGGAGCTTGTTTTAAGCCATACAAGGCCTTTTTGAGTTTAAAAACATGGTTGGGCAGTTCATGATTTTCAAAACCTGGAGGTTGTTCAATGTATACCTCCTCTTGAATAAAATCATTTAAAAAAGTACTTTTAACATCCATTTGATATAATTTAAAATCTATAATGCAAGCATATGCAAGTAACATTCTAATAGCTTCTAATCTAGCTATAGGTGCATAGGTTTCTTCATAATCTATTCCTTCTTCTTAATTATAACCTTTAGCGACCAACCTAGCTTTGTTTCTAGTTATTAATCCATTTTCATCAAGTTTGTTTCTAAAAATCCATTTAGTGCCAATTATAGGATGATTGATAGGCCTAAGAACTAATTCCCAAACTTCATTTCTTTCAAATTGATTTAATTCTTCTTGCATAGCTAAAAACCAATGTTCATCACAAAATTTTTTAAAAACATGATTTTCAAACTCACCACCACGGTCACTTCTTATGAATGTAATTGAAAAACCTTTTTTCATTTTAGATAAACTTGGCAAGTTTCTTAAAGGTTAGAAATGCATCACTTTTATGAGAAAGAAATAAAGTCCATGTGAACTTAGAAAAATCATTCACAATCATTAAAGTATAGTAATTCCCACCAAAACTCATAGTTTTAGAGGGTCTAAAAAGATCCATGTGCAAAAGTTGTAAGGGTCTAGAAGTTGAAATAACATTTTTAACTTTAAAAGAGACATTTACTTGTTTTTCCTTTTGACATGCATCACATAATTTATCTTTTATAAAATTAATCTTGGGTAGTCCAATTACTAGCTCTTTAGAGACTAACTTTTTTAAGTGATCCACGTGAATGTGTGCAATTCTCCTATGCCATAACCATGAATTATCATTCTTACTTAGAAGACATTTCGCATAATTTGAAGATATATCATCAAGACTAATCATATAAATGTTATTTACTCTATGACCAATGAACTTAGCATGCTTATCATTTTTATCTTCAATTATGCAATAGTTTGAATAAAAAATTACTCTATTTCCTTTATCACATAATTGGCTAATGCTAAGAAAGTTATGTTTCAAGCCTTCAACAAGCAACACATTATCAATAGAGGAATTTGGATTCTTACTGACTTTGCCAATTCCAAGAATTTTTTCTTTGTTGTTATCACCATATGTAATGTGTCCATGATTCTTGGGAATAAGCAAAGTGAATTTTGAGTCGTCCCTGGTCATGTGCTTGGAGCAGCCGCTATCGAGATACCAATTTGTGCTCCTAGCTTTCAAGCACATCTACAACACAAGTTCAATTTTTAACTTTTGGTACCCAAATTTTCTTGGGTCCTTATGTGTCAGTTTTGGGTATAGTACCCTTGGGAACCCAAACCATCTTCGTTCCAATTTTTGCATTAATTTTTTTCCTTGCATTGTATTTTGATGCACTATGTCCTTTCTTTCCACAGTAAAAACATTTAATAAAAGGACTACTTGAAATACTTGAATGCACACAGAAATTTTTATATAATTTTGGTTGATTTTTCGGGTTATAACCTATCCCGACCTTTTGAAAAACTACTCTTTGTTTTCCTAATAAAACATTTAAATTGTCCTTTCCATAGGTGAATTTAGAAAGAGTATTCTTTAGATCTTCAATTTCTTTTTCAAGCAAATGGTATGAAAAGCAAGATGAAGATGTAAAAGCATGTGAAGAATGATTTATGCATGCATCAATAATTCCCAAAGTTTCATTCTCAATTTTTAATTCTTCTATTTCTTTGTTTAGAATAAGAATTTGATTTTCTAAAGAAGAGATTGTTTTCTTAGAAGAAGAAATTAATTTTGTGAGTTTTAAAGATTCGTCATGCAATTCTTTAAAGGCATCTTGTAACTCATTGTAAGAAAGAACTTACCTCATTTTCGCTTTCTTCTTCTTCTCCTTTGGCCATGAGACATAGATGGGCTTCCTCGCTATCTGAGCTATCAGTTGAATCTATGTCGTTTTCATCTCATGCGATGTAGACTTTTCTTCCTTTTCTTTCTTTGAAGGGTTTCTTTTCAAATTTCTCCTTCTCCTTTTGATAGATTGGGCACTCCATTTTCATATGACCTGATTTTTTGTATTCATAGCAAGTTGGAGTTGACGATGTTCCTTCCCCTTGTGATGGGTTTTCTTTGGAGGAAAATGAGGTCTTCTTTGTGTTCCTTTTTTCCTGAGAAATTTTCCAAATTTTTTAACTAAAAGACTGAGCTTTTCTTCATTTACCTCGATGTTTTCTTCATCTTCATCATCATCATTGTCAATTGTTGAGGAAGTGGCTTTGAGTGCTATCCCCTTTTTCTTTTTGTCGTTCTCTTCACTTTGACTTAATTTGCTTAGTTCCAATTCGTGCTCATGAAGTTTTTCAAAGAGGGTAGCTTATGTCATTGTCGACAAATCCCTTTATTTTGATATGGCTGTTATCTTGGGTTGCCAAATCCTGCTAAGACATCTCAACACTTTGTTAATCAAATCTTCATTAGAAAAATTATTACCTAATGATGCAAGATGATTTATAATGTGGGTGAACCTCTTTTGCATTTCCTGAATGCTTTCTCCTTGGTTCATTCTGAATAATTCATATTCACGAGTTAGAGAATTAATTCTCGACCTCTTCACTTCACTAGTACCCTTATGGGTAACTTGTAAAGTGTCCCACATCTCTTTAGCAGTTTTGCAATTTGAAATTCTAAAAAACTCATCATATTTCAAAGCAGTGGTAATAATATTTTTAGCTTTTAAATTATATTGAACTTTTCTTTTGTCCTCATCAGACCATTTATTCCTTAGTGTTTCGGTCCTTACACCATCGACCTCATGCATAGGTATAAATGCGCTGTTTTCGACAGCATCCCACACATCTAGATCAATAGCTTCGATGAAGATTTTCATTCTTTCCTTCCAATATGCATAACCATCCCCATTGAAAAGGGGTGGTCGATTTATGGAAGATCATTTAGAAAAACTATTTGAAGAAGCCATGTTCTCTTGAAGATGCTAAGCTCTTTATACAAGAGTCTAGCTCTGATACCACTTATTACCAAGTGGCATCCAATACTCAAGAGGGGGGTGAATTGAGTAGAAAAACTTTTCGCAAACACTTTTAAAATAAATACAAATATAGTGTTCTGTGAAAATAGGTCTATTCGAATAACCTTGTGTTATTCGAATAGCTAATATGCTATTCGAATAGCATTTTAGAAAAATAGTGGCGCATAGGAAAGATTTTAAAACTCTATTCGAATAACTCAATGTTATTTGAATAATTCTGTTGCAAACAAAGAGATCTTGGCTTGTTTTATTCGAATAACGTTACCTTTATTCGAATAACTATGTTTGAAAAATAGTTTTAAACTTTCTAAAAACTCAAATTTTTTTGTTAAATTATTATAACCATTTTTCTCTTTTCTTGCAAAAACAGTGAGATACTAAGAGAGTTCCGTATACCAAGACTCTAAGTCCTAAAACTATTCTTAAAAGATCTTGGACTTGGTCTTCCCATCATTTTCATTTTGTCTTCATGTTTGTTATCATCAAAAGTATTCTTCAAAGACATATGTTCAATCACAAAAACAAGGGTTAGTGAGGGGTTAGTGGTCAAATAAACTCCTAATATGATTAAAAAAATTAGAATAATCCCTGACAAGCCAAAAATTTGATAGCTATCGAGGCTACCAGATTTAATAATTTATAATCTGTTTACCAAAATAACTTGCAGCATATGGTAACACCAAGTTGAGCCCACAAATCACTCTGATTATGATCACAAATTCAAATTAGGATGTTAATGAATAAGGAGGAATAGATATATGAAATTAAAAATAGACAAAATCAAACTTGAAGAAAACAGAAACTAGTGACAGAATTAGAAACAAAATCACAAAATCAGAATTATAAATCAAAAACAAAATTATGAATTAGAAATAGAAACATAAACAGAAGAGGGGGGTTTGCAAGATTAAAGACGTAGGAGCAGAATTCAAACAAATGGAGAAAACATAAATAAGAAGTAACTAATCCAAGAGAATTAACCAATCTTGATCTTAATCCATCCTTGATCACTAAAGGTCCATTCAATTATCAATCGAATCCTTGGTCTTAGATCACATCAAGACCCCTTTCAATGATCCATGTATCTTCTACTAGAAATGCTTCCAGAATTTAATTAATTAAGGTTAGGCAAATTAAGCATCCATCGAAAACCCGAATTAACTTAAAAACCAAGATCCAACCAAGCTAAACATTTCATCAAACACCTTCAATGCCTTGTTTAGTCTCTGAAATCCTCTCTTAGCATATGAGAATTATGCAATTATCAAATGCAAAATCTCAATCAAATTATGCACCCAATCAGAATTAGAAAAAGAGAGGAAGGAGAGAAAGTAGATTGATAATTGAATGTAATAATTAAAACAAAATCTCAAGATTAAGTATCAAGAATGTTCAATCCCTTGAATTGATTAAAGGCCCTACCCCTCCATGAATGGGAGGGAAGACCTTAGAAAAATAAGAGAAAAATGAAAACCTAGAGAGAAGGGAGAGGAAGAGAGTTTTAGAGAAAAGGTGAGAAGTGTAGAATGAAAGATATCCCCCGAATTTCTGCTTCTACAAATGTAAACTAACTCCTATTTTGACCTCACATCATTAGAATCCAATTATTTACAAATTTGGGTCCATTATGAGTAATTGGGCCTAAACCTCGTGTCATTTGGAGGTCTACAACTCAAGTTATGGACAAAACATTCTCAAAGGGTGTCTGAACTCGTGTTCTAACTTCCAGGCCCAATTAGCTCCACTAGATGTCCAATTCTATCCTATATCTCTTCATAAAAGTTGTAGAACTCTCTCTAATCTTTCCTACAAGGTAATATACATAATTTTTAGACATCTAAAACTTAAGATATGGCCAAAATACAGAAATAGTGTCAAACCTTAATGATGCTGAAAAACTCAATTAAGCCCAATTTGAGCCCTAACTTATAAAATATGACAAAGCTCAATCAATTAAGTACATAGAGGGTGTAAATGACTAAAAAAGAGAGTTTATTAATGTATAAAATATGTGATTATCAAAGGGTAACCCACTGATTGAATAATCGATTTGGCCAGTAGTGAATTTTGGAAATGATCCTCGTAGGGGGTGATCTTAAATTCTTAGTTATGAATTCGAGAAATGATCCTCGTAAGGAGGGGTGATCCTAAATTCTTAGATGCAATTCCTCATAGATATGGTCAAGGTTACCTGGGATAGTACTGTGTAACTATAAACTGTTACATATAGGCTAAGTGCACCAGCCTAATAAGCAGACTATCACCAAGTATTTGGTAGTGTGAGGATGCAACATTTCCTCTCTACCTTTGGATAAAAGGACCTTTCCTACAAGCGTAGTATAACGAAGCCCTACCTATTTAAGGTATACGGACATGAGTTGTAGGAATATGCTTAGAAAGATGATAATTAATGAGCACTAAAGAAAGATTTATGAATGTATGAATATTTATGCATCATTATGAAATTTATATATATATAAATTATAATTTGATAAAGAATATTTGCATTTTGATTAATTGTAAATATTCTAATGATAATGAGGGATGATTTACATGTTGACATATTTATGATGAATTCTATAATTTATATGATGATATGCTTATAAATCTATATATTGTATGAGTATAAATTGATGTTCAATGATTAAAATAGAACTTCTACCCTTGGAAAGAGAAAGGAACCATTTTGGTATTTGCCACCTTTCTATGTAATGTTTTAAGTATTGATTTGATTCCCCGAAATAGTTAGAATTATTATGATGACATTTTATATCATAGAACTATCGAGAATTTCTAGATTTCTCACTCTTTTTATCTTTTCTTTCCATGATAATTCTAGAACGATATCCACCTTCAGAGTAGAAGAGAAGATGTTATTATAGTATAGAATTACCTATTGTTTTTTACCATTACCTTGTACTTATAATTATGCAGTTTTTGTAAATAGTTTGGATGTATATATACCTATAGAGGCTTAGTATGCATCACTTGAATACTAATGTATAGATTATGGAACATTAATGCTAGTATAGTTTGTGCATAACAAGTGTATAATCAGATATTTCAAGTGTATGTTTATATTTGGAGATATTATTATCTCTTATAAGGCTCAAATAAACAACAAAATTAGTATATTTGTTTTTCAAGAAATGATAATAGTTTAGTTGTGACGTACCAACTCTAAATACTTCTGTGTAATTCGGATATACTAGGAGTATTAGCTTTAGGGCATTACATTAGTAGTATCAGAGCAGTTCATCTTGTTGAACCTAGGGTATAGATTGGCTATGCTTTTAGCATGTTTTGATATTCCTGTTATATATTATGCATTATCTTACCTTAATGGTGAGATATATGGATAGAATTGCATAACTCTAATTGGCTATTGACCATTGAAGATTGTTTTGATGATAACAAACATGAAGATGATGGCAAGATCAAGTCCAAGACCTTTCAAGAATAGCTTTAGGACTTAGATCTTTTTGTAAAGGTAAAAGGGTTCACACTTAAGCTTTAAACTTGTTTTTCAAATAACCCAATTAGCGAAAATGATTTCAAGGCTTTAAAATGGTTTTTGGTTTCTTAAGAAATATCCTTTAAGTGTGTAAAAGCTTGTTGGATCTTTTGGAAATATTTCGGAAGGTTTAAAAGTTGTTTAAAATGGTTTTCAAATAGGTCTATTCGAATAGAGGGTTTCCCTATTCGAATAGTAAAAGTCAGAATGCCAAGATTTCCATTCTATCAAGCTTTATACAAATAGAATAGGGCACTATTCGAATAGAAGCTTAAAATGGCTACGCGCCTTTGTGTTTTTAAAGGATTTATTCGAATAACCAAAGGTGTTATTTGAGTAACGTGTTCTAGAAACCAATCCAAATTGTGCTAAAAACACATCTATTCGAATAAAGGCTTATGTTATTCGAATAAATCGGTTTCCAAAAATAGAAATTAACGACTAGTTTGGCTGTAATTAATGCTACAACCACTCCCAATGGATCTTTAATGCATTGGGCTATAAATACAAGTCTTTGGGCATTAAAGACTAAGAGGAAATCAATCTGAAAAATCTTTTTGAGCATTAATACAAGTTCTTACAACTTATTTCCCTATTTCTCTGTTTATAAGCTAAAACTATGAATATCCTTCTACCCATTGAGCTTTAACTTGTATAATCTACTCTTTTGAGAGTTTATCTTTCTATCTTTCTTTGATTTTCTATAAAGAGGGTGAGGTATCCCTCTAGAGAAAAAGGTGAGGTATCCCTTGATAAAGAAGAGGATAAGGTATCCCTCAAAAGTTGTAAAGGGTGAGGTATCCCTGTTTTAAGACTCAAGCACAAAGGGTGAGACATCCCAGAGGTGTGTTAAGTGCTTTTGGTTGTAAATGTTTAAGCATTTGTTAAAGCTTGAAGTGATAGTGAAAAATCTTGGGTGGTTTACTTGAGGACTGGACGTAAGTCACAAGGGGTGGTCGAACCAAAATAAATATTGTGTTTACTATTCTCAACTCTATCTCCTTTATATTTGTGCTTTAATTATATATGCTTAATTGAATACTCTTCATATTAGCTTATTTATTTGTCAGTGAAGTGATCAATCTCATCTATTTATTTACTTCAATTAATCAATAGTTTCAACAAAAATTTATATTCAAGTGTTTTGTGAAAAGTTTGCAAAAGTTTTTATAAACTCAATTCACCCCCCTCTTGAGTCTTGAAGTCACTTGGTAACAAGTGATATCAGAGCTAAACTCTTGTTAAAGAGCTTAGTAGCTTTAAGAGAAGTGATGGCTTCTTCAAATGGTTTTTCATCGAAGGGTGTTTCTCTTTATAGACCTCCCTTTTTTAATAGGGATGGTTATGCATATTGGAAAAAATGAATGAAATTTTTTATTGAAGCTATTGATCTAGATGTGTGAGATACAATAGAAAATGGTCTTTTTGTTACCACATATGTTGTAAATGGTGTAAGAGTCAATACACCAATAAATGAATGGACCGACGATGATAAGAAAAAGGTCCAATACAATTTAAGAGCTAAAAATATCATTACCACAGGTATAGGGTATAATGAGTTCTTTAGGGTCTCAAATTACAAAACTGCCTAAGAAATTGAGACACTTTATAAGTAACCCATGAGGGTACTAGTGAAGTGAAAATATCAAGAATAAGTACTCTTACTCATGAGTATGAGCTTTTTAAAATGAACCAATATGAAAGCATTCAAGAAATTCAAAAAAGGTTTAAACTTATTGTAAATCATCTTACTTCATTAGGAAAGACTTTTCCTATTGAAGACCTTATTAACAAAGTTTTAAGGTATTTAGGCAGGCATTGGTAGCTGAAAGTGACAGTTATTGTGGAGTCAAGAAATCTCTTAACCATGACCCTAGCCACACTTTTTGGCAAGCTCTAAGAACATGAATTGAAGTTGAATATACTCAACCAACATGAGGAGCTTGACAAGAAAAAGAAGAGAATTGCTCTTGAGGCCACTTCCTTTATGGTTAATGATGATGACGATGAAGATAATGGAGATGACTTGGAGATTAATGAGGAGAATCTTAGCTTTCTAGTAAAAAATTTTGGAAGATTCTTCAAGAAGAATGGAGGTCAAAGAAAACCTCCCTTCCCCCTAAAGAACACCTATCACAAAGGGGAAGGATGTAACACCCCATAAATTCCTTATTTTCTATTCTATATGCTTTTTATAATATTTGTGATTTTTTTAAATTTTTGTGAATTATTTAGGTGATTTTGATTATTTTATTATATTTTTTGATTTACGTGTGCATTAAGCGGGGTCAGAAGAATAAAATATTTTTTCGAGGTTGGAAAGCTTTGTACTATAGAAGCATACCGGGGGATCTTACTAACCCGAGGTCGGACATAGTTTACAAAGTTTTCGTTTTTCAAGATTTTATCTGACAGATAAAATTTAGGTACACTCTATTGTCCATTGGGTAATAGATACCGACTTTATTAATTATGACTTTTACCCATTGGATAATAGCTTTTAGTAAAGTGATAGTTATCTTTTCTAGAGTGTTCTCTTTATGTGACATCATCCATATGACATCACTTAGATGACATCACTTGTTGACTTTTCTAAAAGGTGAAACCAAGCTTCCTAAAGAAGCTTCATCAAAGCTTGTTGGAAAAGCCTCTTTTCTATCTCCTTGGGATAGCTACACGGTTTAGAGGGAAGGAAAATATGACCACTTTGTCATCTTTTCACAAAAGCTCCATCTTGCTTTTCATTTCAAAAAGTTTATACCTTTTCTCTCACTTTTTCTCTCCTCTCATTTTCTCTCTAGTGGCTCACGACCACCACTCTCCATTTCCCTCTTCTATTTTTTTTGCTTCAATCAATCATACTTCTAGAATCTACACACCCTTTGGATGATTTTCTATGTTGTGATCATCATCAAATTCTCTCATCTTCATCATTTTCTTTCAAGCCCTAACTTGAAGCTCTTAAGGTAAGATTCTTGATTTCTATTCTTCTCTTATTTTTCTCTACACCTCATGGCCAAGACCATTTTGGAGGGCCATCCTACACTTAGTTCATCACTTGTTCATCTTTCCATCCAAGCAACCAAAAGCTAAATACAAAACCCTCACATTTCTTCCATTGAAGCTCACGGCCAAGGCCAAGAAATACACCATCCAAGCCTCCATAACTTAAGCCAACCCTACTTCTTGAATCCAAACATCATTCCAAGACACTTTGTGGTTGAGACCAACATCTAGTTCCATCATCTTCTATCTTTCTCCAAGCTTAAAGTTTGAAGGCTTTTAAGGTGAAGTTTTTGATCTTCACTTGTTTCTTTCTTTCTTAAGATCCTAAACCACCATCTTAATCAATGGTTATCTTAGTAAGCCTTAGGTCTAATATTTGTGTGTTTGTTGTCTTAAGGGTTTGTTAGTGGCAGTGGACGAAAATCATTAAGCAGACGTCAATGAGCTTCTTTTATCTTCTCTTAAGGTAAGAGGGAGATTAACCTCATCAACCATGTTATGGTGGTGAGGAAAGAATTTTGTGTTGGTGAGGAAAGAATTTTGTGTTTGTGAGTGAAAAATTCATGTGAGGATTTATTCACTTGATTGTGTGATTACTACTTTATGCTTGTTTGATTTTGTATAATTATATGATGTTGATTGTATATATAAAATAGCTATGGTGGCTTAATGGTTATATGTGATGATATGGTTTTGATAGTACGCATGAACTTAATGTAGTAGAATTGTGATGGTTAAAGTATGTTGCATGCTATGATTATGTTGTAAAAGAATGATTTTTGGTTCCAAGGATCTCTTGAGGCTCACGGCCTTTTGGCCTAGGAGGAGGTATCCATGAGAAAAATATGTGTATTGGTTAAGACCTTATATGATTAGGAAGCAAGAAGATGATTTATGAGTTTACAAGTTGAAAGAGGAGAGAGACAAAAAATTTACCATTGAAAAGAATTAGTTTTTGGCTATGATATTTGATAATGGAATTGAGAAGTAATTTGAGGACTTAGAGTATTTTTAGTTAAGATGATTTTGATAAGTTGAATGGAAAGGATTTTATTTAGAATTAAAATAATGGAAGTTTTGGAAAGAATGTTAGAAAATATTATTTAGTTGATTTAGGAACTAAATTAGGATTAAAGAAAATTGATTTTGTCTTCAATTATAGAAATAAGATAGGAAGATGATCTAAAATTTGAAGTATTTTATTTGATAGAGTTTTGGTTGAAATCTTGATGTTGAAGATGAAAATTTTGAGGTCCAAAGACTTTAGGCTCATGGCCAAGTGGTTTTAAAAATGGTATCCAAAAGAAACTTTGTGTTGATTTGGAACTTAGATGCTTAGGTGAAAAAGGAAAGGGATTAAGGATCTATAATAATGAAGGAGTGATACAACAAGTTGTGGTCATTTAATAAGAAAGGGATTTCTGCCTTGAGAGGAAAAACAAGCGTGAGAGAGAAATAGTGAAAACTTGAAAGACTTTAGGGGAAAAGGAAAAGAATTGTGAGGTTAAGACGATGTGGATTCTTTTAGGTTTTACGTTAAAAATATGAGGAAAGGTCACTCGAGGAACTTAGTTAGAAGAGTTTGGTGATTAGAAGTAATTTCTACTTTTATTCTTGAAAGTGTCACAATAAGAGCCTAAAAGTGAAATAATGGTCTTATATGTTAAAGAAATTGGTGAGAATGCTTTATGTGATTTGAAAATGATGATCCTTGAATTTTGCATAATGGAAGTGCTTTGTGGCTAAATATAATAGCCTTGTGCTATCGAGCCGACGTACTAGACCCGGAAATATCAGTGGATGGCTTAACACAGTGGTGGTTTGTTTTTCAAGGAATGATGCTATTAATGAGTGTTGATTTCTCATCCCATCCCATCATGCATTGTGAAAGTAAAAGTCTTGATGACTTGTTGTTAAGGCTGTATGCCTAGGAGATTGAATTACACATTTGTGCGGGTGCGTATAGCGTAGTGTAGTTCACTTGTGGTTGAACTTGGAGGTGTCGGGGTGCAGGTATCCCACATGTGGACAGTTGGTAGCTCCATTGGGCTGTGGTAAAGCTGAAGCGACGCTCCGATGATCTCGACCAGGCACTATCCTATTCACGATCCGGTTGAGAGTGTCTTGTATAGCCAAGTTGCGCATGTTGATTATATTGAGAAGCACATGATTTGAGGCTAACGATATACAGATAGTGACTCTCTCGATTATTCTCTCCGACGTTTGGTTTTAGCTCCATGGAGTGGGTTGTCAGTGCATTGTGCATATGCATAGTTAGTGTACATTGTGTCGTCGTATAGTTAGTGTGCATATTGTGGTAGCATAGCCAGTATACTGATTATTGTGGTATGGTCAGTATTCACTTATATTGAGGTACATTGTTAAATTATCTATCGGTTGACGACATGATTATACTTGTTGTTCTGTGATATTCCTGTATTAACATGATTATACCTGTTGTTCTGTGATATTCCTATATTAACATGGCTATACCTGTTGTTCTGTGATATTCCTGTATCTACACGATTATATCCGTTATTCTTTGATATTGTTGTTTATGAATGACATTATTGTTATTCTTCTTTTTTCTTGCTGCCATGCTGGTATTGATGTAGGGGATATCACCTCTTTATTATATTGTTCTATTTGTTCTGTCTGTTTCTGTCTTGTGCTTATACCTGGGAAGACTGCGATGGCGGCAAGGCAAGATCTACGAGGTTTTGTTAGGCTACAGTTTCATGGGGGCATCGAAGCATAGAATGTTCGTTAGAAAATGGGTCGCATTCAGTATGTCGGTGATGTCACCTTATTTTGGAGTATGACCCGGTGTAAGGCTGCTACGTTTACTGTGGACGCAACTGTTTTCTTGGAATTTGATTTGCCTTTTGGGGAGATATGGGGTGATTGTGGAACTATCCCTAGGGAGGACTCTGTAGAGTCGACTGCTCGGACTTCCGTCCGTAGTGACATGCCCCGACTGGGGGTTTTGTTTGCTAGGGATCCCGAAGGGGATCTGGAGGAAGATCGGGTGTAGGACCCTACTCTTCAAGTGTTTGGGCTTGGACTAGGCTCAGTTTTCATATGGTAGTTATGTATTTATTTTTGGAGTACGCAAGTTTTTATGCTTTTGAAACATAATTATAATGTACTCATGGATGTAGTAAACCTTATTTTATGAAAGTCTTTTATTCAGTTCTCATAACTTGAGTTTCTCTATTTATGTAAGTTTATGTTATTGATTTAAAAAGAGATTTTGAAACTCGTATTTTATAATGTTAATTATTTCATAGTTTGAGTAAAGTTTTAATTCTTTTGAAAAAGAATTAGTCTGAAATGTTATGCCCTTCAGAGGGGGTGTTACAAAGGAACTTCATCCACTCCTAAATGCTATGAAAGTGGAGAACCGGGACACATAAAGATGGAGTGCCCAATCTATCAAAGAAAAGTGAAAAAGTATGAGAAGAGGTCCACAAAGGATAAGAAAGGAAGAAGAGCCTGCAGAGCATTGGATAATAATGACATGGACTCTGCGGATGGCTCTGACAATGAGAATGTCAATCTATATCTCATGGCTAGAGGAGAAGAGGAAGATGAAGATGACACAGAGGTAATATCTTCAAACTTTTGACTCTTCGCCTTCCTATGATGAAGTGCAAGATACATTTTGAAGAATTGAATGATGAATCTATGAGGCTTGCAAAGCTTGTTTCATCTTCCAAGAAAATAATTTCCTTTTTAGAAAATAAAATCTCTATTTTAAACAAGGAAATTGAGGAACTAAAAATTAAAAATAAAATTCTTGGACTTAATAATGCAAATTCTTCATGCATAACATGCTCTTCACATGAAAATGCACCTACATCCTTTTCTTGCTCATCATGCAAAACTTTTGAAAAGGAAATTGAAGATTTGAAAAATACTCTTTCAAAATTTATCTTTGGAAAAGATAATTTGAACCTGTTGCTTGGGAAGCAAAGATGTGTTTTTCAAAAGGCTGATTTAGGGTACAATCCTGAAAACTAACAAAATCTTTACAAGAATTTCTTTCTTCCCTCAAGCACATCAACAAGTCCTTTCATAAAGTGTTTTCATTTTGGCAAGAAAGGACATAGTGCATTAACTTGTAATGTAAGAAAGAATATCAATAACAAGATAGGAACTAAAATGGTTTGAGTCCCCAAAGGCACTTTGCTAAAAACTAACACATAAGGCCCTAAGAAAATTTGGGTACCAAAAGTCAAAAATTAAAGTGTGTTGTAGGTGTGCCTGAAGGCCAAGAGCTGACTTTGGCATCTTCAAAGTGGCTACTCCAAGCACAAGACCATAAATAACTCCAAGTTCCTTTCTTTGTCTCCAAGAAGCTTGGACTTGCAATCTTGGAGACTTGTTTTATGCCTCAACTTGCTTTAAAATAGTACTTTTCTAGTTTTATGTCTCGAAAGTGTTTCTACACGCTAATATGCTAGATAAGTATACTTTTTGTTTGAAATGACATGTTTGATGATAATATCTTTGTTCTTAAAAGCTTTGATCAATCATGTCATAGGATAAATGTGTTTTATCTTGTTTTTATCCTTATGTAACATGATCTTTGTTTGTTTTAAAATACCAATGGAAAAATTAGAAATTTGTGATCATGTTTTCTATTCTTAATTGGTATGATTGCTTAATTTCTCATTCTCGGTTGTCCTGAATATATATTAGAATGTGTGCTTATTTGATCCTTGACTTTTGTTAATCCTTTGGACTTCTTGTTTTGTGTTTTTCAAATGGTTTTATTCAAATAAGGTTGTTTTATTCGAATAGGGAGTTCCAGTAGATGCTAGAATACGTTTCCTAATGCTTTTATTTGAATAAAATAATTTTCTATTTGAATAACTCCTTCCAAAAGTATGTGGAAAATGGACTTGTATGGATCTATTTGAATAGATCAAATGTATAGAACTTGGCAGAAAGCTAAGTTTTTGTTCTTCCCACGTATTTATTTGAATAGAGCTAATTCTATTTGAATAGGCATGGCCTTTTTGAAGGTAGCAACGCTCCTTCCTCTTTCATTTTCCAATTTCACTCTCTCTTTTCTCTCTTTCTCTTTTAAATCACCCAAAATCCTTTCAAACCCTAGCCACCATCTTTTCCTCCCAAGTCCACCATTATCACGCCCCTCTCTCTCCACCAAATCCATTTCAAAGCCACCCATTTTCCCTTTCACCTTTCCCCTCTTCCACTTTCTCCTCTTATGCACTACCATCTGCCCAAACACCATTACCCAAGTCCTCAAGCTTCTACCATGGTGTCTTCATCAAAACCCAAACGTGCAAGAACCAAAAACGCCCCTATAGATAACCCTCTTTACTTGAGAAGGTTATCCTCCAATAATGAGCATCTCAGGTAGCTTAAGGCCTACTTCTTAACAAGAAACCTTGTCCAACCTAAGCATTTGGACTTAGAATTCTTTACTGCTGAAGGGTTTGAGTTTGTGCCGCTCCTTGAGTATTAAGGGGTTCTGAGGTTGTGCACCTATAAGATGAACTTCTACCCAAACCTTGTGAGGATGTTATACTGCAACCTGTAGGTTGAAGGTGAGAACTTGGTTTCTGAGGTAAATGATCAAAGAGTGGTAATCACTCCAAGGGATTGGGTGCAATAGTTTAGTGTGCATTATGATGGAAGGATATTTGAGGAAGATAGCTGGAAATTCTTTGATTAGTTCAATAGGAGAGATGCTATTGAAGGTTTGCTGAAGCCAGGACTCGTGGTACCCAGAAGTGGTGTCGCTGCTGGGAAGATAGAAAGCCAAGACAAGCTTCTACACTATGCTTATGCTCACATCCTTGCTCCTAGAGGAGGCAATTATGCCTACATAGGCGAGGATAACATCTTCATGGTGTGGGTCTTGAAGTAGAGATGCAGGATCAACTGGCCTAACTTCATCATGAAACACATGATGAGGGCGAAAGGCAAAGAGAAGTCTAAGTTATCCTATAATCTACTGATCTCTGGCTTCCTTCAGCGTTACCCATCAATCACAGCCATTGAAGACTCCAGTAAATTGACTCATCAAAATGTGTTTGGACTCTCAATGCTTAAACATATAAAGATGAAAAAGGAAGAAGATAGTTAGGCCTATGGTGATGAAGTTGTAGAAGCTAAAGCTGAAGATAAAGATGATGAGAAAGAGAAACTTGTTGCTGCAGTCACCAATGAGCAACTCATGGAGACTATGGTTGACCTGAAGATATACATGGAGAACATAATGGGTGCCATGTATGATTGGATGGATGCCATAAAGCGACACTAAGGAGAGATGCAGTAGCACAAAGTGGCCATGCAGCAATCTTTGGATCATATGGCGAGTCACTTTCCTTCGCCACTGCTGCAAAACTAGTCTTATGATCCTTAGATGTAGGATCTCTATTTTTGGCCTTTTTTGCTGTATATACTAAATTCTTTGTAATTGGTTGTCTTTGACTCAAATTGTAAATGCAATTGGATAGCTATTTTGATGAATATATGTACTTGGCTGACTTGATAAATGAAATAAGATTTTTTGCCTTTGAGTACTCTTTTGTGTATGTGTTATTGATAAATTGTATGCCCTATTGCTACATTTTCTAAACTTGATCGATTGTGTGCATTTGCTACCTTGAATGAAAATAATATGATGAACTTGAATGAATATGTTGAATATAAATTGCTTTAGCTCTATGCTTTCTCTTGCCCCATCTTTTTTATCATGACAAAAGGGGGAGCAAAAACTTGAGTTCTTTGTTGAGAAAAGAAAAGTTAATCTAAAACGGATCTTGGGATTCCAAAAGTAAAAGGGAGCTGCGCATATCTCTGAATTTAAATTCACCTCTTATGAAATAGAGGGTGAGTAAGTCTTTCTAAAAATTTTGTGGATTCCAATTTATAAAACTAACTCTTTTCTTAATTGGCTATTGGCTATTAAAGAATGTTTTGATGATAATAAACATGAAGATGATGATATGATCAATCCCAAGACCTATCAAGAATAACTTTAGGACTTAGATCTTTTTGTAAAGGCAAAATGGTTCACACTTAAGCTCTAAACTTATTTTTCAAAGAACCCAATTAGAACAAATGGTTTCAAGGCTTTAAAATGGTTTTTAGTTTCTTAAGAAATAACCTTTAAGTGTGTAAAAGCTTGTTGGATATTTTGGAAACATTTGGCAAAGTTTAAAAGTTGTTTAAAATGGTTTTCAAATAGGTCTATTCGAATAGAGGGTTTTCCTATTCGAATAGCAAAAGTCAGAATGTTAAGATTTTCATTCCATCAAGCTCTATACGAATAAAACAGGGCACTATTCAAATAGAAACTTAAAATGGCTACGCACCCTTATGTTCTTAAAGGATTTATTCAAATAACCAAAGGTGTTATTCGAATAACGTGTTCCAGAAACCAATCGAAATTGTACTAAAAATGCATCTATTCAAATAAAGGCTTGTGTTATTCGAATAGATAGGTTTCCAGATATAGAAATTAACAGCTAGTTTGGTTGTAATTAATGCTCCAACCACTCCTAATAGCTCTTTAATGCATTGGGCCATAAATACAAGTCTTTGGGAATTAAAGACCAAGAGGAAATCACTCTGAAAAATCTTATTCAGCATTAATACGAGTTATTATAGCCTATTTCCTTAATTCTCTATTTATGAGCTAAAATTGTGGATATCCTTCTACCCATTGAGCTTCAACTTGTATAATCTACTCTTTTGAGAGTTTATCTTTCTGTCTTTCTTTGATTTCCTATAAAGAGGGTGAGGTATCCCTTGATAAAGAAGAGGGTGAGTATCCCTCAAAAGTTGTAAAGGGTGAGGTATCCCTATTTTAAGGCTCAAGCACAAAGGGTGAGGCATCCCAGAGGTGTATTGAGTGCTCTTAGTTGTATAGGTTTCCAGCACCTGTTAAAGCTTTAAGTGATAATGGAAAATCTCAGGTGGTTTACTTGAGGACTAGATGTAGGTCACAAAGGGTGATCAAACCAGGATAAATCTTGTGTTTGCTATTCTCAACTTCATCTCCTTTACATTTGTGCTTTAATTATATATGCTTGATTGAATACTCTTCATCTTGGCTTATTTACTTGTGAGTGAAGTGGTCAATCTCATCTATCTATTTACTTCAATCAATCAATAGCTTCAACAAAAATTAATATTCAAGTGTTTGTGAAAAGTTTGCAAAAGTTTTTATAAACTCAATTCACCACCCTCTTGAGTCTTGAAGCCACTTGGTAACAATAACAGCCTTTGGTATGAATGTTAATAGTTATTGTCACATTGTTACATAATATTGACACTTTCAACTCGATATGTAATGTTTTATGTGTATAGGAAACAGTGGCATCTAACAGGCGAACCTGTGCTACTAGGAGACCTGTAAATTAAGATATGGTCGAAATGACAAGAGCATTTAGATTGATGGTTACTGCTGTGAGGGAGCAAACTGCCATTACTTATTGAATGTTAGAAAGGATGGGGAATAACCAACTTGGACAATCATTATATAATGTAGAATTCATGGGAAACCAGAACTTTCAGGATTATTTAGAGTTTAGTAAGGTCACTCATTCATTCTTTAAAGGAGAATATAGTTCAATTAAAGCTTAAAGATGGATTAAATATATGGAAATGATTTTTACTATTATTGTAATGTCCTAATACTAATATCCTAATATGCATAGTACACAAAGAGATATTTAGCACTACAATGTCACTACATACTTATTAACCTGATACATGTATCCATAATGTTCATTGGAAACATTATAGAGAGCCATATGAAATGCGGAAAACATAAGCATCATAGCAAAATGCATATACATATACAACATTAGCCTTAGCAAGAGCTTGAAGTATTACACAATTCTTTACATTACAAAAGAAGTACTAAAAGATACAACAATCATAACATAGACTATAAGCTAATCTACTCGTTAGCTTCTTTTTTCTACTTACTCTTTGAAGAACTTTCACCTAGTATTACATGGCAACACAGTAGGGTGAGAAACAACATTTCTCAGTATGAGTAAACCAAAAATAATATATGTAACATAATAAACATAATCTTAATACATGCTAAATAAGATATGTTTAAAGCAACCACAAGGTTACACTTTAGCAACTAAAGAAACCAAGTTAACATATATTTCAAACATACATGCTTAGTCCAACTTAGAACCAACATGTTAAGGTTAGGAATACTGGTTTAGTGCATTATCATGTGGCAAATAGAGGGAAAGTTCATCCTCGCATCACACGTACCCTGACATGTTGAGAAGTTCGGGCTGAATCCTTGTTCAAAAGAACCTTATGGACTCCCCACTTATCTCCTTTGGCCTTAATGATGGTGTACAACATCAACGGATACTCACAAAAATTAATACTACTAATCATTCCCATCATACATATATCTAAACACCATCTCATTACTCATTGCTCTTAAGTGACATACATTACCATAAAAGTGGCTTAAGGTGCTAGATATTTACCTAAGGCAAACCATAACTCTTGAATGCTCAAAGGTTTAAACTTTCTCATCTATGCTAGGTGATATTTTTCCTCTTGAAAATATCCCTATATATATATATATATATATATATATATATATATATATATGATCCTAACTAATTAAGAACTTCAAAACATCAAAAATGACATTTTTAACCATTCTGGGCTTCATGCCGCGGCGCAAGACTGGGCATGCCGGGGTGCCCTGCTCTCTGCCTGCTGAAAACTAAAAACTCGAGCCTTACGCGTTGCGGCACAACATTGGTATACCATGATGCACTCAATAAATTCAACCTCACGCCGCAGCTCGACGTCCTTTAGCTATGGCGTGCATAGTAGAAACCAGATTCTACAAAATTTTGCAGAACCATAGTACTATTCCAATGGTTCTTTTCATGGATTTTGGCCATTCCAACTTAGTTTCTAAGTGATCTTAGGCCTCTAGTCAGTTCTTTAACACATAGGAATCATTAATTACAAACTTAAATCATTCAATTGAATTATGAACCAAAATCACACAGACTTTAACCTAAAGCCCCAAAATGAGTATCAATGGTCTAAATGAGATGTTCTAAACTCCTAACTTCAACTTACGCTATCAACAAGTCATAAATGACCAAAGAAACATGATCATGCAAGCCTAACACATCAAACACCTCTAAAGATCAATTAGGTACATCATTAAATAAATAAAAAGCAGAAGCTTTACATGCCCCAAAATGATTAACACATATGCAGCCCACCAAAAGACAAAACATCAGGCCCCTAAAAAGATTTACAGATAGCCATCAACGGCCATCAACAGCATCAGCCCCTAAAGCAAATGAGAAGGAACCATAGTTGGATCCTCCTCAAGGTCTTCCTCGTTAAAGGAAGTCCTCATTGGAGCAACTGAGTTACGAGCAGGGGCTCGTGCAGAGGATAAGAACGAATCCTCTTGTGGGGAGTAATAGCGATCACCCCATATATCAAGTATGGGCAAGTAAAACTCTAAATACAAGTGAGCATTAAAAGTAAAGACAGGTGGATCATAATGTCCCCAAGCCAGAGACACAGTCGCGTCTCCGTGGTAGATGCAGCGATCCATACTCAGATTGATGTGCTAGTAATCTGGACCTCCACGAAAAGTCAATCTCACATAACCCAAAAAGCCAAGCAGACGCGACGCTATGTCTAAACAGGAAACAAATCAAAATCAGGCCAAAAACTAGGGAATTCGTGCACTTCCCCTTCTTCACCGATATCTTCAGAGAAACACATAAATAAACAGAATAGCAGAAATATAGAAAAGTAGTAAGACATCCTACATTCAGTACCAATTATAGCAGTAAAGAAACAAAACGGCGCAAAACGCCCATATAGCATTTCAAGAATATTAATCAGCATCAAGAAGCAAATAGTAAACAACTTAACAAATTCAGGAAATTATAACATCAATAAGGCAACAGTTCCAATCATCGTATAAATAAATGCCAAGTAATATATTGACTCACTATGCACATCCACATGATACCGAAATCCTACTCCATGGACCTAAATACAAACATAAGAGAGAATGATCAGGAGACATTCCAGTATCTCGTCACCCTAAAATCAAGTGCTTTCCAAAAAATCAATAATTTTGCACAACAAGGCTTTATACAGTGGCATTCTTCACAAGATCGCAATATAGGACAATGTATCAGTCTGGATCATCGGTGCATTTGCATTAGTCTATCCCACTACCCAGAGGAGCTACCAACTGACCATTGTGAGACACCCGCACCCCGACGCCTCCAAGGTCAATATTATGACCTAAACTAGTCTATTCACACTCGCACTAAGGTGTGATTCAATCTCCTATACAACATGGCCTTAACAATAGTCCACTGGACTTTCACAATGCATGATGACTCAATGCATATTCATGTATATTCAACAATGATATACTCATCCCATAACATGCCATAATTTAGCCAAGTTAAACATCAACTGAATTTTGGTCCCACTCATGGACCCATAATAACATATTATCAAATTCTCAAATGAGACAATTGTTGGTGTATGCCCTAGAGGCTGATACATTTATTTGTATTTACATACATTCTATTATGCTTATTTTAATATATAAGGCATTTCATTTATTGTGTTCTTTTTTGATAAGCATAATAAAGTCTTTAGAATAGTAAGTTTGATGCCATAGGTTATCGAGTGGATGACTTGATCATGAGATCCTTTTGGTTATAACATTATTCTTAAATTTCTCTAGTCAAGTATTATTGTTAATTAGGACAACAATAATACATTGAGACTAGTATGTGTATAGACTGATGACCACATCTCATGGGCCATGGATATGAGATATCAAGTCTTCACATGGGTACCTATTAGAGTAATGATTTATTGGACTGACCCACCATGAGAACGCTACATGGATCATTACATGAGTGTCATAAGCAATTCTCATAGTGACAATGGTGTCTGTGGTCCTTTGACCTAAAATCACTATGATTCCTATATGAGGAGTTGTGTGTTTTAATACCATCAAACGTCATCTGTAACAAGGTGATTATAAAGTTGGTTATTGGACATACCGTAAATCATGCAAAGGGATGTGAGTGACCTAGATGGGATTTGTCACTCCTACATAACAGGAGCGATATCTTCGGGCCCCCTGATTGAGTGAGACTGCAAAATGCATGACCATGCTCAAATGAGTCAATATGAGATATTGATTTCATTTGTTGTTACAAAGTCTACTCGAGTATTAGGAAATGAATGATTGGACTATACAAGGGTGACGCATTTCATGCCTTGTGTTTAATCTAGATATCTTGACAAAGAGACTAAACGACACGGAAACATTGGTCACAAAAAGGTTATGTCAAATCATTGACATTCTTATTACTTGGGTAGCAGCGATGTGTTGCTAGATACCGCTCACTGCTTGTAATATTAAAATGGGATTTTAATATTACTGCCAATGTATTGAGAACCTGTAGGGTCACACACATAGAGCAGACTAAAATTGGAGCAATGGATCCAAGTTGGACTCGGATTCAAATATGGGCCAGACTCATAACAGATGAGTCTAGGGCTGCACAGCTTACCTTGCTGCTGCTCATACTCACTTAAGGTAGTCACTATTATAAATAGTACTGCTAAGGGGCTGCTAAGAGACACAATTTTAGAACCCTAGCCGCACCTATAGAAAAGTGAGTGAGTGAGTGTAGCATCCCAAAAATTATTTATTTTATTATAAATAATTATTTTATAATATTTATGATTTTTGAGAATTTTTGTGGAATTTTCTAAGAACGTTGAATATTTTAATATATTTCTCATTTTGCATGCGCACTGAGCGGAGCTGGGATAACAAAATGTTTTCCATGAGGCTAGTAAACCTTGAACTATCAACGTGTCGACGGGGGATCTTACTAAACTCGAGGTCAGGCACAGTTTGCGAGGTTTGCATTTTTTGAGGTTTTATCTGCTAGATAAAATCGCTGTATCATAAAATTATCTGATGAATAATAAAATATTATTTTCATCAATCGTAACTTTTATTTACTGAAAAAAAATAATTCTAACAGTGTAATTAATCATCTGTTAGATGTATTTAACTATGGAGACAAGCTTACTATGCACTTTATCGAGAAGCGCACGAAGCTTTGAGGGAAGCTTCTAGGAAGTTTCCTTCCCAACCACTTTCTCTCTCCTCCTTTTTTGGTGCTACACTGTTGGCTAAGAGGGATATTTCATTTTCACTTCTCCCATTTTCTCTCATTCACACTGCTCTTTCTCTCTTCCTCTCTCCTCCATACGGCTACACACCCACAAACACCATTGATGATTTTCAAGCTTCCCTTGCTCAAGCCAAACTTAACCCATTGTTTCCCCTCATCACCTTCAAGTTTTCTTCTTTGTGGAAGTCCTCTTTACTCCTCCATTTTCGTCCTCCACAGCCCAGCTTCAAGCTTGAAGCTTTAAGGTAAAGCTCTCAACTTTCTTCTCCTTTTCTCCCCATTTTCGTGTTCCATGGTCACATTGGTGACTATGGATGCCATTTCCACTCTTTGATCTTAATTTTTATGGATTTGAACACCAAGGTTTTGGTGGTGGTGAAGCACGAAATTTCAAGGACAAAAAGGAGCTTGCTTTCTTTGTTCTTCACTAAGGTAAGAGGAAGACACTCCTCGTCAACCTCTATTAGCATTTAGAAACCTTGTCTGTGATTGATTGTGAGGAAACCCTATTGGGGGTTATCCTCTGTTTGCATGTTGTTTATAATGTGTTGTGCTATTAGATTGTTTTTGTGTATATTGATGTATCTGAATGGATTGGAATGTATAACATGGAAGGAGATGACGTCGGATTGGTTCTCGGATGGCCATGGTTTTGAGCCCAAAATTTAGGGGATTTTTTGTGAATAATTGTAACAATTAGAATTTTCTGACCATTTAGTACAATGTCAATATCCGTCGAGTTTGAACTTCTGACCAATTAGTACAATGTCGACATCCGACGAGTTAGAGTTTCTGACCATTTAGTAGAGAAACTTCTCCAATGTGAATATCCGCCGAGTTAGAGTTTCTGACCATTTAGTAGAGAAACTTCTCCAATGTGAATATCCGTCGAGTTAGAGTTTCTGACCATTTAGTAGAGAAACTTCTCCAATGTGAATATCCGTCGAGTTAGGATGCCAATATCCGTCGAGTTAGAGTCTCTGACCATTTAGTAGATAAACTTCTCCAATATGAATATCCGTCGAGTTAGGATGCCAATATCCGTCGAGTTAGAGTTTCTGACCATTTAGTAGAGAAACTTCTCCAATATGAATATTCGTCGAGTTAGGATGCCAATATCCGTTGAGTTAGGATTTCTGCTGACCTTCTAGTATATTCGACAGTTTTTTATCTCCATTCGACAGAACCTTCATTCGACAGAAATTGATTTTTAGCCATTCTTGTCAAATAATGTTTTCCTACCAACATTGCTTCTGTCATGTTATTTTTTGTCGAAAGGTAGCCTCACAATGGTATACTAGAGACATTGTCTCCATCGAATCCAAAATTGTAATTTATCACCTAACATCTAGTGATTCAATTGATGGTAATAGGATGCAAGAATTAGCAAATTGGAAAATTAAATTATACTTTGAGATTCATAAATTTTAAAGAACCAAGGATGGAATTTTCATAAGACTTAGGATAATTTTAGTTAGGGTAAGAACATGAGAGTGTGAGACTTTGAGATATTAGAATAACCTTCTAAGTGTATATGAATAAGCTACCTAAGAGAATTTAATTAATTAAGAGAATTTAATTAATTAAGAGAATTTAATTAATTAAGAGAATTTAATTAATTAAGAGAATTCCTTT
Organism: Ormosia semicastrata; assembly: GCA_029884595.1. Lineage (NCBI taxonomy): Eukaryota > Viridiplantae > Streptophyta > Magnoliopsida > Fabales > Fabaceae > Ormosia > Ormosia semicastrata. The sequence goes on from JAQQTO010000060.1 coordinate 76,366,944, forward strand.
AGAGACAAACTCTGTAAGAAAAGCTAAACCTAAGCAAGAAATTCATAACACACCTTGAAGATGCATTAATTCATTTAATTCTAATATTATGATATTGTGGGTCCATGTGAGTGACCAATGATTTTGTTGATTCTTACTTTGGCCAATTGTGGCACATTATGGAATAGTATATAATAATGATCATACATGATTATGTATAGAGTCTGTATGCATTGTGAATGTCCGTTGGACTGTCGTAAGGCCTAGTTGCCTAGGAGTTGAATACACCTTAGTGCGGGTGCGAATAGACAAGTGTAGGTCATCGGTTGACCTTGGGGGTGTCAGGGTGCGGGTACCTTGCAATGGATAGCTAGTAGCTCTCTGTTCGTGGGGCAGACCAACGCAAATGCACTGACGATCCGGACCGAGACACTGTCCTATATCGCGATCTAGTGTAGACTGTCTGTGTAATGCCATGATGTGCACGTGGGTAAATTCGAAATTATAGCACTTTGGCCTCGGCAGCCTAGTTGTAGACATGTCGCCTGATCTTTCTGTCCGATCATTTGTGTCTAGCTCCATGGAGTAGGATTTTGGTTTTGCATACATATGCATAGTGGGTCCATGAATTATCTGGCATTTATTATTATCATAATTGGAAACTGTTGTATTTATGATATAAATGTATATCTACCTAGAAATGCTTGGTTGATTTTTAATGCTACTCATTGTTTATTATTTTTATAGCTATCAAATATGTTATGTGGGCGCTCGACGCCATTTTGTTTCTGACTGCTATAATTGGTAATGATGGTAGGATGTCTTACCTTTTTCTTGTACTTTACTTGTTCTATGTAAATTCTTGGTTAAAGACTGTATGTGGGAACAAGGTTGGATTCTTTTGGACTTTCTTGGTTTGACCCACTGTATCCGGTGATGTCGTCGCGAAGGAGGTGCTATTGGGTTTGTTCGAATTGTGTTCACTGGTGGTGTTAACGCGTGGTGAATCGACTGGGCCGACAAGCGTATACATTATGTTGGGGATCTGACCTTGACCATGAAGAGGACTACGATTGAAGACCTTATTTTGTATTTCTCACTACACCGGTGAGCCCGGAGTTGCATTACACATTCGGGATTCGATGGAGTGCCCAACTCCTTAGTCGTAAATATATTATGGGTAGTTTATATTTTATTTTGAATTACCTATATAAAGTGTATTTTAGGTATATGTATGCTTTAAGGTGATTATTCAGTCTAAAATATTGTAAATTGAGTACATCTTATAATTCATATTTTAACTGGTTGTACATGCAACTATTCATTCGTGGCTCCTATTTTCCTTATATGCGAAATGATTAATAATTTTGGTAAATTTGTTATTTGACAATGATAGCATGCCGAAATTTAGTGACCGTGACATAATGACGATTGTGCCGTGGTTATTAAATCGAGAGGTGTTACAGAGAGCGACAAGTTTCTTCTCTTCTCTTCGCAGCTAGCACTATGTGAGAGACGTGAGGCTCCTCTTTGAGGACGTTGGATGTTCGTGAGTCTGTTCGTGTGGATATCGCAGAGACATTGTTTCTATTACGGTGTTGGTGATTCACGTCCTTCCTTTTGATCACGCTTCAAGAGGTAAATATTTTACAAACTCGGATTATGGCTTTTGGCATAGATCCTCAGTGGGAATCCTAATCTTTCCGCTGTGTGATGTAACCGCAATTCCCAACAACAATACACTTTTGAAGGTTTATTATGAAGTTTTGCTTTAATTTAACATTTCTTATGAAATATTTCTCTAGAGTAATTCTCTTGTAATTCATATTAAATTATTATTTATCTTAATTAGCTAAGTTCTTTACTTAAATTTAACCACATTCACTTAGAACATTATTCTAAGGTTCTCAAGTGTTACACTCACTCTTGTTCTTCCATTAAGTTCAAAAATCACTCTAGGTCATCAAATAAATTTCTTTCCATCACATTGTTAATTACTTAACACTTAATTACTTAAGTTCCAAGGTTACCCAAAAATTACATATTTGAACCCAAACAAAAGCCCTAGAGGCCGTGAGCCTCCTAAGGGGTAAGAACCCAAAATTTTCCATTGTTCCATTAATTTTTATTCACTTGATTAGTTATCTCTCCAACTTGTTACAAAATTTTAACCATGAATACCCTATTGAAGGGGGTATGGTCGTGAGCCTCATTAAGGAGAGCAAGAAACCTTTGCTTCCAATTCACATTTCCAATCCATCAAAATCAATCTAAAATCATCAACATACACAAGTACAAACAATAAAACCATAAAAGAGGAAATTAATACAAAGATCATTAGAAAAACCATGTATAATCAAGAGAGTAACCCTAACATGGGTTTATCACAACTAACACACAAACAAGCTTCCCACTACTAATAGCAGTTGAAGTGGATAATCTTCCTCTTAACTAAGAGAAAAACAAGAAAAGAAACCTTCTTGATTGCTCCTTGTAGATTCGACCAAGCTCCTCTAAAAACCCTAAGAATTATAACTCATCAAATCAACACCAAGGCTTGAGGAAAAAAGAATCATTGGTCATAGTGGTGACCATGGAAACGAAAAAGAAGAAGAGAAGGTAAAGAATCAAGAACATTACCTTAAAACTTCAAGCTTTGAGGCTTGAAGAAGATGATAAAGATGGAAGCTTTTTAGGTAGATTCCAACTAGAAAGAGGTTTAGAATATGATGGAGTTCAAGAAAATGTGGTTACTTTAAATTTTTACAATCATAGAGGTGTGAAGAGAGGGTGAGGCCATGAGGTAGGAGAAGAGAGGAAAAAGAGAGAAAATGTGAAGGAGAAAGTGAGAGAAGAAAAAGGTAGAGAGAGAAAGTGATAGTAAGGTTTTTGAAATGTAAGAGTAAAAATGAAAATGTTGTATTTTGGTCACCTTTTTCCCCCTTTGGCCGTGTAGCTTCACAAAGGAGAGAGGGAAATTGGCTTCTCCAACAAGCCAATTGGAAGGTGTTAGGAAGCTTCCTCTAAAACTTCTTCAAGAAGCCAAAACTCACCTTTTTGAAAGATCAGCTTGATGTGACATAAAGTAGATTTCTAGATAAGGTAATAAGGATTTTTACTACAAGTTATTACCCAATGGACAATTGTTATAGTTTACAAGGCCAGTATTTATTGTTCAATGGATAATAGAGCGTACAACAAAATTTTTATTTAACAGAACGTACCGTGATTTTATTTATTAGATAAAATCTCAAAAAATGTAAACATCGTAAACTGTGCCCAACCTTGGGTTTAGTAAGATCCCCTGTCGACGTTTTCACAGTTCAAGGTTTACCAGCCTTGGAAAAATTATTTCATTTTCCCCAGCTCTGCTCAGTGTGCACGTAAAATGAGGAATATATTAAAATATTCAATGTTTCCTAAAAAATTCATAAAAATTCACAAAAATCACAAATATTATGAAATGACTTTTATCATAAAATAAATAATTTTCGGGGTGTTACAACTCTCCCCTTCTAAAAAGAAATTTCGTCCTCAAAATTTTCATACCTTAGAATAGTTGTGAATATTGCTCCTTCATCTTATCTTCTAACTCTCTTGTTGCATCTCCGGTCATTTCATTCCAGGTCACTTTTACCAACAGGATTTCCTTCCCTCTAAGTTGCTTTACTCTCCTATCTTCAATCCTTACAAGAGGTGCCTCATAGGTTAAGTTCTCTTTTAATTGTACTGTGTCCGGTGCTATGACATGACTCGGGTCTGGAATATATTTTCACAATTGCGACACATAAAAGACATCGTGAAGGTTAGAAAGAAAAGGTGGTAGGGCTATTTAGTAAGCTACTTGACCTATCCAGCGAAGAATTTAGTAAGGTCCAAGGAATTTAGGAGTAAGTTTTCTAGATTTTAGAACTCGGCTAACCCCAGTCGTAGGCGTGACTTTCAAAACCACATGCTCACCTTCCTCAAACTCAAGAGGCTTTCTCCTTTTGTCCGCATAGCTCTTCTGTCGACTCTGAGCCGTCCTCATCTTTTCCTAAATCATCTTGACTTTCTCAGTCATTTGTTATATAAGATCAGGTCCAATAGTAAAGCGCTCTCTGTCTTGGTACCAATACAAAAGTGTTCTGCACCGTCGTCCATATAGAGCTTCATAGGGTGCCATCCCTATGCTCGAATGAAAACTATTGTTGTAGGTGAACTCTACCAATGGTAAAACTTCATCCCAACTTCCAGTCTGTTCTAAAGCGCAAGCTCTGAGCAAATCCTCCAATGATTGAATCATCCTTTCCGATTGACCATCAATTTAAGGATGATAAGCAGAACTCAAACGTAGCTTCGTTCCCAACGCTCCTTGCAAACTTTGCCAAAACTTTGATGTGAACCTTGGATCTCTATCAGAAATAATACTGGTAGGCACACCATGCAGCCTAACGATCTCACCAATATACAGCTGAGTCAACTTCTCCATGTTGTACATTATGTTGATTAGTAAGAAATGTGCTGGCTTCGTGAGTCGATCAACGATTACCCATATTGAATCGTAACTTTTTCTGGTCTTTGGTAATCTAACCACAAAGTCCATCTCAATACTATCCTACTTCCATTCGGGAATAGCTAGGGGTTGCAACATTCCTGATGGTCTCTAGTGTTCAACCTTTGCTTTATGACAAACCAGACAAGACGACACACATCTAGAAATATCACTCTTCATTTCGTGCCACCAAAATAACCATTTCAGGTCTTGATACATCTTGGTTATTCCCGGATGCATACTCAACTTGCTCGTGTGAGCGTATTCAAGAATATACTTTCTAAGTTCTTGATCCCTGGGTATACAAACTCTACCTCTAAACCTTAGGATTCCATTAGTTCCTTCCTCAAACGTTGTCATACCGCCTTGCTTCATTAACTCCCTTTCTTCTTGCAAAAACTTATCAACTTTCTATTTCTCTCGGATTTCTTCTATTAGGTCATTTGAAATAGTGACAATGTTCATACAAATCTTCCCCAGTGCCAATTCCACAAAGGACCATACATCCCTGAATTGCTCTATCAAATCTTTTTCCTTGACCATCATAGTAGAGATACTGAGCATCTTCCTACTCAAAGCGTCTGCCACAACGTTTACCTTTCCGAGGTGATACAGAAGTTGAAAATCATAATCTTTCAAAAATTTCAACCACCTTTGCTATCTCATATTCAACTCCTTTTAGTCATACAGGTACTTCAAGCTCTTGTGGTCGCTAAAGATGTTGAATATCGCCCCATAAAGAAAATGCCTCCATATCTTCAAAGCGAATACCATAGCTGCTAACTCCAGGTCATGAGTTGGGTAGTTCTTCTCATGCACTCGCAACTGTCTCGAAGCGTAAGCCATGACTTTTCTATTTTGCATAAGCACACATCCTAACCCTTGATATGAAGCATCGCAATACACTTCGAAGGGTTCACTTGGATCAAGTAGAACTAACACTGGTGAAGTAGTTAGTCGTCTCTTCAATTCTTAAAAACTTTCTTCGCAAGCATTAGTCCACTAAAAGGCTTGATTCTTTCTCGTGAGTTGAGTAAGAGGCCCTGCTATCTTAGAGAAACCCTCAATGAACCTCCGATAGTATCCAGCTAATCCCACAAAGCTCTGATTTTCTGTCACTGTCTTCGGCCTTTCCCATTGCAGAATCACTTCCACTTTTGACGGACCCACTGCAATCCCTTCCTTCGAGATCACATGACCCAAAAACATAACTTCTTCTAGCCAGAATTCACACTTTGACAATTTAGTGTATAGCTTCTTCTCCTTCAGAATCTGAAGAACTATACTGAGGTGTTCAGCATGATTCACCTGATTTTGAGAATAGATCAAAATTTCGTCAATGAAGACAACAACAAATCTGTCCAAGTAAGGATGAAAGATTCTGTTCATGTAATCTATGAATATGGCAAGTGCATTCGTTACACCAAATGGCATCACAAGATATTCATAATGGTTGTAATGGGTACAAAAAGCAATTTTAGGAATATCCTCGACCTTCACTCAGATCTGATGATAGCCCGATCGCAGATCGATCTTAGAGAATACTGCTGCTCTTTTCAGTTGATCCATCAAGTCATCTATCCTTAGAAGTGGATACTTATTCCTGATTGTGACCTTATTCAGCTGGTGATAGTCCACACACAATCGTGAAGTCCCATCCTTCTTTCTGACAAGCAACACTGGTGCTCTCTATGGTGACACATTGGGTCTAACAAACTGCTTTTCCAAGAGTTCTTCTAACTGCTTCTTAAGCTCAACTAACTCTGATGGTGACATCCTGTAGGGCGCTATAGATACAGGACCAGATCCAGGCACAAGATTAATGGTGAACTCTATCTCCCGCTCCAGCGGTAAACTAGGTATGTCATCAGGAAAGACATCAGGAAATTCATTAGCTACCGAAATAGTATCCAAATCTATCTTGCTCTCGACTTCTAAGGAAGACAATAGCATGTATCCCTGAGCTCCTTCTTTCAAGAAAGCTCGAACTTGGTTGGCCATAAAAAATTTAGAAACTTCATCCATAAGAAAAACTATGGTTTTACTAGAATAGTCTAACAGGATATGGTTAGAAGACAACCAATCCATTCCTTAAATTACGTCTAATTGGGAAGGAGGTAAGCAAATCAAATCAATAGAAAAGATTCGACCCTCAACAATTAAAGGACAATTTAAACAAACTTTGGTGGTAACAACAGGTTTAGCAGTAGGGGTAGAAATAGTCAAGTCAAAAGGTAAGGAAGACATAGGTAAACTAAGTCGTCGCACACAGTTATAAGAAATGAAAGAGAGGGTTGCCCAGAGTCATACAGTACAGTCAAAAAATTACCTCTGACGGTACCCTCTCCTTGTATTAGATCTTCAGATTCGGAGGCTCCACTCATAGTGTAGACTCAGCCTCATGCTTGCGATTTTGCAGCTCGTGCAGTGTTGACTGAAGGCTCTGCCTTAGCTTGATTACAGTCCCTAGAGATGTGTCTAGGTTTTCCACATCGAAAATAGATAATTCCCTTGATGGTGCAATCCCTTGTTAGGTGGTCTTTTTCGCATTTCATACACTTTGGCAAAGACGCCACATTCTGACTAGTTCGATTTCCACCAAAACTCCGCTAAGACCTCCACCAGGTGACTGTTGCTGACTTCCCGGTGGTCGAGAATAGGGTTTCTTTTGAAAGTAGTTTGCATTGTTGCCACCTCCTCTTTGGAACCTAGTAGGTCTAAAGTTACGATTTCTCGTGTCCCACGCCTGATCTAGATCTTCCACTCGGCGACACGTGTCCAACAGCTCTGAAAACTGGTTTATCCTCAAGGTTATGACCACTCTTTTCACGTCATGCCTCAATCATTCCTCAAATTTTTGACACTTCCACATCTCGTTCAGCTGGTTTTGGAAATACGTTAAAATTTTGGACAAGTTCTCGAACCTCGCGGCATACTCGCTGACAGTCAAGTTCCCTTACCTCAAACTAAGGAACTCTATCTCTTTGGCATGCCTTGCACTTGTTAGGAAATACTTCTCCAAGAATTTATCCTTGAATACCTCCCAGGTGATTACTCGACCTTCAGCTTCTAGTAATCTCTGCGCTCCGTTCCACCAATCTTTCGCGTCTCCAATCAGTATAAAAGCAGCATAGGTTACCTTCTTGTCATCGGCACAGTTCATGTATTTGAAAATTTTCTCCAGCTCGTTGATCCAAAGACCAGCCTACTCTGGATCAAATTCCCCTTTAAACTGAGGAGGGTTGTTACGACGGAACTTTGACAGATTTTGAGCATCGGCTGAAGCTTCTAGCTGTCATGCAGCCCTTTCCTGCTGTTGAGTAGCTCTCTCAGTTTGTTATGCAATGACGTCTATCATTCGTTGCATTGCTTCGATTGCTGCGGCCATGCCTCCACTGTAACACCCTCCATAGGGCGTCACATTTTTAAATAAAACATAAAACCAAATTAAATCATTTTATAAAAGCTTTGAATTCTAAAAGTTAAATTTTAACATTTCTTTTTGCGGAAATATAAACTTACCAAAAATTATAAGTAAAACAGAAATTATATTGAATTGATTTATACACATGTCATATATGCCATAAAATATTCAACAATAATTTAAAACATAACATTTATAGACTCAAAGAAACAGTAGCAAACCCAAAGAAGGTTACTACTAATAGCACGGTAACAACACTAACGAGAAAAAAACCAACCTACATGTCCTGCTTCTTCACCAACTGCATCCTATTGAAGTCTGGAAGACCACTCCTTGACGCCGTCACCGTCTTCAGAATATTGTATCCCATAGGTTTAAGAATGTGCTCCGCCTACTATATAAATTTAACGAATACAAACACAACAAGTAATACAGTAAAGAGGTGAGATCCCCTTTCACCAATACCAGTACGGTAGCAAAGAAAGATACGAATGACAAAGTCATTCCATACACACAGATATCACAATTATAGTCATGTTATCAATTTACAATTAATTCTAATAAGCATATATTGTAATTAAATAAACAGCAATAACATTATCAGGATAGATATAACAATTCATACCATATAAAATGCCATAACAAGAATCATAATAATATAAAATAAAGATTAAATACAATAACAACATATAATATCACAAATAAAAGATCACGAGATAAAAGATCACCAATAAACAATAATAATGTACCACATATAGACATATGCAATATGACACGATCCTACTCCATGGAGCTACAACACACACATCAATATCGAGAGAATGATCCGAAAGTTCTAATAATCTTGCCCAAACCCACTATCAGACTTGTCCACCCTTTGTGTCTATAGCTTGACTACCCCGACCACTATTGCTTGTCAAGACTTTGTGTCTATAGCTTGGCTATCCCGACCAGCTATTGCATTGTCAGCACTTTGTGTCTATAACTGATCGTTGTGATTGCTATTACATTGTCAAAACTTTGTGTCTATAGCCCACGAAAACACCATGGCGTAGTACACAGTCAAAACATCGTGTAACTACAGGCAGTAAAATAGACCTCTCAAACTTTAATTATTTACGAAAATACCCTCAAACTTCAAATATTTACAAAAATGCCCTCAAAATTCAAATATTTACAAAAATACCCTCAATGGTATAAAATATGCATATTTACGCAAATGCCCTCATAGCATATAAAAATTTGCCCTCATGGCAAAAAAATATACAGTAAGTCCCACCGGACAAATACTGTTTCAAAACCTATACGGGTTCACATTTTCCTGATATAATCAATCTCAATTAGGAAAAACAATAAACAATATTAGACATGCTTGCACATATAATCAATCTCAATTAGGAAAAACAATAAACAATCAAGTGAATGAATCCTTATGGATTTCTTCACCACAACACAAACATTCCTCACCACCAACACATGGTTGATGAGGGTAATCTCCCTCTTACCTCTTGAAGAACCTCCAAGTTCCTTGTATGTCTCCTTCAATCAAATTTTCTCCACCAAGAGCTTCTTAAAAAAACAAAGAAAACATACAATATTAATACCTAAGGCTCTAAACTAAAATAATCATGGATTAAAATCATGATTAGAACTTTGAAATGAAGAGAAACATAAAGATTAAAGAATCCTACCTTCAAGGCTTCAAACTTGAGCTTTGAAGAATAAGATAAAAAATAGATGATTTAGGCTTAGGTTTTAACTACAAAATGTCTTGAAATGAAGTAGGAAAGCAAGAAATAAGGTAGTTTAGAATTATAGAAGAGTGATTGATGGAAAGAGGGTGCAAGGCCGTGAGGTTGGAGAAGAAAAGAAGGAGGAAATTTGAGAGCTTTTGCTATTTGGAGAATTTTGGAGAAAAAAAAATGAAGACTTTGACTATGCATGGCCGTAAACCATTTTGAGAGAAAATGGAGTGAAGTCTTTGGGTGAGAGAAGGTGAATTTGTGAGGATGAAATGGAGAGGAGTGCTCTTTTTTGCTGTAGTAGAAGTCCAAGGCCAAATGAATGGATTTACTTGAACAAAAGTCTAATAATTCAAGTGCACATGGCTTGGTCATGTAGGGGTCCACATAGAGGGTTCAAGAACCTTGGAGAAAGCTCTCCAAGTCTGCTGAAAATCGTGGCCAAATATATTTAAATAGGTAAATTAGCTTTTATTCAAATGCATGGCCGTAAATGCATTTGAGAGGAAAAATGAATATAAAATGAAATAGCTAATTGTAGGATTTCACCAAGGGTGAATTGCTGTAGAAGCTAAATGGAAAGAAGCCACTTTGTTTGACTCTCCAAGACTTCATCCAAGCCTTAGAATTCACCAAGGGTCAAGATTAAAACTTGATCACCAAGCTTGTCTTCCATTGGCTAATCCAAGCCTTATCACAAGCTCTTGAATGTTCCACCACTAATGATGCTTACGTCATTCTCTGAGTGCACCTGCTATTCCACATGGCTTACATCATCCACTTGACTTTCAAGGCTTTTGGATTGTTCAAGAATCATGTAGAACCTCCTCCAAGTTACTGCATGGCGGTGAGTTTCAAGGGTAATTTTCGACGAAAATCAACTTGACAGAATGATGTAAAATAGGAGAACGTTATTTTCCAAGAATGGCTAAATATCAAGTTCTGTCGGATTGGAATTCTGTCGAACGAAGATCAAAATTGTCGAATGAACTTAAAAGGTCAACAGAATCCTAATTCGTCGGACGGGTGTTAACGTTGAAGAAATCTTCCAATTGTCGAATCGACGAAATACTATATGGTCAGATGATCAAATTCGATGGATTTTGACATTAGAGAAATTTTTCTACTGAAATTAGGAATTCTTACTCGACGGTCGTTAGCACCATAACTCGACGAACATTATCATTCAAATTCGACAGACATTGGTATCCCCACTCGACGGAAATTGACATTCTAACTCAACTGACATGCGCATCCTCACTCGACGAATATTGACATTTTCACTTAACTGATACTAGCATCCTCACTCGACAAATTTTAACTTGGTACTTAATAATTAAAAGATCCAATTCGACGGATTTTAACATGATACCAACTAGTAAGAAGATTAAATTCAACGTATTTGGATAGAAGTCCAAATTCGATGGATATGACATTGTCTTAAAAGATCCTATTTCGAAGAACTTTGGCATTGTTTTAAAAGGTATATTTCGATGAATATAAACATCTTCATTTTGATTTGTAGAATCGTCCAACAAGATTTAGGGAAAAGGAGAACCATATTATTCTTGACTGATTCTTTGCTAACAGAATGTCCATTGCTTTGTCGAACCTGAGGACTTCTCCCATGTTTTAAATAGACAGTCTTCTGTCGGAAAGATGGTCTTGGTCGGAATAGATGGTCTTTGTCGGAAGAGGCAGCCATAACAGCCAAAATCTTTGATTCTGATTCAAGAATTGAGAATCAGTTTCATCCAGTCTTGAGGTATTTTGAGTTTTGTCGAACTACCAATTGATGTTGTCGGGAAAACGCTCTGAAGGTGTCAGATTCAACTCACTATTTAACTTATGCTTGCATTCAGTAATTAAATCTGACGGGATCAAAATGTTAGGAAATTTTCTTCAAGTGTTTGGATCTTGTCCAAATTCTGTCGATGTCAAGACCTTCAAAAATCTTGGATTGTCGAATAAGTTACGTGAGATTGATCTTTTGGATCCCTGTAAGGCTTGAGAAAGACCGAGTCTATCGACAGGAGTATATTCATAAACTGTCGAGCTTTGTTTGTCGGAATAGGCTTGAAATGAAGTCAGTATCGACAAGAATCTATTCTCAAAAGAAATTGTCGAATTCGGTTTGTCGAAACAGGTTTTGAAATGAAAACCATTTGGGAAAAATGTTGAGGAACTTCTGTCGGGTTGGGATCCTATCCCAAGAATTTTGGTCGAATTGGGAATTCCAGAATTTTGGTCGGTTGAGTATAATGGCAAATTAAACTATACCGAGTCAAAATAATTCATAGCAATAACAGCTATGCATCAAGCAACATATATTTAGCAGTAAAATAGAATTATTTTACAGATAAATTCTAAAAATTAAGAGATTCTTTTCGTGTTACTCGATTCGGGTTAAGTAAGATCCCCCGTCTCTAAATAATCAGACAAGAATTTTCCCGGCCCGAAAATTATTATTTTCTTGACCAGGAGCAAATTACACAAAACAATCACAAATAGTATCGGAATAATCAAATTATTTTTATAATGCACAGAAAACACAAAGTAGTGTGATTCTGTCAGCTCTTGCAACATAGTCTAAAACTTGGGGTGTTACATCCACTGCCTGCCATTTCACTTTTTCAGGGTAGACTGAATGAAAAACACAAGGAAGATTTACATATATCCTTTCGGAATATTAAACACATAGAATCACACAGCATAAACAAGACAGATGTAACCACAAAGACCCAAAAGAAAACTTAAACCGGGGCTCTGATACCAAACTAGTGTAACACCTTTTTTTAAGGAAGGAACGTCACACCATAACCATGAAACGGAAACAAAATGTATAAACTAAGACCCGATTCATTATAATATAGATAAGCCTGTTTAGTTGTAATCGTACAAATGATTTGGCGAATTCTTTTATTTTTTTTAATAATAAAATAAGATGATAAGACATAGTTACAACAGAAAGTAACATGAGAAGTGAACCATACATTCATACCTCGTACATATATATATACTTATATCATACTTGTTTAGGTACATTATTAGATATACAAAAAGCAAAACCTTTACATGCCCCAAAATGATTTACACATATACAGCCCACCAAAAGACAAAACATCAAGCCCCCAAAAAGATTTATAGATAGCCATCAACGGCCATCAACAGCATCAGCCCCTAAAGCAAATGAGAAGAAACCATAGTTGGATCCTCCTCAGGGTCTTCCTCGTCAGAGGAAATCCTCATCGGAGCAACCGAGTTACGAGCGGGGGCTCGTGCAGAGGATAAGAACGAATCCTCTTATGGGGAGTAATAGCGATCACCCCACATATCACGTATGGGCAAGTAAAACTCTAAATACAAGTGAGCATTAAAAGTAAAGACAGGTAGATCATAACGTCCCCAAGCCAGAGACATAGTCACGTCTCTGTGGTAGATGCAGCGATCCTTACTCAGATTGATGTGCTAGCAGTCCAAACCTCCACGAAAAGTCAATCTCACATAACCCAAAAAGCCACGCGGATGGGACGCTATGTCCAAATAGGAAACTAATCAAAATCAAGCTAGAAACCAGGGAATTCGTGTACTTCCCCTTCTTCACTGACGTCTTCAAAGAAATACATAAATAAACATAATAGCAGAAATACAGAAAAGAGGTAAGACATCCTACATTCAGTACCAATTATGGCAGTAAAGAAACAGAACGGCGCAAAACGCCCACATAGCATTTCAGGAATAATAATCAGTATCAAGAAGTAAATAGTAAACAACTTAACAAATTCAGGTAGTTATAACATCAATAAGGCAACAGTTCCAATCATCGTATAAATAAATGTCAAGTAATATGTTGACTCATTATGCACGTGCACATGATACCGAAATCCTACTCCATGGAGCTAGACACAAACATCAGAGAGAATGATCACGAGACATGCCAGTATCTCGTTGGCCTAAAATCAAGTGCTTTCCAGAAAATCAATAATTTTGCGCAACAAGGCTTTATACAGTGGCATTCTTCACAAGATCGCAATATAGGACAGTGTCTCGGTCTTGATCGTCAGTGTGTTTGCATCGGTTTATCCCACTGCCCAAAGGAGCTACCAACTGACCATTGTGAGACACCCGCACCCCGACGCCCCCAAGGTCAACATTATGACTTACACTAATCTATTCACACCCACACTAAGGTGTGATTCAATCTCCTAAGCAACATGACCTTAACAATAGTGCACCAAACTTTCATAATGCATGATGATTCAATGCATATTCATGTATATTCAACAATGATATACTCATCCCATAACATGTCATAATTTGGCCAAGTTAAACATCAACTGAATTTTGGTCCCACTCATGGACCCATAATAACATATTATTAAATTCTCAAATGAGACAATACACTTTTGAAGGTTTATTATGAAATTTTGCTTTAATTTAACATTTCTTATGAAATGTTTCTCTAGAGGAATTCTCTTGTAATTCTCATTAAATCATTATTTCTCTTAATTAGCTAAGTTCTTTACTTAAATTTAACCATATTCACTTTGAACATTATTCTAAGGTTCTCAAGTCTCACACTCACTCTTGTTCTTCCCTTAAGTTCAAAAATCACTCTAGGTCATCAAATAAATTTCTTTCCATCACATTGTTAATTACTTAACATTTAATTACTTAAGTTCCAAGATTACCCAAAAATTACATATTTGAACCCAAACCAAAGCTCTAAAGGCCGTGAGCCTCCCAAGGTGGTAAGAACCCAAAATTTTCCATTACTCCATTAATTTTTATTCACTTGATTAGTTATCTCTCCAACTTGTTACAAAATTTTAACCATGAACACCCTATTGAAGGGGGAATGATCGTGAGCCTCATTAAGGATAGCAAGAAACCCTTGCTTATAATTCACATTTCCAATCCATCAAAATCAATCCAAGATCATCATTATACACAAGTACAAACAATAAAACCACATAAGAGGAAATTAATACAAAGATTATTAGAAAAACCATGTAACCAAGAGAGTAACCCTAATATGGGTTTCTCACAACCAACACACAAACAAGCTTCCCACTACCAATTGAGGTTGAAGTGGATAATCTTCCTCTTACCTAAGAGAAAAACAAGAAAAGAAACCTTCTTGATTGCTCCTTGTAGATTCGGCCAAGCTCCTCTAAAAACCCTAAGAATCACAACTCATCAAATCAACACCAAGGCTTGAGGAAAAAATGATCATTGGTCATGCTGGTGGCCATGGAAACGAAAAAGAAGAAGAGAAGGTCAAGAATCAAAACCATTACCTTAAAGCTTCAAGCTTTGAGGCTTGAAGAAGATGATAAAGATGGAAGCTTTTTAGGTAGATTCCAACTAGAAAGAGGTTTAGAATGTGATGGAGTTCAAGAAAATGTGGTTACTTGAAATTTTTGCAATCACGGAGGTGTGAAGAGAGGGTGAGGCCGTGAGGTAGGAGAGGAGAGGAAGAGAGAGAAAAAATGTGAAGGAGAAAGTGAGAGAAGAAAAAGGTAGAGAGAGAAAGTAATAGTAAGGTTTTTGAAATGTAAGAGTAAAAATGAAAATGTTGTATTTTGGTCACCTTTTTCCCCTTTTGGCCGTGTAGCTTCACAAAGGAAAGAAGGAAATTGGCTTCTCTAACAAGCCAATAAGAAGGTACTAGGAAGCTTCATCCAAAACTTCTTCAAGAAGTCAAAACTCACCTTTTTGAAAGGTTAACTTGATGTGACATAAAGTAGATTTCTAGATAAGGTGATAAGAATTTTTACTACAAGCTATTACCTAATGGACAATTGTTACAGTTTACAAAGTCAGTATTTATTGTCCAATGGATAATAGAGCGTACAATAAAATTTTTATTTAACAGAACGTACTGTAATTTTATTTATCAGATAAAATCATGAAAAACGTAAACCTCGTAAACTGTGCTCGACCTCGAATTTAGTAAGATCCCCTGTCAACGTTTTCACAGTTCATGGTTTACCAGCCTCGGGGAAAATATTTTATTTTTCCTGGATCTGCTCAGTGTGCACGTAAAATGAAAAATATATTAAAATATTCAATATTTTCTAAAAAATCCATAAAAATTCACAAAAATCACAAATATTATAAAAAGACTATTTATCATGAAGCAAACAATTTTCGGGGTGTTACAAGTTGTATCAAGATTTCTAACTTCCAAGAACTTTAACATAAATTATAAGATTCATAAAAATTATTTTTTCACCATTATCTGATATTTTCATATCTACTACTAGTTAATCTGGTTTTAAAGACAACCAATATGCCTAAAAATGCCAAACTAACTTAGTTTACCTTGAAACTTTAACTGTATCTTGTTTCGTACATTTGTGACCTAGAAATAAATTATCCATATTTATTCCTCTCGTCTTAGCAATTTACGCTAAAATTTGAGTCATTTTAAGCTACTTTTCACGCTCTAGGTTACAACAAAATACCTAAACTAACTCAATTTGTCACAAAATTAAACATACATGTTAAACAAGTCATATGCTACCTTTTGAACACATATACAAGTCTAACATGTCATTAAGGGTATTACATTTCTTCACTCATTTTAAAATTTTGACCCCAAAATTGTTCACCTGAAAGGAACAACTCAGGGTAGTCCTGCTGTAAGTAGGACTCTAATTCCCAAGTAGCCTCCTCACTGTCATTGCCACCCCATAAAACCTTCACCAAAAGAATCTACTTACCTCTAAGCTCTTTGACTCCTCTGTCCACGATCCTTATCGGTTGTACATCATAAGACAAATCATCTCTTAACTGTACAAATTCATGTTCTATGATATGCTAAGGATCTAGATTATACTTTTTCAACTGAGACACATGAAAAACATTATGAAGGTTTGACAAACTAGGAGGAAGGGCTATTTGGTAAGCTACGGGTCTAACTTTCTTCAGAATTTGGTAAGGACCAAGAAAACGAGGATTTAACTTTCGGGTTTTTTAATGCTCTACCAATCCTAGTTGTAGGAGTAACTCTTAAGAACACATGATCTCCCTTATTAAATTCAAGAGGTCTCCTTCTCTTGTCAGCATAGCTCTTTTGCCGACATTAAGCAGTAACCAACCTATCCTTAATCATCTTGATTTGCTCTGTGGTCTACTAGACCAACTCTGGGCCTATGATGGTTCTCTCACCTACTTCATACCAACATAGAGGTGATCTACACTTCCTTCCATGCAAAACCTCATAGGGTGCCAAACCTATGCTAGAATGATAGCTATTGTTATAGGCAAACTCCACTAAAGGTAGCAATTTATCCCAACTACCCTGTTGTTCTAACACATATACTCTAAGCATATCTTCAAGGGTTTGGATAGTCCTTTTTGTTTGTCCATCTGTCTGTGGGTGATAAGTTATACTAAAGCTTAACTTAGTCCAAAAAGCCTCTTGCAAGGCTCCCCAGAATCTATATGTAAATCTAAGATCCCTATTTGAAACTATGCTTACAAGGACTCCGTGCTATCTAACTATCTCCTTTAAATATAGATGAGCTAATTTCTCTAGAAGATAGCAAGCTCTCATTAGTAAAAAGTGGGCAGATTTGGTTAATGTATCCACTATGACCCAAACTGCGTCATAACCTTGCTGAGTCCTGGATAGACCCATTACAAAGTCCATAGAAATCTTATCTCATTTCTACTCTAGGAATCTCAATTACTGTAATGGTCCTGCTGGTTTCTGGTGTTCAATCTTCACTTTCTAACAAACTAAACGCCTTGAGACATATTCTGCCATATTTCTTTTCATTCCATACCACCAAACATTTTCCTTAAATCTTGATACATCTTAGTGGTTCTGGGATGGATGGTATACTTACTACTGTAAGCTTCTTCTAGAATCCTCTCTTTGATCTTTGACTCTCTTAGAATGCAAAGTCTGTCTCTAAACTTTATGTTTCCATCATCAGTCATATCACTTTATGTTTCCATCATCAGTCATATCAAAATCCTCTTGGGTTCCTAAAAAGATTTGCTCACTAATGTCCCTTAGAGCTTCATCCTTCTTTTGAGCTTCTAAAATTTGAATCCTTAGGTCATTTACTATATCCACTCTACTCACAAAGAGACTTTGTGGTATCACAATCACCGCCAGACTCAAATCCCTAAAACTATTGAGGAGTTCACTTTCTTGGACCATCATTCGGGACACATGTACAGATTTTTTACTTAGTGCATCAACCGCTACATTGGCCTTATCTGGATGATACCTTAACTCAAAGTCATAATCCTTTAAGTAATGTAACATCTTAATACCAATATCTTAATATATAAAGTATAGAAGGAGATACCTAGCATTACAATATCACTACATACATACTAATATGATACGTATATCCATAGTGTTCATTGGAAACATTACAGAGAGCCTTATGAAATGCGAAAAATACAACATCTATATCATAATGTATCAAAATACATATATATACAACATCAGCCTTAGCAAAGGCTTGAAGTATTACATAACTTTAAACGTTTCAAAAGAAATATTGATAGAAGCAACATTTATAATATAAACTATAAAGCTATTCTACTCTTTAGCTTCCTTCTTCTTCTTATTCTTTGATGAAGTTTCACCTGGAATTACATTATACACAGCGGGGTGAGAAACTACATTCTCAGTATGAGTAATCAAAACCAACATACATAACATAATAAATATAATCTTAACACATGCTAAGTAAAATATGTTTAAATCATCTACAAGGTCTAACTATAGCATCTAGATAAACTAAGTTAACATACATTTCATATATACATACTTAGTCTAACTTAGAACTAAGATGTTGAGCTTAGGAATACTAATTTAATGTATTTTCTTGTGGTAAATAGAGGAAAAACTCATCCTCGTGTCACACATATCTTGGTACACTGAGAAGTTCGGGCTAAATCCTTGTTCAAAAGAACCTTACAAACTCCCCACTTATCTCCCTTGGCCTTGGCACTATCGAGACATCAGGGTTATGTCCTTCCTCAAAAGAGTCTATCAGACACCCACCTATCTCCCTTGGCCTCCATGAATGGGCATCAAAGGATACTCACAAAATCAATACTACCAATCTTTCCCATCATACATATATCTAAACACCAATTCATCACTCATTACTCTTAAGTGACATACATTACCACTAAAGTGGTCTAAGGTGCTAGATACTAACCTAAAGCAAACCATAACTATTGAATGCTCAAAGGTTAACACTTTCTCATTCATACTAGGTAACAATTCCTCCCTTGAAATTATACCTTGTTGTGCCTCAACACACTTTAGGAAGCATATACTAATGATCCCATCTAGTTTAGAACTTCAAAACATCAAAAATAACATTTTTAGAGTTACTGGTGCTCACGCCGTGGCACCCTACCCTCAGGTTTCATTACTGAGCATAGCATTACTCTCACGCCGTGACATGACGTTCTTCATGCCGTGGCGCATACTACAAAATTCAACCCCATGCCGCGGCATGGTGTTCTAACGCCACAGCGTTCATAGCAGAACCTAGATTTTACAAAATTCTACAGAACCGTGTTACTGTTCCATTAGTTTTTTCTTAAATTTTGGTCATTCCAAATCAATTTCTAAGTGATTCTAAGTCCCTAATTAGTTCTTTAACACATAGGAATCATCAATCACAAACTTAAACCTCTTAATTTGGATTAATGCACCAAAATCATCTATAGGGTGACCTAACCCCTTTTTTGGGAATCCAATATCCAAATGACATGTTCTAAGCTTCTATCTTAAACTTATGCTATGAACAAGTCATAAATGACCAAAGAAACTCAATCATGCAAGCAAAACACATCAAACACCTTTAGAACTCAATTTGGCCTATTAAGCACCTTAAGTGCATAAATAGTGAAAAGAATGACAAGAAGTGAAATTAATCATAAAACCCCTACCATTGGCAGCTATGAAGAGATTCAAGCTTGGTTGGATCTCAAGCCTTAGCTTTTCCCTTGGCTTTCCTCTTTCTCTCTTCCTCTTCCTTGGTCATTGTTTCTCCTTTCTCTCTTTCTCCTTGCAAGTTTTCTGTTTTTGTTTTGTGAAGCAAAGAACTGTGAGTGAGGCTTATAAAAATGAAAATTAAAGACTCAAATGGCCTTTAGGCCAAAACTGATAAAATCTCTATCTGCTAAAAAACTCAGATATAGCTAAATCAAGATTTCTAGCTTTTAACAACTTTAAAATGAATACTAAGATTCATATAAAAAGTCATTTCACCATTATCTAAAATTTTCATATATTTATGACCTAGAAATAAATTATTCATATTTATTTCCCTCGTCTAAGCAATTAATGCTATTATCTGAGTCATTTTAAGCTACTTTTCACAGTTCGGGTTACAACTAAGTACCTAAACTAACTCAAATTATCACAAAATTAAACATGCATGCTAAGCAAGTCATATGCTACCGTTTGAACACATAAACAAGTCTAACATGTCATTTTAGGGTATTACAAATTCCATCCATTTTCTCTGCCTCATGTTTAGCTCTTTCTGATCGAATAAGTACTTTAAACATTTATGACCGCTGAACACCTCAAACTAGACTCCATAGAGATAATGCCTCCAAATCTTTAAGGCAAACACTACTGTTGCTAACTCCAAATCATGAGTAGGGTAGTTCTCCTCATGTGGCCTTAACTGCCTTAATGCATAGGCTATTACTCTCTTATTCCGCGTCAGAACACACCCTAGCCCCATCTTTGAAGCGTCACAAAAGACCTCAAAGTTCTCATGGGGATCCGGAATCACTAACACTGGCGTAGTAGTCAATCTCTTCTTTAACTCTTGGAAACTATTCTCATAGTCCAAAGTCCACTCAAAAGTATTGCTCTTTCTAGTCAACCTAGTCAAAGGCAGCGCTGACTGAGAAAAATCATTGATGAACCTTCTATAGTACCTAGCTAGGCCTATAAAGCTCTTGATCTCGGTCATAGTGGTAGGTCTCTCCCACTGCAACACGGCTTCCACTTTGCTAGGGTCCACTAAGATTTTCCCTTAGAAATGGTATGGCCCAAAAACTACACTTCCGTCAGCCAAAACTCACATTTGGACAATTTGACAAATAGTTTATTTTCCTTAAGGATGTCCAAAACAATCCTTACAAGCTGCTCATGTTCTTCCTTTGTCTTTGAATAGATAAGGATATCATCAATAAACAATTCCATAAACTTGTCTAAGTAAGGTCAAAAAACTCTGTTCATGTAATCCATAAACACTATTGGAGTATTCGTCAACCCAAAGGACATCACAAGATACTTATAATGCTCATACCTAGATCTAAAAGTGGTCTTAGGGATATCCTCTCCCCTAACTCTAATTTGATGATACCCAGATCTTAGATCAATCTTGGAAAACACTAAAGCTCCTCTTAATTGATCCATCAGATCATCTATTCTAGGCAACAGATATTTGTTCTTTATGGTTACCTTGTTCAACTTCCTATAGTCAACATATAACCTCATGGTAACATCTTTCTTCTTCACTAGCAATACTGGTGCTCCCCATAGAGAAACACTAGGCCTAATGAATTAGTTGTCCAACAACTCCTCTAATTGTTTCTTGAGTTCTGCCAACTCTAGAGGTGCCATCCTATAGGGTGCTATAGATATAGGTTCTGTACCTAGTACTAGATCTATAGTAAACTATATTTCTTGCTCTGGTGGTAACTTAGCTACGTTACTCAGAAACACCTCAGAGTATTCCCTCACCACAGGTATACTGTCTAGGCTCTGATCAACCTCTACATCTAATGAGAAAAGAAGAATATATCCTAGAGCTCCTTCTACCAAATAGTGATTGACCTGATTAGCATTAAGATAGACAGACTCAGAAGAAACAACTATGGTAGGAACATCAGATAAAAAAACTAAAGTCTTATCTGAACAGTTTAAGACCACCTGATTGGACGATAACTAATACATACTAAGAATGACATCTATGTCCACAAGGGGTAAACAAATAAGGTTTACAAAGAAGACTCTATCCTCGATCCTTATACAATAATCAAGACATACCTTTGAAGTTTTGACTGGCTTACTGGTGGGTGTGGAAATAGATAAGTCATATGGTAACTCTGACATAGGTAAATCCAACATCCTTACACAATCATAAGAAACAAAGGAGTAGGATGCTCCTGAATCATACATGACATTTAAAAGATGATTACGAATTATGCCTTTACCTTGGATGAGATTGGAAGACTTGGCCACCTTAATTCTGCCTAAAGTATAAACTCGTCCCTTGGCTAGTGACTTTAGGGTAGGCGTATCTTCCTTATTCAGAGGACAAAGCTTGGAGAAATGCCTCGGCTGCCCACATACGTAACACACAGACTAGCATACCAAGCACCTGCCTCCATGTACTTTCTTGCATTTAGTGTTGGTGTATGCCCTAGAGGCCGATACATTTTGTCTGTATTTACATACATTCTATTATGCTATTTTAATATATGAGGTATTTCATTTATTGTGTTCTTTTTAATAAACATAATAAAGTCCATAGAATAGTAAGTTTGATACTATAGGACATCAAGTGGATGACTTGATCGTGAGATCCTATTAGATAAAACACTATTCTTAAATGTCCCTAGACAAGTATTATTATTAATTAGGACAACAATAATGCATTGAGACTAGTATGTGCGTAGACTGATGACCACATCTTAGGGGTCATGGATATAAGATATCAAGTCTTCACATGGGTACATATTAGAGTATGATGTACTGGACTGACCCGCCATGAGAACGCTACATAGATTGTTACGTGAGTGTCATAAGCGATTCTCATAGTGACAATGGTGTATGTGGTTCTTTGAACTGAAATCACTACGATTCCTACATAAGGAGTTATGTGTTTTAATGCCATCAAACATCATTTGTAACAAGGTGATTATAAAGTTGGTAATTGGACATACTACGAATTATGCAGAGGGATGTGAGTGACCTAGATGGGATTTGTCACTCCTACATGACAGGAGTGATATCTTCGGGCCCCCTGATTGAGTGAGACTGTGAAAAGCATGGCTATGCTCAAATAAGTCAATATAATATATTGATCTCATTTGTTGTTACAAAGTCTACTCGAGTATCAGGAAACGAAGGATTGGATTATACAAGGGTGATGCATTCCATGCCTTGTGTTCAATCTAAATATCTTGACAAAGGGACTAAACGACACGGAAACATTGGTCATGGAAAGGTTATGTCAAATCACTAACATTCTTATTACTTGGGTAGCAGCGATATGTTGCTAGGTACTGCTCATTACTTGTAATATTAAAATGAGATTTTAATATTACTGCCAATATAGTGAGAACCTGCAGGGTCACACACATAGAGCAGACTAAAATTGGAGTAATAGATCCAAGTTGGACTCAGATTCAAATGTAGGTCAGACTCAAAACAGATGAGTCTAGGGTTACACAGCTTACCTTGCTGCTGCTCACACTCACTTAAGGCAGTCACTATTATAAATAGTACTACTAAAGGGGCTGCTAAGACATGCCTTACAGAAACCTAGCCAAACCTACAGAAAAAGTGAGTAAGAGAGTGACAGATTTCTTCTCTTCTCTTCGCAACTAGTACTGTGTGAGAGACGTGAGGCTCCTTCTACAAATGTTGGACGTTTGTGTGTCTGTTCATGTGGATACTGTAGAGACATTATTGCTATTACGGTGTTAGTGATTCACGTCACTTCCTTTTGATCACGCTTTAAGAGGTAAACAATTTTTCATATTATGGCTTTTTCGCATAGATCCTTGGTAGGAACTCTATTTTTCGCCAAGTGATGTATCCACGATTCCTAACATTTAGGACACCTCAGTATCTTAGAGTCCATCTTGTCTTTTCCTTTGGGGTTGCTTGCTTTAGAAGCACCCTGCTTATTCTTATCATCCTCTCGCTTCCTTGATAAGACGTCTTATACCCTTTCTTTTGATTGAGGGCTTTGAGAACTTGACTCCATAATCCTACACTTGTTAATAGAGGGAAAGCTCATCTTCATATCACACATACCCTAGCACACTGAGAAGTTTGGGCTGAATCCTTATTCAAAAGAACCTTACAGACTCCCCATTTATCTCATTTGGCCTTAATGATGGTGTACAACATCGAATGATACTCACAAAGATCAATACTACTAATGATTCCCATCAAACATATATCTAAACATCACCTCATCACTCATTGCTCTTAAGTGACATACATTACCACAAAAATGGCCTAAGGTGCTAGATATTTACCTAAGGAAAACCATAATTCTTGAATGCTCAAAGGCTTAAACTTTCTCATCTATGCTAGGTGATAATTTCCCTCTTTAAAATATCCCTATATATGCCTTAACACACTCTAGGAAACATATATATATGATCCTAACTAATCAAGAACTTCAAAACATCAAAAATAATATTTTTAGCCATTTTGGGCCTCACATTGTGACACAAGACTAGGCACGCCTGGCGCCCTGCTCTCTGTCTGCTGAAAATTGAAAACCTGAGCCTTACAGGTCATAGCACGGCGTTGGTATGCCACAGCACACTCAACAAATTCAAAATCACATCGTAGCATGGCATCCTCATGCTACGGCGTGCATAGTAAAAACCAGATTCTACAAAATTTTACAGAATCGTGGTACTATTCCATTGGTTCTTTTCATGGATTTTGGCTATTCCAACTTAGTTTCTAAGTGATCTTAGGTCCCTAATAAGTTCTTTAATGCATAGGAATCATTAATCACCAACTTAAACCACACAATTGAAATATGAACCAAAATCACACAAACTTTAACCTAAAGCCCCAAAATGAGTATCAATGGTCTAAATTAGATGTTCTAAGCTTTTAACTTCTACTTATGCTATGAACAAGTCATAAATTACCAAAGAAACACAATCATGCAAGCCTAACACATCAAACACCTCTAAAGCTCAATTTGACCTATTATGCACCAAAATGCATCAATGCTGAAAAGAGTGAAAAGAAATGAAGATAAGCATAAAACCCTACCTTTGGTAGCTGTGATGGTGATTCAAGCTTGGTTGATTCTCAAACCTTGGCCTTGCCTTTGAATTTCCTCTTTTCCTCCTCCTCTTCCTTGTCCTTTCTTTCCTCTTCTTTCCTTTCTTCTCTCATGATTTCTATTTCAGATTGTGAAGCGAAGACAACCGTGAACAAAGGCTTATAAAGAGAAACAAAAGACTCTTAAGGCCTTTAGGCCATAACTGGTAAATCACGATCTGTTAAAAACATTCAGATTTAGCTGAATTAAGATTTTAAACTTCCAATAACTTTAAAATAAATACTAAGATTCATTAAAATTGTTGTTTTTACCATTATCTGATATTTCCATATCTGCTACTAGTTAATCCGACTTTAAAAAGACAAAAAATATGCCTAAAAATGTCAAACTAACTCAATTTACCTTCAAACTTTAACCGTATCTTGTTTCATGCATTTGTGGCTTATAAATAAATTATTCATATTTATTTCCCTTGTCTAAACAATTTATGCTAAAATTTGAGTCATTTTAAGCTACTTTTCACGCTCTAGGTTGCAATAAAGTACTTAAACTAACTCAGTTTATCACAAAATTAAACATGCATGTTAAGCAAGTCATATGCTATCTTTTGAACACATATACAAGTCTAACATGTCATTAAGGGTATTACAGTTATAGCATGCGTTGATGAATAGATGGTGTTTTTTACCTCTTATATGTTGATGGGAGAGGCAGAAAGTTGGTAGGTTGATACTAGCAGATTGCTAGAAATAGTAGGTACCCAAATTACTTGGGAGGTATTTAGAATTGTTTTCTTGGATAAGTATTATCCCAATGATTTTCAGAAATCAAAAGAGTTAGAATTTCTGAGGCTTGAGCAAGGAGATATGTCTGTAGACCAATATATGACTAAATTTGAAGAATTATCTAAGTTATCCTCTTATTTTTAGTACAATCTAGATGAAGACTGGAAGTGTGTGAAATTTGAGGTAGGATTGAGAGAGGATATTCGAAGAACAGTAGGGCATTTGGAGATTAGGGACTTTTCTATTATAGTTAACAAGTGTAGGATTATAGAGACTTATGACTCTAAACCCTCACAAGAGCATAAATCACAGAATTCTTAAAAGAGAAAAAGATCAAATGTTGAGTTTAGAGAGGATATTTCTTGGTCCAAGTACCTACAGAAAATAAGTACAGATAGAAACTTGGGGACCCAAGTGTACAAAATGTGGCAAGAACCATAGTGATAAGGCTTGTATATTGGATCGGGTTATATGCTATACTTGCGATAAAACAAGGCATTATGCTAGAAATTGTACTCAGGGCCAAGGAGAGAAACCCAATCCCAAATCACAAACTAAGGAATAATTTTTCACTTTGAGTGGAAAAGAGACAACTTGATTTTCTGATCCGATATAAGGTAAGTGTATAATTAAAGATAAATTTCTTAACGGCTATGTACGTATAAAGGATAGGACTTTTCTTATAAATCTTATTTGTTTACCTTCTGTTGGTATGGATTGGTTGTCACGTGAACTATTGATATTATCTCAAATTCTTATAATAAAAAATTAGTAAGTATAGTTTAAAAATGTATGTATAATTAACATGAGTTGGAGAATAAAAAACGAAAAGTTTGTATTATGTTCTATTTTTAACTTATTAGGAATTGAAAATTTGAGAAATCTAATTGGAGAGTTTTAATGTCTGAAAAATAGAATGGCATAGCAATTCTTAGATGGGTATGTTGTCAAAGGCTTCAACATGTACCTTTAAGTGTTGAAATTTTATATGACAATGTTTTGTCATGTTTCTATATTGTACATGAAACTGATTCTATATTGGATTGCACATTTATTGATAAACAAATTGTAAAGTGAAAAGTGAATGGGGAGGAGAGTTGTTGAGTTATACTAATGTTTTGTTTAATATGAGGTATATGATTAGTGATGACTGAATGAAACCATTATTCTAATGTGATAGTTAATGACATTAAAATTTTGTAATGTTGCCTTTCATCTAGATTACAGGCTATTCTTATTTGCTATTTTTCTCTATATTTGGTGACATAAAGTGTTATTTGTTGGAATAACATGTTGATATATAAATTGTTGCTCTACTATTAATGAGGCTTTTGGACTAAAGTTAATTACGACTAATATGAAATTATGAAATTGGTTGTGACTATTTTATTAATGGTTTGATCATACATATATGTAGTGCTAATATTAAGAATTGTTATCTCAATGACTTTTATTTTATGCAACCAAGTGTAGTATAAATTTACTTATGTGTTTACTAGTTTAGTATAGTAACTTGTAATTCATTATTGATATTGTTTGTAAACCCACGAGCTATGATAATTTCATTTTGAATCTAGATTGTTTTGAATTGCTATATTGACCATTGAACATGAAGTGTGGTTGTTCCCTAGCTAACAAGTAAAAATTAAATCCTAATATTTTATTCATAAGAAGTTAGAAAATTGGTTGAAAAAATATGGAAAATAAAATTGGACACAATTACCTTAAACTCCGGAATACAAATAATATGAGTAAGTAATGATTTTAGTTCTAGCAAGTCATTTAGTTAAATATACCTCCCTAGGACCAAAGACGACCTTTATGGTTGTACCTTGATTAGAGTTAAAGAACTCAGAGAAAAGCTAATTCCACTGGTGAAGGAGATGGGATTGACTCAGAGGAAGCTACTTAGGATCTAGAATCTAGTATGATGTAAGACTACCTAGGGCTTTTCATATTAGGTAACTAAATTTTGAGGGCAAATTTTTAAAAGGATAAGAGAATTGTAACATTTCCTGTAACATCCTCCCTAACCTATTAGCCTTAATGATTGTTATAGAAGCTCGTTAACACTTGTGCTAATTACCTATTAATTATGGTGATTTTTGGAGTTAGTTTATGTATAATGCTATAACACAAGATGTGAAAAATAACTCATATTAACTCAAAATTTAGCATTGATGATGGAAATAAATTATGGAAAACTTATTTTTAGGTTACAAATAATTATAATGTGTTGTCGTAATTTTTAGGGAATTAAATGAATTAGTTTGACATTTTTAATAAATAGAATGCGTGTTTAAAGAGAAAAATTAAATAGGAAAGTAACTTGGAAAATTATGAGATATTGTGGAGATGTCAAATAGAGGATGAAGATTATTCTGTGAATGATTACAGGTTAAGACAGATACTTGTAAGTATATAAGTTTAATTCCTTAGGTTTATCTTAACTTAAGAAAGAGTAATAAAGCTTAATGACTATTAACAGATAGTTATTAAATGATGAGTATAGAAACTAAACGAAGTCCTAGAATTTTCTGTGACACCTATAGAAGTTAGAAAACTCATCAATGAAAAATCTAAGTATCCCTAAGAGATAAATCTCTTCCATTGAACCAAGACAACATAATAGTATTCATCCTTATCTCTTTTCTTTCTTTCCACCGCCTCACTTACTTCCACATTCTCACAAATTATTTCTCATTTTTCTCTTCACTCACACAGTTAGCAACAGAAGAGAGAAAGAAGAAAAAAAAAGAGAAAGGAGAGAAAATAAAGAAAACTCCATTGCCACATACTTCGAAACCTCACTAGGGAGCCTTCCAACACTAATCTTTCAAGGTTCTCATCAAGCATAACTCAAGTTTCAACTTTCAACTTCTATAGATTCAAAAGAGCCAAGGTAGGGGTTTTTGTGCAACTCTACTTTACTCTTTTCCTCTTCTTGCTCCTCAAATTTTGCATGAATGGATTGGTTGAGAATTTCTTATGAATTTTTTTTATAATGTATTGGTTGGATATATATATATATGATTGATGAATTTGAGGTTATATATATATATATATATATATATATATATCCTAAAAGATTTGAGATTGGTGATATATGGAATACTATGGATTGATTCTTATTGTCATACGTAGTGAGTTTTGGCTTGAGAAAGTATGTAAAGATATGAAGTTAACTTGATTGTAAATGAAAGGGGGGTATATCTTTGAGGTTGACATATATGAGAGTGATGAACCTTTAAAAATTCATATTTTTATGGTTCAAAAGTCTTGGGTTTTCATTCTCTTTTAATCTTTTTGATTGAGTTTGTTCTTAAGTTTATTTTGTTTTTAGTTTTTCTAAATTATGTTTTAATTGTGTGTTTTATTTATTTTAATAGGTAATTATGCATGGAAGAAGACTGCACGATTGCATGAGACAGACAAGCTGAATTTGTATTCTGGTGGTCCAGCGCCCAAACGCTTGAAAGCTAGCGCTTAGGCGCTAGCAAGGTAGAGGAGCAATTTTATTTCTGGTCATTCAATGCCTAAGCGCTGAAGACGCAGCGCCTGAGCACGTGTTACGTATCAAAATTTCAGGAAAGAACGCCAGCGCCTAGGCGTTGGAAACACAGAGCATGAGCACTGACCGCGTAACTTGTCACGTTATTTTCATTATAAATATATAAGTTACGTCAATTTCAACACACACTTGGACAGAACGCAACAGCCGTCAAGAGGCACAAACCCTAATGTGGTATGGGCGTAATTAGGCTTGAAGATTAGAAATTTTCTTCAACCTTTCCACCTTTCTATAATGGAGTTTGTCATATTCTTCCCTTTGTGTTCTTCTTTTAATATGTGTAACTAATTTCTCTTTGTTAGGGAGATGATGAATCTTGTTCTTCGATGATGTAACTTCTTTTATGGGTTTAATTTATGTTTATATTTCATGATTTACATGTTTATCTTTATTCTTAATACTTTTCTAAACCTGATCAATTTGGGAATGATCTTTTAGGTTGATGTATGATTTAGGAAAATTTGCATGAACCTAGAACATGTGATGAACACCATAATTTTTGCAATTGCTAAGAATAGACGTTGTAGGTTATGTGGTCTTTCTTTTGATTCCCTCGTTCTTAATAATGTCTTTCTATTTGGGGTTAGACTAAGGGATTAGTTAATTTTAAACAGTGTAAGAGAATTAATGTACCAAGGGATTGAGTATTAATTAATTTTTGGAATTGGCCATAAATTATTGAAATAGAACATAGTTAAACCAATATTTGAATGTGCATTTAAAGAGTTCAAGTGAAGTCTGAATCCTAACTCTTTAACATCATTATTTTTCACCCTTTGATTTATTGTTTGCTTACTTATATTTCTTTTTAATTGAATTTGCAACAACCCTCTTTTCGATAGCTTGAATAGTATTGATTTGACGAACTTAGTAATTGATAGCAGAATCCTCGTGGGAACGATACTTTACTCACTCTTTATTACTTTTGTCGATTTGGTACACTTGCCAATATCCACAAGTTTTTTGCGCCATTGCCGGGGATTATTGTTTTCAATATTAAATAATAGTTGAAGATACACTAATTTAAGTATTTTTCTTTCTTTTTGCTCTTTCTTATTTAATTTAATTTTTTTGTTTTTCATTTTTATTTTATTTTCTAATTTGTTTCTTTTTATTTCTTTTTATTTTCTTTGTTTATTTTTTAGTCATTTATTATTTTTATTTTCATTTTTATTTTCTTTACTTCACTCTAGTTTACTTGTTTGTTTGTTTATGCAAAGTTCTGTGGAGTCAGAAGAATTACTTTTTGATCCAAAGATAGAGAGAACAGTTAGAGCAAATAGGAAACCAGCTAGAGAAAGGAAGAAACTTGAAAAAGCAGAAGAAAAGATGGCGGAAGTAGTTGTAACTACAAAGCGAGGACGCACGTTAGCTGACTATGCTACTCCATCTACTGAGAATGTTTCTGCCAATATTGTGCGTCTTGCTATTCAGGCCAATAAATTTGAGATTAAACTAGCACTTCTACAGCTGGTGCAACAGAATCAGTTTGGGGGAGGTCAGGAAGAAGATCCAAACTTGCACATTGTAAATTTCTTGCAGCTCTACGATACTATTAAGTATAATGGCGTAACTGAAGATGCCATTAGATTATGGATGTTCCCATTTTCTCTAAGGGACAAAGTGAAGAGCTGGCTACAAGCCCAGCCACAAGGGAGCATCTCTACTTAGGAGGATTTGGTTGGCAATTGCTTGACTCGATACTTCCCTCCATCAATGTTTGTGAGGATAAGGAGTGAAATAGCTTGTTTCACTCAAAATCAAGGGGAGTCGTTATATGAATCTTAAGAGAGATTCAAGGAGCTATTAAGGAGATGTCCTCACCATGCATTTAAGGTTTGGCAGCAGGTGCAAATTTTCTATAATGGTATAAATCATCCTACCAGAGCTATGGTAGATGCATTTGTAGGTGGATCTTTGAATACTAAAACTCCTAAAGAGACTCAAGAACTATTTGAGACCGTGGTGACTAACGAATATCAGTTGCTTAGTGGGAGAGCAGTAGTCAAACAAGGAGTTACGGAACTTGGCACTCTTGATGCTTTACTTGCTCAAAACAAAAGTATTTCTCAGTAGTTAGCTAACCTCACCAAGCGAGTTGAGAGTATACAGGTAAATTCTATGAACCACTGACAACTGTCGAGATTACCAAATTTAAATCAATTTATAACCGATTTACCAAAACTACTTGTAGCATAAGGTAACACCAAGTCGAGCCCGTAGATCATTCTAATTATGAAGTCAGATTAAGAGGTTAATAAACAGAGGGGAAAAGTTTTAGAAAATTAAACAACAAAGAGCAATTAAAAAGAGTAAACAAGATTAGGAAAACAACCAATCCAAGAGAATTAACCAATCTTGATTTTAATCCATCCTTGATCTTTATAGATCCGTTCAACTATCAACCAAATCCTTGATCTTAGATCACATCAAGACGCCTCTCAATGATCCATGGATCTTCTACTAGAAATGCTTCTAGAATTTAATTAATTAAGGTTAGACAAATTAAGCATCTATCCAAAATCTAAATTAACTTAAAAACCAAGATCCAACCAAGCTAAACATTCATCAAACACCTTTGATGCATTATTTAACCTCTGAATTCATCTCTTGGCACATGATAATTACGCAATTAACATATGCAAATCCCAATCAAATTAAGCATTAAATCAGAATTTAAACAAGAAAAGAAGAGAAAGAGAAACTTGATTAATAGATGAATGTATAGCAATTAAAACAAGATCTCAAGATTAATCATCAAGCTTGTCAATCTCTTGGATTGATTAAAGAAGTTTAGCTCTCCATAGCCATCACCATTGGAGAACCTTCAAGAACCATACAAAAATGAAAATAACAAAGAGAGAGGAGGAGAGGAAGAGAAGAAGAGAATTCTCCAAAAATGAAAACACTAAAACTACAAGAACCAACTACAAATCACACCCTGCGTAGAAGCTCTCCCCTCTTTCTTTACAAATCTGATTGCTCTCCTCTTAATCATTCACAAAGAGTCAAAAATAATTCACCCACTCTTGTTAATTATTCATCCATTATCAAAGTATGTCTCCCACCTTCCATTGAATTATTTTCTCATTATGAAAGTGTGTCTCCCACCTTCCAATGATTCCTCCATTTTTTCCACGTTGCTATCTTTTCAATTTCTGTCATAATCTCAAATTCAAATCAAGTCCATCAGATAGCCTTTGAAGTAAGCTTTCCAAGGAGTACTCATATGCTTAATTTGGGCTTGAAATGAGTGAGATATGCCCAAAATAGTGAAGGTGTGTCCAGAATTTGTAACAGTACCACTGGTCCAACTTCAAGGCTGTATTTGACCATGTAAACATCCGAATCTTCCAATTTGACATTTCACAAAACTTGGAGATATTTTTCTCATCTTTCCTAGCATATAAAGAACATCAAAATCAGAGATCTACAACTCAAGTTATGGTTAAAATACTGAACCACTGTCAATATGCATTAAAATCCAAAAATTTTGCTTTAAAGCCCAATTCAATCCAATGATCTAAATGAGTGCTAAGATCACTTAATTACAATCTGGACATCATTAATAAGGTAATTGTGTAGATAATTAATATGTTAAAAATCATAATTATCAAATACCCCCACACTTACTCCTTTGCACGTCCTCGGGCAAAACAGAAAAAAATAAAATAAAATAAAATAAAATAAAACTGACTCAAAAGTTAAACATTCTAAAAGACTCAATTTCTAATAATATTTAAGAATGAAGAGCAATTAATAATTCAAGTAATCAAAACATTCATGAGGTAACACATCTTCACATCTCAAATCAACAAGCAAGGATACTTCAATTGAAAAACATGAGTAAAGAATGATAGATCCTCACAGAATTCACTCTCAATCTCTCAAGTATTTAAAAGGTAGGTATTTCACTCAATTCAACCATAAAAATTGCACTACCATAAGCTTGCTTATCTTCTACTTCTCCACTACTCAAAACACATGCATACACAAATCATGAGGACTTTATTCAAGGTTGTAGTGAGGTCAAGGTAACAGAAGAGGGTAAAATGGATATGAGAGGATAAATACCAAAGAGAATAAAAGCAAATGAGAGCTGAGTTCAAATAACAAGCATAAAAGTTCATCCCAACTCTAATGTATAACCCTTTACATATTCATTTCTCAATCCTTTTCTTTTTTTTTTTATATATATATATGAACATAACTATATACATACATTTTTTTTTTCTCTTTTTGTTTTTTTTTTGTTTTTTTTATTTTAGGAACTCTTTCCTTTTTCAACAACCATTTTGTACACACACCCCACACTTGTTCAAAAACTCATCCATTAACCAAGCTAATGTTCTTTTATTCCCTAAGGTAAAGTAAGAACACGATTTTTCATTTAAGGAACATAATGAGCTAGAAACAAGGAATGGTCAAATAAGCTCAAAGGGGTTAAATAAAGGAAAATATACAAGGTTGGCAAGAATCAGAAAATTTTCAAGAAGTCAAAAGAGTGCTTGATATCATATTGAAAACAAGGTTGGCTATTTGGTTAAACTAGCTAAGAAAGAAGGCCTCAATCATATTCATGCATGCAAGTGAAATGTAGCCTCAAAAAGAATCAAAGCAAGTTCTAGATTGATCATTAACATGAGTGAAAATCACACAAGAAAGAAGAGAATGGCATAAATGTTGAATCCATCCATTAGGCTCAAAATCTCACAAGGTATGCATCCATCAAACTCAATTCATCAATTCAATCATCCATAACCAAGCATATCAGTTCAAGAAGGGAGAAACATTATTCAATCATGCAATGAACCTTTTTTTTTTTTTGAAATTAAGAAATTTTTTTTTAAAAAATGCTAAAATCTCTCCCCCACACTTAATATAAGCATTGTCCTCAATGTGAAAGAGAGATATAGAAAAGAGCAACACAACCGATAAGAAGTGAATCAACGCCAAGCGTAAAAAGAAGCACACTGTCAGTGCCGCATCAGATCCTGAAAAGAAATCAAATCATAAAACTTTAGTACTTCTACAATTTAATACTAATTATTTACTACCTAAAAACACTTACTTACTCGCCACCAATTAAGATGCGTCTCAAGAGTAAATAATTTACTCTTTACTTTGTCATCCCTAACTACTAAATTGATGACAAATACAACAAACATATTAACAAACACAATTTTTTTTAATTTTTTTTCTTTTTTTTTTACAACAACCATCCTTCCCCCCCAACCAGATCACAACATTGTCCTCAATGTCAAAACATAGATAAGTAAAGGATAGAATATATTACCTGTTGCTGCAATTACTGAAAAGGAAAAAAAAAATTCACACAAATTTAAACAAAAACAAAGTATGATAAATAAAACCAAAGCTTGTAATTATTTAAATAGTTGGAGTGTCTTGGCTGGCTTTCTTTTCACTTTGCTTCCTTCACCACTTCCTTCACCGCTTCCTTCGGACCAATCTATCTGAGCTGTTACTGGATCAGGTTCATAAACAAATGCTTCTAATTTATCAATCAATTCAACAATAGTAGAAGCAGAGATAAGGAGTTGTCTTGCTGAAGGTGTGACAAATTTCTGTTCCACAGCATAGTCAAGAAAATATAACAAAAGATCAAAGAAATTATTAACATTCAGCAAACCTATGGGTTTATGGTGGATGTTCAGTTGAGCCCAAGAGACAATTTGAAAAATTTCTTCCAAAGTACCAAAACCACCTGGTGAGGCTATGAATGCATCAGAATTTGCAAGCATTGTCTTCATTCGTTCATCCATAGATGATACTTGAAGCTCCTCCTCAATTGTTTTTCCAATGATATTCTGTTGAGCTAAAGGTCTAGGAATGATACCTAAAACCTGACTGCCTTTTAAATGAGCAAAGACAAGTGATACTGACCTTCATTAACCCAATGTTGCCTCCCCATATACTAAATGAATTTTCCTCGCAAAGAAGTGTTCGACCAAGAGTGATTCTTTGCGTCTACATACTCTAAACTCTTCCCATAAGTTGACCCACAAAATACACAGATATTGGTAAGTCTACGAACAGAAGAAGAAGAAGCTCCCTCCATTTTACACTCACACTCCCTTTGAATGATTTTAAGTTGAAGGAAAGTGAAGGAAATGTAGTGTTTAAATAGGGAAGAGAATAGAAAAAGTAATGATAGCACCTATATGGGTAAGTTGGCTGTTGTCAGAAAAGTTTGATTTTTTTTTTTGACTTCAAGAAAACCATCAGGGTAAAGAAGTCTAGAAACCCCCAAAGGATCCCATCCAAAGGATCGTCTGTCCAAAACCAAAATTTAACAAAATCATACAAAGATAAAATAATAAAAACAAATGATTACATACCTTTATGTACAGGTTTCATGGCAGATCTTTATACTGCACATCATGAGTGCTTGATAATACCAAGACGACTTAGCCAATCTGGGCATTCTTCTCCCTCCCGCTTGTGGGATATTTTGGATTGAGCTACGATGCCACTAATTAAAGTGCGTAAATCGACAGCTACCACCAACGACCACGGCCAGTGAGAGGTCGTTGAAGAGCCCATGGCATTAAATCACAGGATCCAGCTCAGAGGCATTGTCACGCGAGAATGCAAACACGGGACGCTTCTTTCTGTCCATCAACAAGCGAGCCTTTGGTTAAAAACACTGGGAATACTTGCGCGGCTCTCTGCAGAGCATGGCACACGAACTTTTTTTACCGACCGACGTGCGAAGGTCCACCCGAGTCAATGACAGGTTTGCCACTCCACTGGTAGGGGCTCCTAATCTAATTAAAGACCAAGTACAACAGAAGTTTCGCCCTTTTTTTTTTTTTAGAAAAATGTACAAGATAATATATACATGTTGTTGTGATTGTGGCTCACATCTTCCTCTGATTTCACGTCTAGAAATGGCTTAAACGCCTTCTATGAGTTGAGGATAAGCTTCCCATCCAATTTTTTTATAAATTGGCAAACAGGGTCTTTTTGAGTCAGATTTCCAAGACTATAACGCTCTTGTTCGTCTTTGAAGAGATTCCACAAACTAAGAAGGTCACGCTGCACAACTCCACAAGAATGCGTCTCAAGAGTCAATAAGATATTATCTAATGACTCCTTACTCAGTCCATTCTTAATGAAGAATATTTTATCTTCTCTGTTTACGGAAACCATCCCCAAAGAGTGACATCGTGTGTTGCAATTCCATCGTGCACACTTGTAACAAACTTTCATTCTTTTTGCTCTTCTCCTTTTTGAAAATGAACTTTTACCGAGACCAAGCATGTATGGGACAAATGAATCTGAAGATTCACCAGCTAAACGAACCTTTGCTTCGATTATCCAGCGTATATCTTCTGGGATGCCTTATACATTAACAATCTCAGTCTTTCACACCTAGCTTCATAGACTTTTGTTAGAGCATTTAGAGGGAGAGAAGGAAAATGTTTTCTTAGATTTGAGAGAATGACATTCATTTTGAAAGGAGAAAAAGGGTTCAGTTATTTTGGGAAACTGAAAAATAAACCGACTTGAGAGTCACGGAGTACCGTATCCGCCACTTAACCGGTAACACAAAGAACTCAAGAACTTGGTTTTCCAGGAATGGTTGAGTCTTTGGCCATTAACTTTAAGCGCATTACCATTCCTAGGATCCTCAATATCTACGGCCCCACGTGTTTGACAACCAAAGAACCGCGCCAACTAGATCTCAATTTTCCAAGGAGTAGGTGAGATGATAATCTCAAAGCAGAACTTTTGTTGACCAATTTCCTGACTTTTGCAAAAGGTGTAAATGACCTTGCATAAAGTAGGCCAATAAAATCCATATTGCAAGATTTTCGCAGTTGTTAGTGTCGTTGAAGAAGAAAAATGACCTCCACATGCGTCCGAGTGACAAAAGTCAATGACACTACTTACCTCATTGTCGGGTACAAATCTCCAAAAGATTTGATCAGGACAATAATTGAACAAATATGGGTCATCACAATTTTTTTTTTTTACCATAATCAAAAACTTTTTTTTTGTTTTTTTTTTGTTTTTTATTTGTTTTTTGTCCATTGAGGCGACATCTTACTTATCAAGTGGGGTAGACGACTTCTTGCAAGTGGACCTCCTCCAAAATATCCTCTTGAGCTCCCTCATAAAAAGGTTTGAGGCGATGTCCATTAACTGTGAAAGCTTTTGTAGTAGTCTCACTTGTAATCTGCACAGCACCATAAGAAAAAATCTTAGTAACAACAAATGGACCAAGCCACCTAGATCTGAGCTTTCCGGGCATGAGTTTGAGGCGGGAGTTATAGAGGAGAACTTTTTGACCAATCTTAAATGTTTTTCTCATGATCTTCTTATCATGGAAGGCTTTGGTCTTCTCTTTATAAAGTTTGGAACTCTCATAAGCCTCTAAGCGGATCTCCTCTAATTCCTGCAACTGCAGCTTTCGCTCCATGCCTGCTTGATTTAGGTCCAAGTTACACCTTTTTACTGCCCAAAATGCATGATGCTCAATTTCCATTGGCAAGTGGCATGCTTTGCCAAAAACAATCCGATAAGGAGACATCCCAATCGGAGTCTTATAGGCGGTCCTATAAGCCCATAAAGCATCCTCAAGCCTTTTGCTCCAAATCCTTTTCGTTAGGTTGAACTGCTTTTCAAGTATCTACTTGATCTCTCTGTTAGAAACCTCGGCTTGCCCATTAGTCTGGGGATGGTAAGGTGTAGAAACTCTATGCAAGACTCCATACTTTTTCATCAAGGCTTCCATGCTTCGATTACAGAAATGCGAACCCTGATCACTAGTGATGGCTTTTGGGACTCCAAACCTGCAGAAAATATGTGATCTAACAAAATCCACAATAACCTTGGAATCATCAGTCCGAGTGGCTTTTGCCTCCACGCATTTAGATACATAATCCACAGCAATCAAAATGTAAACAAAACCAAATGACACAGGAAAAGGACCCATAAAATCAATACCCCAAACATCAAATATTTTACAGAACAACAAAGGTTGTTGGGGCATCTCATTCCTACGAGAAATATTCCCTGTTCTCTGGCATTGTTCACAAGATTTACAAAACAAATATGCATCACGAAATAGAGTGGGCCAATATAATCCGAGTCCAAAACTTTCCTAGCAGTACGAGTAGGTCCAAAATATCCCCACAGTGCAAGTGCATGACAAAAACTAAGAAACGAGAATCAAACTCATGATCAGGAATACATCTCCTAATGACTTGGTCACTACAAAATCTCCACAAATAAGGGTCATCCCACACATAATATTTTGACTCACTTTTCAGTTTATCAATCTGTGCCTTAGTGAAATGTGTAGGTAGTGCTCTAGCAACCAAGAAATTAACCAAATCTGTAAACCAAGGGATGTTACCTTGCATCTTGAAAAGTTGCTCATCAGGGAAGGCATCATGGATAGGAACAGAATTTGCCTCTCTCTCAATCCGACTCAAGTGATCTGCCACTAGGTTCTCTGCTCCATTCTTATCTCTGATATCAATATCAAACTCTTGTAAAAGCAACATCCATCTAATCAGTCGAGGCTTTGCATTGGGCTTTTTCAGGAGAAACTTTAAAGCTGCATGATCTGAAAATACAACCACTCTAGAACCAAGCAAATATGATCGAAATTTATCTAAAGCAAAAACAATTGCTAAAAGTTCCTTTTTGGTTGTAGTGTAGTTAGCTTGTGCAGCATCTAAAGTCCTCGAAGCATAGGAAATGACATGAGGTACCTTGCCGACTCTCTGTGCAAGGACAGCTCCCAATGCATAATTAGAGGCATCACACATGAGTTCAAATGGGAGTGTCTAATCTGGTGGCTAGATGATAGGTGCACTGGTCAATGCTTGCTTTAAGTGATTGAAGGCATCCTTGCATCTCTGGTCAAAGTGAAACTCTACATCCTTTTGTAGCAAGTTGGACAATGGAAGGGCAATTTTGCTAAAATCCTTTATGAACCGACGATAGAAACCTGCATGACCAAGGAAAGAACGAACCTCCTGCACGCATGTGGGGTAAGATAGGCATGAAATGGTATCTATTTTTGTAGGATCTACCTCAACACCCTTGCTAGATACTATATGCCCTAAAACTATACCCTATTCTACCATGAAATGACATTTCTCAAAATTCAGGACAAGGTTAGTTTCAATGCACTTATGCAAAACTCGATCCAAACTATCCAAACATGCATCAAAGGAAGAGCCATAGACAGTAAAATCATCCATAAACACATCCATGCAACTCTCTAAAAATTCAGAGAAGATACTAACCATACACCTTTGAAAGGTTCCCGGAGCGTTGCACAGACCAAAGGGCATTCTCCTGTATGCAAATGTTCCAAATAGATATGTGAAAGTGGTTTTCTCTTGGTCTTCTGGGGATATATGAATCTGAAAATAGCCCGAATATCCATCCAAGAAACAGTAATGCGACTTGCTAGCCAGTCTCTCCAACATTTGATCAATGAAAGGCAATGAAAAATGATCTTTCCTAGTGGCCTGGTTAAGCCGCCTATAATCAATGCACACCCGCCAACTGTTCTGGATACTTGTGGGAAGGAGCTCATTGTTCTGATTTACAATTATTGTGACTCAGCATTTCTTTGGAACAACTTGCACTGGGCTCACCCATTTACTGTCAGATATGGGATAAATAATGCCAGCTTGCAGTAGCTTGGTCACTTCCTTCTTCACCACATCCAGAATCAAGGGATTTAGTCTCCTTTGGGGTTGCCTCACTGGCTTGGTATCTTCCTCCAATAAAATCCTATGCATACATGTGGAGGGGCTAATACCAGGAATGTCTGCAAGTGTCCATCCAATAGCACGCTTATGTTGCCTCAAAACCTGCAGCAATTTTTCTTCTTGTTCAGGTTGCAGATTCTTAGCGACAATCACTGGCAGCTTCTCACCATCTTCCAAATATGCATATTTAAGATGGTCTGGCAAAGTCTTTAGCTCTAAGGATGGGGGATGCACAATAGAAGGCAGCAAGCTATTTGAAACAAGCAACTCAGCAGCATTAAATTCGACATAATTTTGACTCATATTTTCATATGCTGCATCAGTCAAATAAGCACTTGCATCATCACTCATAACTGCATAAATCTCAGCACATGCAGCACATGGTTCAGTATCACAGCTAACACATATATCACAAGTGACAGAATCCAGAAAGTCAGCAATATCAGGGAATTCAACACTCATATCAGCATAAGTATCATCAACCATCATTTCAATCATATCAACATAAAAAACTGAATGCTCCTCAAGGGGATGTCTCATGGCATCAAAAATGTTAAACTGTACCACATCTTCACCAAATTCCATAGAAAGGGTGCCAGCATGCACGTCTATCTTGGTTTTGGCTGTCTTGAGGAATGGTCTTCCTAGAATCAATGGAGCATGATTTGTTGAAGACTCATCTTCCATGTCCAGAATGTAGAAGTCCGCTGGAAAAATCAGCTCATTCACCCGCACTAACACATCTTCCAGCACTCCTGCAGGATGAGCAGTGGTCCTGTTTGCCAACTGAATCACTATACCAGTGGGTTGTAAGGTGCCAATGTTCAAAGACTTATACACTGACATAGGCATGACATTGATAGAAGCACCCAAATCTAGCATTGCATGGCCAAATCTGGAATTACCTATAGTGCAAGGGATTGTGAAAGTTCCAAGATCTTTACATTTCTTTGGCATGCTTGGCTGAATCATCGCAGAAACATTTCTGCCCATACTGACTTTCTCAGTACCCTTAAGTCTTCTCTTGTGAGTACACAACTCCTTGAGGAATTTGGCATACTTGAGAATTTGCTTGATTGCATTTAGGAGGGGAATATTGATTTCCACCTTCCTGAATGTCTCCATGACTTCCTTTTCCATTTCTGCTTGCGCTATCTGCTTAGATTGTGTCACTCTGTTTGGGAAGGGTAGTGGAATGTTCAAGTATGAATTCTCTGCACATTTTTTCTGGACTGGGGCATCATGCGAATTTTGTTGTGTCTGATCAATCTCTGGTTGCTGCAATGGTAGCTCTGGTTGTGGCAGACTAGGACCATCAATTTCTTTGCCACTTCTCAAGGTAATGGCACTTACATTGCCTCTTGGTTAGTTCTTGCCATTTGTTTGTGAAGGCAATTGGCTTGATCCTTGGCTTTTCAATTCACTCACGGTGGTGGCCGGTGCCCAATCGAGTTTGCGGGTTCGAATGGTGGCATTGACATTTTGTTGGGAACCGAACATTATTTGTAGCCATCTGTTTCATCAAATCTTCTAATGATGGCTCGGATGGAGTGGTTCTTGAACTTGGCAACATGAGGGGCTCTCGCAATGTGTGGCTGCACGTTTGTTGTTGTCGAATGCGGTGGTTGGTATTTGTTGCTAGGACCTACTGACTTGGTATCTAAATTTTGCTTCTTTGTTGGGGTTGTTGTTCTTGACCGTAATTCCCATATCTCAAGTTAGGATGGTCCTTCCAACCAGGGTTATAAGTATTAGAAAATGGATCATATCTTGGCTCTTTGGGACCGTGATATTGAGATCTACTAGGAAAAATGCCAGCTGCTGCAACTGACTGTTCTGGAAACGCGGAACCACCATCCTGAAGTGTGGGGCATGCATCAGTAGGATGAGATGAGCAAGAGCAAATGCCACACACCCTTGCAGGTTCTTGTACAGAACCTGGTACATGTTGTCCCACTGCTAATTGCCTCACCAAAGAAGTCAATTCATCAAGTCTATGTTCCATTCTCTGTTGATCTACATGAGACGATTGAACTTCATTAACTCCTCTGGTTGAGGTAAGGACTCTTGTGCCAAATTGTTGAGCATTGGCTGCTATATTTGTGTTACCAAGTGGCCTCAATACTCAAGAGGGGGGGTGAATTGAGTAGTTAAAAAATAAGTTCACAAATCTTTCGCAAATCGTTTGACAATCAATTTTCGTTGAAGCTATTGAATGATCAGAGATAATTGAATAGATGAGTTAAGCACTTTTACTAATGAACGTAATAGTCAAGGAGACAATATCCAAATAAAACAATGAAACAAAGTTGCACAAAGATAAACAGAGGAGAGTTTAGAGAAACAAACACAAATCGTTTATCCTGGTTCAATCACTACTCCACTTGTGATCTACGTCCAAAGTCCCAAGCAACACCTTGAGATTTTCCACTATATCTTCAAGCTTCAATGGGTGCTTGAAAAACCACTACAACCTTGAGCACTCAACAAGGTATGGGATACCTCACCCAAAAGCTTGAGCCTCTATTTTCCAAGGGATACCTCACCCTTACAATACTTGAGGGATACCTCACCCTCACTAATCGAAAGTATAAGATTGAAATAGAAGAAGCTCTCTCTAGAGCAAGTGTTTACAAATTGAAGCTCTAATATGCTCTCAAAGATTTTTCACGTTTTTAGTCAGAAAACAGAGCAAGAAAAGAATTTAAGAATTGATTCATGTTTTGAAGTATAATGATCAGCTTTTTGGTTCAAGGTGTAGTAAACAAAGACCCAACTTGGGTATTTATAAGTTTCTCAATTAATAGAGCCGTTGGAGGTAGTTGGGCATGCATTTAATGCATTTAATATAGCCGTTGGACGTTGTCAGGATACGTGTAATCGATTACATATCTCAGGTAATCGATTACATAATTGTTCCAACGTACTCTGAACTTTCTGGGCTCTGTGTAATCGATTACATTCTTGAGGTAATCGATTACATGGCTTCTGACTTTGCTTGTAATCGATCACAATGCTCATGTAATCGATTACATGACTTCTGACTTGCTTAGTAATCGATTACAATATCCTTGTAATCGATTACATGGCTCGTCGAACGTGTTCTTTGAGTTTCTGGGTTTTGTGTAATCGATTACATATATTGTGTAATCGATTACATTTCTTGTCGAACGTGTTCTTTGCCTTTCTAGGGCTTTGTGTAATCGATTACATATCACGTAATCGATTACATACCTGACTTGCTTGTAATCGATTACATTGTTCATGTAATCGATTACACAATGTTTGATGTGTAATCGATTACAAACATTGTGTAATCGATTACATTTGCCTTTGAACACATTTTTCAAGTCCAATAACTCTTGTAAGTCATTTCCAACACCTCAAGGTACTTGTTTAAACATAAATCCTTTTAAGAGTGTTAGATTTAAAGTTTGAAACTCAGGTTTTATTGAAAGCCATGTTTATCTTTGAAATTTCCCATTTATTTTGAAATCATATTTATTGAAAAACCATTTGAGAAATCTTGAGAGCATTTAACATTAATGTCCTAAGTCTAAATAACTAATTAAACCTTTGTGTCTTTCTTTCTTTGATCTTGATTTTTTCCTTTTGTGCTTGATCTTCTCTTTTGCTTTTGTTATCATCAAAAACCTTTCGACATGCCTTAGAGACATAAGCATTCACATTCTCCCCCTTTTTGATGATGACAAACTGATCATAGGAAAAAGAAAGAGTTTTTGCATTTGTATATCATAGTCATTTAGTTACAATGCTGTCCCCGGAGATTATGCATGATATTGGGTTAGATTTTGTATATGAAAAGCTTAATAACTTAAAAGTTCAATAACTCCCCCGTACTCATGCAACCTTTAATTACATTTCATTTTTCCTTATTTTCTCCCCCGTTGGCATTATCAAAAAGACATAAGCATTAAAAAAAATGGACAGCATGACAGTTATAGTTCATGATTCCCAATTGTTTGCCATAACAGAAAAGCCACAAAGATCAGTCCAAGCAATATTCCAACAGCCAACCATTCAAAGTGAAAACACGTTTATGTATTAATAATCAGCATGTACAAATAAACATGTCACAACCAGTAGGCAATAATCAAAAGATAACCATAAAGGTATACCAATTTTATATAATCAGAGTTAAAAAACAAAAATAAGTACAAGGTGGAAAAACAAATCAAGGCATAAGGCCAGGATCACTATCAGTGTCCTCGCTGTCACAAAAGACATCACCCTCTGGATCCGCAGCAGAGTCTCCTAGATCAATGTCATCATCGCTGGGCATAAGATCATCGTCAGAATCCAGAAGCGCCTCATCATCAGCAGGAACTCCAGATGGACCAGCGAAGGATATGGGATCCGGAGGGGCGAGAGGATGTGGGGGGTGCAGCAGCCAGGACTCTCGGGAACGGGAGGTCCACGTAAGAGGGATCGAATGGAGGCAAGCTCCGGTCCGAGTAGTCCATCCTCGGCTCAAGATGGTCGATCTTTTGCTCTATATGATCCATGCGCGTGTTGACGTTGGCGCTCGGGTTGCGCATCTCTTGGAGCGAGAAGATCAAGAGAAGCTGGGAGCAGGAGCAGAGGCGGATCCGAGCCCCCTCATCATCACCGTCATCGGATCGTGATGGATATGGCCAAATGTGCCATGAGTAATGTAATGCCACCTATCCTCCATCTTGTAGAGTGAAGCTTCTTCGAGTATGCGCCCAATTGATTGGGGTCCCTTGGAGCTGGTGTCCTTGGACTCTTTAGTCGCCGAAATGCGACAAGTACTCAAGGATTGTGGTGACTAACATGGCGAAGGGGAGAAAGCAGAGTTCTTCTTTTTCTTGATGTCCAAAGCATATCTTTGTAGAATGTAGTATCCCAGTTTATTGGGTGCCCTGTGGTCATTGCCCATAATGCCACTACATCGTCCTTGAGGACTTGGGAGTAATTCCCTC
The DNA here is from genome assembly GCA_029884595.1 of Ormosia semicastrata. Taxonomy (NCBI): domain Eukaryota; kingdom Viridiplantae; phylum Streptophyta; class Magnoliopsida; order Fabales; family Fabaceae; genus Ormosia; species Ormosia semicastrata. The sequence goes on from JAQQTO010000060.1 coordinate 76,411,762, forward strand.
CTCTAGGAATCAATCCACGAACCAAGAGGTAGGGGAGGACCCTGTTTTCCATAGTGAGGCCAGTGGCCATTATTCTGCGTCTAGGATCACTGGGGAGGTGGTAGCCGGTCCTAATCAAGGAGAGAAGATACCTTGTGCTCAAACTCATACCAGACTTTGGCATTCCCACAGAAGTGAGCTCCATCAGGAGTGAGCTTGGTGAGTCTATACCACTCTGCCATGGTTAACCTGATTTGTTGCTTTTTCACCTCAGAGATGATGCAATTATCTTCAACCTTCAGGTTAGCATAAAACACTCGGACAAGGTTAGGGTAGATGGCCTTCTCTATACTTAGGAATCCCAAGAAGCCTAAGTTTTCTATTGTCCTAAAGCTCTCTAAGGGTTCACTCTCAGAAGGTGATGGGTAGATACCTGGGAGAGATGATTTTGCGAAGCTGGAAGTTCTTCCGGAACAACTCAACTTTCTTCACGGTGGAGAAGTGCCTCGTGAGGTCCAACCCAGAGATATTGCGTGTAGAGCCACCAGAGGAACCTCCAACAGCAGCCCCTGTTCTTGGGCGCTTCGAGCGATGGGAGGATTCAGCCATTGATGAGAAAGAGAAGCAAGGGTTGAGTGGTAAATGGTTGGGGATGAGTGAGGAGAGAGAGAGGGACGAAATTAGGTTAGAAAAGTGGAGAGGGTGTTCGTGAGAGAAGATGGGGAGATTTGGATGAGGGATTTGAGGGGATTTGATCGGTGGGTTATGTGGAGAGGGGATTTCCGAGATTGAAAGAGGCGAAATGATGGGTTTTGATGGAGATTTGAGTGAGAAATGAGAGGTTTTGAGATCCGAGGTGCGTGGGTGCGAAGGAGAGAACGAGGAAGATGAACAGGGGCAAACAGAAATGACCACTACTGCGCGTCAGAGCCTTTTAAAAAACCCCGTGTAATCGATTACATTTAGTGTGTAATCGATTACATGCATCCCAGTGGGTATGTAATCGATTATATTTTTGGTGTAATCGATTACATGCTTCTGGTAGGTATGTAATCGATTACATTTTTAGTGTAATCGATTACATGCTTTTCTGGAACCTTGTAATCGATTACATAGATGATGTAATCGATTACTGAAGTTCTCGAGTTGGTTGTAATCGATTACAAAATGTGTATGTCGATTACATGCATGAATCTGTGTAATCGATTACAAAGGCATTGTAATCGATTACAAGACTCTTTAACTCAGATTTTGCGTTCCAAACAGCATATAATCAATTTTAATCCATCCAAAACAGTTTTAAAGCAACTCAAATCAATTCAAATCATCATCCAAGCATATAGACTAATCACATTATGATTCAACTCATATAATTGATCAAAATTATCATGTTTACCAAGAATTTCACCCTTTTTGGTGACTTTTGAGGTTGTTGAATTTCTTGTCAAAGTTGGACATGAGGGAGCACTGCAAAATAATTTAGGGAAACCTCCGACGCTCAAGTTAGTATGGGATTCAAATATATATAATGAAAATTCAGAGATTGTGCTTGTGAAGGTGGCATAATTATGCGAGAAAAACGCAAGCTTAGGCTTTTGTTTTAGGATTATGCAAACAAATATTTAATTTATGCATGAATGGTCCAATATACCCATTCGTTTCTAATGAGAAAAATGCTTCTTTTGCAAGGGGTTTGGTGAAAATATCACTAATTGCTTAGTTGTTTCAACAAATTCAAGTATGCAATCACCTCTTTGAACATGATCTCTAATGAAATGATGTCTTATTTCAATATGCTTAGTTCTAGAATGCAAAATGGGATTTTTGACAAGTTAATTGCACTAGTATTATCACATTTTATGAGAATGTGATCAAGCTCAAGACCATAGTCCAAGAGTTCTTGTTTCATCCAAAGGACTTGAGCACAAGCCAACTCCCACCGCAACATATTCAAACTTCACTGTGGACAATGCCACACTATTTTGTTTCTTCTTTGTGCCAAGAAACTAGTGAGCTTCCTAGCAAGTGGCATGTCCCACTAGTGCTCTTTCGATCCATTTTGCATCCGGAAAAAATCAGAATCGGAATACCCAATAAGACTACATGAGGCACCCTTAGGGTACCATAAACCCATTTGTGATGTGCCTATTAGATATTTCATTATTCTCTTAACATGAGACTTAGGTGTGATTCCTTAGGATTAGCTTGATATCTAGCACACATGCATACACTAAACATTATATCGGGCCTACTTGCAAAGTGAGATAAAGGAGTGAGCCAATCATACCTCTATATTTTGTAATTTCTACCGATTTACCTCCTTCATCCTTGTCCAAATAGCAAGAGGTGCCCATAGGAGTAGCCATATGCTTGGCATTGTCCATTCCAAACTTTTTTAGTAGCTCCTTGCAATACTTGGATTGGCTTATAAATGTTCCTTCTTTTGTTTGCTTGATTTGTAGACCAAGGAAGAAGTTGAGCTCACCCATCATGGACATCTCAAACTCACTTTGCATAATATTTGAAAATTCTTTACAAAGAGAGTTGTTAGTAGCTCCAAATATAATGTCATCAACATAGATTTGAACTAGAAGAATGTCATGCATTTTGTGTTTTATGAAAAGAGTGGTGTCAACTTTACCTCTAGAAAAGCCTTTTTCTAAAAGAAATTTGCTCAACCTTTCATACCAAGCTCTAGGAGCTTGTTTCAAGCCATACAAAGCCTTTTTCAATTTAAAAACATGGTTGGGCATTTCAAAGTCCTCAAAACCAGGAGGTTGTTCTACATACACCTCTTCTTGTATAAAACTATTTAAAAAGGCACTTTTGACATCCATTTGATAGAGTTTGAAATCCATGATGCAAGCATATGCAAGTAGCATTCTAATGGCCTCTAATCTAGCTACGGGAGCATAAGTTTCTTCATAATCTATGCCTTCTTCTTGATTATATCCCTTAGCTACAAGCCTAGCTTTATTTCTTATTATTAAACCCGTTTCATCAAGTTTGTTCCTAAAGACCCATTTGGTGCCAATTATAGGATGATCATTGGGCCTTGGAACTAATTCCCAAACTTGATTCCTCTCAAATTGGTTTAGTTCTTCTTGCATGGCCAAGATCCAATGCTCATCATTAATGGCCTCATTTATGTCTTTAGGTTCAACTTGAGAGACAAAGGCTAGATGATTACATGCATCTCTAAGTGAGTTTCGAGTGATTACCCCTTTTGATACATCACCTATCACCTTGTCAAGAGGATGATACCTTGAAGTCCTCCATTCCTTGGGTAGATCCGAGATTTTAGAATTTTCTTGCCATGAGTGATCAAGGAGTCTCTCTTCTTTCTTCTTGGACTCTATCTCTTGATTTTCCAAGTGCGTCTTTGCCAAGATTTCTGCAACATCATCAACAAGTTCCTTTCTTGGCACATTTGGGTTAGTTTCATCAAATGCAACATGTATGGATTCTTCTATGGTCATAGTTCGTTTATTATAGACTCTAAAGGCCTTGCTATGGATAGAATAACCAATGAATATTCCCTCATCAGATTTTGCATCAAACTTCCCCAAGTTATCCTTTCCATTATTCAAAACAAAGCATTTACATCCAAAGACATGAAAATGTGACACATTAGGTTTCCTTCCTTTGTACAGTTCATATGGGGTTTTCTTTAAAATTGGCCTTATTAGGGCTCTATTCATAACATAACAAGCGGTGTTAACCGCATCAGCCCAAAAGTACTTAGGAAGATTGGCCTCATTGAGCATAGTTCTAGCCATTTCTTCTAAAGATCGATTTTTCCTTTCTACAACACCATTTTGTTGTGGTGTTCTAGGGGCAGAAAAATTATGCTCAATGCCATGTTCATCACAAAAAGTTTCAAATTCATGATTTTCAAATTCACCACCATGATCACTTCTTATGGATGCAATACAAAAACCTTTTTCGTTTTGGATAACTTTGGCAAGTTTTCTAAATGATTGAAAAGCATCATTTTTGTGAGCCAAGAATAATGTCCATGTAAATCTAGAAAAATCATCCACAATCACTAATGCATAGTAATTCCCACCAAAGCTCATAGTTCTAGAGGGTCCAAAAAGATCCATGTGCAAAAGTTGTAAAGGTCTAGAAGTTGAAACTATGTTTTTAGCTTTGAAAGAGACCTTTACTTGTTTTCCTTTTGACATGCATCACAAAGTTTGTCTTTTTCAAATTTGAGCTTTGGAAGACCAATTACTAGTTCTTTAGAAACCAATTTGTTTAAGTGATCCATGTGAATGTGAGCAATTCTTCTATGCCATAACCATGAATCATTTTCTCTACTCATAAAGCATTTAGCATCATTTGAGGAAATGTCATCAAGACTAATCATATATATGTTATTGACCCTATGACCAACAAACTTAACTTGCTTGTCATCCTTTCCCTCAATTATACAACAAGAGGAATCAAATATAACTCTATTTCCTTTATCACACAATTGACTAATACTAAGTAAATTATGTTTAAGTCCTTCAACAAGTAAGACATTATCAATAGATGATGAAGGGATCTTACTAACTTTGCCAATTCCAAGAATCTTCCCTTTGTTGTTGTCACCATATGTGACATGACCATGTTTCTTGTGTGTAAGGGAGGAGAACTTGGAGCCATCACCGGTCATGTGCTTGGAGAACCACTATCAAGATACCAACTTGAGCTCTTGGTCTTCAAGCACACCTACAACACACATTCAAGATTTAACTTTTGGTACCCAAATTGTTTTGGGTCCTTGTGTGTTAGAATTAGGTATGGTGCCTTTAGGGACCCAAACCCTTTGATTCCAACCTTGGTGTTTATGTTCTTTCTAACATTGCAAGTGGATGCACTATGCCCTTTCCTACCACAATGAAAACATTTAACAAAGGGGCTACTTGAAGTTTTTGAGGAAACAAAGAAGTTCTTATAAGATTTTTGATGGTTGTTTGGATTAAATCCTAAACCGGCTTTTTGGAAAACACATTTTTGTCTCCCTAACAACACATTCAAATTGTCTCTTCCAAAAGTGAATTTTGCAAGAGTGTTGTTCAAGTCTTCAATTTCTTTTTCAAAAGCTTTGCATGATAAACAAGGTAATGATATGGATGCATTTTCATGTGAGGAACAAATCATGCATGATGAATTAGCATCTATGAGTCCTAAAGTCTCATTTTCAATTTTAAGTTCATTTATCTCCTTGGTTAAAGTAGAAACTTTCTTTGTCAATAGGGAGATTGTTTTATTGGAAGACAAAATCATTTTTGTGAGCCTCAAAGATTCATCATGCAATTCTTGAAAGGCATCTTGCAATTCATCATAAGAAGGTGGAGGTTCTAGGTTAGAAGAGGTTACCTCGGTGTCGCTTTCTCCACTTTCTTCTCCTTGAGCCAGGAGGCAAAGATGGGCTTCCTCATTTTCAGAATCATCGGAAGAGCTTAAGTCATTGTCCTCCCAAGCTATATATGCTCTTCTTCCTTTCTTTTCCTTGGAGGGTCTTTTCTCAAACTTCTCCGTCTTCTTGAGATATATAGGACACTCCATTTTCATGTGCCCCGGTTTTCCACATTCATAGCATTTTGGAGGAGTGGAGGATCCTTCTCCTTTGTGATATGCTTTCTTTTGAGGAAACGGTGGTCTTCTTTGAAATCCCTTTTTCTTCAAGAATCTTCCGAATTTTCTCATAAGGAGACTAAGATTCTCCTCACTTAGCTCAATATTTTCAGCATCCTCTTCACCATCTTCATCATCATCTTCAAGTATGGGAGAGGTGGCCTTGAGTGCAATTCCCTTCTTCTTTTGTCATGTTCTTCATTTTGATTGAGCCTACTTAGTTCCAGCTCATGCTCTTAAAGTTTTCCGAATAGGGTGGCTAGAGACATGGTTGATAAATCTCTTGATTCCGCAATCGCATTACCTTGGGTTGCCAATTCTCGCTTAGACATCTCAAGACTTTGTTAATAAGATCCTCATTAGGAAATGTCTTTCCCAATGAGATGAGATGATTAACAATATGAGTAAATCTCTTTTGCATATCTTGAATACTCTCACCTTGATTCATTCTAAACAATTCATATTCATGAGTAAGAGTGTTTATTCGAGATCTTTTTACCTTACTAGTACCTTCATGAGTTACTTGTAGGGTATCCCACATTTCTTTTGCGGTCTTACAATTTGACACCCTAAAGAATTCATCATACCCCAAAGATGTGGTGATGATGTTCTTGGCTTTCAAATTATATTGAACCTTCTTTTTATCATCATCGGTCCAATCACTTCTAGGTGTATTAATTGTCACACCATCCTTAGTTTGTGTAGGGACAAAAGCACCATTTTCAACTGCGTCCCACACATCTAAGTCAATAGCTTCAATAAAAATTTTCATCCTTTCTTTCCAATAGGCATAGCCATCCCCATTGAAATAAGGAGGTCTATTTATAGAAGAACCTTCATTTGAAAAACCATTTGAAGCCATCACTTCTCTTGAAGCTGCTAAGCTCTTTATACAAGAGTCTAGCTCTGATACCATTTGTTACCAAGTGGCCTCAATACTCAAGAGGGGGGGTGAATTGAGTAGTTAAAAAATAAGTTCACAAATCTTTCGCAAATCGTTTGACAATCAATTTTCGTTGAAGCTATTGAATGATCAGAGATAATTGAATAGATGAGTTAAGCACTTTTACTAATGAACGTAATAGTCAAGGAGACAATATCCAAATAAAACAATGAAACAGTGCACAAAGATAAACAGAGGAGAGTTTAGAGAAACAAACACAGTCGTTTATCCTGGTTCAATCACTACTCCACTTGTGATCTACGTCCAGGTCCCAAGCAACACCTTGAGATTTTCCACTATATCTTCAAGCTTCAATGGGTGCTTGAAAAACCACTACAACCTTGAGCACTCAACAAGTATGGGATACCTCACCCAAAAGCTTGAGCCTCTATTTTCCAAGGGATACCTCACCCTTACAATACTTGAGGATACCTCACCCTCACTAATCAGAAAGTATAAGATTGAAATAGAAGAAGCTCTCTCTAGAGCAAGTGTTTACAAATTGAAGCTCTAATATGCTCTCAAAGATTTTTCACGTTTTTAGTCAGAAAACAGAGCAAGAAAAGAATTTAAGAATTGATTCACGTTTTGAAGTATAATGATCAGTTTTTGGTTCAAGGTCAACCGTAAACAAAGACCCAACTTGGGTATTTATAAGTTTCTCAATTAATAGAGCCGTTGGAGGTAGTTGGGCATGCATTTAATGCATTTAATATAGCCGTTGGACGTTGTCAGGATACGTGTAATCGATTACATATCTCAGGTAATCGATTACATAATTGTTCCAACGTACTCTGAACTTTCCGGGCTCTGTGTAATCGATTACATTCTTGAGGTAATCGATTACATAACTTCGACTTTGCTTGTAATCGATCACAATGCTCATGTAATCGATTACATGACTTCGACTTGCTTAGTAATCGATTACAATATCCTTGTAATCGATTACATGGCTCGTCGAACGTGTTCTTTGAGTTTCGGGTTTTGTGTAATCGATTACATATATTGTGTAACCGATTACATTTCTTGTCGAACGTGTTCTTTGCCTTTCGGGCTTTGTGTAATCGATTACATATCTTGTGTAATCGATTACATAACTCCTCGACTTGCTTGTAATCGATTACATTGTTCATGTAATTGATTACATGCTTTGTTTGATGTGTAATCGATTACAAACATTGTGTAATCGATTACATTTGCCTTTGAACACATTTTTCAAGTCCAATAACTCTTGTAAGTCATTTCCAACACCTCAAGGTACTTGTTTAAACATAAATCCTTTTAAGAGTGTTAGATTTAAAGTTTGAAACTCAGGTTTTATTGAAAGCCATGTTTATCTTTGAAATTTCCCATTTATTTTGAAATCATATTTATTGAAAAACCATTTGAGAAATCTTGAGAGCATTTAACATTAATGTCCTAAGTCTAAATAACTAATTAAACCTTCTGTCTTCTTTCTTTGATCTTGATTTTTTCCTTTTGTGCTTGATCTTCTCTTTTGCTTTTGTTATCATCAAAAACCTTTCGACATGCCTTAGAGACATAAGCATTCACAATTTGCTATCAAATCTCTTACTGCAGTAGGGGTTTTATCCACCAATGCACCTCCAGATGCGGCATCCACCATACTTCTATCCATCTAAAAGCAAGCCCTCATAGAAATATTGAATCAAGAGTGATCACTAATTTGATGGTGGGGACAACTCAAACACGACTTTTTGAATCTCTCCCAATACTCATGCAATGTCTCACGAGTCATTTGCCTTATACCACAAATGTCTTTTCGATGGCGGTACTGCTGGATGCGAGGGAAGAACCTCTCCAAGAATAATTTCTTCATATCATCCCAACTCGTGATGAGAACCTGGTGAAAGGTAGAAACGACCAATCCTTGGCTACATCGAAGAGAGAAAGGGAATGCCCTCAACTTGATATGCTCATCAGAGATTCCATGTGGCTTCATGGTTGAACAGACCACATGGAACTCCTTTAAGTGCTTATGGGGATCTTCACCTATATGACCATGAAACTTGGGCAACAAGTGTATCAATCCAGATTTTAACTCGAAGTCAGCATCAAGATTAGGATATTGAATGCACAAAGACTGGTAAGTTGCATCAGGAGCAACAAGTTCTTTAAGGGTCCTATTTTGCCTGTTATCGCCATGATTTTAGAATCACTTAAGATCTCAAGTGCGCTTTCAGATTCAATGTCACAACTAAATTCAGACTCAATTCTTTCACTTAGCCTATGAGTTCTAATCAACCTATGCAATGTTCTATCAATCTCAGGATCAAATTCAAGTAAGATATCAGGATTAGACCTAGTCATGCATTAATCAAAACACAAAAATAAAATAAAATAAAATAAGTAAACAAGTAAAATACACTAGACAACTCTAAAAATATACCAAAATAAATATAATTCACCTATCTAAATATTTTTAAAAATTATGGGACTTGTACAGCATAAAAACTACACAAAAATGAAACTAAAAAATGTAATAAAAAATATTAAAAAATTAAAAAACTGGTCTAAACGATGGATTTTGGAAAAAACAGGGGTGACCTCACAATATATTGTGAGTCTTATTTATTAGGCCGTTTTCCTTCAACTGACCAAGTTTCAACACATTCTGGGCACATTTTCTGTCAGTACGAAATTCTGCAAAATGACCCGTAATCACCCATTTTCTCCTAAAAATCACCAAAACACAGCAACACAAAGGTTAGTGAGGGATTAGTAGTTAAATATACTCTTAATAAGATTGAACAAAATCAGAATGATCCCCGGCAATGGCGCCAAAAATTTGACAACTGTCGAGATTACCAAATTTAAATCAATTTATAACCGATTTACCAAAACTACTTGTAGCATAAGGTAACACCGGGTCGAGCCCGTAGATCATTCTAATTATGAAGTCAGATTAAGAGGTTAATAAACAGGGGGGAAAAGTTTTGGAAAATTAAACAACAAAGAGCAATTAAAAAGAGTAAACAAGATTAGGAAAACAACCAATCCAAGAGAATTAACCAATCTTGATTTTAATCAATCCTTGATCTTTATAGATCCGTTCAACTATCAACCAAATCCTTGATCTTAGATCACATCAAGACGCCTCTCAATGATCCATGGATCTTCTACTAGAAATGCTTCTAGAATTTAATTAATTAAGGTTAGACAAATTAAGCATCCATCCAAAACCCAAATTAACTTAAAAACCAAGATCCAACCAAGCTAAACATTCATCAAACACCTTTGATGCATTATTTAACCTCTGAATTATCTCTTGGCACATGATAATTACGCAATTAACATATGCAAATCCCAATCAAATTAAGCATTAAATCAGAATTTAAACAAGAGAAGAAGAGAAAGAGAAACTTGATTAATAGATGAATGTATAACAATTAAAACAAGATCTCAAGATTAATCATCAAGCTTGTCAATCTCTTGGATTGATTAAAGAAGTTTAGCTCTCCATAGCCATCACCATTGGAGAACCTTCAAGAACCATACAAAAATGAAAATAACAAAGAGAGAGGAGGAGAGGAAGAGAAGAAGAGAATTCTCCAAAAATGAAAACACTAAAACTACAAGAACCAACTACAAATCACACCCTGCGTAGAAGCTCTCCCCTCTTTCTTTACAAATCTGATTGCTCTCCTCTTAATCATTCACAAAGAGTCAAAAATAATTCACCCACTCTTGTTAATTATTCATCCATTATCAAAGTATGTCTCCCACCTTCCATTGAATTATTTTCTTATTATGAAAGTGTGTCTGTCTCCCACCTTCCAATGATTCCTCCATTTTTTCCACGTTGCTATCTTTTCAATTTCTGTCATAATCTCAAATTCAAATCAAGTCCATCAGATAGCCTTTGAAGTAAGCTTTCCAAGGAGTACTCATATGCTTAATTTGGGCTTGAAATGAGTGAGATATGCCCAAAATAGTGAAGGTGTGTCCAGAATTTGTAACAGTACCGCTGGTCCAACTTCAAGGCTGTATTTGACCATGTAAACATCCGAATCTTCCAATTTGACATGCACAAAACTTGTAGATCTTTTTTTCATCTTTCCTAGCATATAAAGAACATCAAAATCAGAGATCTACAACTCAAGTTATGGTTAAAATACTGAACCACTGTCAATATGCATTAAAATCCGAAAATTTTGCTTTAAAGCCCAATTCAACCCAATGATCTAAATGAGTGCTAAGATCACTTAATTACAATCTGGACATCATTAATAAGGTAATTGTGTGGATAATTAATATGTTAAAAATCATAATTATCAACCACCAAGTGTTAATTTGTGATTTCTGTGGAGGTAACCATGCTAATGGTGGATGTGAGGCAAGTAATTTTGATTTTATTTCTCAAGAGCAGGTAAATTATATAGGCAATTCTTCTAGACCCCAAAGTACTCCATTTTCAAATACATATAATCCAAGGTGGAGGAATAATCCCAATTTTTCTTAGAGCAATCAAACAGTACCATTGAATCCTCAACCAGAGAAAAAGTCTCCTCTTGAGATTGCACTTGAGAAACTTTCTATACAGATCTCTGCTTTTGTGCAACAGATTCTACTTTTGTGGAGGAAACAAAGGCAAATTTTTAGAATCAATAAGCTGTTATTAGAAATTTAGAGAATCAAGTGGGGCAGATAACAAAATAGCTTCAAGGGAGACCTTCAGGCACTTGTCCAAGTGATACTGTAGTTAATCCAAAAGAGCAATGTCATGCAATTACATTGAGAAGTGGCAAGACTTTCGAAGGACAAGTTAAAGAAGCACATGATTCATCAGGAATTGAAAAAATTGATGTTCCTGTTACGGATGTCTCAACTCAAGAGTGCTGTAATGAAGAAGCTAAAGAGGAATAACCAAAGTGGCAGAGGAAAAAGAAGGAAAATGAGCAAAATATGGCAATTGACCTTTCATTATATGCTAGACTTCCGTTTCCTCAAAAGGTTAAAGAAGGAGAACCAAGAGAAGCAATTCTCAAAGTTCTTAGATGTCTTCAAAAAGCTGCAGATTAACATTCCTTCTACTGAAGCACTTGAAAAGATGTCATCCTATGCAAAGTTCATGAAAGATTTTCTCTTAAAGAAGAGTAAACTTAAGGAAAATGAGACTATAGCACTTACGGAAGAGTGCAGCGCTATAATTAAGAGGAAACTGCCACCTAAATTGAAAGATCCAGGTAGTTTCACCATTCCGTGCATTATTGGCGAGTTGACTATTGAGAAAGCTCTATGTGACTTAGGGGCTAGCATCAATTTAATGTCATTGTCAATTCTTTGCAAGCTTGGGATTGATAAAGTAAAGCCAACTACAATGTCTCTTTAATTAGTTGATGGGTCAATCAAACATCCATATGGTATAGTTGAAGATTTGTTAGTAAAGGTGGACAAATTTATTTTCCTAGTTGATTTTGTAATTCTAGATATGGATCAGGATGCTGATATTCCTTTGATTCTTGGAAGACTATTCTTAGTTACTTCAGGAGCGTTAATTGATGTACCTAGAGGAGAGCTCGTTTTGAGGGTGGATGGTGATCAGGTGACTATTAATGTTTTCGATAAATCTGCATTGACGTCAGATCTCTATGCCTCTGTCAAATGCATTCAAGATAAGCCTCTACAGGATTTGGCTAGTAAGAGCCTTTCATCACTAATCAATGTTGATCTTCCCATTTTTAAGATTATTGATGAAAAGGATAAAGGTCCCCCTCTCTTAAAAATTGCTAGAATTGAAAAAGATCCTCCAGTTTCCACTGATTTATTGCAGATTGATTCCAAGGTCAGTGAACAAGTATGGAGGCAAAGATCTGATAAAAGAAAGGTGTCATCTTACTTCCCTTACTCCAAGCCACCTTGATGAGTTAAAGAGACAACGTCGAGCTAATGACATTAAACAAGCGATTTTTGGGAGGCAACCCAAATTTTCTTTCTTTTCCTTCACTCTTTAGTTTGTTATTTGTTTATTTTTATTCAATTAGTTATTTGTTTTTGCTTTTATTTCATTATTTCTTGTTAACTAACATTTTTCTATTTTTGTTTTGTAGTTAGCCAATGTTGATTCGGCTTAAGTGCCTCCCTGAGTTCGGAACCTTTGTAGGGGGATGTATATAATTGTCGGCTGCCAAAAAGAATTTTTCTTTTCCTTTCTTTAATATTTTATTTTCATATTTTTTTAATTTTATTTTGTCATCATCATCCATATTTTGTTTTGAGTCATTCTATGCATACTGGTTTGTTGAATTGAATATCTAATTATTGCTTGAATTGTGTATTGATGTAATTTCTTGGGATGTCGCATGAGAATTAATGAGTTATGTTTGTCTCTATTGCTTTGATTGTGTATGGATGTTCTTCCCATCTTTATGTTTGATAGACCTTAGAATTTAATTGCATGTCAAGCATAAAGAAAGTTATGGGATTGCATGTGTGTGGATGATTTGCGTCTAGAAGTTGTTTGATTCTCTCTTGAGGTGAAATCCTAGGCAGTGCATGATCAAGGAAATGATTATGGCCTTCTTTGGACCGTTTGAGCTTTTCAAGTCAACCTGTGAACACAGTATATCCTTAGGTTCCCTTTTGCAGCCTTGTTATTGTTTGGCCTTTATTTCTTTTCTTTTACCCACATTTTCCTTTCCCATACCTACATGAAAAAAAATGAATTTCCCTCTTACATAACCTTTGTTGAGTGCATATCTTATATTATTTTATTTTTCAAGTCTTCTTTATTTTTGTACATGAAGTTTTGTGGAGCTAAAAAATTTCAAAAAATATAAAAAAAATTCAAAAAAAAAAGAGAAAGTCTACCCAAAGTATTGCAAAAAAATAAGTTTGGGGGTAGAGATTGTTGAAAAAGAAAAGAAAGAAAAATAAAAGAATGACGTGTTGTTTCTTATGCTTCGTTTTGCACTTGTTCAACATTTTGAGGCTTGAATTTTGAATTGTGCTTGATTTTGTATCTCGACTTTTGTTTTCATTATCCTACTACTTTTTTCTTAACCCATACCCTTGGACTTATATTACAAGTTTGTAAAGACGTTTTTGATCTTTGCTTATGTGTTGTTTGCATTGATGGAGAGAGAGATGAAGAACAACTCAATGGATGTGGGTTTGATGTGCACTTGCAGTTTCATAAATCTATCCGGGCTTGTACTTTATGAAGAGATTAGGTCTTGTGATTACCATGCAACATTGATGATAAGTTTTGATGATAACAAATATGAAGATAATGAAGAGATCAAGTTCAAGTTCTTCAAGTTTAGCTTTAGGACTTAGGATCTCTCTTGTACAGAGCTCTCATAGGATATCTCAGTGTTTAAGTCAAAAGATCTAAAAACATGTTTTCTCACAAACTAAATTAAGGTTTTAATTTGATCAAAGGGTTTGTGAAAATCAGAAATCACCTAATCTGTTTTCTAAAGGTGTTTATCATGTTTTCAAATAGAGGCATTCGAATAACCTTAGAGGTATTCGAATACAATCTCTTAAAAGCCTTAAAAAAAGGTGTTTTATTCAGAGGTATTCGAATACCTCATAATAGTATTCGAATAACGTGTCTCTAAAATGCCTTCTGAAACGTTTTTTCAAGCAGTGGCATTCGAATACCTTGATATGGTATTCGAATAATGTGGGTCAGAATTGTTTTTTTTTTTATACTGATATAAGTGGTATTCGAATACCACAATAAGGTATTCGAATAACCTGAGCTTAAACTGTTTTTATATATTCTGATATCTGAGGCATTCGAATACCATAATAAGGTATTCGAATACCCACGAGTTTCTGGTTTTAAATTTTGAATTTGATACGCAAACGTATTTTGCATTTATTATGCATTCAATTTTTCCCAGCGGAGTTTTCTGATCAAAGGCTCTATAAATAGAGACCTTCCCTCATGGCTGACACACACCAATCCCTGAAATTATTTTTTGGCTATGCTAAAATGCTGTTTACATAATTCTCTCTTTCTCTCTGTACTCTTTTGGTAAAATTCTGAGATATTGTTAGAGAGCTCTATAGTGCTTCAATTTGTATTACTTACTCTGAGTGAGAGTTTCTCTTCATCTATTTTCTGATTTTTTGTATCGAGGGTGAGGTATCCCTCAAGGTTTGTATAAGGGTGAGGTATCCCTTTAGGCTGAGACTTTAGCACAAGGGTAGAGTGTCCCTGTGTGTGAAAAATGATCTATTTTGTAACGGTAGCAAGCACCTATTGAAGCTTGTATACTTAGTGAAAAATCTCGATTTTCGAGGACTGGACGTAGACCACAAGTGGGTTAGTGGTCGAATCAGGATAAATACTGTGCCTACTTCTCTTTTCCCTAATCTCTTTATTTTATGCAATTTATTTTATCTTTAGCATTTACTTTTCATTTGTTCTTTATTGTTTCTTTTCTTCTTCTCATTCCTTCTGTGCATTTATTTATTAAGCTTTTGATATTCGTTTTCATTAAAAGAGGTTTTGCGAAAAAAGTTTTATACTCAATTCACCCCCCCTTGAGTACTGGAAGCCACTTGGTAACAGGTCTTTCATTCATGTTTTTAAGAAGTCATTTATACATAATAGTTGCATGTGAGAGACGATGTAATAATTAGATTGTTCATGTGTGATACTTTGAAATTAGATTGTGAAGCAATTTCTGAGGATATGAATGATTTTTGATAACTGGTATTGCCGTGTTTGAGTCTGTGTGTTTTGAGTTCTTATTTATTTAGTCGTTTTGTTTTGTTTTCTTTTTCTTTTTCTTTTGCTTAAGGACAAGCAAAAATCTTAAGTTGGAGGAGTTATGAACCTTTAAAAATTCATTTTTTGTTCAAAAGCCTTGGGTTTTCATTCTCTTTTAATTTTTTTGATTGAGTTTGTTCTTAAGTTTATTTTGTTTTTATTTTTTCTAAATTATGTTTTAATTATGTGTTTTATTTATTTTAATAGGTAATTATGCATGGAAGAAGACTGGATGTTTGCATGAGGCAGAAAAGCTGAATTTGCATTCTAGTGGTTCAGCGCCCAGACGCTTGAAAGCTAGTGCCTAGGCGCTGAAAATGCAGCGCCTGAGTGCACGTTACATATCAAATTTTCAAGAAAGAACACCATCTCCTAGGCACTGGAAACACATCGCCTGAGTGTTGGCCGCATAACTTGTCACGTTATTTTCATTATAAATACATAAGTTATAACAATTTCAACACACACTTAAATAGAATGCAACAGCCGTGAAGAGGCACAAACCCTAATGTGGTGTGGGCACAATTAGGCTTGAAGATTAGGAATTTTCTTCAACCTTTCCACCTTTCTACAATAGAGTTTGTCATATTCTTCCCTTTGTGTTCTTCTTTTTTCATGTGTAACTAATTTCCCTTTGTTAGGGGAATGATGAATCTTGTTCTTGGATGATGTAACTTCTTTTATAGGTTTAATTTATGTTTTTATTTTATGATTTACGTGTTTATCTCTATTCTTAATGCTTTTCTAAACCTGATCAATTTGGGAATGATCTTTTGAGTTGATGTATGCTTTGAGAAATTTTGCATGAACTTAGAATATGTGATAAACACCATAATTTTTGTAATCACTAGGAATAGACGTTGTGGGTTATGTGGCCTTTCTTTTAATTCCCTCGTTCTTGATAATGCCTTTCTAATTGGGGTTAGACTAAGGGATTAGTTAATTTCAAATAGTGTAAGAGAATTAATATACCAAGAAATTAAGTATTAATTAATTTTTGGAAATGGCCATAAATCATTGAAATAGAACATAGTTAAACCAATATTTGAATGTGCATTTAAAGAGTTCAAGTGAAGTCTGAACCCTAACCCTTTAACATCATTGTTTTTCACCCTTGATTTATTGTTTGCTTACTTATATTTCTTTTTAATTGAATTTGCAATAACCCTCTTTTTGATAGCTTGAATAGTATCGATTTGATAAATTTAGTAATTGATAACATAATCCTCGTGGGAACAATACTTTACTTACTCTTTATTATTTTTTTCAATTTGGTGCACTTGCCAATATCCACAACAGAGAGCTAATTCTTGTTGTAGAAATGCACTTGATATTCGATTATCAAGATATGATAATCGATTATCAATTTCCAAAATGCTATGCTCATGAGTGGTAATCGATTATCAAGTGGTGACAATTGATTATCAACTTCCAGAATGCTATACTCGTGGGAGATAATTGATTATAAAGTGGTGATAATTGATTATCAACTTACAGAATGTCAATACTGACATGTGATTATCGATTATTAAGAGATGATAATCGAATATCATCTTACAAAATGCTAATGCCATTATGTGGTAATCGATTATCCAATGTTGGTAATCGATTATCACCTTACAAAATGTTTAGTAGTGGATATTAAGTAGTACCTAGATAGACACATTCTGATGATTTCCTCCTTGCACAATAATATCAAAGCATGTTGGAGCGGGGGGTGGGTACCTGCAAATGGACTTCAATGCTTAAGTCATACTGTGCACAAGAAAAGGTTTATATTGTAAGCAATAAGTTACCTATAGAAGGTGAATAAGTCTGATATTTATAGAGTGCAATTAGGGTTTTGTCTTCCTTAATTATAGCAAGAAATCCCTATAAGATCATAACACTAATACTGTAGCTATGAGCAGTTTGAGGTAGTTATAGGCGCTATAATTTCGTAAGATCATGATTAGCAGTTACAGATATTTTAGGATTTATCCACTGCACAAATCTCACAATCTTGATACAGATGCCCAATGTCACGGTCCGACGTACACAATACCGAGGTCTCGACAATGTGTCGCTAGTGCTTAGTTGGGATGTTCATGGTAGACTCTGGTGGTATGCATGCCGGGTTGATCCACTAGACGTGGTCCAAATCACGGTCCAGAACAATTACCCCCAACTTGGCGCTAAGATGGGACAACTAAATGTCAAGATACTTGAGTTTTGATAAGAACACAAGGCACACAATGGACAAGGGGATCCTAGATAGAGTTAACGATGGATCTTGCGATGTTTTCCCAATGGGTCGAGGTCCGTGATTCATCATAGTATGCATCTGGGGTTAACGTGTAAGGTCAGGATCTGAGTTGGATCACTCTACTTACGTCATCATTTAGCTATCTGAGGTCTACCATATGTTGCCCCCATGTTTAGTTCACGGGGTCTTGTGTTGTCCTTTCTCGCAGCTTTTGTTCGATAGTTAGTAGCTGTCTAAACTTACTTTGTAAACTGTCGCTTTAACTTTATTGGGAATTAAAAACCCTTTTGAAAAGGATAACAGTTTCTAGCTATTTCCCAACTGCCTACTACTCTTGTGGCCAATCACTAAGAATGAGCATTAAAACCTGGCTTCAAACGTTCATTCCGTTTTCCTTTTCAAGAGCCAATCAAAATGCTTCATTCCTCTATAAATGAGGAATGTTCGTATTGAAGCTGCCATTCCTTTTGTTCTCTGATCATTTTTTAGAGTGATTATTTTCTGGAGGATTATCTTTCTCCCATTTCTTATGAACATGTAGAGGGTTGTGCCCCCTATCGAAACCATTTTCCTGTTCTTCCCAAAATCCTTAAAGGCATTTTCTTTTCCCCAATGTCATTCTCTGATGGACATATTTCTTACTAGGTGTAATGGTTCTGTGAGGACCAAGTAACTGCCCTATGTGGGTTAGTCAACATGCATCTAGGCAGAAGAAGCCTCTTTTTCCTAGCATATGTAGGAATATACAACCTTTCTATGCTTGCCAGGGGAATTGCTGCTTCTATTGTGATTCCTGTGAGGTATGGATATGCTCCGCACTCCATCCTCCTTCTTTTTCAACTGTTCTGGAGGTATTAGCCAAGTGCATTGGTTTTACTTCTAGGTGAAGTTGGATATGTAAGAGGGTGGAATAATCTCTTGGAGCAACTTGGGGTAGAGCATTCTCCTCATGTTGACCAACAAGGAAAAGATGAGTGTTGGTTTCTAGAAGAACCTCGGAGGTGGTTGTGGTTAGTGGTCATCATCATCATCACTATCTTTGTCTGGCTTCCTTCTTGGCTTTCTCCAGTGGGCATTCTTGACTTAGAGTAGTTTATGTACTCTTTTTTTTTGTAAAGTTAATGATGTATGGAATGAGAATAATAATAAAATTCCTTTTTCGAATCTTGTATATGTTATTTTCCATTGTCTACTTTTTTCATTGGGATGAGTCCAACGCTCATCATTTAACCTTGTTATGTTCATGTATATTGCCCTCCAGCTTGATGCTTGGCTAATATAGCGAAGTATCAAGGTAAGTCTTAATGCCTTTGAGTGATGGAATCTGTGCTTTACATGAATTCGTAGTCCGTTCTGCCCCCAAAGGGTTAAGAGCTTTAATTTGGAAAAGTTGATCAAGGTCGTCACTTGACATTCATGGATGCACTGCAATCCATCCAGAATCCACATGAAAGGTGACTATAGGTGGACATTCTAGGGTGTAGCTGGGGTCCGTAGAAAAAAAATTATACTCAAACAGCAGGGCTCGTGTGACATTTAGCTTTTTGAGCAACTGTCATTTCAACTGCTATGACAACTATAAAGTCCACGTGGCACACTCTGACGGGATAGAAGGGATTAGGGTTCTACACACCATGATGAAGGGCGTTTGAAATCTAGAGTGGTTGGATAGAATTTCCCCCCAACTGTATTTCCTCTATAAATAGGGGCTAAGGCGCCTCTTCCACACTTTTACTATTTTTGACTATTTTTCGGTGACCTGAGGTGATTTTCGGTGGTCGTGAATGGTAGAGAAGTGCGATTTTGGACGGTTTGTAGCTATTTTGGGCAGTTTTCAACGGTTTCTCTTTGGCTGCATTCCCTTCAGTCACCCATTTTCTTTATTTCTTCAAGGTATGCTACCTTTTACCCCCTTATTTTTGCTACTTTTAGTGTTGTTCTAAGATAGAGGGTTTCTGTCTTCTCTATCTTGGGGCATTCCCACTCTTTTTCTAGTACAATAAGTGGGGATGCCTGCATTTCTAGGTCCATTCTGTCGCGTTGCTCTGTGGAGCACCCTCTCTGTCGCGCCGTGAGTGGCAGAGGTGTCCAATTGAGGCTTAGGCTTTTGTGGGCATGGAGGCCTTAGTTTTGGAGATGGAGGGCAGATGTGGATATGGACTTTTACTGGTTCCCTTCATGATTCACCCCCTTCCTTGTCTGAATTTGTAGGCTGATATTCTTGATTCTGACGATAACTTACCGGCCTCTACGAGTGTTTATAAGAGTTCCATGGCAAGGAGAAGAGCGTCAAGGCAAAGAGAGTTGGTAGTTGAGGGGCCTTTAGTGCATGCCCCCATGATGAGGGTGTACCCTTGGGTTGGAGACGACGTCTAGAAACACCAGTCCGAATTTCGAATTAGGTAGAAACTTGAAGAGCTCATAGTGTATTTGAAACTGACAGAGGGTGGCATAGAGGACCATGAGTAATAAATTTTGGCTCCAAAAGAGAACGAGAGCTTCACATTTATGTACAAAGACGTCTTCATTTGGCTGGGACTCTGAATTTCATTCACCGATTTCCAAATTATGGTCCTTCATACTCTCCATATGGCCCCGTCCCAGCTTCACTCCAACAACTAGTGAAACATTCTCGGCTTCAAAAGATTTTGCCGTGTATTCGGACAACGGTGCTCGGAGAACATGTTCTTCTACTTCTATACTTGGTGGTCCCCTCAAGGGGGGAGCAATGCAAAATAACTGGAAGACACTCCAGTCTAAGTCCAGATGGAAGGTCTTTAGAGTCTTCCAAGACAACTTCAAGAACTACAATGGTGAGCCAGTGCTCCACTTATACTAGACAACCCAAGCATGGAGCACCCTCATTGGGTTGATTGAAAAGGCGAAGCCCGATATTGGTTGAGATGATGCGAAGTGCGTTAATTTTATGGAGACTTGAGCTCAGGGTATCAGGTTCATTTCTTGCAAGGATTTTCTAGATGCCACCGATGATGAAATACTTAGGGTCATGCTATGTAACAACTTAGTCCATCTTTACCTTTTGTTTTTAGTATTTTTCATTCCAGCTTTTTCTAACTTGTTTTCTTCTCATATTTTGCAGAATGCATGGCATGTGGATCCTCTCTTGCCGCCCTTCAAGCTTTCAAGGTAACGAAAAGGGGGGCTGGACCTTCTAACGCTCTTGTACCCATTGCTCTAGCTTCCATAGCCTGGGTTCCTGTTATTGAAGTGGCTCCTAGCCAGTTGGGATCTCCTACACAACCCTTGTAGAGAATGAAGAGAAAATTTGTCAAGGGCACTAAGGCGGAGGATCGTGGGAAGAGGGTAGCAACGTAGGAGGATGAAAAGGAAAGAGAAAATCCGATGCCCCTAATTACTAGGAATGTAGAGCCCAGAGAGTTCATCGATGAGCAACTTCTGAGTGATGAGGTTGTGAGACATATTACCCAGAGGAGTCCGCTAGAGACTGTATCAAGGTTTCAAACCTTCGCACTCTGGGCCGCTGTTGAAGCTTGCTGTCTTGAAAGGACCTTGGAGGAGTATGATAAAAAGCTGGTTGAGCAACTGAAGGTAGTTAAGGCAGAAGGGAAACAGAAGGATGATCTGGCTCTTATGGACAAGGAGAAAGCTTAATTAAAGGCCCAATACTTGAAAAAGAAGCTTGCCGACTCTAAGTCCAAACTCAAGAGAGAGAAGGCCAAGTCTAAAAAGGCCAATGCTGACCTCGAAGTTTAGTTTCAGGATCTTGGGGCCAGAGTGGTGCAACTGGAAAGGGACAATGCGAAGCTGGAAGCAATTTGTATAAATATCGGTGGTGAATAGTTTCGTAATGCAATTGCCTCCAGCATTTCATTCCTAATGTAAACCTAGCCTTAGAAGGTTTAAATCCTGAAATGCTAATCCAAGGTGGCCGCCTAGTGATGGCGGGGGAAGTTAATTAGGTTGCTGCTGAGGTCCCCATTGTCTGGCCTTCAACTAGTGTGCTCGATTTGATAGAAGGTGATGGTGGAGCATTAAATAAGGACCAACAAAGTCTGAAGGGAGATTGAAATGAAGCTTAACTTGTCTTTCCCCTTTTCCTTTTCATTTATTGCATTCCTTCACCCCCTGCATAGGGCATTTTATTTCTGTAAAGACAATTGCCCTGATCGTTAGGTATATTAAATGCATTTCCTTTGTACTTATAACTTAGTGTTATATATGTGTTTGTTTTCCAAGGTCCAAACTAGGTCCAACGCCCATTATAAATGTGCACTTCATAACCGTTTAAGGACTTAGGAGAATCTTAATCAAATAAAGACCTTGGTTGGGGTCCAACGCTCAAGACACTTGAACACTTGGAATTCCATTTAGGACTTAGGAAAACTTTAAGGTGATCTGTAACTTGGTCTTTAGCGTTTATGGTCAAGTTTAGAAAATCTCCTAACACTTAGGAATTTTCAACTTCAAAACTAATTTAACATAAGATATTCATGGTAGGTACCTAATGGCAGACCACGGATGTTGTAACTCATGTTGCCAATTAATTTCACAACCACAAAATGGTTATGGCCAAGTGTTGAGGACTTGGGTATGTGCCCATAACTCAAAACCAAAACATACAAATGGGTTTTGTGAGTTATTCCTCTTAACCTAGAATCTAAGATACCTCATATCCCTTAAAGAACGGGCTCTAGACAATCTCAAGGCATTTTCTGACTTGAGGGTCTTAAAATCTTTAAAAGGAAACTCAGATGCCATAAGGAACGGGCTCAGTAGACATTCTCAAGACGAATTATAGCTTGAGGGTCTATTGAGGCTTTAGAGAGTACAAGTAGATGTATGAAAATAACTTCATTTTATTGATTGAACGAAGGACTGAAGTCTGTACAATGTATATGCTTACCAAAATTAGGACAAATCAAACACTAAAGAAAACTAAAAGACTAAGCCTTAACGACACTTAGCTATAGTGTTTTCTAAGTTTATCCACATTCTAATAGTTTTTTATCAGCTTTCCTGTTAATGTCTCCAAGGTGTAAGCTCCCTTGCCAATACTGATCATAATGAGGTAGGGCTCTTCCCAATTAGGGGCTAACTTCCCTTGGGAGGCATTCCTACCACTAATGTCCATTCTCTGGAGTACTAAGTCTCTTAGCTAGAATTTCCTTGGGACAACCTTTAAGTTATAATGAGTCCCCATCTTTTGTTTGATGGCGGCATCGCTTATATGAGCAACGCGCCTTCTTTCTTCTAGGAGGTCTAGGTTTTCCCTGATCAATCCAGGGTTGTTGTCAGGTGAAAACTGTTTGAGATGCCAGCTAGGTTTAAAGGGGGGTTTTGCTATTATAGAGTGAGGCGTAGTCCAGTAAGCCCAAAGGACATGGTCTAGTTGTTTAGCTCAAATTCCCTTAGCTTCGTCTAACTATCTTTTAATGTCGACGATAATAACATGGTTGGAAGCTTTTATTTCTCCATTTGTCTTAGGATTATCGACGAAACTGCAATGATGCTTGATTTTTAGCTCAGTAAACAACTTTATGAAACACTTATCCTTGAACTGGGTTCTGTTGTCCGTCACAATGACTTTAAAAATCTAAACCTAGTAATGATGTGATGCCAAGTGAACTTTTGGATCCTGGTAGAGGTGATCATGACTACAGACTCTGCTTCGATCCATTTGGTAAAATAATCCACGACCACATTAAGTTTTTTAATTGTCTAGGTTCTCAAGGGAACGAACCCAAAATATTCATACCCTATCTATAGAATGGGGGAGCCTAATAATGGTCAAAGTGATGCTGGCATTTATCACAGATTCGGACATGTGCAAGGGAGTCAACTTCCATTGTTGGCCAATAGTATCCGGCCCTGAGTGCTTTCAAAGCAAAGGCTTTGCTCCCTAAGTGGTGTCCACAACTCCCCTCATGAACCTCGACTAGTACATATTATGCTTCTTTTGGTGTGAGACATTTAAGGAGAGGTGAGGAGAACCCACGTCCGTATAATTGCCCACCATGGATAGTGTACCTAACTGTGGTTCTGATCAATTTGGAGACTTCCTTTGGATCATTAGGCTTGGCACCTGACTGTAGATACTCCATGATTGCGGTGATCTAAGTACACACTTCTCCTTCCACCTAGAAAAAGGATGCGTCCATAATGGAAGGTTAAGAAAGGGTCTCTTGGACCACAGAGCGGTTATTGCCTAAGATGGCCAAAGACTTGGGAGCGGCAAAGATCACACTTTGCAGTGACTCCCAGCTTGTGACCTCCCAAATCCAAGGTGATTACTAAGCCAAGGAGCCCCTCCTTCAGAAGTACTTGGCCAAAGTCCAAGGGCTCCTCAAATATTTCTAGGCTACTAGGATAGAGCACATTCCTAGGGAACAGAACTCTAGGACGGACCTCCTGTCCAGATTGGCTAGCACTAAGAGCCTAGGCAATAACCGCTCTATGGTCCAAGAGACCCTTTCTTAACCTTCCATTATGGACGCATCCTTTTTCTAGGTGGAAGGAGAAGTGTGTACTTAGATCACCGCAATCATGGAGTATCTACAGTCAGGTGCCAAGCCTAATGATCCAAAGGAAGTCTCCAAATTGATCAGAACCACAGTTAGGTACACTATCCATGGTGGGCAATTATACGGACGTGGGTTCTCCTCACCTCTCCTTAAATGTCTCACACCAAAAGAAGCATAATATGTACTAGTCGAGGTTCATGAGGGGAGTTGTGGACACCACTTAGGGAGCAAAGCCTTTGCTTTGAAAGCACTCAGGGCCGGATACTATTGGCCAACAATGGAAGTTGACTCCCTTGCACATGTCC
This sequence comes from Ormosia semicastrata, assembly GCA_029884595.1. NCBI lineage: Eukaryota > Viridiplantae > Streptophyta > Magnoliopsida > Fabales > Fabaceae > Ormosia > Ormosia semicastrata. Next base: position 76,436,114 of record JAQQTO010000060.1, read on the forward strand.
GAATCTATGATAAATGCCAGCGTCACTTTGACCATTATCAGGCTCCCCCATTCTATAGATAGGGTATGAATATTTTGGGTTCGTTCCCTTGAGAACCTAGACAATTAAAAAAGGAGCCCTTGGACTTTGGCCAAGTACTTCTGAAGGAGGGGCTCCTTGGCTTAGTAATCACCTTGGATTTGGGAGGTCACAAGCTGGGAGTCACTGCAAAGTGTGATCTTTGCCGCTCCCAAGTCTTTGGCCATTACCAGTCTGACGATGCATGCTTCATACTCTACTTGATTGTTTAAAGTGGAAAACTCAAACTTTAAGGAGTTCTCTGTGGTCACTCATTCAGAATTTTCTAAAATTACCCCGGTACCACTCCTTTTGGGGTTCGAGGATCCATCAACAATTATAGACCATGAAATCCCTTCAGGATCGTTAGAGTCTAAAATGAGCTTTGCTAGGAAGTCTAAAAGTGCTTGTACACTTATTGCTAATCGAGGCTCATATACTATCCCAAACTCAAAAAGCCCAATAGACTAGGCGATCATTTTTCTCGCTAGGTCTGGCTTGTGTAGTATCTGACGAATAGGTTGGTCCGTCCTCACCACCACGGCATAGCCTTGAAAGTATTGTCTGGGTCTTCTGGTTGCAGTGATGAGTGTGAATGCAATCTTCTCTATTTTTTTATAGCGGAGCTCGATGCCTTGCAGTACCTTGCTCACTAATGCGAAATAAAAGTTGCAAACCCAAGTGCAGGTTGTTTCAAGTAATAAATTCTCGGGAGTCCGAGGTCGATCCACAGGGAATTGATGAAGAAAAATTTATTTAACTTAAGGAAAATATTTTGTCACAACAATAAAAGTGATAAAACTTGATCACAAATAAAAAAGATTTACTTAGGTTAGGAGATCTACTCTTGGTAAATAAATTAAGGATAAGAATAATTTTTTTTATAACTAAATTAGAATCCACGCATAATGGAGGTTCCAATCGAAAAATACAACATTCAAAATTCATTTAAGATTATATATGTAATTATATTATGGTTCTTTTAATTATTTATTAACACCACCACTTATAAATGGGCTCAAGCATTCAATGTGCCAACCTCTTGTCTACAATGAATCAAGATCTCCACTTTACAAGGAAGGTTTCTAAATTGATTGAAAACAAAATACAATACATATAATGACCACTTGAACCTTAACTTATTACCAAAAGTTTCACCTTTTCACCCAAGTAAAATGAGAATTAATTACTTATAGACAAGAAGAAAGGAAAAGAGAAGAAGAAGAAGAAGAAGAACATAACTTCAATTTAAAACAAAAGAAAACTACAACAAGATAAACAAACAACACAATAGCATGATCTTGATCTCTAAGACCAAGACTCTTAAATGATCAGCCAATGCTCCCTTTAATATAGGATTAGGATATAAAATGACAAGGGGACTAATTCATGAGTGAGTGGATGAGTGGAAAATGTCAAATGACTTTTGATGAGTGAAAAATTATTGAGATTCTTTGTCTCTGAAATCATTCAGTACTGAACTCATTGTATTTGTCATTTTATCACCAAGTGGTCTTCATGAAAGTTGTAGGATTTTATCTTAGCTTTCAAATGCCATTAGTTTTAGCCCAAAAGCATTCCTACAGCTCAAGATATAGTCCAATCACTACATACTACTTAGGCCCAGCTACAGCTCCTCTATTCTGACTTGCAAGCCCAATATGACCTCCAAGCAATCCAGTTTGGGTCTTATATTCTCATGAAAGTTATAGATATGGGTCTTAACTTATAGATTCCAAAATTTTAGCCCAATGCAGTTCTTATAGCACGAGTTATGCTCTGATTACTATACATTATTTAGGTTCCAATCACAAAACCCGTGTTCTGAATTCTAAGCCCAATTAGTTCCACTAGATGTCTGACTTTGACCTAGAGTTCTTATGGAAGTTGTAGAGCTCTCTCTTATCTTTTCTATAAGGTAAGATACATAATTATTAGACATCTAGAACTCAAGATATGGCAAAAATACAGAAATAGTGTAAGACATAAATCGTGCTGGAAAAAATCAATTAAGTTCAATTTGAGTCCAAACTTACAAAACATAAACAAGCTCAATCAATTAAGTACATGAAAAGTGTAAATGACTAAAAATGAGAGTTTATTAATGTATCAAATATGTGATTATCATTTTCTCCCACACTTAGCTTTTTGCACAGTTGGGCAAAACACATAAGATCAAAACTAGCGAACAAGGAAAAAAAACACAAACTCAAAAGCTAGAAATTCTAAAAGACTCAATTTCTAATAATATTAAATAATGAAGAGCAACCAAAGATTCAAGGGATAAAAACATTTATGAGGTAACGTTTCTTCACATCTCAAATCAACAAGCAAGGAAATTTCACTTAAAAAGCATGAGTCAAGAATGATAGATCTTCACAAGATTCACTCTCAATCCCTAAAGTGTTTAAAAGGTAGGTATTTCACTCAATTCAACCCATGAAAATTACACTACCATAAGCTTGCTTATCTTCTACTTCTCCACTACTCAAAACACATGCACACACAAATCATGAGGACTTTATTCAAGGTTGTAATGGGGTCAAGGTAAAAGAGGAGGTAATATGGATATGACAAGTTAAATACCAAAGAGAATAAAAGAGCATGAGAGTTGAGTTCAATTAACAAGCATGAAAGTTCATCCCAACTCTACTTAATACAAATTCCCTTTACATATTCTTTTCCTTTCCTTTATTGCCTTGTTGGCCCTTCTTTACACATTTGTTTTTTTTTTTTTTTTTTTGCTTTTTTTTGTTTTTGATTTTTTTTTACAAGATGAACATAATATATACATTTTTTAATTAATTAATTTTTTTCAACCATTCTGCACACACACTCCCACACTTGTTCAAGAACTCATCCAATGACAAAGCTACTAATGACAAAGCTAATGTTCTCTTATTCCCTAAGGCCGAGTAAGAACATAGTTTTTCATTTAAGGCACATAATGAGTTCAAAACAAAGAATGGTCAAATAAGCTCAAAGGGGTTAAGCAAGGGGAAATAGGTCATTTCCAATGCCTTACGTTAGCAGGAATCAGAGAATTTTCAAGAAGCCATAAGAGTGCTTGATATCATATTGAGACAATATGTTGCTGAGCAAGGCTGCTTATTTGTGCGCTAATCATTCTTGGCTATTGAGTTAAAGCAGCTATTTAAAAAAAATGCCTCAATCATGTTTATGTATGCATGTGAAAATGTAGTCTAAAAAAGAATCAAAGCAAGTTCTAGAATAATAATTTCATGAGTGAAATTCACACAAGAAAAAAGAGAATGGTATAAATGTTCAATCTATTCATCAATAGGCTCAAAATCTCACAAGGCATAATTCTATCATTCTCAATCCGCCAATTTAACATCCATAACCAAGCATGTGATTTTTAAGAAAGAAGACAATTTACTCAATCATGCAAATTTTCCTGAATTTGAATTGCTACTTCCACACAAACTAGTTATCTACCTAATTACTCCTTACTCTACCACCAATTTTGATGCCTTTCAAGAGTAAATAATTTACTCCTTACTCTGCCATCCTTAATTACTTTTGTTGCTAATAAATTGCTGACAAACATATAAACACAACAAATATATTAATAAACACACTTTTTAATTTTTATTTTATTTTTTTTTCACACAGCTATCCTTCTCCCCAACCAGATTACAACACTGTACTCAATGTCAAAACATAGATAGGTAAAGGATAGAAGATAATACTTGTTGTTGCAATTACTGAAAAGAAAAACCTTACACAAATTAAAACAGAAACAAAGTACGATAAATAAAATCAAAGATAAAGAAAAGTTATAGATGAAGTGCCAAATCACACTCTTGTTCCTTGCTGCCTCCCTTGATGCTGCCTTCTGACCAATCTATCTGAGCTATTACTGGTTCAGGTTCATAAACAAAAGCTTGTAATTTATTAATTAATTCATCAACAGTAGAAGCAGATATAAGGAGTTGTCTTGCCAAAGGTGTGATAAAGCTCTGTTCCACAGTATGGTTAACAAAAGATAACAAATTATCAAAGAAATTATTAACATTCAACAAACCTATGGGTTTATGGTGCATGTTCAGTTGGGCCTAAGAGATAATTTGAAAAACTTCTTCCAAAGTACCAAAACCACCAGGTAAGGCAATATATGCATCAGAGTTTTCAAGCATTGTCCTCATTCATCCATGCATAGATGATACTTGAAGTTCCATCCCAATTGTCTTTCCAATGATGTTCCTTCGAGTTAAAGGTTCAGGGATGACACCTAAAACTTGACCACCTCTTATATGTGTAGAAAGTGATACAGCCCCCATTAACCCAATGCTACCTCTCCCATATACAACACGAATGTTCTTCACAGCAAGTGTTCTACCAACAATGTTTGCTGCATTTACAAACTCTAAACCCTTCCTATAAGTTGACCCACAAAATACACAGATACTAGTAAATCTATGAACTGAAGAAGAAGTTCTCTCCATTTCTACACTCACACTCTCTTTGAATGATTTTGAGTTGCAAGAAAGTAAAGAAAATGAAGTGTTTAAATAGGGAAGAGAATAGAAAAAGTAATAATAGCTCCTATATTGATAGGTTGGTTATTGTCAGAAAAGTTTGAATTTAAGAAAAAAAATATTTTTTTATATTTTTTATATTTTTTTTAGACTTCAAGAAAACCATCAGGGTAAAGAAGTCTAGAAACCCCTGAAGGACTCTGCTTAAAGGATCATCTGTTCAAAACCAAAATACAACAAAATCTTACAAGATAAAATTATAATAACAAATGATGGCATACCTTTATGTACAATTGCATGTCACTAGTGCAATAAACACTCTCTCCCATTTATTAGATGAAAAGAAAAAAAGAAGAAAGAAACCACCAAGGGTTTCCATCCTGGGTCTGGAACCTATAGAGCTCACACTTGGGTTCGTAACATCAACAAAGATGCTAAAATCTAAAACCCATAATGTCAAGATCCAGAACGCCCCATCCTAAGGCGCTGAGAGCCCCTTCTAATAAAAGAGAGGATCAAACTTAGATGCCTCATACGCTTTGGCAGCCACGGGTTACTTCTCACTAATAACTAGAGTGGGACACTTCTGCCTGTCCATCAACTCTATAGTGCCTAGATGGTGAATATTGTGTTGCAGAGTGCGACTCTCTATAGAGCATGGCACATGAACCTAATTTACGGACTGGCATGTGAAGGTCCACCCGAGTCAATGACGGGTCTGCCACTGGCAGAGGCTCCTAATCTAATTAAAAACCAAGTACAACCGAAGTTTCACCCTTTTTCTTAGGAGATGTACAAGATAATATATACATGTTGTTGTGATTGTGGCTCACATCTTCCTCTGGTTTTACGTCTAGTAATGGCTTAAACACCTTCTATGAGTCGAGAATAAGCTTCCCATCCAATTTTCTTATAAATTGGAAAACATGGCCTTTTTGAGTCAGATTCCCAAGACTGTAACACTTTTGCTCGTCCTTGAAGAGATTTCACAAATTAATAAGTTCACGATGTACAACTCCACAAGAATGCATCTCAAGAGTTAATAAGATATCATCCAATGACTCCTTACTTAGTCCATTCTTAATGAAGAATATTTTATCTTCTCTGTTTGCGGAAACCATCCCCAAAGAACGACATCGCGTGTTACAATTCCATCACGCACATTTGTAACAAACTTGCATTCTTTTGGCTCTTCTCCTTTTTGAATATGAACTTTTACCGAGACCCGGCATGTATGAGACAAATGAATTTGAAGATTCACCAGCTAAACGAACCTTTGCTTCGATTATCCAGCATATATCTTCTGGGATGCCCATGTGCATTAATAGTCTCAGTCTTTTACACCTAGTTTTGTAGATTTTTGTTAGAGTATTTTGAGGAAAAGAAGGGAAATGCTTTCTTATATTTGAGAGAATGACATCCATTTTAAAGGAGAATAAATTAGTTATTATGGAAAACTGAAAAATAAACTGACTTGATACCACAGAGTACCGTTATCCACCACTTAACTAGAAACACAAAGAACTCAACAACTTGGTTTTTCAGAAATAGTTTGAGTCTTTATCCATTGATCTTAAATACACTATCATTCCTAGGATTCTCAATGTCTATGGCCCCATAAGAATACACATGTTTGACAATAAAAGGGTCACGCCACCTAAATCTCAATTTTTCAATAAATAGGTGAAGACGAGAATTATAAAGCAAAACTTTTTGACCAATTTCAAAAGTTTTTCTCAAAATTGATTTGTCATGAAAAGTTTTTGCTCTAGCTTTATAAATCTTTGTATTTTCATATGCATTATTTCTCAATTCGTCAATAATAAAAAATTTCAATGATAATGATAGGGTTCAGAGGCATCTTGTTTCACTTAGAAATGGACCCCTATTTTTGACAATTTTCATAACTTTTTCAAAATGTATAGCTGTCTTTAAATAAAGTGGGCCAATAAAATCTACACTGCAAGATTTTCACAGCTGTTTTCTTTGAAGAAAAGTAACTTCCACATGCTTTTGAGTGACAAAATTTAATAACATTACCTACCTCACTGTTGGGCACACATCTCCAAATGATTTGATCAGGATAATTAAGGCAAGATCTTTCATGTTGCAAGAAAATTAATTATATTAGCAAATCAACGCTTGGAATTAACAGATATAAAAATTCATTGAGAAAAGAATCATTGATAGGTTTAATATCAAAATGTGAGTATGCTGTAAGTATGGATAAATGATCTGCAACAACATTTTCGGCTTTTTTCTTATCTTTTATTGTGATGTTGAATTCTTGAAGCAATAAAATCCACTGTATCAACCTAGGATTGCAAAAACTTGTTGAGAAAATTGACAAGTGCACTGAATTATCAAAGTAATAAAGTTGACGATTAAGAGGGAAAAACACACTAAAACGCACGAAATTAAGAGGAAAAAAACAACAACAAAATCAAAGCACATGAATGCAAAACACATTAAGGATGTAAACACATGAAATTAAAACACTAGAGATCTGACTTTACTTAATTCAACAATTTATTATAGACAATAAAGTAGCTTTGGGACCTTCATTCTAATAAATTTCTAATCATTCAATTGAAGGGGAGAATCCCTTAATTAATTAAAACTCAATTCCTTAGTCTAAACCCTAACTCTTAAAGGCATGACCTTTGCTCTATGGATTCTCATGGAAAATACTACAATTCTCCCACATAACCTATAACCTCTATTCCTAGATGATTATAAATCATGACATTTATTATTTATGGTCTAGGTCATATGCAAACCTTCCGATTCTACATACACCTCACTAAATCAATTTATGAGTGGTCAATTCATAAAAGTATTAAGAATCATAATAAGCACTCAAATTGAATAAAAAAGAAATTAATTAAAATTCCAATCTTAATACATGTTGATTGAATCAAGTTACATCTTCACCCTATAAACACACGAATTTAAATACACATGATAAAAGAGAAGAAGAGATAGGAAGAATAAAATAAAAATATATACAGAGCTCAACCTTCCATAAAAAAAAATTAACAAGTAGGTGATAAACCTGCCATAAAAGAAATATTAACAAATAGGCAGTATAAATCAGCCATTAAATATTAACAAGGATGTGGTATAAACTAGCCACCAAATAAATATTAACAAGAGTGTGGTATAAACCAATCACCAAATATATATTAACACATAGTAAATAAATATTAACAAGGGTATGGTATAAATCAACCACCAAATATATATTCACAATGGTATGGTATAAACTAACCACCAAATAAGTTAATAAGCTGATAAATTAAAAAGTTAGTAAGCAGGTAAATTAAAAAGTTAGTAAGCAGGTAAAGTAAAAAGTTAGATAGTTAGTAAGTTAGTAAGTAAGGAAATTAAAAGGTTAGTAGGTTAGTAAGTTAGAAAGTTAGATTTAAAGCACAAAAAGTAAAATACAAAAAATAAAGTACAAAAAGTAAAGTACAGAATGTAAAATACAAAAAATAAAATGTAAAAAATAAATTTAAAATATGAAAATCGGATAGAGGCAGAGCCCCACCAGAGCCGTGAAGGAGGAAGAAGAGAAAAGTCATGATTGAGATATTATTAGAACATAAAGTAAAAACTAGAGAACCAAGAAGTCGGTTTTTTTTAGTGAGAGAGAAGAGAAGAAGAAAAATTATTTAATTAATAATTAAAGATTACACGGGGAGAAGGAAGAGTTTCTCTCACTAAATTAGTACGTTAGTATGTACAAAGAAAAAAAATTAAAAGAGTAGGAATATATATATATACACACACACACACAAGATCCACTGGAAAAAAATATAAATATATATATACAAAATATTTACATAATAAATTTGTTCTTCAAATCAAGTCTCCGGTAACGGCGTCAAAAACTTGATATGAATTAAAAGTTATAAACCTAAGTGCAAGTTGTTTCAAGTAATAAATTCTAGGGAGTCTAAGGTCGATCCACAGGGAATTGATGAAGAAAATTTTATTTAACGTAAGGAAAATATTTTGTCACAACAATAAAAGTGATAAAACTTGATCACAAATAAAAAAAATTTACTTGGGTTAGGAGATCCACTCTTGGTAAATAAATTAAGGACAAGATTAATTCTTTTTATAACTCAATTAGAATCCACGTATAATGGAGGTTCCAATCGAAAAATACAACATTCAAAGTTCATTTAAGATTATATATGTAATTATATTATGGTTCATTTAATTATTTATTAACATCACCACTTATAAATGGGCTCAAGCATTCATTTGCCAACCTCTTGTCTACAATGAATCAAGATCTCCACTTTACAAGGAGGGTTTCTAAATTGATTGGAAATAAAATATAATACATATAATAACCACTTGAAAATATATCATTTAAGCACAAGAAAGAAATTAATCTAACCTTAACTTATTACCAAAAGCTTCACCCTTTCACCTAAGTAAAATAAAAATTAATTACTCATAGACAAGAAGAAATGAAGAGAGAAGAAGAAGAAGAAGAACATAACTTCAATTTAGAACAAAAAAAAACTACAACAAGATAGACAAACAACACAATAGCATGATCTTGATCTTTAAGACCAAGACTCTTAAATGATCAGCCAATGCTCCCTTTTATAGAGGATTAGGGATACAAAATAACAAGGGGGCTGATTCATGAGTGAGTGGATGAGTGGAAAATGAGTGGAAAATGCCAAATGACTTTTGATGAATGGAAAATTATTGAGATTCTTTATCTATGAAATCATTCAGTACTGAAATCATTGCATTCATCATTTTATCACCAAGTGGTCTTCGTAAAAGTTGTATGATTTTGTCTTAACTTTCAAATATCATTAGTTTCAGCCCAAAAGCATTCCTACAGCTCAAGATATGGTCCAATCACCGCACACTGCTCAGGCCCAGCTACAGCTCCTCTGTTCTGACTTGCAAGCCCAATATGACCTCCAAGCAATCCGATTTGGGTCTTGTATTCTTCATAAAAGTTTTAGATATGGGTCTTAACTTATAGATGCCAAAATTTCAGCCCAATTCGGTTCTTAAAGCTTGAGTTATGCTCTGATTACTGCACACTATTCAGGTTCCAATCACAAAACCCGTGTTCTGACTTCTAAGCCCAATTAGTTCCACTAGATGTCTGACTTTGACCTAGAGTTCTCATGAAAGTTGTAGAGCTCTCTCTTATCTTTTCTATAAGATAAGATACATAATTATTAGACATTTAGAACTCAAGATATGGCCAAAATACAGAAATAATGTAAGACATAAATCATGCTGGAAAAAATCAATTAAGTCCAATTTGAGTCCAAACTTAAAAAACATAACCAAGCTCAATCAATTAAGTACATGGATAATGTAAATGACTAAAAATGAGGGTTTATTAATGTATCAAATTTGTGATTATCACTCACAAAGTAGACTGGCTTCTGCCCCTCCGTCGTCTTCCAAATCAACACTGAACTCATGACTTTTTCATGGGCTGAGAGGTATACGTATAATGTCTCACCAGGTTCTGGTTATGTCAGTATGGGGGGAGGATAGAAGGTTCTTCAAGGATGTACAGGCATCCTCACACTCTGAAGTCCACTCAAAACCTTTCCCCTTCTTAAGCTATTTGAAGACAGGAAGAGATTTATGAGTAGCTTTAACAAGGAAACGTGTGAGGGCTACAATCCAGCCTATCAGCTGCTGCACTTCTTTAATGTTCTGTGGGCAACGCATGTCGAGCACCGCTTGGAATTTGTCTGGATTCATCTCAATCCAGCGGTGAGTCAACATAAAACCCAAGAACTTACTTACTTTGATCCCGAAGGCACACTTCTCTGGGTTGAGCCTGATGTTATGTTTTTGGAGTTGTGCAAACACTTCCTCAAGGTCCGAGATGTGTGATTTGGCCTAGGGAGTCTTCACTATTATATCGTCAATGTATATTTCTAGCATTTTCCCCACTTGGCCTTCAAAAACCTTGTTTCTCATTCTCGGATAGGTGGTTCTTGTATATTTTAGACCAAAGGGCATAGCCCTATAGTAGTAGCTTGTCCTCTCAATGATTAAAGCGATTTTGTCCTCATCTCCAGGGTGCATTGGGATCTAATTGTACCCAGAGTATACATCCATGAATGACAGCAAATGAAATCCAGAGGAGCTATCAACCAGTTTTTCCACATTGGGAAGCGACTACAGATCTTTAGGACAGGCATTGTTTAGGTGTGTGAAGTCCATGCACATCCTCCACTTCCTGTTGGACTTCTTCACTAGGATAACGTTAAATAGCCAAGTTGTGTAGGCTACTTCCCTGATGAAGTCGACACTAAGCATCTCCTTAACCTGTTCTTCAATGACCTACTACCTTTTTAGGCTAACTTTTCTCTTCTTTTGGGAGATCGGCCTAGCATCTTTCTTTATGGATAGGCGATGGAAGATGAAGCAGAGTCAAACCCAGGCATATCGAAGGACGTCCAAATGAAGAGGCCTTTATTTTTCCGTAAGAACTCAGTCAACTGGCGCCTCTCTTCTTCTTCCAAATTTGCTCCAATCTTGGTGACTTGATCTGGCTTAACACCAAGTTAGAAGGATTATAGTTCTCTTTCTGGTTGGGGTCTGGTACTCCAAATTTCTTCACGTGCATCTAGCTCTGTCATGAGGATATTTACTTGGTCCAGAACTGGGCTAGATGTGCCAGCTTTTTCTTTCTTAGTCGTCCAACTAATCTTGAGCTTTCATTATAGCATTTGCGCACCACGATTTAATCTCCTTTGATCGTTATGACCTTATTATTCTTGTTGAGGAATTTCATGGCCAAGTGGGTAGTGGATACCACGGCGCCAATGGTATTTAGAGCAGGACGACCCAAGATGATGTTATACGCTGAGGGGCAGTCCATGACCTAAAACCTAACCTTAACGGATCAAAAGAGTTTAGTGCTCCCCAAGGTCTGGTGATTCTCAAAACATCCTGCCAGAGTGATCTTTTCTCCAATGAGCTCGCCATCATAGGTAGTCAGCTCCGAGCGCGAGACTTCCAACTTTTGGTACAGGTCCATAAACATAATATTCGCTGAACTCCATTTCCATGAAGATGCACTGGACCTCGACATTAGAATTTATTCCTGAGATAACTAACGGGTCTTTATAATCTAGAATAATTCCACTGTAGTCCTCATCTGAAAAGGTAATGGGGGGCGCTTTCCAATCTCTGGCCTATTATTTAGGTGCGGAGTGGGAGACGCTCAACACTGCCATCCTGAGCACTTTCTTTGAGGCACCATTGGATGACCCTTTGTCAGTGAACCCACCCACGATAGTGTTGATGGTTCAGTTAGGCTAAGCACGGTGGTTGTCATTGTCATTAGATGGAGTGCCCTGGTTCTGATCTTGCTGGTTGTCTGTATCATGGCGAGGTGGACTTTGGGGTCTTTTCCTAGGACTTCGGGTCCTTCTTTTTTAGCGTAGAGACGGGCTCCGCTGAGGGTTGCACTTTCTTTCTCTCCATCCTTTGTGGCATTTGTTGTTTTGGAGATTGTTAATTTACTGATCCATTCATGTTGTCCTAATTAAGAACTTGATAGCATCGTAAAGTTAGAAACAATCTTCAGTTTCATCATCATAGCTCTTATGCCATGAACAATGTTTGGTATGATCCTTCTGCGTATGTTTCTTTAGATGGGGTGGCCTCTTGATACCCTGAAACTCGATCTATAACACTTCCCTCAAAATAGTTGCACGTGGAGTGTTCAGAGGAGTATAGCTAGAGTACTTGGTCTGGTGCATCATCTTTAGAGGAGTTCGCGAGTCGTGAGGAGTTCTGGTTGCCTTTCTGGTGAGAGAACTCACCCATTTCTAGGCTCTTCTTGGCCTTAGTAACCTCCTTGAGGTTTATGTACTTGAGAGACCATTGCCGAAATTCTTCTATATTCTATGGCTTTTTCTTTGCCAAAGATACAAAAATTTGGGAATCGGTCCAAAGGCCGCTTCTGGCGTAATAGAGAGTAATCCTATGATCAAGGTTCTCCACATTGATACAAGTTGTATTAAACCTCTTAAGGTACTCGCGAAGGGGCTCGTTATGCCCTTGGCGAATCTCAGAAAAAGATTCAATAGACCTGGGCTAGTCCTTACTAGTGGTATAGTAGAGCAAGAAACATTGTTTGAGGTCTGACCAATTGGTGATGGATCCTTGTGGCAAGGTCATGAAACATCTGAAGGCCCCCTTCTTCAGGGAAAAAAGAAAAGTAAGGTACGATAATTGTGAGGATCCCTCATGGAAGTGCATAGATTGGACGTAAAAGTCTATGTGCTCCTGAGGGTCCGTAGTCCCATCATAAAGCTCCACGTTAGCAGGAAATTTGAAGTTTCTTAGAACCCAAAACTCCATAAGCTGAATAGAGAAGGACTTCTCCTGATCGTCGAGGTCCGGGTTGTTATTAACAACATTGGACATTTCAACGTCAATGTGCGGTATTCCCCTTTGATCATTACCTATGCTCCGCCTTCCGTCATCACGGTGAGGTCCAGACTGGCCCTTATGTCATTACACTAAGTCTAGGAGAGGAGTTTTGGACATATTAGGTTAGATCATGCCCTCTAGACGGGACATGCGATTATCTACATTGTCGTTCTTGGGTCCCAAGTGTAACACCCTTGTGGGGATGTCACATTTTTAATGCAAGAAAATAAAATCAAATAAAATTCTTACCCAAGTTGTAAAATATTTGGTACATAAATAATATGAGTTGTAAAATTTTTCCTTTTTATACTTGATAACGTTAAATAAAATAACACAGAACACAAAATCATATGAAACTTAATCACACTCCATAATATACATATGATTTTTGTCTTAAGTATACAAATAATTTACAACTACAAATATTTAATAAAGTAGTAAAAAGTCAGTATAATACTAAAACATAACGCCTAATACATGAGCCCTTGTCAGAAGACAAATTCCCTAGTTGGGAATCTCTTGACCGATAGAAATTCGACCCAAAAATATATCGAAGTTCTCTCTAGGAGTGTGGTGAAATTCATTCCACAACCTCTTAATAGGTAAAATAACCTCTATGAAAGCAACCATATAAAATGAAGTAACGATCCCATGTCGAGTCCTACTTACTGATAAAGTAATGTCACCACTATATTCTATGTGTCCTGTGTCCCAATGGACATACCAAGCCTCAGCGCCTTCGAGAAACTGTAGTCTAAAGAAACCTAATTAACCTCTCCTTGCCGCCATTGCAGTCTTCGAAGATATAAACATAAAATAGAAATAGACAGAACAATACAGTAAAGATGTGAGACAATCTACATCATTACCAGCATGGTAATAAAGAAAACGATAATACAAACGAATATCACAATAATTACATACCATCATATCACATATAGTATATCAAATTAACACATCATACATTCTATCACAGATTATAGTAAACATTAAAATGCAGATAATGAATGATAACACACACTGATTCGTTCCTACTCCATAGAGCTAAACACAGATATCTGAGAGAATGATCTGAAAAGAACTAATAGTAACTCAGGCTGCCCAACCAAACTATTACACTGTCCAACGTCGTGTCTATAGTCCACAATCCAAAACATCGTGTAACAGTACACAGTCCAATACATCGTGAACTACAGGCATTGTACTAAATAGTCTCCGCAAGATCTCGATTAAGAATAGTGCTTGTCGAGATCATTAGTGTGTTGCCTGTTACCACGGCCCAGAGGAGCAACCCACTGTCCATATGTGGAATTCTCCACACACTAATGCCTCCAAGTTCATATAGTGAACCACACTACGCCTATCACAGCCACAACACGGTGTAACTCGTCTCGTCAACCAATCGCCAATTATCAACCAAATTGACACAACTCTTAATGCATGATTAAGAATAATTACAAAAATACCCTTGGTCTCAACATATTACCATATTTACGAAAATACCATCAGTCTCAATATACCAAAATATAGTATGTCTCCACTTGACAGTACTATCTCACAACATGTCCGGGTCCACCACTTTGGCCCGACAGTAAAACTCACTGTTCCATTTAGTCACGTAGAAATTTTATCGCGTTTTCACAATCACGTCCCTTTTACAAACATTTTTAAATCGCGTAAATATATTTTGATATTTTTGAACATCGCGTAATGTTTTTAAATCATTTTCTCAATTGCGTAAGATTTTTAAATCATTTTCTTAACCATATAGCTTAAAGTCTTTATTTTAACAATGCATAGACTTTATCTAGTACTTTTAAACTACGTAGAATATTTTTCTTATGTTATAAATATATTATGGAATATTTTCATTTTATTTGTCTGATTTTAGTAAATTTCAGCAGCATTTTGCCTAGAAAATCAATATTTGGTATTTTTGACGTTTTTCTCTAAATACTGTTCATTTTAACCTTACCCAACAGTTATACCTTGAAAACTTGCTAACGCGCTTCAAAACTCAAAGAGTGAGCTCTACGTTAGTATTTTTCAAGTGTTCCTTTATTTCTTAGTTATCACAAATCCTTCTAACCTAAAATTCTAAAACTAACTTTATTCATTTTATTTCTCAAAGATTCATTGGAATCAAATTCTTTTGTAGATTGGTTACTTGACCTACCTTAGAAAATAACTTAGGAATTTAATTGTATATTAAATGGCATGTTGGCCAAGTCTCATTGTTTCACCTAAATTCATTTATCATTGTTTTAGAAAATGGTTGAGAACATTTTGGTTCTCTTTTTCTTGGAGAAGTCGTGAGCCTCTATTGTGTTCTTTGGAACACTCATACAATCCTTACATGTTATTCACATCCTACATTAATAATCATATATCTATAAACACATGTAATATATTTTAAAACTATAGACATGCTTGCAAATAAAATCAATCACAAATTAGGAAAGAATTAAACAATGACATAAATGAATCCTTATGGATTCTTCACACACAAACAATCCATTTTCTCATCACCACACAAGGTTGATGAGATTAAATCTCCCTGTTACCTCTTGAAGACAAAGATCTCCTAGTCTCCCCCTCTCCTTGGATTTTCGTGTAGCTCTCTAAATAAATCCATAAAATTCTTAAATAATTAGCAAAATCACATACAAGGCTTCATAATGGAAAACCATGGAACAAACATGGTTTAGAAAATCACAAACTAAATTTTAAACCATAAACACCAAAGTTTACCTTTAGGGAAGTAAACAAAAGCTTGGATTTTGAAGTAGAAGGAGTAAGATTTTCACAAAATCTTCTAAATGAAAAGTGTTTAGGAGATAGTTTAGGTTTAGGAAAAGCTAAGAGATAAAATTATAGAAGATAGGTGGTGGTGTTGGGTGCTTGGGCCGAAAACTAAAGAGAAAATGGAAGAGAAAAGATGCTTGGTGTTCTTGGGATTTTGAGAGAAAATGAAGTTAAGTCTTTAGGTAAATGAAAAAGTGAATATTGAGAGTGAAATATGAGGGTGCTGCCATGAGTGGCTTGTAGGAGAGATTAAGAGATTTACTTGAATCAAAATATCACAATTTTGAGTGCACATGGCCTATGTCACACTTGGTCATGCAATGGTCACTTGGATGGTTCAAGAACAATTGAGAACATGGTGAATTGACCCTCTTGGCCGTGTGGCTCCTAGGGATTTAGGGACTTTGTTTGACCTCCATTAAAGATTAATTACATGTTAATTAATTAGCTAATGAATTAGGTTAAGTTTCCTAATTATACTTAATTAACATTCTAATTACATAACTAATTAATTAAATATGTAATTGCATATGTCATAGCTTCTAGATAAAATTAGGATATTTAATTAGTAATTAAGTTAGTTCACTTAGTTTTCCTAATTAGGCAATTAAAATAACTTAATTAGGTTTACTTAGTTAATTAATCAAGCCACTATATTTGACTCAATCCTAACCATTGAATTTAACTTTGTTTCCTATCCATTGATTTAATCTAAGGTGGATATCGCTTAGTGATTTAATTAGGATTGTTCTCACACCATTGATTTGATCAACGGTTATGATCAAAGCTTCTAAATCAAGCTTTACATCTAATGGTCCACAAAGAAGTCTTCGCCACTTTATTTGACCATTTCCTATTGGTTTAGAATTTTCAAGCCACTTTTGTTGACTAATTCCTATTGGCTCAAAATTTAGTTCAGTCAGAATCGTTGACTGCTACTCTAAACGTGGGTTCCACAAACTTTTCAAGGTCCATGGTCACTTTGGAGCAGATTTCTACTATTTTTGAGACAGTAGGTACTGTTAAATAAAATAATATTATAATAATATAAAATTATTTTATTGCACAGTTAAATCCTAAAAATTAAAAGATTAATATATATATCACTCGAAATTGGGTTTAGTAAGATCCCCCAGTCCTGAATAATTAAAATAAGATTTTTTCAGCCAAAAAATTATTATTTTCCTGACCCGGAGCAAATCACACAAAACAATCAAAAACAGCATCTAAACAATCAAATTATTTTTATAATGCACAGAAAACACAAAACAGTGTAATTCTGTCAGTTCTGTAACATAGTCTAAAATTTAGGGTGTTACACCAAGCACTGGTGCACTAGGATTCTGGACCCATAAACGTCAGAGTTAACTCCTTGGACGTAGATACTAAGTCTTTCCCTCACGTGGAACCTGCGCGAAGGGCGTGGGCTTCGTTAAAAAGTGAAGTTTCATGCCCATCATGTAGAGGTTCATTGTTAGGTGTCTGGTTTCTCGTGACAGAGGTTTCAATAACTGTTGGTGGGTAAGGGTGGGGAGGATGGTGTGCCACTGGTCCTCGCCTTTGGCCTATAAAGGTTTGCACAACCTTTCCTCTTCTTGAGTTATGTCTCATGTTCACCATGGTTAAGTGCGAATAGAAGTTTATGGATCCCCACAGATAGGGTCAATGTTAAGTAGTAGATACTGAGTCGTACCTGGATAGGCACGTTCTAGTGGTTTCCTCTTTGCATAGCAGTAGCAAATAGTGTTGGAATGGGAGGTTTAGTACCTGCAAAGGGACTCCAATGCTCTGCTTATAGAGGAGACGCTCTGCCTATCTCCTTTTTTGTAGATCTCTATGAATGCAGATTTTCTCTTCGATGGGTTATGCTTAGGTATGCCATGGGATCAAAGGCCATCATAGTCCTCCTTCTCACAATCCCAAGCCTTGACGCAGATGCTACAACACCACTCTCTTCCTTGTTTTGAATTTCATATTCACCCCTACACCATTCTCTTCCTCCAATCTATTGTGCCTATTTCTGTTTCTCAGTAAATGGGTTGGGATTTGGTGTTTTGGCTTGAAATCGATCCTGAATACAGGGAGGAAGAACATGGGTCTCTACTTAGTAGAAGTCAAATTTACACCATTAATGGCGATTTGAAGTTTTCCTTTGGTCACCATCGACCACCGCTATCCTCTCTATTTGGGCCCATCGCTTGGAATCATCATTGGCCCTTATTACCCCAACAAGTGTGCTAGAGAGATTCTACATCCTTACTTCAAAGTTGAACTTTGTTGTGTTGCATGATTTTCTGGGTTTGTAAATCAGATCTGAAATAATGGCTCCAAGTCAGAGTGAAACTTGGGCAATAGCCATCAATGGCGAATTAAGGTGCTGGCATATCGCTTCAAGTAGCAGATCGAGCTTCCTGTGGTCACTACGAATTACACAAAAAGGATAGAAATCTAGTGATGTAATGGAGGTTGGGTCGTCGTTGCCATGAAGCTCAAGCATCACCATTAATAGCGGAACGTATGACACTAGGTCACTACAAATTATGAACAAGGAAGGGTTTCTCCTTCAAATCACGCTAAGCTTCTCATTTGCTTGCCCTCAGATTGATTTTGCACGGAAGTTTTACTAGATACAGTTTTGTTTTAGCCTTTTGGAGTTAGCCTACAAGGGCCTTCCATGGCCGTGCATAATGCAGCTTAAGGAAGAAGGAGACACAGTCCCCCTTGCTGGCCCAAACGCGATGCTATTGGCCGAAACACATTTTCATGAGATGGTTGTTTTGTGCATTAGCGTTGAACCAAGCAAAGGACTCCTATGGCTGTTGTATTATAACCCCAGTAGGAGGAAGAAGAAGACACCAAACTCTTCCATGGCTGAGATGGTCAAGAGTACTGTGGCTCGACATTAATGATGGGTGTTGGACCCAGTACAGACAATGGAAAAAGAAGTAAACACGACAACAATCCTAATTTATTCTATAGACCCTGGTTGCACAATAGAATGTCCAAATCAAATCACCTGATACGTGGACATGGCCTGACCATGGTGCGTCCTCAAGTGTCAAGTGACTGTCACGTTAACACCTCAAAATTAAAGCTCTTGGTCCCTTACAGGCGTTGTAGACTCCACCTTTGTGTAAAGCTTAGGTCCCATAACCTGGGGGCATTAAGACTTACTTTGATACTTAGCCTTGCTAGCTAAGCACCACGTTAAGGGCAACTATTCTAGATCGTGATTCGAGACTTAGTCCCATGGGTCAACTTAACACACATTAATGGTTTGATGACTTAAGAAGAATGATCCACCCCAGATCCTAGCCTTATTCATTAACCCTGGGGGCATACTATGATATATCACAGACTTCGGTCCTTTAGAAAAAATATCACAAGATCCAACATTAACACTATGACTTGGATCCCTTTAACCACTGTATGTCGTGTGCTCCTGCTAAACCTAGGTACCTTGACACTTAGCTGTCTCATCAAAGCGTCGAGCTAGGGGCATTGTTCTGGACCGTGATCTGGGATCATATCCCATGGGTCAACCTGGCATGCATTTGGCCGAAATCTGTCATTGACATCCCTGCAGGAATTTACTCAGCGCATGGTTGAGATCCTAGTAGTATGCATGACAGACCACAACATTGGGTAGTAGCAACAACCATGCGAGATTTGCGTAATGGGTAAATCCAATGATTATCCATAATGTCAATCATGATCTTGTATAATAATAGCACTCATAACTATAATATCATAAACCAAGTACAAGGATAAGTTGGACAATAGTATTAGTTTTAAGGGTAGTTGAGTAATTTTCTTACCTTAAGGTTAAATAAAAAAATGAAGAAGAAGAAGAACAAAATTGATTTTAAAAGGGAGAGATGCAAAGACGAGAGACGCCTTCGTTTATTCTATCTTCATGGAGTAAAAAAGCTCCATTTGGAGCCATAGTCTTTTTTTCCTCTTTTTCTTCCATTTTGGCACCAAATCTTTACATCCACTTGCATCTAAAGGTTGAGATAAGTTTCTATTGTATGGTTATTGTTTTATTTGGGTAATATTCATAGAAGCTATCAATCTTTATTAGCTCAAAATTTGTGGGTGTGTGTATATTGGAGCTTTGAGTAAGAATCTTCTTCATTGAATTTTAACTCCCGTAGTAGGAGTGACTTTAAGGAACACATGTTCTCCTTCATTGAATTTCAAGGGTCTTCTTTTCTCATTCACACAACCTTTCTGCCTACTTTAGGCTATTATCATCCTATCCCTGATCATTTTAACTCGTTCTATGATCTGTTGTACCAAAAGCTTTTGACAATACTCCCCTAAAATCTAGAGATGAATCTGAAATCTTTATCTGATATTATACTTAGGGGGAAATTCCGTGTAATCTAACTATCTCTTAAAGATACAATTGGGCTCTTCTATCTATTGGTTAGTTAGTCTCTATGGCTAAAAGTGTGCAGACTCTGTCAGTCTGTCCACTATAACCTAATGCCATCATGGCTTGACTAGGTCTTTGGCAATCTCATCACAAAGTCCAGTGCTATGCTTTTTCATTTCTATTCGGGAACCTCTAGGGGTTGAAGGGGTCTTGAAGGTTTTTTTTTTTGGTACACTAAGCATTTGAACACATAGTTTGCTATCTCTCCTTTCATGTTTGGCCACCAAAATATCTTTTTGAGGTCTTGATACATCTTCGTATCTCTAGGGTGGATGGTGTATCTACTTTTATGGGCTTCTTCTAGAATCTTTTCTTTGATTTCATCTTCTTGTGGAACACAAAGTCTATCCCTAAACACAAGTGTCCCATCTTGAGCCCTCTTATAATCCTTTTTCTTCTTTCCCAGTTGGATTTACTCATCGATCAACTTTAAAGCTTCATCTTCCTCTTGTGCTTCTCTAATTTGAGCCCTCAAATCATTTTGAATCTCTAATCTCTTTCAAGCAAAGACCATGTGGTAACAATGTCATTGTCAAACTCAAATTTTTGAAGCTCTCAAGGAGTTCCATCTCTTGCACCATCATTTGGGACACATGCAGGAATTTCCTGCTAAGTGCATCGACCACAACATTAGCCTTATCTGGATGATACTTTAACCAAAAATCATAATCTTTGAGAACATCCATCCACCTCCTTTGCCTCATAACCAACTCTTTTGATCAATAATTAATTCAAACTTTTGTGATCGCTAAAGACCTCAAACTTGACCCCCATACAAATAATACCTCCAAATCTTTAAAACGAAACACAGCTGCTGCTAGTTCCAGGTTATAAGTTGGGTAGTTTTCTTCATGGGTAAGGTGTCACTAGCACAGGTATGGTAGTTGAAATCTATTTCAACTCTTAGAAGCTACTCTCATATTTCTGTGTCCACTCAACAAGGTTGCCTTTTCTAGTTAACCTAGTTAAGGCAAAAACTATCTAGAAAATCTCTTTATGGATCTCCTGTAATACCCATCTAAACCTAAGAAACTCTTAACTTCAGTTACGATGATAGGTCTCTCCCATCGCAACATTGCCTCTATCTTACTGGGATCCATGGATATTCCATCTCTAGATATCACGGGTCCCAAAAAAAACTACACCTTCTTCCTCCAAAACTTGTATTTTGATAACTTGGCAAATAATCTCTTCTCTTTTAGGATTTCTAGAACTACCCTAGGATGCTCCTCATGTTCCTCAGTTGTCTTTAGATAAATGAGAATATCATCTATAAAGATAACAACAAACTTATCAATGTATGGCCTAAAAATCTTGTTCATATAATCTATAAAAATGACAGGTTATCAGACTAAAGGACATCATAAGGTACTCATAATGCCTATACCTAGTCCAAAAAGGCAGTCTTAGGAATATCTTCTTTTTTGACCCTAATCCAATGGTATCCAAATCTCAAATCAATATTTGAAAACATTGTAGCTCTTCTTAACTGGTCCATCAAATCATCTATCCTAAGCAGTGGGTATTACCTATACTCCACACATGATCTTATACTACCATCCTTCTTTTCACCAAGAGCACAGGGGTTTCCCAAGGTGAAACACTAGGTCGAATAAACTTTTTATCCAACCTCTCTTCTATTCGTTTCTTAAGCTCAAAGAGTTTTATAGGGGACATCCTATAGAGTGCTTACTGTAACGACCCGGGACTGCCTGTAGGATTGATGAATGTCTCCACAAACCAACACGGGTCTTTTCAGCGTGCTTTGTCCTCACTCACACGCATCCTAGGAAACTTCTCAGGAGGTCACCCATCCCACAATTGCTCAAGGTCAAGCACGCTTAACCATGGAGTTCTTATGTTCTAGGCTCCCGAAAAGAAGTTGTAACTTGTTGATATGGCTACACCAAATCAATTCATTTAAGCCATCCTCAACTATGCAGTCCCATACCTGCACAGTCTCTGAATCCCTCTCATTCCGGTGCGTATTCAGTTCATTCATGCAGACCCTCCGTCTAGAAGCCTACCAGGAGTCGCTCCTTGTCCGTGCTTCATTGCATCGGTGATCACTCCCCGCCCTCATCGGCCCCGGGACGCCACATGCCCACCAACTTCCGCTTGGTTCGTCCCCGAACCACACCGTATTGGGAGAGGTCCCGTCTCTGATACCATTAATGTAACGACCCGGGACTGCCTGTAGGATTAATGAATGTCTCCACAAACCAACACGGGTCTTTTCAGCGTGCTTTATCCTCACTCACACGCATCCTAGGAAACTTTCCAAGAGGTCACCCATTCCACAATTGCTCCAAGTCAAGCACGCTTAACCATGGAGTTCTTATGTTCTAGGCTCTCGAAAAGAAGTTGCAACTTATTGATATGGCTACACCAAATTAATTCCTTTAAGTCATCCTCAACTATGCAGTCTGACACCTGCACAGTCTCTGAATCCCTCTCATTCCGGTGCGTATTCAGTTCATTCATGCAGACCCTCTGCCTAGATGCCTGCCAGGAGCCGCTCCTTGTCTGTGCTTCATTTTACCGGTGATCACTCCCCGTCCTCATCGGCCCCGGGACGCCACACTTACGTCTATAGCAACTCAATCTTTCTCTCAAGTGGCAGTTCACTCGTTTCATCTAAGAATACCTCAGAGTATCCTTTCACACTTCAGACATTGTGGTCCTATGTCATCCATCTTTAACCATTTCTCTTTCCTTTATTGGTTCTTGAATTTTGAAAATTTCTTCTTGGAGTCATTATCTATCTTCTTTCTCTTTCAAAAGCCCTAAGTCTTTTGCTTCTATTGAGGTTGTGGTGGCCTCAAACTATACAATTCTATTATTCTACATTTGTCCTTCAATCTGGACTTAAACTTCACGCACTTCTAGTTCTCATCTAGATTATACTAGAAGTACGAAGAGAACTTTGATAGTTCCTCAAATCTTACCTCATATTGCCTCACTGTCATGTTTCCTTGCTTCAACTTCAAAAAATTCCAACTCTTTTTCTTCTTACAGATTCCTTGCAAATACTTGTCTAAGAAAGTTGTCTCAAATGCCTTCCGAGTAATTTCAGTTCTAGTACCTTCCTTTATTCTTATTGGGTTATTCCACCAACATTCAGCTTCTCCTTTCAACATGAAGGAAGCAAGGGGCACCTTTTAATTATTTATGCTTCTCATCTAAGCAAAGATCTTCTCCAACTCTCTCAACCATTCCTGAGCCTTGGCTGGATTCTACTCTCTTTGGAATGATGGAGGGTTGGTCTTTTCTGAACTCTGAAAGGTTAAAAATCCTGATTTCTCATGACCGCTGCTTTATTTTTTGTTGTGGATATCGGTCATTGCCCATCCTTTCCAAAACTCTATTTTTAATAGTCGTTTGTCCTTTCATGGCTATAGTCATCTCTCCTTACTTTCTCATGATAATTGTCATCTCTCTGAACATCTCTATCATATTTGACGTGCTATAACTGGCAGACGCCCTATCTCTTCGCGTACACCTAGATGATGCCATAGTTTTCTGTACATGCCAAACATTACATATTGAGTTGATCAGACTCAATATTCATGTAACAGTGTAACAATAACCATGAACATACATACACAAGGCTTTCATACAATTCTATCTATACTTTTCAGTATCAAGATAAGAAAATGCACAACATTAGCTTAGCTAGTCCATACCTCAGCTCAATAGGATGAACTACTCTGATACTAAAATATATCATCCTAATACTTAAGCTAATGACATATCCAAAATTATACATTAACAGTCATATTAGAGTATGTCACTTAGATCAATATCAAATTTTTCTGAAAAAGATGCGCATATAATATACAAAATATGAGCCTGAATCGAAAGTACTTAATACTTAATAGTAGAATAGTATCAAATAAAAATGGTGCGTCAAAGTTTATCAAAATACATTAAATACATCATATGCCACCAAGGTATAAAAGAATGGTGTAATTCCCCTACACTTGAACTTTGCTTGTCCTCAAGCAAAGAATATGAATCAAAAACAAGATTAAACTCAACATTAAGAAACATGAATCAAGGGAAATTCCACAATTTAAAAATTCAATCAAGCTCAGCAGTCAAATCTAATCAAGCAAGATAGTTTAGCACTTAACACAATTAGAGGCTTAAGTCTAGCTTGCACCTTTTCTCTTTACCAACCATTTAAGATCACTCATCTTTCCATCGCTCAAGTATTTAAAGACAAAGAGATCACTCAAATTTCTCTTGAAAAATACAATACCATAGGTCTGGTTATCAATCTCATATCTACTTCTAAGTTCACATACATAACAAGAATCAAAAGGACTTCCTTTGGTTGTAACGGGGCCAAGGGTATAATAAAAGATAGGAAAAAGATAAGAAAGGGTAAAGAATATTCATGGATAAATTGATACAAAACAGAATCAGGTTGAAAACATAATGCACAAGGAGATAACCAATTCTCACTTTCAACCAAATATTCTCATTATTCTTCACCACAATTTTTTTCTTTTTTTTTTCCTTTTTTTTCTTCATTCATTTCCATTATTTTTGCATTTTTTTAAGCAATAAACCCCTTGAAGACAGAAACAATCCTTTATGACTTCTCAATTAACACATCAGTTGCTCCAAAGAATTCAACATGATCATTCAATAAGGTATCCAAAGAAATCAAATTCAGGCTCAAATGGGGCAACTATGGGATTATTTAATAATGCAACTCTAAAAGTCAAGAAAGAATTAAGCCTAATTGTCTTCATCATGTCCAAGAATGTATGTGAACCATAAAAGTCTCAACAAGATATCAAATCAAGTTTTAGCACACAAAAATCAAGAGAAAACTCACTCCAGAAGAAGCAAATGATTTAGTTTATGATAAATCCAAACAATAAAGGCTCAAAATTCACTTCTTGCTTAAGTTAGTAAAAAGAACAAATGCAAGCAGACATGACTAATTTCTAAATAAGATGCTAAATGTTCAACATTTAATTAAAAAGGATTGCTTTGCACAAAAATAGTTCAAAAATAGTAGTGGATTCCCCTCTTAAACAAATTCCTATCAGCTTAGAAATAACCAAGAAATTAACACAATTCGCGCTAAATTCAATGTAATAAACAAGTGCTCAACAATTCTCCCCCCCTCCCCACACTTGAAAGAAAAATTGTTCTCAATGTTTAAACAATAAAAGTAACAGTACAAAGGACAACGAAACTTCCTTGAAAATGGAAACGCAAGATCACGAAAGTGGTGGGAGAGGGAGACCCTGAGGAAGGCGTGTAGCCATAAACAAATAGTTGGTTAAACTAAGCGGTCTCATAACCCCAAAAACTGCATAAGAAAAGTAAAGTAACAATTGAAAAATAAGATGCAAGATAAAAAATCTTTTTGATGGCCAACAAGTATATACATCCCCCTACAAAGGTTCCGAACTCAGGGAGACACTTAAACCGACTCAACAATAGCTAACTACAAAACAAAAATAGAAGAATGTTAATTAATAAAATAAATAATAATAAGCTAAAAACAAAATAAAAAATGAAAGAGTAAAGAAAAAGAGAAAAAAAATTGGGTTAGCTCCCAAGAAGTGCTAAGTTATAGTCATTAGCTTAACTCTAGCATGGTTTCTGTGCTCAGGTGATGTCAACGAAGTAGTGCTCAGTCCCTACTCCTTCTTCAAAGTGTTTCACTCTCTGGCCATTTATCATGAATAGCTTATGACTTTCTTTTTTCACCTCAAGCACACCGTAAGATAAGACTTGAATAATCTCATATAGTCTTGACCATTTCGATCATAACTTACTAGGATAGAAACGTAGAAGTGAGTTATTGACAAGAACTTTATCCCCAAGTTTAAATTCACGTTTCTCGACACATTTGTCATTCTGCTTCTTAGGTCCTTTCTTGTAGGGCTTGGACTTCTCAAAATTAGTGGCATCCTCGGGCAAGGTCTTTTCTAGCACAGCATCAGTCACTGATTCCTGCATATCTGAAAGCACAACACTATCCACCACATCAGTAGTATCTATGCGATTACATGAATTAAAGGAATTAGAATTATTTTCATAATTAAAAACATCAAACACTACTTCCTCATCATTCAATCGCAAAGTCAATTTCCCTTCATGTACATCAATGATTGCCCTTCTAGTGGCAAAGAATGGATGGCCAAGTATGATCAGCATTTTAGCATCAGCTTCCATGTCAAGCACAACAAAATCCATTGGCATGTAAAACTTTCCAACCTTCAAGGGGACATTCTCTAATATGCCAATATGGCGTTTGATTGACCTATCGGCCAGTTGAAGAGAGATGGTGGTCGGTTTGAGCTCCCCAATATTAAGTTTCTTGCAAAAGGAAAGGGGCATCAAACTCACACTTGCCCCAAGGTCACATAAAGCCTTGTTAATTTGTATGGTCCCAATCAAGCATGGAATAGAGAAGCTACCCGGATCCTTAACTTAGGAGGAAGCTTGTTCTGAATGAGTGCACTGTATTCTTCAGTTAAAGCAATAATTTCATAATTCTTAAGCTTCCTCTTATTAGAGAGGATCTCTTTCAAGAATTTAGCATAGGTGGGCATTTGAGAGAGCACTTCCATAAAAGGAATGTTTATATACAATTTTTTAAGAACCTTCAAAAACTTTCCAAATTGCTCATCAACCTTTGCCCTTTGAGATTTTTGTGGGAAGGACAAAGGTGGAACATATGCTGGTGGAGGAATATACCTTTTAGTACTTTCTTCTTCTTTTTTCTTAGTCTCGTTCTTCTCTTGCTTCTCTTCTTTTTCTTGAGATTTCTCATCTTCATGCTTTTCTTCCCTTATGGGGCTTTTAACTTGATTGCCACTTCTCAAGAAAATTGCATTTGCTTACTCCCTTGGGTTTATCTCTGGTTGACTTGTGATTTGCCCCTATATTAAGTTGAACAAGCTTGCTTGTTGGCCTATTTGAGTTTCAAGCATCTTGGAATAAGTGGCCATTTGATCAAGGTGAATATAAATTTGCATGATGGACTCCCTATGTTGTTGTACTTGAGTTTGAATGGCATTATTATACTCCTTTTGAGTGACAATGAAGTTCTCCATGAAAGCTTCTAAATTAGATTTCCCACCTTGAGAAGATTATTGAACTTGTTAGAATCCAGGTGGGCTGCCTTTATGCTGTTGATTGCCATAGGAGAGATTTTGGTGGTTTCTCCAGCAGGGGTTATATGAATTGGGAAAAGAATTCCCCTGAGCTCTGAAATTGCCATTTTGGATGTAATTCACTTGGCCCATAGACTGGTCTTGAGAATACATCTCCACTGCATTGTACTCTGAAGTCAAATGCCCTCCTCCAAATGTTTCACAAGATGCTTTAAGAGTATTTATAGCATTAACTTTCATTTTTTCAAGTGACTTGGCCAAGGCGTCAAACTTGGCATTCAACATGGTAATGGCATCAAGCTCTAAAATTTTAGCTTGCTACCTTGAAGTAGATCTCTCACGTGGCCACAAATAAATATTCGAAGCCACTTCATTGATCAAACTCCTTGCCACTGTTGGAGTCTTGGCCATCACAGCACCGCCAGCTGCGGCATCAAAGGCTGCCTTTGTAAAGAAAGTCAACCCAGCATAAAATGTTTGGATGACCATAAAATCCTGTAAGCCATGACATGGACATTGATGAATCAGATCACTATACCTCTCCCATGCTTCATAAAGAGACTCATAATCTTTTTGAGAGAAGGTAGTGATGTCTTGACAGAGCTTAATTGTCTTCCTAATTAAGTAGTATTTATCCAAGAAGGCATGCTCCATCAAGTTCCAGGTGGTGAGTGAATTAGGGGCCTCTGAGTGAATCCACTTCTTAGCTTTCCCCCTAAGAGAAAAGGGGAAAAATATGATCCTTATAGCATCTGTCGAAACCCCATTCATCTTGATTGTGTCACATAGTTCTAAGAAATCGTCCAAATGTTGATTTGGATCTTCGGTTGGTAACCCGCTGAACTACATTTGTTGGACCATCTAAATTAGTGATGTCTTTAATTCAAAATTCTACCTGTGGCCTAACAATGGAAGACTGACGAGTATTAGCGTTGAGAGCTCCATAATCCCTCAAACTTGGCTTTGTATTGGCAGCACGGTCATTATTGTTTGCCATGTTATCTTCCTCAATTCTCTGTGCTTTTCTTTCTCTTCTAATGTGACGAAGTGTCCTTTTGATCTCAGGATCAATAAAGATAGTAAGATCTCCTTGACTCCTCATTCTTCGCATAAAAAGGAAATAGCACCTGAAAATTCAAAGAAAAATAAAAGAAAGTGAAAATAAAATAAAATAAAATGTGCTTAGATTAACCAAATTACTGCTCATGGTAATATCAATACGATCCCTGATAACGGTGCCAAAAAACTTGTTGTGGATTTTCCGTAAGCGCACAGATCATACAAGTAGTAAAATAAAGATCGTTCCCACGAGGATCGATTAATTACTAACTTTTACGGCTACTTTGATTATTTAAGTGAATAAAAATCAATAGAGAATGTTCAATTAAAATTAATACGAAAAGCAAAGCAATAAAATAAACAATTAAAACTAGAAAAGATGATATTTAACAAGAATTTAAAGCTCTAGGATTCATAATCCACTACACTACCCCCTACGATAAATTGTACTCCTATCTTTGTTAATGTTTAATTATGTTCTTGAATGCGATTTGTCCTAAATTATTTAAATCCTAATTTCTTGGCACTAAAAATGTGCTAAAACTTCACTAACCTCATTCTCATGGCAATTAATCCAAGTTCCAACCCATTAAGATTCATGACAATCGTTTATCCCTCGAAGGATTTAAGCTTATGTCTAGGTCTCAATCCCTAACTTCAATTCTTGGATTATCAAGCAATTAAATTTCATCTTTCGATCCTTCACCTAAAGCCTAAAATCATATAAATATGGCGCACAACATATCACAAGCATTAAGCATACCAAGAATTAATCAAGAACAATAATTTCATTAACAAAGAATCAAATTAACAATTCATAATAGGGAAATAGAGAGTTTCATCCTAATCTTAGAAAAAAGGGTTTAGCCGCTAATGGTCATCGTAACATAAACAAGAACAAGGGTTAAAGAAACAACCATGATTAATAAACAAAAAGAAAAGATGGGAAGATGAAGATGGAGAAAAGAACTTCAATGGTTGATCTTCAAAGAGTCTTGCTCTTGCCTTCAAAGCCTTCGCCTTTGAATCCCTGTGCTTCTCCTCTCAAAACCTCACACAAGTCTCTAGCCAAGAGTCTCTTTAAGTTTAGTGTTTTTGCCCAATTTATAATGATTTGGGGGCAAAATTTCCCTTTTTTCGCATCAGAGGGACTCACACAGTTGTGTCTCCCTTCGACACGGCCGTGTGAGCTTTAAAAACAGTGTAATTTGTATGTTCAAGGGTCACACGACTGTGTCTCTTGGAGACATAGCTATGTTTCCCACACAGAAGCTTCATTGAAGTTAGACAGGGCCCTATGAGCTTGACAGAAGTGTTTTTGAGATTAGACACGACCGTGTCTAACTCTTTAATCACTCAAAACGTCATTTTTTGGAGAAGTGATCTTCATGAAAGTTGTAGATATTTTTTTTAACTTTCCAATGCCACCAAAATCATCTCGTTTAGACTTCTGTAACTCAAGTTATGTTCATTTTTTTTGCGCAAAGGTCAAAAACTCTGCAAATCTTGGCCATATAAATTCCTAGCTCAACTCCATTGCAATGAATCCATCCAAAGCTTCATAGAGCCATGTCAAAACACCTCTTTTGGACCTAAAAACATAAATAAAGACCAATCATGAGATACCAAGAATAATTATATTAAATGTGGCATAAAGTCCAACATAAATCATCAAAGCACACCCAAATCTACCTCAAATCAAGTACAAGAGGTGTGTATTTTATCCACACATCAATAACCATTTACAAAATATCATAACAAACGAAGTACAACTTATTTTGAGTTCAAGTCCATCTCCATCTCTACAAGCTATAGGGGGTCATCCTAGAACCATTATGGAATTCAAACAAATGGGGTGAGAATCTCACGATTCACAGTAGTTATTTTAAAATCGTGTCATCACAATAATTCTAGCTATTTTGAGGAAAACTCATTTCAAATCATTAATGTATAATCCGTAGGAAGGTAGCTAAAGCCAAATCGAGTCCTTCCTCTTCCCGAAATAGAGGTTCATTTTATATCCTTTTATCAAAATCATTTGAATGATTAAATTCATTATTCAATCTTATCAAAATCTCAAATTCATGTTAAAGAATCTCATTCATCAAAACTCAGGTCTCAAGTCATAGTCATTTTATCAAATCTTATGTCATCAAATCATAATTCAAATCATCAAGCCTCAAGTTATCAAATCATAAAAACATTTCATCAAATAACAAGAAATTTCATCTACATCATTGATTATCAAATCATATCAAGAAATCTCATTTATCAAGATTTATATCTCAAATCATCAGGACACATGTGCCATCTTAAAATCAAAGGTATAGAGGATGTACTAGCCTCACAATATCTTTTACTTAGTAGTAGTGTAACGTCCTAATACTAATATCTTGATATAAATAACATTTAAAGAGATAAACAGCATTACAGTGTCACTACATATATAATAACCTGATCATATATCCATAATGTAAACTGGAGACATTATAGAGAGCCATATGAAATGCGAAAAACATAAAACTCATAGCAAAATGCATATATATACAATATTAGCCTTAGAAAAGGCTTGAAGTATTACATAACTTTTTACATTACAAAAAGAGTATAACAAATTACAAAGATTGTAACATAACAGATAAAACTAAAACTATTCTAATTTTTAACTTCCTTTTTCTTCAGTTTCTTTGAAGAACTTTCACTTGGAATTACATGGCAACACAGTGGGGTGAGAATCAATAATTCTCAATATAAGTAAACCAAAACCAGCCTTACATAGCATAATAAACATAATCTTAACATATGCTAAATAAGATACGTTTAAAGAATCTATAAGGATATACTTTAGTAACTAAAGATACCAAGTTAACATACATTCTATCCTACATACTTAGTCCAACTTAGAACCAAGATGTTCAACTAGGATTCCTGATTTAGTGTATTATCCTGTGGTAAATAGAGGGAAAGCTCATCCTCACATTACACATCCCCTGGCATTATCGAGAAGTTTAGGATGAATCCTTGTTCAAAAGAACGTTTTGGACTTTCCATTTATCTCCCTTGGCCTAAATGATTGTGCATATCATCTACTCACAAAGACTAATACTACCAGAATATCCTTCATACATACATCTAAACAACATCATCACTTATTGCTCTTAAGTGATACAAATACCACAAAAAGTGGCCTAAGGTGCTAGATATTTACCTAAGGCAAGCCATCACTCTTGGATGCTCAAAGACTTAAGTTTTCTAATACTTGCTAAGTGATAATTTCCCTCTTGAAATATCCCTATTTGTGTCTTAACACATATTAGAAAACATACATAGATGATTCCAACTAATAGGAAAGATCAATACATCAAAAATCATATTTTTAAGATATTTTGGAGTTCACGCCTCGGAGTAGCCCTTCTCACGACGTGGCACGCAGCTCTCTGTCTCTCATGCCTCGATGTGGTGCATCTCACGCTGCGACATGCTACTCTCGAGTGCACATACTCTGCAACGAACGCCTCGGCGTGATCACCCCACGTTGCGGCGCCGATAGCAGAAACTAGATTCTGCAGAATTCTACAGAACCATGCACTGTTCCATTGGTTCTTCTCATGAGATTTGGCCATTCCAAAATAGTTTCTAGGTGATCCTAAGTCCTTAATCAGTTCATTAACACATAGGAATCATCAATCACTAACTTAAACTACTAATTTTGGATTATGAACCAAAATCACTCATCAAAACCTAAAACCTCACTTTGTGCATCAAAGGCCTAAATGAGATGTTCCAAGTTTCTAACTCAAACTCATGCTATGAACAAGTCATAAACAATCATTGAAACACATTCAAACAAGTAAAACACATCAAACACCTCTAGAACCTAATTTGACCTATCATGCACCAAGAGTGCATCAATGGAGAAAATGGAGAAAAGAAGTGAAAAGAACTCTAATCCCCTACCTTGGCAGCTGAAATGGAGCTTTAAGCTTGGATAATCAAACCTTGGATTTTCCTTTGGCCTTCCTCTTTTTCTCCTCCTCTTCCTCATTTTTCCTTTTCTCTTTTTTCCTTTGCTCTCTCATGTTTTCTTTTTTTGATTTTGTGCAGGAAAGAACCGTGAGTGAAAGCTTAAAAAGAGGTTCCAAATGACTTATAAGGCCTTTAAGGCCATACACTGATAAATCCTAGTCTGTTAAAAATACTTCAATTTAGATAAAACAAGTTTTTCAACTTCCAACAACCTTAAAATAAATATTAAGATTCATTAAAATTATTGTTTCAGCATTATCTTATTTTCCCATATCTGCTGCTAGTCAATTCGGCATAAAATGTATAACTAGTATGCCTAAAAATGTCAAACTAACTCAGTTTACCTTGAAACTTTAACTACATCATGTTTCATACATTTGTGACCTATAAATAAACTATCCATATTCTTTTCTATCATCTAAGTAATTTATGCTATTATCTGAGTCATTTTAAGCTATTTTTCACCTTTGGAGTTGCAACAAAGTGCCTAAACTAACTCAGTTTGTCACAAAATTAAACAGGCATGTTAAGCAAGTCATATGCTACCTTTGAACACATATACAAGTCTAACATGTCATTAAGGGTATTACAAGTAGTCTGCTTTCAGGTTAGTGTACATCAACCTATTTATGATGATCAATTTGCCACACAGAGCTACTTCGAGGTCAGAGTAACCCAAATCACAACTTATGAAGGAATTATCCATCCTCATTCCATGGTTGTGAGTAGAGAGGAAACACAACTAATAAGGGAATTATCCGTCCTCATTCTAGAGTTATGAGTAGAGAGGAAATTATCCATCGTCAAGTACTTGATATAGAGTGTATCTTCGTTCCTCACACTATCCCCTCAACTACTTAGATAGGGAGGGTATCTTCCTTCCTCACACTATCTTTAATCTAGGAATGCCTTAAGTAGAGAGGGAATTATCCATCCTCAACTACATTTCATCCAGGGAGAGCTCAGGTAAAGAAGGAGGGAGTTATCAACCCTTAACCTCAATCACTTAGGTGGTGAGGTAAGATCCATCCTCAACCACCATTTCCAAGTCTCTGCCTAGGACTAAGGATATCCTAGATAATGGGTTACTCATAAGATCAATCATTAAATTTAGTCATCATCCTCATGTTACAGTATCAAGCACAATTATCAAATCAATTATGCATCAAGATCATCATCTCATATACTCATATCATGACACAAGTGTTATTATTTCATCATATATGCAATATAATAACCCATTATGTCATCATTCATATCATAGATGAAGCATATTTTAACCAATCATTCATAAGGTCAAGTGTTCTTGAGGTCCCTTGCTCTTGCATCAATCTTGGATTCATGTTTTTAAGCGAGATAATTGGTTAACACAAGGTATTAACCAATTATCAATGGCTAACAAGCCAGATTTTATGTCCCATAACCGGTTATCACCTTTAGGTAACCGATTATAGACTTCTCACAACTCATTTCCATAGGCTAATAACCAGTTACCTTTTCTGGGTAATTAGTTATGAGCTTACTTAAGCTCTCTATCAAAAGGAATAACCAGTTAGGCATCACCTCTAACTGGTTATTGCATAAACGTGGGCCTTTTTTATGCCTCAATAACAGGTTATGCCCATAACCAATTATTGAAGGCTTAGGAAGTCTTCTGCTCGTGCCAATAACCGATTATAGCCAGTCTATAATCAGTTATTTGGATAATTCTAGGCGTGAAAATAGAGCATAAGAGAGAGGAATCCCAATACCAACCATTCTCATATCAAAATTAAATCAAAACACCACAAACCTTGAATCATAACTTCATGAAATGACATAACAAGCATAGGTAACTCAAAATCCATAAGTTCACATCTTTTACAAACTCAAAATCTTCATCATTTCAAGTTCAAGAGTAAACTTAAATTCAATATCATATCTTATGAAGATCACGGTTTAAAATCCATCATTCAAACAAGTTTTCTTTCAAAACCATAAGAAATCTATTTTTAGTGAGCAAAGTTTAAAAAAACACCCCCTACCTAGCTTGTAGTCACTTTCCTCTTTTCTTTCTTGGTTTCCTTCCTTAGCTTGTTCCTCCTTCTTCTTCCTTTGTTTCCCTCTTATTTTTCTTACTTTTTTTGCTCCCTTTTTCTGCTGGTGTGAGGACGAGAGGGTGAAAAGAGTGAGGAATGGAAACATGTGAGATGAAAATGTGAAGAGGGGAAACGTAAGGGAGTGGAGAAAATGAAAGAAAGTTAGCAAAATATCTTGCATTAGGTGGGTTTTGCAGTAGAATGGATAGTGGGGAACGTGGGGTGATTTTCAAAATTAAAATCCAACTGATAACCTTATATATGCTAACAACACTTTAATTTCTCAAAAATGAATTTTCCAACTTTCATAAGTATCATAGAAAATTCTAGAGTTTCCTTCTATTCTCAGTATTATCGTTCCACCAATTTTCTATGCTGCAATATTAGTATCTTAAGCTTCAGTATTCTTTCCTAGGTTAATTTACACTTATGGAATTGAATGAATAAGCTTTCAGATACTCATAATCATCCATTGAACTTAGAAATAATTGTTCCATTTTTATTTCTATCTTTGTAGCTATTTAAGCTAAATTTTGAATTCTTTTAGGCTATTTCTCAGCTTCAATTTTATAGATTTATACTCAATTCAATCCAAATAATTTCCAAAATTTTCAAGTAATTTGTATTAATCTTTATTGAGCTTCTACAACCTAATTAAGTCTATTAGGTTGGATAGAATGTTAGATTTGGAGGAACTACTTATATGGTGAGACATATGAGATCTACATTGATCATAAAAGTCTTATGTATATCTTTCAGCAGAGGGATTTGAACCTAAGGCAAAGAAGGTGGATGGAGCTCCTAAAAGATTATGATTGCATGATCTTGTATCACCCAGGAAAGGTGAATGTGGTCGTTGATGCTTTGAGCAGAAAGTCTATAGGTAGTCTTGCACATATAGTTGACATTAGAAGACTAATAATGAAAGAGTTTCAAGATCTTATAGATAGTGGAGTGTAATTTGATCTCACAAGCTTGGAGTCATTACTAGCTCATTTTCAGGTTCGTTCTACTTTGGTGGATAGTATTAAGGCAGTGCAAAGTCAAGATCCTCATTTAAAGAAGATCATGGACGAGGTTCGAGAAGGCAAGATTTCTTAAATGGTGGTTAACTTTGAGGGTGTTTTACGTGTTGACACTTGCTTATGTGTCCCTAATATATGGGATTTGAGAAAGAATATTTTAGAGGAAGCCCATCATTCCTCCTATACTATTCATCCAGGTTCTATAAAGATGTATCAAGATTTGAAAGAATTATACTTGTGGGAACGGATGAAGAAGGATATAGCAGAATTTGTATCTAGATGCCTAGTATGTCAACAGGTGAAAGTTGAGCATCAAAAGCCTATAGGTTTGCTTCAACATATTGATATTCTTGAGTGAAAATAGGAGAGGATCATTATGGATTTTGTGACAGGGTTGCCTAAAACCTCAAAGGGCTATGACTCAACTTGGGTAATTGTGGATCATTGACAAAGTCTTCACATGCCTGTAAAAACCACTTATACAGGGGCTCAATATGCTAAACTCTATTTAGAGAATATAGTATCTCTGCATGGAGTACCATTGTCTATCATTTTTTATCAAGGCCCTCTGTTTCACAACTCAATTTTGGAGATCTTTTCAGTCTGCTTCAAGAAAATGATTGGACTTAAGTATTGCTTTTCACCCACAAACTGATGGTTAGTCTGAGAGAACTATACACATTTTAGAAAATATGTTTCACGCTTATCTATTAGACTTTGGAGGGAGTTAGGATCAATACCTACCTTTGATGGAGTTTTCTTACAATAATAGTTACTATCTAGTATTCAAATGGCACCTTTTGAGGCCTTATATAGGAGGCATTGTAGGTCCCTTGTTAGTTGGTTTGAGGTTTAAGAATCTAGACTTGTGGGTCCAGACTTAATTCAAGAAGCTATTGAGAAAGTTCAATTAATTTGAGAATGCCTATTGATTGCTTAGAGTAGGC
Source organism: Ormosia semicastrata (assembly GCA_029884595.1). Taxonomy (NCBI): domain Eukaryota; kingdom Viridiplantae; phylum Streptophyta; class Magnoliopsida; order Fabales; family Fabaceae; genus Ormosia; species Ormosia semicastrata. The sequence goes on from JAQQTO010000060.1 coordinate 76,472,656, forward strand.
AAAAGTCTTTTTTTGGATCGGAGGCGTCGACCTTTGGAGTTTGGTGTGGGAGAACATATGTTTCTACTTGTTTCTTTTATGAAGGGAATTATGAGGTTTGGTAAAAAAGTTAAGTTGAGCCCGATGTTCATAGGACCATTTGAGATTCTGGAGAAAGTCAGGCAAATGGTGTGGAAATAGGTTTGCCCCAATGATTTAATATGTTAAGTTTTGATGATGACAAATACAAGATAAAAAGAATGATGCTTATGCTTTATACTTGTGCTTAATAAATGACTAATACATCACAAAAGAATGTTGATTATGTTACATAGATGTGCTTAATGAGATATATTATATCATGCATGATTATGTATTTTATCTAGTTATATTTCACTTAATAATCGTGCAATGAGATATATGTAACATTATTCATATAATATATCTAATAATGCTTTATATGAGTCTTAATGAATTAATATTGGATTTGATTCTACTTAAATGAAAATGTGTAAAATATTCTTTGTTGCATCCTACATAGAGCATATCTAGTAGTAATTGATAAATATCTTATTTGGATGTATCTATAAAAGTCTTATATGCATGTTAGACTAACTAGAGTTATATATTTTATGAATCATGCATACGAAGATATTGAGTTATGATTTTGGACTAACTATGTTTGTTTAAGTGAGCAATACTTTGTAGGATAGTCCAAGTACCAAGAACGAGCCTTGCAACAAGAAAGTAAAAAGATCACAACTATGCTCAACTCAAGAAGGATGAGAATGAAAAGTTGTTCTAATCATTTACAAGTTTTGAAGAGAATATTTTTTTAGAAGCTTGGATTACATCAAGAATTGATGATGGCAAAAGATCAAGTCCCAAAGTTCTTAAAGAAATAGCTTATAGGACTTAGATCTTGTGTAAAGTAAAAAGGAATCACACTAAGCTCAAACAAGTTTTAAACATATTTATAAGTATTTCTAAAATGTTTAAATGCCCAACAAACTATTTTTGAAAAGTTAGTCTTGGTGATATTTCAAATCTATGAAAAATAGTCAAGTTTGTGTTTTACAAAACTGATATATAGTTACTCTTTTAATCATAACTTTTAAACTACTTTGATTTTTGTCATGAAACTTTTTGCATATGAAAATAGACTCAAAGATCTTTCGAATGAGTGGTGATTTGCTTAAAACGGATAAGAAACGAAGAAATTATGACCATTTAAAGTCAATTTTCAAAAATAGTCAACTTTATGTTTTGCAAAACTGACCTTTAGTTACTAATTTGATTATATCTTTCAAATACTTTGAGTTTGGTCCTGAAACTTTTTTTATATGAAAATAGACTCAAAGATCTTTCCAATGGGTGGTCATTCACTTTAATTGGATAAGAAATGAAGAAGTTATGACCTTTTTAAGTCAATTTTTCAAAATTAGAAATGCTGTAATCGATTACACAAGTCCTGTAATCGATTACAACGTTGACAGAAGCCATGTAATTGATTACAGGAAGTGTGTAATCGATTAAAAAGTGCCCAGAAAGCTTGTAATCGATTACACTAAGCTTGTAATCGATTACTAAGTGCCCAGAAACATTCCCAATGGCTATAAACAGCTAGTTTTCATAAAAAAAAATCATTTCTAAACACTACCAATGGCTATTTTATCATTTGGGCTCTATATATAAGTGATATTTGAAGTATTTATAACTTAAGAAATACAAGAACACTATACTTGATCCTTGAAACATCAAAATAATATTTTGAGCTTTAAAGTGTGAATCCTTTATACCCATAGTGCTTCAATTTGTATTATCCACTCTTGAGATAGTTTTCTATCATCTATACTTTGTTCTTCAAATTGTATATCTACTCTTATGAGAGTTTATATTCTTTTTCTTCATCTTAATCTTTGTTTTGAGAGGGTGAGGTATCCCTCTTGAGTAAAAGGTGAGGTATCCCTTAGAGAGTGAGACATCTCTCAAAGTTGGTAATGGGTGAGGTATCCCTTAAGGGTGAGGCAACCCTCAAAAATTGTAAAGAGTGAGGTATCCCAAGGTGTGTTGAGTGCTCTCAATTGTAAAGGTTGTCAAGCACCTGTTGAAGCTTGAAGATATAGTTAAAAATCTCTAGCAGTTGCTTGAGGACTGGACGTAGGTCACAAGTGGATTAGTAGTTGAACCAGGATAAACCTTGTGTTTGCTTCTCTCAACTCTATCTTCTTTACATTTGTGCTTTAATTATATATACTTGAGTTGAACTTGATATTTAGCTTATTTGTTTGATTTACCATATACCTTAAGTTGTAGTTGAGTAATCTATAATAGCTATACCTTTGTTGTGCATATTCCGCTGCATTTATTAATTGAATGATTCAAAATGCATAATTTGTCAAAGTTGCATTAAAACTAGTCATCACCCAATTCACCCCCCCTCTTGGGTACTGGTTGTCATAGCTAACAAGTGGTATTAGAGTTTCGTGCTCTGGTAAAAGCTTAACAGCTTGGAGTTAAAGATCTTTGTTTGTTGGGCAACCATTACAAGCTTTTCAAAATGGAAGGTTTTCAAATTAATAAACTGCCATTCTTTGATGGTGTGAATTTCATTTATTGGAAAGCTGGAATGGAAATTTATATGCAATCTATTGATATTGATTTGTGGGATATTGTGCTTGATGGATTTACTTACAAATCAAAACAATCTTGGAATGCCTATGATAGGAAATACTTTTCCTTGAACATTAGAGCTATGCAAATCTTGAAAAATGGTTTAAATGATGATGCTTATGATAGAATTAAGAGATGCTCGAGTGCTAAAGATATATGGAATGCTCTTGATGTTATCTATCTTGCTAATAATGATTTCTTGCATAAAATTATATATAGAGAGCAAGAAGAGCAAAAGCCTTTAAAGGAAGACAATGTTGAAAAATGTCCTCAAGAAGATACTCTTGAATCCTTGAAGGACAACAATGTGGAAGATGGTGATTCCTTTGAAAAGCCAAGTATGCTGGAAATTGAGACCACTTCATATATGGCTAAAAAGGACTTTGAGGTATATAATGCTAAACCATATTATAGTCATTTCTATAATGAGCTACAATATGCATATGATGAATTGTATGATGGTTTGTTGAATTTAGAAAAGAAAAACTCATCTTATTTGGAAAACATTTCCTCTATTGAAATTGAAATTGAGACTTTGAAAAATGAATATGCTTTTCTCAATGAGCAAATGCCTTTGAAATTTGAAACCTCAACTTCTTATGAAAAGTGCATTGATTTAGAAAATCAAGTTGGGAAATTATCTTCTAAATTTACCAAGGCTAATGATTTTAATTGCTTACATTCTATGATTGTTAATGAGAATAAAATTAATTTTATTCCACATGAAAATTCAAGCAAGGCTTATGGCAAAAATAGTTTAGAATGTAATAACAACTAAAGGCTCAAGTTTTTCAAAAATGATCTTCAAAGGACCAAGCCATCATTGAATTCACTTGTTTATAATTTTTGTGGCCATTTAGGATATATTTCTCATTTGTGCAATTATTGAAGAAATTCTTATATGAGAAATAATATGGTATGAGTTCCTAAAGACCTTAAATGCCCTAGTACTAACATTCAATGACCCAAGATGAAGTGGGTACCAAAAAGTCCTCCTAGTGTTTCAGTTATGTAGAAAACTTCTCAAAAGGATGGACTAATTGGTCAAAGGAAAAAGGAATCATCAAGGGGAATGCTTCCAAAGCCCATTGGTAGAAGTTTTGATCAAAGAAGGAAGATGACTTCAACCAAAGCTTCTCAAGTACAAAATGTGAAACTTGCAAAGTTCAAAATACCAAAAGAGAAGCAATGGGTACGGAAAAGAGTTTCCTTGATCACCAAGGCCAAGGTATCAAAAGTTTCTACCTCTTATGCACATTCACTTGTAAAGTCAATGAATTTGAGGTATATTCCTTGTAGGCCTTAAGTGATTAATTGAATTTTGTGTACTTGGTAAAATTTGAATATTATATATATAGCACATGATTATATTGTTGTTCCACCTTTTACTCACTACCTTGCATATTTCTTGATAATAAGGTATTCCATGACTATGGATACTTTCTATGCTTTAAATTTTCTATACTTCTCTACATGTGATAATATGCTAGATAAGTTCACTTGTTTGAAATAGTACATTTGATGAAAATATCTTAGAACTTGGCATATTGGATATCATAAAACTAACTCTAGCTAAAAATCATAACTTTTGCTCCATAAAGTTATCATCTTCTGCATAATTTGTAGTTTTTGCATAAACATGTGTTTTGGATCAAGAACTGGTCAGTTTTTATGCTTACATAATGTTTGGAATTGTTTTGGGGAGTTTTGGAATTAATCTGAAGGCTTTGAGATTGACTCTTTGCTGTTTGAAATGTAAAATCTATGTTTAAGTATGCTGGTAATCAATTACAATACCTTTGTAATCGATTACAAAGGTTCTGTCAAGTGTGTAATCGATTACAACAGACCCAGAACGCAGGTAATCGATTACACCAACAATGTAATCGATTACAAGGTTCACAAAAAGCTGGTAATCGATTACACCAAACATGTAATCGATTACATGAATTCTAGAGGACTAGTCATTGATTACACACATATTGTAATCGATTACACAAGCTTTAAAAATGGTTTTCAATGCTGGAATGACCATTTTCACTTAAAATTGTCTATATATCATGAATGTATGTATATCATTAGCCATGAGCTTAATGGTAATTGATTGTTTAATTTGTTGTGCTCAATTTACATACAATGAAAAAATTAATTTTTTTATGAGAGCATAATGAATTAATAATTAATGACTAACCCCTATGGATCCAAAATTGGTGGATACCAAAGAAATTACTTTGAACTGTGTTGTAGGGTGACCATTAGCTCAAGCATGCAAATGAAGTGAAATACAACCATGCTACTTAAGGTTGGGAAAACTTAAAATGGTCCAAGTTCTCCAAAAGTGGTGAAAAACATAAAAAGAAAGACATGGAGAACCACAACATTCTCAAAGGGCCTTGAGGCATAGAAGTTGGAGTCACCTACAAAAACTTAAAGAGTACACTTTTGGTGATATCAATCTTTTATCCTTACTTATACTTTAATTTGAATATCATGTGATATTTGGATAAGTAGATATTTGTTTTATGCCTTAACATGTCTTAGATTGTACTTTTCTAGCATTATGTTTTAAAAGTGTCTTACATATGCTAACATGCTAGATATGCACACAACTTGCTTGGAATGACATATTATGGTAATATCTTTATTCTTGAGCTTGTGACCATTTCTCCTTGTTCAAATATGAAAATTTCACATGCTCATAAGTAGTTCTAATCCTTTCTCTTTGATTATTAATTGTCTTATATATTTATTTGGAGATTGGAAAGTAAAATGTCATATGTCTTCTTGTTTGAAATTGCTTGATATGTTCATATCTTGAAAATAAGAAGTAAATGATTCATTTTGTGTCTTGAACTTATATTTGAACTTCAATGGTTTTTACAATGAAGTATATCTTGAAATGAATCATGAATGGTTTCAAAAGTTATAGTTCCACAGTTTTTCAATTCTTTCATTACAATAAGGGACTTTTTGTCTTGATTGGCATGTGTGTATACTAGAATTCCTTACTTGATATTACATGCCTTACATGATCATTGTTTACCCCAAAATGCTTATATAAGTTTTGATGTTGATCATGTGTTTCTTGGTAAACTTGAATCATGTCTTAAATTGCTTAAACCATATTTTTGGATTCAAGTGCATATGTCCTTTTTTTGTTTTCTTTAGAACTAACTTTGCATGGTTGATAATGTAGGACATAATTTTTCATTATATATCAACCTAAATTATGCTTGTAAATGAGCTTAAATGATATTTGATGCTAACGTATGATTTAGAGAACTTTTAGAGTTAGTTTTGCAAGTGTCTCTATGTGCTTCAAATATAGTCATCAAATACTGAAATGTCAAGCATATATGGACAAAGAGAAGAGTTAGATGAAAAGGGACATGAGGAGACTTTCTTCAAGAGCAATGAAATAGAATACTCAATGGAAGAAAGCCCAAACTCAAAGGTCCAATAAATGAAGAACATTTTAAAGAAGTATCACTCTCTCAATAAGTATCTCTATACCTAAGCTATTATAGTATTCTATGTGCTATGAATTATATGATACTTGTTGATAATTTGATCTTAAATGATTAGATGCTTTCTTTATATGAGAAGTATGCTTAGCATTGACAAAGTTCCTAATTGGATATTAGCTTGCTAATTTTGTCATTGCATATAGGGTGAATAATGTTAGTTCTATACATGCTTTGATCCCTATAGCATATTTCATCATGGTAAATGTTTGATATCTATAATTCTCTTGATCTATGATTTCTTAGTGGTATAACACCTAAGAGAATCATGCTCTTGTTTTGAAAAGAGTTTATGGCTTGACTAAAAAGTTTTTTTAAAAAAGTAAAATCTCTTATCAAATTTGAAAGAAGCTTTTCAAGTTCCATATCCTTGAGAATCTTTTGAACTTGTCTTAAGAACTTGAAAATATTTTCACCTCCTAATTGTCTTGAAAATTTGGAAATCATTCTATTTGTGCTATAAATGTAGTATTCTCTTCATTTGATTTGAAAAGTCTTATTAAATCTTGAGAGAATGCTTAAGAAAGTTTTCAAATAGATCTTTTGAAATGTTCTATAGAGCTCATCTTAATACTTCAAAAGATAAACATTGTTCTTCAAAGTATTTTATTTTCTCAAGAGTCTTATTCAATGAAAAAAAGATGAGATTTACTTTCATATGTTCTTTTAACTTGAGTTTGATCATTCTCAAGGAATATGTGGCTTTAATATTAAACATCTCTACCTTTCTAAAATGCTTTTGAAAATATAATGTGCTCTTGTAAAATTCTTTTTGAAAGAGGGAGAAATTTTTAAAATGGTTTGTGATTGATGGATTAAGAATATATATCTTTGCCTTTTTTTTCTTTATGGTAATATGCTTACATGGTCTTGGCATGCATATTTCCCTTTATCTATCTTGTGCTTTAATAAGGGGGAGCTTATCTTGCTTATCTTACATATCTTTCTTCCATCTCCTTGTTGACTATAAATATATGCATAACTATGTTAAACTATTATGTTTAATATTTTTATAATATGCATATTTTGAGGGGGAGTTTAGTTCTTAAATTGTTGTTTATATCTCTTGGCTTACATCATTGTTTGACATGAAGTGCTTTATTGTTAATACTATTAACATGTCAGCAAAAATCATCTCTTATTGTCTTTCCCTCTATCAATGAAAGAAGGTAAACTTTCTTAAACTTCATATCTTTTGATTCTTTCATTGAGAAGATCCTACCCTTCTTGACAACATGAGTTTTATCCATAGGGGTTTTTGTTGATGTCAAATAGGGAGAGTGAAAATTGGAAAGAAAAATATGTTCTTGTGCTTATTGCTTGATATGCTTACATGAATATCTATTCTTCTATATTACTCAACATATTTTTTTTTAGTGATTTGTCATCATCAAAAAGAGGGAGATTGTGGAAAAAGGTTTGCCCCAAGGATTTAATATGTTAAGTTTTGATGATGACAAATACAAGAAAAAAAGAATGATGCTTATGCTTTATAGTTGTGCTTAATAAATGACAAATGCATCACAAAAGAATGTTGATCATGTTACATAGATGTGCTTAATGAGATATATTGTATCATGCATGATTATGTATTTTATCTAGTCATATTTCACTTAATAATCATGCAATGAGATATATGTAACACTTTTCATATAATATATCCAATAATACTTTATATGAGTCTTAATGAATTAATATTGGATTTGATTCTACTTAAATGAAAATGTGTAAAATATTCTTTGTTGCATCCTACATAGAGCATATCTAGTAGTAATTGATAAATATCTTATTTGGATGTGTCTATGAAAGTCTTATATGCATGTTAGACTAACTAGAGTTATATATTTATGAATCATGTATATGAAGATATTGAGTTATGATTTTGGACTAACTATGTTTGTTTAAGTGAGCAATACTTTGTAGGATAGTTCAAGTACCAAGAACGAGCATTGCAACAAGAAAGTAAAAGGATCACAAATGCTCAACTCAAGAAGGATGAGAATGAAAAGGTGTTCCAAGCATTTGTAAGTTTTGAAGAGAATATTTTTTTGAAAGCTTGGATTACATCAAGAATTGATGATGGCAAAAGATCAACTCCCAACGTTCTTCAAGAATAGCTTATAGGACGTAGATCTTGTGTAAAGATAAAAAGGAATCACACTAAGCTCAAACAAGTTTTAAACATATTTATAATTATTTCTAAAATGTTTAAATGCCAACAAACTATTTTTGAAAAGTTAGTCTTGGTGGTATTTCAAATCTATGAAAAATAGCCAAGGTTGTGTTTTGCAAAACTAACATATAGTTACTCTTTTGATCATAACTTTTAAACTACTTTGAGTTTTATTGTGAAACTCTTAGCATATGAAAATAGACTCAAATATCTTTTCAATAAGTGGTCGTTTGCTTAAAACGGATAAGAAACGAAGAAATTATGACCATTTAAAGTCAGTTTTCAAAAATAGTCAAGTTTATGTTTTGTAAAACTGATATTTAGTTACTAATTTGATCATATCTTTCAAAATACTTTGAGTGTGGTTCTGAAACTTTTTTTCATATGAAAATAGACTCAAATATCGTTCCAATGAGTGGTCATTCACTTTAATCGGATAAGAAATGAAGAAGTTATGACCTTTTTAAATCAGTTTTTCAAAACTAGAAATGTTGTAATCGATTACACAAGTCCTGTAATCGATTACAACATTGACAGAAGCCGTGTAATCGATTACAGGAAGTGTGTAATCAATTACAAAGTGTCCAGAAAGCTTGTAATCGATTACACCAAGCTTATAATTGATTACTAAGTGCCCAGAAACATTTTCAATGGTTATAAATGGCTAGTTTTCATAAAAAAAATCATTTCTAAATACCACCAATGGCTATTTTATCATTTGGACTCTATATATAAGTGATATTTGAAGTATTTACAACTTAAGAAATACAAGAACACTATACTTGATCCTTGAAACATCAAAATAATTTTTTGAGCTTTAAAGTGTGAATCCTTTATACCCATAGTGCTTTAATTTGTATTATCCACTCTTGAGAGAGTTTTCTATCATCTATACTTTGTTCTTCAAATTGTATATCTACTCTTGTGAGAGTTTATATTCTTTCTCTTCATCTTAATCTTTGTTTTGAGAGGGTGAGGTACCCCTCTTGAGTAAAGGGTGAGGTATCCCTTAGAGAGTGAGGCATCTTTCAAAGTTGGTAAAGGGTGAGGTATTCCTTGAGGGTGAGGCATCCCTCAAAAGTTGTAAAGGGTGAGGTATCCCTGTTTGAGGCTTAAGCACAAGGGTGAGGTATCCTAAGTTGTGTTGAGTGCTCTCAATTGTAAAGGTTGTTAAGCACCTATTGAAGCTTGAAGATATAGTGGAAAATCTCTAGCAGTTGCTTAAGGACTAGACGTAGGTCACAAGTAGATTGGTGGCTAAACCAGGATAAACCTTGTATTTGCTTCTCTCAACTCTATCTTCTTTACATTTGGGCTTTAATTATATATACCTGAGTTGAACTTGATATTTAGCTTATTTGATTGATTTACCATATACCTCAAGTTGTAGTTAAGTAATCTATAATAGCCATAGCTTTCTTGTGCATATTCCGCTGCATTTATTAATTGAATGATTCAAAATGCATAATTTGTCAAAGTTGCATTAAAACTAGTCATCACTCAATTCACCCCCCTCTTGGGTAATGGTTGTCATGGCTAACAAATGGCTTATCGCTTAGCCATTCCCCTTAATCTTTCAAGAGTTCACCAAGTTTTCCATGTTTCGATGCTTTAGAAATATGTTTATGATCCATCTCATGTCATTCAACACCAAGCGGTTCAACTTGATGAGAATCTTAGTTATATTGAGCAACTTGCGGTTATAGTAGATAGACAAGTGAAACACTTATGCTCTAAAGAAGTTGTTGTTGTAAAGGTTTTTTGGAAGGTCCATATGGTGAAGAAATGACATGGGAGCCCAAGATGGTTATACGTGACACATAACTACACCTTTTTTATATGCAAGGTTAGTACATAGTGTAAATTCGAGGACATATTTATTTTAAGGGGGGAGGATTATAATATCATAGACCAAGTACAAGGATAAGGTGAGGAATAGTATTAGTTTTAAGGGTAATTGGGTAAATTTCTTACCTTAAGGTTAAAAGAAAAAAGAAGAAGAAGAAGAACAAAATTGATTTTAAAAAGGAGGGATGCAGAGACGAGAGACGCCTTTGTCTCTTCTATCTTCGTGGAGCAAAAAAGCTCCATTTGTAGCCATAGTCTTTTTTTCTTCTTTTTTTTTTTCATTTTGGCACCAAATCTTTGCATCCACCTGCATCTAAAGGTTGAGGTAAGTTTCTATTGTATGGTTATTGTTCTCTTTGGGTAATATTCATAGAATCTCTCAATCTTTGTCAGCTCAAAAATTGTAGGTGTGTGTATATTGTAACATTCTCTTAACCTAATAGTCCTAATAAGGGTTATAGAAGCTCAGTAATATTAGTATAAGTTATCAGTTGAATTTTGGATCAGTTTGAGCGTAATTTTATAGTACTGAATATGAAAATAGCTAAAGTTTCTACATAAACAACTGATATGATGGAAATAAATATGAAAAATTTATTTCCTAGTCATAAATAAATGATATAAGTTGTAAATTTTGGAGAATCCACTGAGTTAGTTTGGTATTTTTAAGGATACTGAAGAGGAATAGCTGGAACAATAAAGTAGCTCAGAAAATTATAAAATTACATGGAGATGACAAGTAAGACATGGAGATTATTTTGATAAAGAATACCAGTTAAGGTGAATATCAGTAAGTATATTTGCATAATTTTTAGGTTTAACTTAACTCAAGGAAGAGTAATGAAGCTTAACTGATAAATAGCAGTATATAAAAAATTATAAAAAATGGATACAAGGACTAAGTTAAGTCCTAAAATTTTCTATAACACTTATGGATACTTGAAAACTCATTTTTGGAAGATTAAAATGTATTTAACAGATACAAAAGTTTCAACACAATTATTTTAGCCATTCTTTTGGTAATCCACCGCCTTACTAAGTGTTTCATCCTTATCATTTATTTGACTTTTCCTTCATATGTTTGCTTCTCATTTCACACACACAGCTGCCCTCCACCGGCTCTCTCTTTTTCTTTCATCTCCATATACTTTGTTGACTTTTCTTCCCTCTTTTTGGCTTCCATTTTCCACGGTCTCCAGCAGCCAAAATAGAAAACAAAAGAAATGTAAAAGAGAAAGGAGAAAAGGAAAAAAGAAAAGGAAAGGGAAGTTAAGAAGAAGACCATGTGTAGCTAAGGAAAGAATGAGAAATAAAGAAGGAAAAGAGGAAGAATCAAGCTACAAGGAGCTAGGAGGAAAGGTAGGGGTTGTTTGTCTCTAACTTGTTCTTCTTATTCTATGGTTTTTGAACTAAAAATTCTGGCCTTGTTGGTTGTGGTAGTCACAACTGAACTATAAAAAGGAAGGAGGAAAATTCTTGTTGTTTTGAGTTTTTGTTCCTCACTTTCATCTAGCTCTTTTCCTTTATGAATTCTTGAATAAAAAATTTATGATGTTGGTTGGGTTGTTGGGTGAAGGACTCACGGCCAAAGTAAGAAGATATAGGGTCCCTTATTATTAATTTTTGTTTTTCCTTTTATTGGATTTCAATTGAGTTTGTGAATTGTTTTTATGAAACTCATGACCAAATTTGTTTTAATGAAGCCATAGTCAAAACAAGAGATAGATGAAAGAATCTTGATTAGCTTATGTTGTCATCTTGTCTCTTGGATTTTGAGAATTTTATGAAAGAATATTAGCATGTAAGAAAAGAAAATGCTTAATTTTGTGGTCAATTGGAGGTCACGGCCAAGTGTTTTAAAAAGAAAAAGATGATTGAATTATTCATGTTACACATCTTTAATTAAGAGTTTTGAGATTACAAATGAATAAGAATAGTTATTCTAGAGATTGGATTACATGATTGATAGCCATGACATTTTCAACCATAATTGGAAAACCCTAGTACTTGAGTTATTGTATTGTGCAATTGAATGTTTAAGTAGTCTAATTGGATAGATGAATAATCTTTGATATGTCATTTTGGCCATGTAGGCCGAATTCAAGGAGATAAGGCAATCTCTATGTCATTCTCCATTTTGCATCCAATACTTGTGTGCTAGAATTAAGATTAACCCTAGTTTGTAAATGATGAATTTGATAAATTTAGTATTGGAAATGTATTGTATTTGATTCTTTAATGACTATAGATAATGTGCACTTGAAATAAATTGTATTGTATTACAATGAATTGATTTAGTTACTTGATTAGTAAAGAAACTAGTGAATGTGTATTGAATAGGATGAATGAATTAGTATTGGATACTTGATGTGTATTTGAGATTATATTGCTCCTTGACAAATCAAGTTGAGCTAAGAAATTGTATTGCTCCCTTAATTCTTTAAGGTTAAGTTAGAATAAGATTTGTACTTGTGTTTGATTAAATAGTGCTCACGGTGTATGAATTTGAAATGTTTATGAGAATTTTAGGACATTTATCCTTGAATGGGAAGGAAAATGGTCCTGATATGCTTTTCCCACTTAGAGTATCCTTTTTATGTGAATTATTGTTTCACTTGGTATAATGGATTTTGGGGTTGATCCTGTATGAGGGAAGGGTATCCTGTATTCTTAAAAATTCCTCATTATGTTTCCTCACTACGTTTCCCTCATAAGATACTAGTGGTAGTGTGAGGCCTAATTCACTCCCTACCATAAGTATATAGAATCCGAGCTATATGAGGTGACTCTCACCTATTATGGTGCATGTGATAAGGGTTCTATGAGAATGAGCAGATATTATGAGTATATAGAAACCGAGTTATATGAGGTGGCTCTTGTCTATTATGGTACATGCGATATGGGTTCTATGGAAATAAGTAGATATTTAAATGAGTACAGATGAAATTGAATTTGTATGTCATATTATGACTTTGTTATGCTATAAGAACTATTGCATGAATTTTAGATTATGGTTCATATTTGAATATTGTTTCTGAAATTACTTAAGGACATAAATTATGATGTTTGATAACAAATGTTTTTGGAAAATATTAATAATTGGAATTCAGTTTCGGGAAGAGAAATGACCAGATTTGGCTTTTTGCCACCATTCTACTTTATGATTAAAGTTTAATTTTTTGAAATGTATTTTTGTTAGTCATGGCAACCATCATCGAAGAGGGGGCTGAATTGGGTGATTACAAATTTTTAAAACACCTTTGAGAAATTATACATTTTGATATTTTTAATTAACACATGCAGCGGAATAAGTTTAACAAAGGTGCAACTATTAGAGATTTCACAAATACCACTTAGGCTATAGGATAAATCAAGCAAATAAGCTAGATATCAAATTCAACTCAAGCATATATAATTAAGGCACAAATGTAAAAGAGATAGAGTTGAGAGAAGCAAACACAATATTTATCCTGGTTCAGCCACCAACCACTTGTGACCTACGTCCAGTCCTCAAGTGAACTACCTGAGATTTTTCACTCTATCTTCAAGCTTGAATAGGTGTTTGACAACCTTTACAACACAGAGCACTCACCACACCTTGGGATACCTCACCCTTGTGCTTGAGGCTTAAAATAGGGATACCTCATCCTTTACAACCTTTGAGGGATATCTCACCCTCTTTATAATTAAGGGATTCTTCACCCTTTTTCTCTAGAGGGATACCTCACCCTCTTTACAAGAAATCAAAGTGTATATGAATAGAAACTCTCTCAAGAGTGGATAATACAAATTGAAGCTATATGGGTATCAAGGATTCACACTTTAAAGCTCAAAAACAGAGGATTGGAGAAAGAGATAGTGAAACACGAATTTAATGTTCAAGGATGATTTCTAAATTGTTCTCCAACATTTCTTTGATGTCCAAACACTTTCATTTATAGCCTAAAGCTTTTTAGAGTCATTGGTGGTGGTTAGGAGCATTAAATGCTCAAAATAAAGCCGTTGGAAATCTATTTCTGCTACCCAAATAATCGGTTAGGAAGTTATTCTAATCGGTTAGGAGCCTCAAAATTTGGCTCCTGTCTTTCACAATAATCGGTCAGGGGATATGACTAATCGATTAGGATTTTTTATAAAAGCATGAAAACGCTCCTGACTTTTACACTAACCGATTAGGTGAATTACCTAATCGGTTAAGAGCTTTTAAAACATGAAAAATGCTACTATCTTTCATAATAACTGGTTAGGAGAATTATCTAATTGGTTAGGAGCTTTTAGAACAAGAAAAACGCTCCTGACATGGTGAATAATCAGTTATGGAAAATCCATAATCGGTTATTGCACTCTGGTTTTGAAAACTGACTTTAAATGGTCATAACTTCTTCGTTTCTTATTCATTTAAAGCAAATGACCCATCATTGGAAAGATCTTCGAGTCTATTTTTATATGAAATAAGTTTTAGAATAAAACTCAAAGTATTTGAAATTTATGATGAAAAGAGTAACTAAAGGTCAATTTTGCAAAACACAAACTTGGCAATTTTTTATAGATTTGAATTACCACAAAGACTAGCTTTCCAAAAATAGTTTGTTGGGCATTTAAACATGTAAGATTCATTTTTAAAGATGTTAAAACTTATTTGAGCTTAGTGTGATTCCCATTTACCTTTACATAAGATTTAAGTCCTATAAGTTATTCTTGAAGAACTTGGACTTAATCTTGCCATCATCAATTCTAGTCCTTAGGCTTCTTGTAACACATAAAAAATTATTCATTTCATCATAAGTAGTCAATTTATAATATTTATAAATTTTGAGAATTTTTCTGGATTTTTCTAAAAATGTCAAATATTTTAATATATTTTTTATTTTACGTGCACACTAAGCAGAGTTAGCGTAACATCTCAAAAATTGTTTGTTTCATGACAAATAGTAATTTCCTAATATTTGTGATTTTTGAAAAAAAATCAGATTTTTCAAGAAATGTTGATTATTTTAATATATTTCTTGATTTACATGCACACTGAGCGGAGCCGGGAAAATAGAATATTTTCCCCATGGCTGGTAAACCTTGAACTGTATAAACGTTGACAGGAAATCTTACTAAACCCGAGGTCGAACACAATTTACGAGGTTTATATCTTTCGAGATTTTATCTAATAAATAAAATCACGGTACGTTCTATTAAATAGAAATTTTGCAGTACGCCCTATTATCCATCGGATAATAAATACTCACTTTGTGAACTGTAACAATTATCCATTGGGTAATAGCATGTAGTAAAAAAATCCTTATTACCTTATCTAGAAATTTACTTTATGTCACATCAAGTTGACTTTTCAAAAAGGTGAAGAAAGAGGAAGTTTCCTAGCAACTTCCTATTGGCTTGTTAGGGAAGCCAATTTTCCCCCCTCCTTGTGGTGAAGCACACGGCCATGCATGCCAAAATGCCACCCAAAAAGTTTTAATTGTCACTTAAGACAAATTTCTTCTTTTCATTTCAACTTTACTATCACTTTCTCTCTTTACCATCTATCTTCTTTCTTTTTCTCTCAAGTTTTCTCCTCCTTCTCTCTTCTTCTTCCCACGGCAGCACCACCTCTTTCTCCCCCCATTATTGCTTGATTTCAAGCAACCACTTTGCTTGAATCCATCTCTCCATTGAAACTTTTCTCTTCTTGTTAAAATCTCCTACAAAGAACTCAACTTTTCTCTTCTCCTTTTCTCTCCAAAACCACCGGCCACACACCACCATCACCCCTCCATTTTTCTTTTGTTTGTTCCAACTAATCACCTTTCTTAAACCTTCTCATCACCATTAGCCTTTTCTCTTTTGTGACGACCACCAAAATCCACCATTTTTGTTTTCCTCCAATCAAGCCCTAAAGTTGAAGACTTTGAGGTAAAAGTTCATAGCTTTCTCATTTTTCTATTTCATTTTTGTGATCCATGATCACTTTGGTGATCATGGATGCCTTTTTCAAGCTTTGATTATTATTCTTGTGAGTTTGATGTCCTTAAGGTTTTGTTGAGGGTGGAGGCCGAATTTTGCAAGGAGCTTCAAGGGAGTTTCTTTGCTTGTTTTGTCTTAGGTAAGAGGGAGATAATCTTCTTTAACCTATATTGGTTGTGAGGGACAATGATTTTGTGTTGATAGTGAGAAAATCCAAGTTAGGGTTACTCACTTTGTTGTGTGATTCTTGACGTTTGAGATTGTGGTTGTTTGATTTTGTATGATTTTACTAATTTCTAATGTAAAATGTGATGGATCCTAAATTATTTGAATGGATTGAAGCTATGTATGGAAAGCAAGGGCTCTTGCCCTCTTTGTGGAGGCTCACAGCCTCTTAGGGAATTGAAGGGAAGAATGTTGTGTTAAGATGGAAAGCTAGTTAATTGGATAATTACAAATTAATTAAGGATTCATAAAATGGAAGGAACCAAGAATGAGATTTTATCCTAAAACTTAGAATACTTTTAATTAAAGGAAGGACAAGAGTGTGTGAGACGTGGAGAACCTTAGAATAATTTTCTAAGTGAGTATGCATAAATTTAAAGTAGGGAACTTAACAAAATCAAGAGAATTCCTCTAGGGGAGGATTTTGTAAGAAATGCTAAATTGAAGTGAAACTTAGATAATTGGATAATTAGAAATTAATTAGGGATTTATAAGATGGAAAGAGAAAGGAAATGAAATTTTACCATAAAACTATGAGTAAATCTTGACCTCTAAAGAAAAATGAGTGAAAATGAGACTTTGAAAATCATAAGACATCTAATTAAATAAGCTTTATTAAGAGTGAAGAGAATGACTAATTGAATTAGAGAAACAAGGATTAAGAGTGTAAGGGAAGATTTGAGAAATATAAAATACTTATTTTAGATGAATTTTATTAAGGATAATGAGAAGAACAATGATAAAACCTTATGAGATAATGGTATGTCCAAAATTAATTATCAATGACAACTTTGTTATCGGGCCCTTGAGTGGGACCCAAATCTATTGATGATTGTTTTGGATTATGGTTATGAAATGCACGATTGAGATCCTCTATGATAACATGCATTTGGCATTGTGCTTTTGGAACCGAAATACTGGACCCAGAAACACCAGATGGATGATTTAGTCAGATGTGGTTTGCTCTTATAACCAGAAACATCAGGTAAATGATTTAGTCAGAAAGGACTTGTTATCAGAGGAAACCCAGATAACAGTGGTATTATGTAGTCGTTTGGATGGTTATATAATATCACTGATGAAAAAGGTATTGAACAATTGTATGGACAGTTGCTTTAATACCATTGGGAATGGTACAACGAAGGGTTGATCCCGTTGAATATGCATTTGTGCATTATAAATTATGGCATTTTATGCCTAGGAGTGAATGAGAACTTACAGGATAGTAGGGCCTTGAATAGACCTATGGAGACGTCAGGGCGCGGTAATTCACTTGTGATTATGCTATCACATTCTATACCCCTGGCTATGAACACAGTTGCAACGCACTGGCAGCCTAACAATCTACTATTGCTTTTCGTGGCCCGGCGTAGACTGTCTATTGAGGGGGGACAGATCTTCTGAGATGTTCATCTGAAAACTTTGAGTCTAACTCCATGGAGTAGGAAATGAGTACATTGTACATGAAGATGGTCAGCATACGCATTGTGCATATGCATGGTCAGTTCACATATTGTCATGGCATGGTCAACATACATATTGTGGAGACATAAATATTATTTATATATCTATGGTGGATGTCTGTTGTTATAGTTCCTTTAAGCCACTCACTTTTAAGCCAAATTCCATCGTTTAGACCACTTTTTCAATTTTTGAAGATTTTTTATTGCATTTTTAAGTTCCTTTATTGAGTAGTTTTTAGTGTGTGGTGGTCCCATAATTTTTAAAAATCATTTGATAGGTCAATTAGATTTATTTTGGTGCATTTTTGCTGTTTGATAGTCAATTTTGCTTGATTTTGTGTTTTTGAGTTTTTCATGTTACATGACTAGGTCTAACATTGGTATATTGCATCCTTTTGATCCTGAGATAGATAGGACTTTTCATTCCTTGCATAGGTCTCATAGGATTGATTCTGCACTTGATGAGCATATAGGAAGTAGTCATCATAATAGTGATTCTGTATCTGAATTTTCTACACATAGTCATCATAATAGTGATTCTGCATCTGAATTTTCTGATTCTGTGCATTCTGTCATTGATTCTACTGAGAACACTGATATTATGGATGAAAGAACCTTGAAAGAGCTTGCTGCACTTGATGTTACATATCAGTCTTTATGCATTCAGTATCCTGATGTTGATGCTCCTTTTGAACTTAAATATGAATTGATTCATTTGTTGCCTAAGTTCAGTGGTCATGCAGGTGAGGACCCTCATAAGCATCTTAAGGAGTTCCACATTGTGTGTTCGACCATGAAGCCTCAAGGCATTCCAGAAGATCACATTAAACTTCGAGCATTTCCTTTCTCCTTACAGGATGCTGCTAAGGACTGGTTGTACTATTTGCATCCAAGTTCTGTCACTTGCTGGAATGATCTTAAGAGGCTTTTTTTGGAGAAATTCTTTCCTGCATCAAGAGCTGCCTCTATCAGAAAAGAAATATATGGCATTAGGCAATTTGACAGAGAGACATTATATGAATACTGGGAGAGGTTTAAGAAGATGTGTGCAAGTTGTCCTCGCCATCAGAACAGTGACCAGTTACTCATCCAGTATTTTTATGAAAGTCTGCTTCCTATGGATAGGAGTATGGTTGATGCTGTTAGTGGAGGGGCATTGGTAGACAAGACTCCTATGGCTGCAAGGAATCTAATTGAGAATATGACCACTAATTCCCAATAATTTGGCACTAGAAGTAACTCAGTGGTGTTGACTAGAGGTGTCCACGAAATTGAAGCTGCTTATTCTGTAGATCACAGGAAATTAGAAAACAAAATTGATGATCTTGCATCCTTGGTGCGACAACTGGCTGTGAATCAGCACTAGCAGCCTGCTGTAGTAGTTCCTACCAGAGTTTGTGGCATCTGCACTTCTGCTAATCATCCCACAGATGCTTGTCCTACTCTACACAAGGGTGACACTGATGGTACCCCACAGGCCTATGCAGCAAACATCTATAACAGCAGACCTCAGCAACAGCAGCAGCAGCAGCAGTAGCAGTAGCAACCGAGTTATGATCTGTCCTCCAACAGATATAACTTAGGCTGGAGAAATCATCCTAATCTGAGGTAGGGGAATAACTCTTCATCATCTGCCCCTACTCAATTTAGGCAGCAGCATCAGCCTCCCTTTCCAGTCCACTGCAGGATCCAGTAGGCCATATCAGCCACCTTTTATGCAGTAGCAAAATATGCAGCAACCTACTACAGTTCCTCCTAAATCCGAGCCAACCTTGGAGGAATTGATGAAGCAAATGGCAGTGAACAACTTGCAGTTCCAGCAGAGGACAGGAGCTACCATTCAGAATTTGGAGAATCAGATTAGACAGCTTGCTAGTTCAATGAACCAATTACAGACACAAGATTCTGACAAGTTGCCTGTACAAATTATGGTGAATCCAAGA
Organism: Ormosia semicastrata; assembly: GCA_029884595.1. Classification (NCBI taxonomy): domain Eukaryota; kingdom Viridiplantae; phylum Streptophyta; class Magnoliopsida; order Fabales; family Fabaceae; genus Ormosia; species Ormosia semicastrata. The sequence goes on from JAQQTO010000060.1 coordinate 76,492,436, forward strand.
AATGTGAGTGCCATCACTCTTAGATCTGGTAAGGCTATTGATGCACCAAATTGTAGGTTGCAACATGGATTAGATAAGGAGAGCAAGGAGTAGCAAGCTATACCAGAAATTCCATGTAGCATCACAATAAAGAAAACAAATTATGTCCCCACTCCTGGTGTAGTTACTGATGAGCAAGAGCAGTCCGTCCCACTAACATTCCATCAGAGGGTCGTGCAGCTTAAGAAGACTTTTGAGACAGACACAGATAGGGAGATCTTGGAGACTTTTAGGAAGGTTGAGGTGAACATTCCTCTCATTGAAGCAATCAAACAAATTCCAAGATATGCCAAGTTTCTTAAGGACCTGTGCACTCACAGAAGGAGGTTAAAGGGAAATGAGAAGATCAGTATGGGGAGAAATGTGTCTGCACTTATTCAGCCTACAATGCCCCAAAAATGCAAGGATCTAGGGATTTTTACTATTCTATGCACCATAGGCAATAGCAAATTCGAAAATGCCATGTTGGATTTAGATGCTTCAATTAATGTTATGCCTATGTCTGTGTTTAACTCTCTTGCCTTTGGACCCTTACAGAATATAGGAGTTATCATTCAGTTAGCAAACAGGAGTAATGCATACCCTGCTGGACTCATTGAAGATGTCCTTGTTAGAGTTAATGAATTGATCTTTCCAGCAGACTTCTATATTTTGGATATGAATGGAGAATCTGAATCCAGCAAGGCTCCCATCATTCTTGGCAGACCTTTCCTCAAAACTGCTAGAACCAATATTGATGTCTATGCAGGGACTCTTTCCATGGAGTTTGGAGATAGTGTGGTCAGATTTAACATTTTGGATGCCATGAAGCACCCCATGGAGGAGCATTCTATTTTCCATATGGATTTGCTAGCTGATATAGTTGATGATAACCTGTCTGAGTTCCTTACTATTGATTTCCCAGATTTTGATGATTTTGATGATATTTACACTTGTCTACTTGTATTGAGTCTGAAATGTGCAGTGTTTGTGCTGAGATTGCATCCTATTTATATGATGATTTTGATGCAGATTTTGATGCAGATTTTACAGGTTCTGAACAGTTTGATGGTGGTGTAGCTGCGAATTCCATGGAGTCAGAATGCAGCAGTTTGGATTGTGTAGGGTTACAGGTTGTAGACACAGTTCCTACCACCAGGATACTTCCATCTGTAGTTCAGCCACCTACACTGGAGCTTAAGCAACTTCCACAGCACCTTAAGTATGCATACTTAGAGGAGGGTAAGAAGCTGCCAGTGATTATTTCTACTGCCCTCCATGCTGATCAGGAGGAGAGGTTGCTGCAAATACTGAGGAAGCATAAGAGAGCTATCGGTTGGACCTTGGCTGATATTCCTGGCATTAGTCCTTCCATGTGCATGCACATGATACTACTTGAGGATGAAGCTAAGCCAGTGAGACAACCATAGAGGCGACTCAACCCTTTGATCCTAGATGTGGTAAAGAAAGAGGTGACCAAGCTTCTGCAAGCTGGCATCATCTATCCGATATCAGATAGTGCTTGGGTGAGTCCAATTCAAGTGGTTCCAAAGAAGTCAGGAATCACAGTAATGAAAAATGATCGCGATGAGCTGATTCCTACTAGAGTGCAGAGTAGCTGGAGAGTTTGTATTGATTACACGCGGCTCAACCAAGCGACCAAAAAATGATCATTTTCCTTTGCCTTTTATTAATCAGATGATTAAGCGTTTGGCTAGAAAATCTTACTACTATTTTCTTGATGGCTTTTTAGGTTATTTCCAGATCCACATAGCACCAGAGGACCAGGAGAAGACCACATTCATCTGCCCCTTTGGCACTTTTGCCTATAAGAGGATGCCTTTCGGCCTATGCAATGCCCCTGGAACTTTCCAGCGATGCATGGTAAGTATCTTTTTAGACTTTTTAGAGGATTGCATTGAGGTGTTTATGGATGATTTTACTATTTATGGTTCTTCTTTTGATGCCTGTTTGGACAGTCTGGATAGAGTTTTGCATCAATGCATTGAGACTAACCTTGTTCTTAATTATGAGAAGTGTCATTTTATGGTAGAGCAGGGCATAGTCTTAGGTCATGTGATCTCTTGGAAGGGTATAGAGGTAGATCCTGCTAAAATTGATGTTATTTCCCAGTTGCCTTACCCCTCTTGCGTGCGAGAGGTTCGTTCCTTTCTTGGCCATGCAGGTTTCTATAGGCGATTCATTAAAGATTTCAGTAAAAAGGCCCTTCCAATGTCCAACTTGTTACAGAAAGATGTTGTCTTTGATTTTGATGACAAGTGTAGAGAGGCTTATGATTGCCTCAAAATAGCTCTGACCACCACTCCCATCATTCAGCCACCTGAGTGGACACTCCCTTTTGAACTCATGTGTGATGCATCTAACTATGCAGTAGGAGCTGTCCTTGCCCAGAGAGTTGGCAGGCTGCCTCATGTCATCTCCTACGCTTCCAGGACTTTAGATGCTGCCTAGGCTAACTATATTACCACTGAGAAAGAGTTGCTTGCTATTGTATTTGCACTTGATAAGTTTAGATCATATTTGCTTGGCTCTAAAATGGTTATTTTTACTGATCATGCAGCTTTAAAGTTTTTGTTGAAAAAGGCAGATTCGAAGCCTCAATTGATTAGATGGATGCTGCTTCTCCAGGAGTTTGATGTAGAGATTAGAGATAGGAGTGGAGCAGAGAATTTGGTGGCGGATCATTTGAGCAGGATTAAAAGAGTTGTTGACCCTTCTCCTATCAGAGATGATTTTCCAGATGAGCAGCTTATGCAGCTGCATGACACCTCATTTTCCCCTTGGTTTGCTGATTTAGTTAATTACTTGGTTGCATCTGTTTTTCCCCCTCATGCATCTAGATCACAGAGAGCTAAGCTTAAGAGTGATGCTAAATATTATGTTTAGGATGATCCATATTTATGGAAATTTTGTAGTGACCAAGTGATTCGCAGATGCATACCTGACCATGAGATCCAGTCAGTTCTTCATTTTTGTCATGCCTCTCCAGTCGGAGGACACTTTGGACCACAGCGGACAGCTAGGAAGGTGCTGGATTCTGGATTCTACTGGCCCACCATTTTCAGAGATGCGCATCAAGTTTTCACTACTTGTGAGTAGTGCCAGAGAGTAGGAGTGTCCATTACTTGCAGGCAGGAGATGCCCCAGCAGCCCATTCTTTTCTGCGAGGTCTTTAATGCATAGGGTATCAATTTTATGGGCCTTTTCCCTGTTTCTTTTGGTTTTGCTTATATTGTGCTTGCGGTTGATTATGTTTCTAAATAGGTGGAAGCCAAGGCCACCAAGACTAATGATGCTCGAGTTGTTGTGGATTTTGTCAGGTTTAACATATTTTGCAGGTTTGGAGCGCCTCGCGCTATCATTAGTGACCAAGGGACTCATTTTTGTAACCGGACTATGGAGGCCTTATTTTAGAAGTATGGGGTCGTGCATAGAGTGTCTACAGCATATCATCCCCAAACTAACGGGCAGGCCGAGGTTTCTAACCGAGAGATAAAGCAGATTTTGGAGAAGATGGTTCAGCTGAATAGGAAAGATTGGAGCTGCCGGTTAGAGGATGCTCTTTGGGCTCATCGTACTGCTTACAAGATGCCTATAGGGATGTCTCCCTTTAAGGTTGTCTTTGGTAAAAGTTGCCACCTTCCAGTGGAGATAGAGTATCGTGCATACTGGGCAGTGAAGAGTTGCAACTTAGCTTTTGACCAAGCGAGTTCAGAGAGGAAGCTTCAATGGCAACAACTTGAGGAACTTCGTTTGGAGGCTTATGAGAATTCCAAGATCAATAAGGAAAAGACTAAGAATTTTCATGACAAGATGATTTCCCGGAAGGAGTTCTCCATTGGCCAAAAAGTGCTTTTGTTTAACTCTTGCCTTAAACTCATGCCCGGTAAGCTCCGTTCTAGGTGGGATGGTCCTTTTGTTGTCACTAACATTTTTCCTTATGGTGCAGTGGAGATTTCAAATAAAGCTACCAACAAGAGTTTCAAGGTTAATGGGCACCGTCTTAAGCCTTTTCTTAAGAGCCCCGCACGCTCCGCACTTGTGGAGGAGCTCTCCTTGGACAAGCCCACTTTTCCCCAAGTGCAAATCTTTCCTCCTTGATGAGGGTGTTCTCTTCCCTTGCTCTTTTATTTCACTTGTCTACTTGTCTTTTGATTTGTGTTGCCATTGAGGACAATGTGTGATTTAAGTGTGGGGGAGGGAATTTTGCTGTTTTTGTTTTTGTTTTCATTTTCTGTTTCTGCTGTTCTACTATTTCTATTTTTGTTGTTTTCTATTTCTACTTTGTCATACAAATTCTCATTGCTTCTGTTTTGTTATTTTCTATTCTATTTTTGTTTTCATTTTTGTTTTCTGTTTCTATTTTTTGTTTTTGTATTTTGTGTTATTTTGCTATTTTTGTTTTTTGTTTTCTTCTTTTAACTCTGTTTTCTGTTAAAAAAAATAGGGCACACAAGTGTGTTTTGAGTTGCTTTCCAATGATATTTTGAGGTTTGTAAAGTTGATAATTAGAATTCAAGGTTCATAACATGATTGAATAAATTTTCTTTCTTCTTGAATTTAATTTGCTTGGTGGTGAATGTTTGAATTGGTGGATCAAGTTTGATAGATGCATACCTTGTGAGATTTTGAGCCTATTGGTGGATTAAACATTTGCACCATTCTCTTCTTTCTTGTGTGATTTTCACTCATGTCATTTGATCACTCTAGAACTTGCTTAAATTCTTTTTGAGGCTACATTTTTCACTTGTATGCATGAACATGATTGAGGCATTCTTTCTTGATTAACTACTTTGGCCAAATAGCTAACCTTGCATCACTTTCTTTTGTTTAATCCCCTTGAGCCTACTTGTCTATTCTTTGTTTTAGCTCATTTTGTGCCTTATGTGAAAAACCATGTTTTTACCTTTACCTTAGGGAATAGGAGAGTATTGGTTTATTTTCATTAGAGGAGCTCTTTTGATGTTCAAGTGTGGGGGTTGTGTACTTTGATGTGCAATGTGCAAGATGTTTGGTGAAATTTAAAAAAAATGAAAAAAAATAGAATTAAGAAAAAGAAAAAAAAAGAAAAAAAAAGAGAAAGAAAAGAAAAAGAATAAATTCAAGAAAGGTTGTGAAAGAAAAAGAAGAGAAGGAAATTTGTAAAGGAGAATGTGCATTATTTGGAGTTGGGGGATAAAATTTCATGTTTGTTACTTGTCATTTGAGTTCCTTCACAATGCTCTTTCATTCTTTTTGGTATTTATTTTGCCATATCCATATTGTTTCCTTCCCTTACCTTGACCTCATTACAACCTTGAACAAAGTCCTCTTGATTTTTGTGTGCATGTGTTTTGAATAGTGGAGAAGTAGAAGATAAGCAAGAGTTGAATTGAGTGAAATACTTACCTTGTAAATACTTAAGGGATTGAGAGTGCATCTTGTGAGGATCTTTCATTCTTGATTCATACTTTTCAAGTTGAAGCTACTTTGCTTGTTGGTTTGAGATGTGAAGAAATTTTAATTCATGGATATTTTGTTCTTTTGAATCTTCTATTGCTCCTCTTGCATTCTTGTATTTGTTTTTCTTTATTCCCTAGTTTTGGTCTCTTGTATTTTGCCCGGGAGTGCAAAAGTTCAAGTGTGGGGGAATTTAATCAATCAATTTTGAGGCATTCATTATTGCTTTATATTTGGCCTAATTGATGATAATTGTATCCAATATTATGTTTGTGGGTGAGTTTTAGATGATTGGGCCTAATTGAGCTTAGTTGTAAAAGCTTTATTAATTTTTGGAATTTAACTCATTTTAACCTTTCTATCTTGTACAGACTATATCTTGGGCTAAAAATGTCATATTTGGATGATCTTAGTGTCCCCTAAAAGCTGAGACGAAGATACACAATTTTACATCTAATGCAGTTTTTCTAATTCAAATGGATTCAGGGCAAAATTGAGCCTCAAATTTAGGACACTGTTGTTGTCATAAAGCTTGGACCTTCCCTCACTGATTTGGGCTTAACTCTCTCAATTTAAACCCAAATAAGGCAAATTATATGTCTCTGAAAAGCTTATTCATAGGGCTATAGTTTGGGCCAGGGTTAGATTAGGAATTATAGAATAATTTTTAGTTACAAATAGGTTAAGGCAGAATACAAAAAGGAACCTTTTTATGAATCCTGATTTTTGAGTTTTACGATTTGAATCAAGAAACCCTTTTTCTTCTCTTTTCGTTTTCTCTATTTCGTTTTTCTCTTTTCTCGGATCAGTATCTTTTCAATGGTGATGGCCATGGAAGGCTAAAGATCTAATAAATCTAAGGAATTCAATTATTGTAGTTAGAGTTTTGAGTTCTTTTGTTTAATTGTGATTTCTGATTGTGTTCTCTCCTCTTCTCCTTCTTCAATTGATTTATGATTATATTTTCGTATATTGAAGATAGATTTGGATTAATTAATCTGAATTTAATGGAGAATAGATCATTGATTGGTAATCTATGTTAATTCAAAATTGTGTTTAATTCAATCTTAATCAAGAATTGCGATTGTGATTCTGTTTTAGTTGATCAAATTCTATGTGATTATCTAGTTGAATTCGAATTAACAGAGGTAAATGCATAAAGAATTCTACCCTCTTTAAACTATGATTAACTCTGCCACTTGAATTGAAGACCTTGGATTGGTGTTTCTAGTTTTGAATTTATTCCTAATTACTGTTGAATTTACACTCTGTTACTTGATGAACAAAACCCCCTACTTATTGATATTATGCTGCAAGTTTATTCAATAAACTTGCAGCATAATATCAGAAATAACAATAATATCATTATAAAATCATACCTCAATAATATTATATCACAACAATGTAAATGCTGAGTATGCTCATGAATAATGTGTACACTAACTATGCACATACTCAATGAGTACAAGGACCATCATTATGCACAATGCAACTAGATCCTACTCTGTGGAGCTAACTCAATATCAAAGATGAACGTTCCAGAAGATCGATCCCCCCTAAAAGACAGTTTATACTGGATCATGAAAAGCAATAATGGTTATCAGGCTTGCCAGTGCATTGTAATCAGTGTCCACAGGCCAGGGGTATTACGTGATATAATAATCACGGGTGGTAACAACTCCACCATGTGAATCACCGCGCCCTGACATCCCCCAAGATCTATTCTGATCTACTATCCTGTAAGTTCCCGTTCATTCTTTAGGCATAAAATGCCCCAATAAATCAAGCGAATACGCTTTTCTATGCATGATAAATGATTCAAACATATACTGTCATTGATCACATAGTATTTCTTATTCACACGTCATCACATGGCGGTATCACCGTATAATGCTCAAAAGCATATTTAATCGAATCAAAGTACCATTGTATTGTTCCCAATGATATTAACGCAACCGCCCATACAATTGCCTAATACCATTAGTATCAATGATATTATGTAACCGCCCATACAACTACATAATACCAAAGATTCATTTGGGTCCAATACTTTAGTTTCACAAATTACTTGGTTCAATATGTTGGCTCTACAGCAAAACTCGTTGTTCCTTTCAATCGCGTAGTAATATTATCACGTTTTCATAATCGCGTAACACTTCTATTATGTTTTCAAACTGCACAAAGATTTTTCTACGTATTTTCAATCGCGTAAAATATTTCTAACATATTTTAAGCTCAAAATAATACTTTTCTCATTTATTATCAAAATTTGACTTTATTTTCATTATTTGCATAATAGTCCTTCTAAAAATAATATTTACATGATAGTCCCTCTTCATATAATATTTCTAAAATAGTCTCTCTTTAAATAATATTTTTAAAATAGTCCCTCTTTAGATAATATTTCCAAATTAGTCCATTTTTAAAGAATATTTTTAATATAGTCCCTCTTTAAAGAATATTTTCAATATAGTCCCTCTAAAAATCAGTATTTCTACTATTTCTCAGAAAATTGTGTTTCTTTAATTTACTTGGGATATTACAGCTCAAAATTTCCTAACGCGCTTCAAAACCCATAGGGTGAGCTATAAGTCAGTAAATTTCAAGTACTCACTTTTATTTTACTACTTAGCTTAATTAGGCTAATTTTAATCCTAAAAATTAAATTACTCTCATTTTAAATTCCTAAACTTACCAAATTGAGTTCTTACTATTAAAACACCTAAGTTTACACTTAGTAAAATAATTTTGGATCTTGATCATCAAAAATTGGCATGTTGGCCGAATTCATATAGTGCTTAAAAATTCATATATAAATCATTTTCTAACACTTTAATCCTTATAAACTCACTTAATTAAATTTCTTGTCACAAAATCCTTTAATCCTCAATTAAGAAAATAATTTAGAACTTTTGATCCCCTTTGTAGTGATAAGGCTGTGTGCCTCTAGGCTCTTTGGGGCCTTCATACAATTTTTCTCATCATGTTATTTACATCCTAAATTACACATAAATTTGCATGCTTTACAATTCACACATGCAAACATATTATCAAAGCTATAATCATATCAACACATATGCATAAACATAACAAGCACAAACAAAGAGAACTTAAACAAGCAAGTGAATAAATCATTATAGATTTTTCACCACAAGCACAAATAGATCCATTCCCTCACCACCACATATGACTGATGAGGTTAATCTCCCTCTTACCTTAAGGAAGACAACAAACTTCAAGCCTCTCCTTCCTCTTGAATTCGTGTGGCACTAAGAAAATCCTAAGCAATCTTAAACAAATCTAAAAGTCATAAACAAGGCTTGAAAACAACAAACCATGGATCAATCATGGTATAGAAAATTAGAAATCCAACTTAGGATTAAAAATTCAAGAAATTACCTTAGAAGTAAGGAACCAAAGCTTGATTTTTGAAGTACTTAGAGAAGGATTTAAACAAAACTCTCTAAAGGAAAGATGTTTATAATTGTGTTTAGGTTTAGAAAATATGAAGAAATAAAATTATAGAGGTGTAGATGATGGCTTTGGTGATGGAGGCCATGAGCTCCACTTGAGAAAGAGAATGAAGTTCTTTGGTTTTCTTTGGATGAGAGAGAATGGAGAGAATGATTTATGTTACAAAGATGATAGAAATGAAATGATATTGCCTAATATCTAAGTGCATGGCCGTGTGGTGCTTCACAAAGAGAAGTCAAAGATTTAACTTCCAAGCTTGAGTAGCACATGGCTTCACATGGCTTAAGTCATAAGCTAGTCATCCTTTGGTCATTAGGAACATTCAAGATTATGCTAGAATGGCCAAGTTGGCCGTGTGGCTCTAGGAAGACAACCAATTTGGTTTTCATTCTAATTTTCTAGTTACACTTAAACAAATTAGTTAGGATTTCTAGTTACATTCTAACTAGTTAGTTACTTGATTAAGTCATTGAATATGTCATGCTTAAGTCATGTTTCTAGATGGTTCTAGATATTTATATAGTAACTAGCTTCTAAATATTTAGTAACTAAGTTAGTTCATTTAGTTACTAATTAAGCTATTAAGGTAACTTAGTTAAATCATTTAGTTACATTATAACTATCTAGTTACATGATTAAATCATGCTCTTGTCATGTATAGGCAATGATTCTAAAAGCTCTAGATATTTTCTTGTAACTAAAGACTTTAAGCATTTGCAAACTTAGTTTGTTCCATTTAGTTACTAATTAGACTATTAGAGTAACTAAGTTAGATTATCTAGTTACTTATCTAACTAGTCTAACCACTTTTGTTGACTTTTTAACAAACTAACTTGATTCTAATTGGTTGGTCATTAAACTATGTAATGATGGTTCATCATTACTCCTAAGATATTTAGCTTAGATATTTTCAGCTTTCATGATCACACCTAAGATATTTAACTTAGATATTTTCATTCAAATTTTTTACATAGATATCTTTCTAAGATATTTTATTGAGATATTTTCCTGTTAGATATTTATTCCTAGATATTTTATTAGGTGAGCCATCATTTCTAGAACATTGCGAGTCATCGCACTGAGGTGTCATGCAAGATGTCCAGCTCCTATTGATCCGTCACTTTAAGTCATTGCCATCAAGATATTTTCTAGAAGATATTATCCAATGAACAATAGCTACTCTATTATTACTCAATGGATAATAGAAAACTCAAATACAGAAAATCTCTGTCAACTGTTCCAAGTTTCAGGTTTAGTAAGATCCCTCGATCCCGCCTTGGAAGTCTGGAACTTTTTGGTCTAGGAAAAAATTTTATTTTTTCGGACCTGCCTCAAGCACACATACAACTTAAAATAATATTAAAATAACCACAACTCAGAAAATTTCACAAAAATTTCCAAAAATCATAAAAATTATAAAACTCATATTTTCAGAAAAAATTAAATTCGGACATATATTTCAAAAATAATATTAAAATAATCAAAATAATATTAAAATATTCAAAATAATTAAAAATTCTCAAAAATTCACAAAAACTCTTAAATATTATAAAAAGTATTTATTTCAAGAAAATCAAAAAATCGGGGTGTTACAAGTAATATGCCAAGTGACTTCACTATCTTTTCCTTCTAACCTTTGCATTGTTTCTAGTGTGCTTCGATTGAGGAAATGTGTTCCTGAATTCAAACCATAAAATAATGTCGAATACAGTACAATTAGGTACGAACTTGCCCCATGAGACATTTCCTGTTAAAGTCAAGGATAGATGGTTTGATAGATCAACCGAAGGAAGCCGCTATTTTCTCCAAGATCAGCTTATGTTCTGGACTATCATCAAGTTCGTTTGAAGGTAAGAGAGTGTTTTCAAGACAGCTTTTCGGACACGTTATGGGCACTACAAGTGTTTAGTAGCATCGTTCCATGCAACGAACACTTCGGTAACATTCATTGATTTTGTGAATAGGATCTTCTTCCCTGTTGAAAACAGATTTGTCGTTGTCTTTGATGGTGATATTCTGACCTATTCTTAACGTTCGGAGGAACGTACCGAACCTCTTGTGGTGATTCTTTAAATCCTGAAGAAGGAGAAGAAGATATGCGTGACGTTGTCCAAGTGCGAATCCTAGTTAGAGGCAATTCAACTTTCGGGTCACATGATCTCAAAGGAAGGAGTTGCTATGGATCCGTCGAAAGTCGAAGCAGTTCTTCAATGAGAAAGATCGATGACCATAACAAAGATTCGTAGCCATATAGGATTAGTTGGTTAATACGGGAGACTCGTCACAGAATTTTCCAATGTGGCAAGACTTCTCATCTAACTCATACGAGAGGGTCAAGTTTTGTATGGACCGATGCATACAGGGGAAATTTTCAAGGGTTGAAGAAACACTCAACTACTTCACCAATGATGATTCTACCTAATCTCAACGAACCTTTTGAGATACCTATTGATGCTTCGCGTTAGAATTTGGAACGTGAGCTTGTGCGGATAGAAGAAGTAGTAACTTATGTTTCAAGACAACTGAAAGTACATAAGAAGAGTTACTCTACACAAAAACTCAAAGTTAGCCATTGGGACTGCGTTAAAGATCTGGAAAACATTCTATAAGGAACAATATTTGCATGTATTCTAAGGTATAAAAATTTCGAGGATGAAATTTCCTTTTAGAAGTGAAGATTTGTAACACCCCGAAAATTATTCATTTCATCATAAGTAGTCATTTTATAATATTTATGATTTTTAGTAATTTTTTTGAATTTTTTTGAAAATGTTAAGTATTTTAATATATTTCTCATTTTACGTGCACACTGAGCAGAGTCAGTGTAACACCCTAAAAATTATTTGTTTCATGACAAATAGTCATTTTCTAATATTTGTGATTTTTGAGAATTTTCTGGATTTGTTTAGAAATGTTAATTTTTTTAATATATTTCTCGATTTGCATGTGCGTTGAGCAAGTTGGGAAAATGAAATATTTTTCCCAAGGCTGGTAAACCTTGAACTGTGGAAACGTCGATAGGGGATCCTACTTAACCCAAGGTCGGGCACAATTTACGAGATTTATATTTTTTGAGATTTTATGTGATAAATAAAATCGCGGTACGTTCTGTTAAATAGAAATTTTATAGTACGCCCTATTATCCATTGAACAATAAATACTGACTTTGTGAAATATAACAATTATCCATTGGATAATAGCTTGTAATAAAATAATCCTTATCACCTTATCTAGAAATCTACTTTATGTCACATCAAATTGACTTTTCAAAAAGGTGAAGAAAGAGGAAGCTTCCTAGCAACTTCCTATTGGCTTGTTAGGGAAGCCAATTTTCCCCCCTCCTTGTGGTGAAGCACATGGCCATGCATGCCAAAATGCCACCCAAAAAATTTTAATTTTCATTTAAGATAAATTTCATCTTTTTATTTCAACTTTACTATGACTTTCTCTCTCTACCATCTCTCTTCTCTCTTTTTCTCTCAAGTTTTCTCCTCCTTCTCTCTTCTTCTTCCCACGGCAGCACCACTTCCTTCTCCCCCCATTATTGCTTGATTTCAAGCAACTACTTTGCTTGAATCCATCTCTCCATTGAAGTTTTTCTCTTCTTGTTAAAATCTCCTACAAAGAACTCAACTTTTCTCTTCTCCTTTTCTCTCCAAAACTGCCGGCCACACACCACCATCACCCCTCCATTTTTCTTTTTTTTTTGCTCCAACTAATCACCTTTCTTAAACCTTCTCATCACCATTAGCCTTTTTTCTTTTGTGACCACCACCAAAATCCACCATTTTCATTTTCCTCCAATCAAGCCCTAAAGTTGGAGACTTTGAGGTAAAAGTTCATAGCTTTCTCATCTTTCCATTTCATTTTTGTGATCCATGATCACTTTGGTGATCATGGATGCCTTTTTCAAGCTTTGATTGTGATTCTTGTGAGTTTGATGTCCTTAGGGTTTTCTTGAGGGTGGAGGCCGAATTTTGCAAGGAGCTTCAAGGGAGTTTCTTTGCTTGTTTTCTCTTAGGTAAGAGGGAGATAACTTCTTCAACCTATATTGGTGGGGAGGGACAATGATTTTGTGTTGATAGTGAGAAAATTCAAGTTAGGGTTGCTCACTTTGTTGTGTGATTATTGACGTTTGAGATTGTGGTTATTTGATTTTGTATGATTTTACTAATTTCTAATGTAAAATGTGATGGATCCTAAATTATTTGAATGGATTGAAGCTATGTATGGAAAGCAAGGGCTCTTGCCCTCTTTGTGGAGGCTCACGACCTCTTAGGGAATTGAAGGCAAAAATGTCATGTTAAGATGGAAACCTAGTTAATTGGATAATTAGAAATTAATTAAGGATTCATAAAATGGAAGGAACCAAGAATGATATTTTGTCCTAAAACTTAGAATAATTTTAATTAAAGGAAGGACAAGAGTGTGTGAGACTTGGAGAACCTTAGAATAATTTTCTAAGTGAGTATGCATAAATTTAAAGTAGGGAACTTAACAAAATCAAGAGAATTCCTCTAGGGGGATTTTATAAGAAATGCTAAATTGAAGTAAAATTTAGATAATTGGATAATTAGAAATTAATTAGGGATTCATAAGATGGAAAAAGAAAGGAAATGAAATTTTACCATAAAACTATGAGTAGATCTTGACCTCTAAAGAAAAATGAGTGAAAATGAGACTTTGAAAATCATAAGACATCTAATTAAATAAGCTTTATTAAGAGTGAAGAGAATGACTAATTGAATTAGAGAAACAAGGATTAGGAGTGTAAGGGAAGATTTGAGAAATATAAAATGCTTATTTTAAATGAATTTTATTAAGGATAATAAGAAGAACAATGATAAAACCTTATGAGATAATGGTATGTCCAAAATTAATTATGAATGACAACTTTGTTATCGGGCCCATGAGTGGGACCCAAATCTGTTGATGATTGTTTTGACTTATGGTTATGAAATGCACGATTGAAATCCTCTGTGATAGCATGTATTTGGCATTGTGCTTTTGGAACCGAAATATCGGACCCAGAAATATCAGATGGACGATTTAGTCATATGTGGTTTGCTCTTATAACTAGAAACATCAAGTAGACGATTTAGTCAGAAAAGGTTGGTTATCAGAGGAAACCCAGATAACAGTGGTATTGTGTAGTCGTTTGGACAGTTATATAATATCCCTGATGAAAATGGTATTGAACAATTATATGGACAATTGCTTTAATACCATTGGGAATGGTGCAATGGAGGGTTGATCCCATTGAATATGCATTTGTGCATTATACAATTATGGCGTTTTATGCCTAGGAGTGAACGAGAACTTACAGGATAGTAGGGCCTTGAATAGACCAATGGGGACGTCAGGGTGCGGTGATTCACTTGTGATTATGCTATCATATTGTACACCCCTGGCCGTGAACACTGTTGCAACGCACTGGCAGCCTGACAATCCACTATTGCTTTTTGTGGCCCGGTGTAAACTGTCTATTGAGGGGGGATAGATCTTCTGGGACGTTCATATCTGAAAACTTTGAGTCTAGCTCCATGAAGTAGGAAATGAGTACATTGTACATGAGAATGGTCAGCATACGCATTGTGCATATGCATGGTCAGTTCACATATTGTCATGGCATGGTCAACATACATATTGTGGAGACATGAATATTATTTTTATATCTATGGTGGATATCTGTTGTTATAGCGCTGTTAATATTTATAATATTGTGAAATATGCTTTCTGATGATATATATATATGTGAAATTGATAACTTGAATATATTTGTAATATCTGTATGTATGAAATGACTACGTCATTCGTGTTATGTTCCTTTGCTGCAATATTGGTAATGATGTAGGATATCTCACCTCTTCGTTGTATTGTCCCGTTTTATTTTGTGTTCGATAAAGGCTGTGAAGGGGACACGGTTGAATTGGCTGGTTGTAGTTGAGTTGACTTTCTAATTTCTGTGATGGCGTTGAGACGAGATTTCCTTGGCCATGTGCGGGTGCAACTTCATAGGGGCGTTGATGCCAGACGTGTCGACCGAAACACTGAACATTTCATTGTGTATAGGGGTAGTGGCTTTGTCCACAAGTGGTACATATCCTAGGGTTACTACTTACCCTTTTGTGTTTTGGTACTTGTCTTTTGTTATTTGGGTATGTAAGTGCTACGTTTTTATGTTAATAGTACCTTGTGTTCATTATATACATATATATATATATATATATATATATATATTTAATGTTTTTCATTTAGTGATTGTATTTTGGGAGTTATGTGATAAACATATTTCATTCGTGGCTCATATTTTCTTTATATGCACAATGATTAAATTTGGGAAAATTGTTATTTGAGTTGTAGCACGCCAAAAATTTAGTGACTGTGGTATAATGACGATTGTGTCGTGGTTACTAAATCGAGGGGTGTTACACTTCTTGATGTAATCCAAGCTTCCAAAAGTTTATTCTCTTCAAAACTTACAAATGCTTGAGACATCTTTTCATTCTCATTCTTCTTGAGTTGAGCATAGTTGTGATTTTTTGTTTTCTTGTTACAATGCTCACTCTTGGTACTTAGACTATCTTACAAAGTATTGCTTACTTAAACAAACATAGTTAGTCCAAATTCATGATTCAATATCTTTATATGCATGATTCATAAATGTATAACTCTAGTTAGTTTAACATGCATATAAGACTTTCATAGACACATCCAAATAAGCTATTTATCAATTACTAATGGATATGCTCTATATAGGATGCAACAAAGCACACTTTTGCATATTTTTATTTAAATAGTGTCAAATCCAATATTAATTCATTTATAACTCATATAAAACATTATTAGATATATTATATGAAGAATGCTACACATATCACATTGCATGATTATTTAAGTTGATAACTCCATGAAATGTAGTTATTTATGCCCTATATTTGTGCTTCATGGCATGCTTTGTCCTTGTTCTTATGCATATTTGGAAGGTTTTATGCTTATATTTGTGAAATTCTATTTTGAGATCTTCCTTTATGTTTTTGAGCAATTTGTGCATATTTGTTGATTGATTAAGTAGATTTGCAATTATATTTAACTTGGTGCTTTCTCTAATACAAGAAGGGCTCAAAATAGACAAGTTGATGCAAGCCAAGGCCCAGCATTAGAGGAAAGAAGCCAAGGAGGCATTCCAGACCTCCATGCCACGGCGCAAACATGTGCACGCCGCACATGTTTTAGGGATGTAGCAGCTGTTTTAGGGATGACTTTGAATTTTTTTTATGAATATTAATGATTTGTTCTTCTCTGAGTTTGTATGGATCTTTGATTTTGCTTAATCATATTATTCTTAATGCTCTTGAGTGTTTGGCCAATATTTAAGTTGATTTGATAAAATCCAATGAACCTAGACATAGGGATTTGGGTTTGAGATCGTATGTATGATTGATGCATGTTCGATTCTATTCCAATGGCGGGATAAGTTGATTCACTAATGGGATAGAAATATACCTCTTATCCATGTATAGCACGTGTTTGAGAATAGACCTTAAAGAGTGGATTTTGTGTTAGCTCTCAAGGACACTTAGTGAGTTGGGCAATTGAAACCATGGTTAGATGACCTAGACATAGGCGTTTATCTAATGTAGATTCTCAAGCTAACCTAATCATTGCATTCATATTTATGAAGAGGATTGCATATTGTTAGTTGAAGTAAAGGGTGAAGAAGGATTTCCCTAATCTCTAACCATTATCTTTACCACTTTTTAGTCTTTAGTTTAATTGCTTTTCCCTATTTTTATGTTCTTGAATAAAATTAGGTAAACTATTGGTTAATACTTAGCATTGGAAATAAACTTATCCTCGTGGGAACGATATCTGTACTCATCATTTTATTACTTGTGTGACCCGTGCACTTGCAGTTAGCAAATGGGCAAACACGTTTTGGACCTAACAAGTTTTTGGCGTCGTTGCTAGGGATAAGGCATTATTTTCGTATTGCTAATATTGACAAGCAGTTTAACACCTATTTTTGCCTTTTTCTGATTATTTTCTCTATTTTTCTTTATTTAGTATGCTCAATTCTAATTTAGATGCTATTTTGACTTGCTCAAGTACCCTATAGACCATGAACACCAAAAACACACATTCACTTTGGTTTGGGGGAGTATCATTGTATGTTTTCACCCTTAATGCTTAATGATTACACATGTTTTGATACTTTAAGTATGTGCTAGTGATAGTCATCATGCTTTCATGATTATATCTTGTTTTGGCTATTACTGGTGGGCTGTTGATAAAAGTTTTAATTTTTAACATTCTCTATATGATGTTATGCATGCTTGAATGAAAAATGATGAATCTTTTGAATGCATGACATTATGCCATTTGCTAGTGTAGTTTTGGTTGGCCAATGATATAAATGCCTTCAATTGTCCTCAATTCTTTTGTGAATCCATTTGCGATCTTGAAGCATGCTTAAGCAATCTTGTTTGTTTTTACGCATGATGTGTTTCTCACTTAGATGTTTGTTTAACTTTGGAAAGATTTGAGTGTTTGTCTAGAGAATGTTTATGAATTGTGTATGTGGATGATTTCTACTATCTTGAAATTGTTTTGCAATTCTCTTGAGGCGAAATCCTAGATTATGCATGATTGAAGAAGTGATTAAGACATTATTTGGACCGGTTGAGCCTTTCAAGCTTGCCCTTACATGATTATATCCTTAGGTCCTCTATTGAAGCTTTCTAAATGTTTGGCCATATATGTTGTTCTTTCAACGTCATATTTCCTACCTTGTAACCATTCTAATGCATGTGAAAGCATTGCAATATTTTCCTTCCCTTTATGTTTGTTGAGTGCATGATATGTTATTTCTTCACTTGAGTCCATTGTTTAGGGTATTTATGTTGTTCAATACAAAAGTGACTTGAAGAAACCATTTGTTGTACAGGAAATTTCTTTTGTTGAAAAAGAAAAAGAAAGAAGAAAAAGAAAAAGAAATGAAAGCAAATGCAGAAATGAAAGAGAAAAAGCATTGAGTGGTTCTCAATAGTTTTAATTATTTAATTTTGTATACCCTTGTTGTAGTGACTCAAGTCTTGAAATGTCATGTTATGTTTCTCAATGTTTGTATGTTTTCCATTCCCTTTTGTTCTTCACCTCATCACGTTGGCCTTACATTACAAGCTATTAAAGCCCTTTTTGATCCTCAATCATGTGTGATTTACATTAGTGGAGAGAGAGTTATGCTACAATTTTGTGGAATCTTGATTTGTATCCATGTGTAGGTTCATAAACTTATCCGAATGAGCATTATTTGAAAAAGATAAGTTTATCTTGCATGTTTGTGAGAGATGTCATGTGCATGATTGGAAGCATGATTGATGGCATGCTAAGGATTATGTATGTGTTGAGCTTAACTGTGAGGCATGCGCATTCTTTGAGGGCCATTATAATCATTGTGCACTGGTTGTGGTTAAAAGAAAATTGAATTTATCATTGTTGAATGCATGTGGGCATGAATTGTCAAAGTGAGTTTTCTTAGTCATACTTTGTGTTGCTTGAGGACTAGCAACATCTTAAGTTTGGGGGTATGATAACTTCATGAAATGTAATTATTTATGCCCTATATTTGTGTTTCATGGCATGCTTAGTCCTTGTTCTTATGCATATTTGGAAGGTTTTATGCTTATATTTGCAAAATTCTATTTTAAGATCTTTCTTTATGTTTTTGAGCAATTTGTGCATATTCAGTGATTGATTAAGTAGATTTGCAATTATATTTAACTTGGTGCTTTCTCTAATACAGGAAGGGCTCAAAATAGATAAGTTGATGCAAGCTAAGGCCCAACATTGGAGGAAAGAAGCCAAGGAGGCATTCCAGACCTCCGCGCCGCAGCGCAAATATATGCACGCCATGGCGTGATGGTTTTAGCTAGTGCAAGTCAGAGAAGAACATGGCCTACCACGTGTTCTAGCACACGGGCTCCACACTGCGCCATGGGCTTGTTCACGTCGCGATGCGCATCACCGAGCTGAGCATATTTTTTTTCACGCTGTTTCTCTCTCTCTCTCTCTGTTTTCTCTCTTAGGTTTTTAGGTTTTTAGGTTTTAGGGTTAGAGGCTGCGGTTGGGTCCTCCATTGGAGGTGGAGATGGAGCTTGGAGAGCTAAGGATGGAAGCCCTCTTTCCATTGAAAGATGATCTGAGCTTCAATGACGAAATCCATAAGTTTTCTCTTTCCCTCTTTGCTCTTTTCTTTTCCTCATTTCTTGAACATGTATTTTGATTTTTATTTTCATATTCAATGATGTAGCAGCTATTTTAGGGATGACTTTGAATCCTTTTTATGAATATTAATGATTTGTTCTTCTCTGAGTTTGTGTGAATCTTTAATTTTGTTCAATCATATTATTCTTAATGCTCTTAAGTGTTTGGCCAATATTTAAATTGATTTGATAAAGTCCAATTAACCTAGACATAGGGATTTGGGTTTGAGATCGAATGTATGATTGATGCATGTTCTATTCTATTCCAATTGCAGGAAGAGTTGATTTGCTAATGGGATAGAAATATACCTTTTAGCCATGCGTAGTACGTGTTTGAGAATAGACTTTAAAGAGTGGATTTTGTGTTGCTCTCAAGGATACTTAGTGAGTTGGGCAATTGAAACCATAGTTAGATGACCTAGACATAGGCGTTTAGCTAATGTAGATTCTCAAGCTAACCTAATCATTGTATTCATATTTATGAAGATGCTTGCATGTTGTTGGTTGAAGTAAAGGGTGAAGAAGGATTTCCCTAATCTCTAACCATTATCTTTACCGCTTTTTAGTCTTTAGTTTAATTACTTTCCACTATTTTTATGTTCTTGAATAGAATTAGGTAAACTATAGTTAATACTTAGCATTGAAAATAAACTTATCCTCATGGCAATGATATTTGTACTCATCATTTTATTACTTGCGCGACCTGTGCACTTGCGGTTAGCAAATGGACAAACACGTTTTGGACCTAACATAAGTGAAATATAACAGATGAAGTATATGATCATGCATGACCCATTAAGCACATCTTTGTTGCATAAATATCATTTTTTTTTGTTTTGTATTTATCATCATCAAAACTTAACATATTAAACCATTGGGGCAAACTTTTTTCCACAATCTCCCCCTTTTTGTTGATGACAAATCACCAAAGAAAAATATGTTTAGCAATATAGAAGAATGCATATTCTTGTAAGCATATCAAACAATAAGTACAAGAACATATTTTTTTTTTCCAATTCTCACTCCTCCTATTTGACATCAACAAAAAGGCTTTGGAAAGAAAGATAATATTTTCTTTCCTCCTATAGATAAAACTCTTGTTTCCAAAAGGAATTGGATAATCAAAACCAAAACTTCAAGTTATTCAAAACATAATTATCTCCCCCTATTTAATTCTACATATGATTCAAGAATAGAGAGATAAAACAAGCATGCTTTCAAGATATAAAAGATTATTCATGTAATGTTTGTCACAAATTGGTATATCAATATTTAGCATATGATAGCAATAAACTTAAGAAATTATGTCTAACATATAATATCTTGCATACCACATGATAAATAAGTACCGCTTGATGAAAGTTGCAAAATATTCATATAAGGTCATGAAATTAAAGTTTTCAAATGAAAGATCATACAACTTGTCATATATCTGTAACACCCTGATTTTTTATTTTTTTATATATTTATGAGTTTTATAATATTTAGGAATTTTTGTGAATTTTTAGAAATTTTAATTTATTTTGATTATTTTAATATTATTTTGAGCTATATGTGTGTTTGAGGCGGGCCCAGAAAAATAAATATTTTTCCTGAACCAAAAAGTTTCAGACTGTTAATGCGAGGCTAGAGGAACTTACTAAACCCGAAACCAGAAATAGTTAACGAAAATTTTCTTTATCTGAGTTTTGGGTACATTCTATTATTCATTGGATAATGTTGTTATTCATTGGGTAATGCTTTTATCCATTGTGTAATGTTATTATTCATTGGACAATAATTAGTAGTAGCCTTTGTCCATTGGGTAATAGTTTCTGAAAATATCTAGAAAATATCTAATCTTTTGGAAAATATCTTTTGGAAAATATCTTGAGATTAGTAAACTAAAGAGGTTATGACTTTTGTGAAGGACCAATTTGAAACAAGCTTGGAGGAGAAGCTTTGCATATCCACCGTTGATCTAATCAATGGTTGTGAGGGCAAGCTTAGTGAAGAAGCTTAGGATATCTACCCTTGATCTAATCAATAGATGAGATGAGTTGAGTGTAAACTTAGTGGAGAAGTTTTGGATATTCACCTTTGATTTATCCAATGGTTGTGATGGCTTGTAGCAAAACAAAATATCTCTTTCTCTCTTCATGAAAGCCCACGGCCATAAGGCTCAAAAGTGACCAAAGTTGATTTTTCTATCATATTCAAAAAGCTATCATCTTTCCTCTCAAAGCTAAACACCATTTTCTCTCACTTTCTCTTATTTTCTCTCCACTAGCTCACGACCTTGGTGCCTAAAAACACCTACCAATGACTTATAATTCAAACTAACTACATCACTTGATCCTAAACTTCATTCTAAGCAACTTTCATGTTGTGATCAAGACCTAATTCCATAATCTTCAAGCTTGATTTTTGGATTCAAGTTCTAGGGTTTCAAGGTAAAGATCTTGAAACTTGATTTCTTATTTGATTCTTGAAATTCTAAGACCATATTTGATCTATGGTTGTCCTACTCTAGCCTTGGATGTTAATATATTTGTGTTTACTTTGATTTTTAAGAGTTACTTGGTGGAGGAAGTTGATACAAAGGATCATACAAGGAACTTAGGAAGCTACATCTAAGGTAAGAGGGAGATTAACCTCATCAACCACTTATGGTGGTGAGGGACGAATTTGTTTGTAGGTGATGAATCCATGTGAGGATTTATTCACCATGTTTGTATAATATTGTGGTTTGTGTTTATATGCTTTATGTGATTTTATTGCTTTGATATTATGCATGAACTTGTTATAGTATGATTGTGATGCTTAAATCTATCTTGTATGTTATAATTTTGTTAGAAAGGAAAGTAATTTTTGGTTCCAAAAACTAAGAGGCTCACGGCCACTTTGCCCACAAATGGGTAATTTTATGTAAAAATAGCTTATTAAATATTAACCTAGATGATTAAGGGACTAAATAAGGTTTAAGGATTTTGCAAGTTAAAAAGTTGATGAACAAATTTTATTATTCATAAAGGAATCGATTTTTAGCTTCAATTATAGAAATAAGTTAGAAAAATGATTTGAAATTTGAAGCATTTTATTTAATAGAGTTTTAGTTGGAATGATGAAAATGATTTATTAATTGTGAATTTAGTTGTTTATTGATAATTAATTTGATTAAGGAATTACAAAATTAAAATGGAAATGAAAATATTTTTATCACTAATTAAGAAGTGATTTTCGGCCATTATAATGAATTTAGGACCAAGGAGTAATTTTGGGATTTCAAGTATTTTAGTTAAATGAATTTTTTTAATAAATTAAATGGAAAAAGGATTTGATTTAAAAATTAAAATAATATAGATTTTGAGAATAATGTAAGTTTTGGAAAAATATTAAAAAATATTATTCAAAAGAGTTTTAGCAAGAAAATAAATTTTAAGGATATTTTTTAGTTTAAAATATTTTATTTAAGAGAGTTTTATTAAGAGTAAAGAACAAAGATTTTGAGATATCTTGAATTAATTTAGATGATATAAGTTTTTGTGAAAAACATTAGGAAATATTATTTGGAGGAGGTTTAGTATAAAAATGTTAGAAATATTATTTAAAGGTGATTTATTAAGGAAATAATGGAATTAAAGTCCAATTTTGATATTAAATGAGAAAAGTTTTAATTTGAGCTTAGAATATTGAGAAAATGTTTTACGCAATTGAAAATACATAGAAAAACTCTTACGCGATTTAAAAATGGTGATTTTTAGCTACGCGATTGAGAAAACGTTGAAAAATTCTTACGCGATTTGAAAACGTAACAGAAGTGTTACGTGATTGTGAAAATGTGATAAAAATGCTACGCGATTGAGAAATAAAGTAATTTGCTGTCGGGCTAATGTATTGAACCCAGATATATCAACATATGGTTATAGTTGGTAAAGGCTTGTAATGTGCATAGAGTCATTGATCATGCATTATTTGTCAGTCGATGTCTGTTAAGGCTATTGTTGACTAGGAGTTGAATTACACCTTGTGCGGGTGCGAATTGCGTAGTGAAGGTCTATAATGGATCTTGGAGGCGTCGGGACGCAGGATTCCATATATGGTCAGATAAAAAGCGCTACTATGTTGTGGCAACCGATGCAAACGTACCGACGATATCGACAAATCACTATTCCTATTCTCGACTTGGCGTAGAATATCTAGTATAATGCTTGATGTACACATTGAAAAATTATGGCACTTGGCCTGAGGCGGCTGACATATTGATATATCTTTTGGATCATTCTCTCCGAAATTGTGTTTAGCTCCATGAAGTAGGAAATGGGTGCATTGTGCATAAGCATGGTCAATATACATATTGTTGTGGTATGGTCAATATACTTATTTTGCGGTATGATTAGTATTCATGTTATTATGATATACATTGTTAAATTATCTGTTAGTTGATAACATGATTATATCTGTTATTCTGTGATATTGTTGTATGTGAATGGCTTTATTGTCATTATTGTTTCTTTGCTGCCATGATGGTATTGATGTAGGGGATCTCACCTCTTTATTGTATTGTTATGTCTATTTCTATTTTATGATTACGTCTGTGAAGACTGCGATGACGGCAAGGAAGGATCTGCTAGGTTTCTTTAGACTACAGTTTCTTGAAGGCGCTGATGCTTGGCATGTCCATTGGGACTCAGAGCATATAGAGTATTGTGGTGACATTACTCTATCTGTAAGTAGGACCCACTATGGGGTCATTACTTCTTCTTTTACTATTGCATATGTAGAGTTTGTTTTACCTATCAGGGAGTTGTGGAATGATCTTCACTATACTCTTAGGGAGGACTCCAAGATATATTTTGCTCGGATTTCTATCGATCGAGACATTCTCGGCTAGGGAATTTGTCTTCTGAAGAGGACTCTTTTCTTTAAATGTTGTGGATTTGGGCTAGTCTAGGTTAGTTATGTTAGACGTTTTATGTTTTTGGGTATGTAAGTATAATGTATGTATGGTTGTAGTAAACCTTGTCTATATATAAAGTATATCATTCAGTTCTTATGTTTAGTGTTTCAAAAATTCGGTAAGTTTATGTTATCTGTGAAAGAGAAATTTTGAAACTCATATTTTATAATATTAAATATTTTATAACTTGGGTAAAAAGATTAAAAGGAATTGGCTTGAAATGTAATGCCCTTCGGGGGGTGTTACAATATCAAGCATTTTTCAATGAAAGAATCAAAAGATATGAAGTTTAAGAATATTTACCTTCTTTTTCATTGATAGAGGGAAAAAGAACAAGAGATGGTCTTTATTGACATGTTGATAGTATTAACAATAAAACACTTCATGTCAAACAAGGATGTAGGCCAAGAGATATAAATAATAATTTAAGAGTTATGCTCCTCCTCAAAATATGCATATCATCAAAATATAAAACATAATAGTGTAACATAGTTATGCATATATTCTTAGTCAACAAGGACATGAAAGAAAGATATATAAGATAAAAAGAATAAACAATCATTATAAATCAATAAATAATTATAAGGAGTTATAAGAAAAGAAGATAAGCTCCTCCTTATTGAAGCACAAGATAGATAAAGAGAAATATGTATGCCAAAACCATGTAAACACATTACCATAAAGTAAAGCAAGGCAAAAGGTACATATTCTTAATCTATCTATCAAAAACCATTTAAAAACTTCTCTCCCTTTCAAAAAAAAACTTTACAAGAGCACATTATATTTTCAAAAGCATTTTAGAAGGGTAGAGAGGTTTTATATTAAAACCACACATTCTTTGAGAATGATCAAATCCAAGTTAAAAGAACATATGAAAGTGCATATCTTCTCTTTCTCATTAAACAAAAACCTTGAAAAAATAAAACACTTTGAAGAACAAGACTTATCTTTTGAAGTATTAAGATGGGTTCTATAAAACATTTCAAAAGATTTATTTGGAAACTTGCTTAAACATTCTCTCAAGATTTAATAAGACTTTTCAAAGCAAATGAAGAGAATACATTTATGGTACATATCAAATGATTTCTAAATTTTCAAGACAATTAGGAGATGATAATACTTTCAAGGTCTTAAGACAAGTTCAAAAGATTCTCAAGGATACGGAACTTGAAAAGCTTCTTTCAAATATAATAAGGGATTTTACTTTTAAAAACTTTTTAATCAAACCAATTTTTTTTTCAAAACAAGAGCATGATTCTCATAGTACTTGGAAATCATAGATCAAGAGAATTATAGATATCAAATATTCACCTTGATGAAATATGCTATAGGATCAAAGCATGTACAGGACTAACATCAATCACCCTATATGCAATGACAAAATTAGCAAGTTATTATCCAATTAAGCACTTTGTCAATGCTAAGCATACTTCTCATGCAAGGAAAGTATCTAATCTTTTAAGATCAAATTATCAACAAGTATCATACAATCCATAGCATATATAATACCACAATAGCTTAGGGATAGAGATACTTATTGAGAGAATGATGCCTCTTTAGAATGTTCTTCGTTTATTAGTTCTTTGAGTTTGAGCTTTCTTCTATTGTGTATTCCATTTCGTTGCACTTGAAGAAAGTCTCCTCATGTCCTTCTTCATTCAACTCTTCTCTTTATCCATTTATGCTTGACATTTCAATATTTGATGACTATATTTGAAGCACATAGAGACACTTGGAAAGCCAACTTCAAAAGTTCTCTAAAACATAAGCTATCATCAAATATCATTTAAGTTCATTTACAAACTTAATTTATGTTATTATATAATGTAAAACATGTCCCACATTATTAACCATGCAATGTTAGCTCTAACAAGAATAAAGGAAGAACATATGCACCTGAATCCAAAAGCATAGTTTAAGCATTTTCAAAGTAAGATTCAAGTTTATCAAGAAAAACTTGATCATCATCAAAACATAAATAAGTATTTTGGGGCAAACAATGATCATGTAAGCCATGTAATATCAAGTAAGGAATACTAGTACGCACACATGCCAATGAAGAACAAAAAGTTCCTAATTGTAATGCAAGAATTGAAAAACCATGGAACTATAACTTTTAAAATCATTTACTTCTTGTTTTCAAGATATGAACATATCAACAAATTTCAAACAAGAAAACATATAACATTTAACTTTCCAATCTCCAAGTAAGTATATAAGACAATTAAGCATCATAGAGAAAGGATTAGAACTACTTATGAGCATGTGAATTTTCATATTTAAACAAAGAGAATTGGTCACAGGATCAAGAATAAAGATATTATCATAAAAACATGTCATTCTAAGTAAGTTGTGTGCATATCTAGCATGTTAGCATATGCAAAGATACTTTTAAAACATAATGTTAGAAAAGCATAACTTAAAGCATGTTAAGGCATAAAAACAAATATCTACTTATCCAAATATCACATGATATTCATTTTAAAGCATAAATAAGAATAAGATATTGATGTCACCAAAAGTGTACTCTTTGAGTTTTTTGTAGGTGACTCCAACTTCCAAGCTTCAAGTCTTCACGACTCTTGTAGAACTTGGACCATTTCAAGTTTTCGAATCTCAAGTAGCATAGTTTCACTTCACTTCAATGCATGCTTGAGCTAAAAGTCACCCTACAACATAATTCAAAGTATTTTCTTTAGTATCCACCAATTTTGGATCCATAGGGGTTAGTCATTGATTATTAATCCATTATGTTTTCATAAAGATCAATTTTTCATAGTATGTAAATTGAGCAAAAAAAATTAAATAATCAATTACCATTAAGCACATAGTCAATAGCATGCTTACTTTTATGATATATAGACAATTTAAAGCATAGAAAGCATACTTAGTCATAGAATACCCTATGATCAAGAGATATGGAAGATAGTGAGCAAAAGGTGTAACAAGAATGAACAGAATCATGTATTATAACTCTTCTTTATTGATAACTCTTCTTTCTCTCTTTGGAGCACTCACCATTACTGTGATAAGTGTACTCTTACTTATATTACCACCACCATTACTCTGGAGGATATTGGTGAGAAATATTTATTATTAGATTGGATAGCAGTTAATCTTGCTTTTAAACGTCCCATAAAAACTAAAAAGTTACACTTATATGGTCCTCCTTCTACTTAAAAAACTTTTGTTCTTCATTCTTTGAGGAAGGTTATGCGCATTTATTTCGCTAGCTCTAGGGTTAATGATTTTACTGGTGCAGACAACCATTATAACCTTTGGGTCTACGATGAGTTTCATCAGTTGGATGCTTCTGGTATTCCTAGTCCTAGTGAGTCTGCTAATGCTGCTAACAATACTCTTTTGAAGGTGTTAGATGGTCAAAAGTGTCGGCTTGATGCTAAATACAGTCGAGTTTTTCTTAAGAATAAAAATGTTCCCATTATTATAATTTCTAATGAGATAGCTCCTAGGGCTAGACTTTATGGCCCCTTTCAAGCCCGTTTCCTTTGACTTAAATTCGTTACCAGCATCTCTGACCTTTGTGAAAACAGGCTTATAGCTACGTTAAGAGGTTGTATTCTTAGATGTCTTGGACGGGATAGCCTTCCTTGTAAGAGTGAGGGTCTTCCTACAATTCCTCTATCTTATAATTCAGATCGTGTCGATATTGATTTGGATTCCCCCCTTTTTGCTTCTGGGGAGGGGGTTCATTTGTAACTCAGACTAACAAAGGTAATCCAATTCACTTTGATCTTATTTATTCTAATTTAAAAATGGCTAATTCTCGTTCCTCTTTTCCTTATTCCTTTCTTCGTATTGTTTTGACTTTTGATCATTTATCTTCTGAGAGTCTTTCTGCTTTACGTTATGCTATTGTTCCTTTGAAGAAAATACTTATTGATTCTTCAGAAAAGAGTCTTGAGTCTGTAGAGAATCCTTTGTCTACTTATACTTCTACCTCCCTTTCAATTTTTAATTCAAGAAGAGTTGGCAGTAATTTTAGTATTCTGCGGTCTGTTTCTCCGGATTCCTTGGATTATTTAACTTGGCCCGTTCGGGCTTCATTTCAAAATAAGAAAAGGGTTTGGTCTAGTGAAATTTATTTTTTAAACACCAATGCTTTCTCTGATTTCATAAATTGTACTTGGAATACAGATCTCCAAAATCTCTCTTTTCCCTCTAAGGATTTGCTTAGAAGCCCTGGTGATTTTCTGCAATTAATGGTGGGTCCAGTAAGTGATGATTCTTCTCGCTCTATTCGTTTAGAATGGGATAATGATAAATAGAGTGATAGTGATTAATTTCCTCAGGGTAGCTCCTAACTCATGGGTATGGGGCAGGAGTATAAGGGCAGCTCCCCCTGAGGGAAGGCATGGAAAGATCCCCAGAGGGAAGAGACCCACAGGGAAGAGCCTGAGAGCTCTCTTTCTGGGAGAAAGAGAGCTTGGAGGCAATCAATTCAAGGGAGTGACTCACGGGTGTGGGGCACTTCCGATTCATACCAAAAGGTTTCTTTTTTCTTTTCTTTTTTATTATAAGGAAGAAGCATTTTTTTCTTTCTTTTTTTATAGAGTGTAATAAGTATTTTTTTTCTTCTTTTTCTCAAGGCCACCTCTGCCTAATCCTGGTTTAAAGGAGGCGGCACAATGTCTGATTTTTGTCTTTTTTGGGCTAAATTGGTGTTTTTTAGAAGACGATTCCCCGACTCACTTAGACGATTTACTGATTCACTAAGACGATTTAACTTTGATAAATAACTTAAAAAATATATTTTAGATGATTTTCCGATCGTTCCGTGCAACTAAGAACCTAACAGGTGATTTTACAGGAAAATAAATGAAAAGTAATGACTTATTTGTTAAATAAATTTTCTACGGAGGTTTCTAAATGTTCTCCAATTTCTAGTATGAATGGTAATGGTGGTGGTAATATAAGTAAGAGTACACTTCGTGAGTTTATTTTGATCACCTTATCACACGCAGAAAGACGAAATCTTATTCTTGAAGAGATTTCTTTACGATTGCAGTCCCTTTTTGTTTGTATTTCTATAGTTATTTCTAAAGAGACTCATGAAGGTGACAATTTTCATTTTCATGTTGGATTGCATAATAAGAGTGCTTTTAAGAATAATTGTAGTTGATTGATTCGCAATTCATTTTCTGAATTTGATGGAAGTCAATGTCATGTTCAATTTCATAAGGGCTGGGGTCATCTTATTGGTTACATAACTAAGGAAGATCGTACTCCCTAAGTTTGTGGTATTTATTCTTTAGATCAAATTCTTTCTCTCGGTGATACTGCTAGAGCAAAGAAAAAATTGAGTTTTAAAGCTACTAAAGTCATATTAGATCATCTAAAAAGATGTGCTGACTAGTTAGAAATCTATAAGAGTCCTGATGTCCGAGGGCGTTTACTGTATAGTTCATATGCTAACATAAAGAATGTATTTGAGGATCTTCGAGTAATCAAGGATATTGAGTTGACTACTTTTGAGAAAATTGATAAATATTTACAAGATAAGGAGCGTGATGGTTTAAAGATTGATGAATATACTCTGGAGGATATTAGTGAGAAATATTTATTGTTAGATTGGATAGCAGTTAATCTTGCTTTTAAACTTCCCATAAAGACTAAATAGTTACACTTATATGGTCCTCCTTCTACTCAAAAAACTTTTGTTCTTCATTCTGAGGAAGGTTATGCGTATTTATTTCACTAGCTCTAGGGTTAATGATTTTACTGGTGTAGACAACCATTATGACCTTTGGGTCTATGATGAATTTTATCAGTTGGATGCTTCTGGTATTCCTAGTCCTAGTGAGTCTGCTAATGCTGCTAACAATACTCTTTTGAAGGTGTTAGATGGTCAAGAGTGTCGGCTTGATGCTAAATACAATCAAGTTTTTCTTAAGAATAAAAATGTTCCCATTATTATAATTTCTAATGAGATAGCTCCTAAGGCTAGACTTTATGGCCCATTTCAGGCCCTTTCCTTCGACTTAAATTCGTTACCAGCATCTTTGACCTTTGTGAAGATAGGCTTATAGCTACGTTGAGAGGTTGTATTCTTAGACGTCTTAGACGGGATAGCCTTCCTAGTAAGAGTGAGGGTCTTCCTATGATTCCTCTATCTTATAATTCGGATTGTGTCGATGTTGATTTGGATTCCCCCCTTTTTGCTTTCGGGGAGAAGGGTTCATTTGTAACTCAGACTAACAAAGGTGATCCAATTCGCTTTGATCTTATTTATTCTAATTTAAAAATGGCTAATTCTCGTTCCTCTTTTCCTTATTCCTTTCTTCGAATTGTTTTGACTTTTGATCATTTATCTTCTGAAAGTCTTTCTGCTTTACGTTATGCTGTTGTTCCTTTGAAGAAAAGACTTATAGATTCTTTAGAAAAGAGTCTTGAGTCTGTAGAGAATCCTTTGTCTACTTATACTTCTACCTCCCTTTCAATTTTTAATTCTAGAAGAGTTGGCAGTAATTTTAGTATTTTGTGGTCTGTTTCTCCGGATTCCTTGGATTATTTAACTTAGCCCCTTCGGGCTTCATTTCAAAATAAGAAAAGGGTTTGGTCTAGTGAAATTTATTTTTTAAACACCAATGCTTTCTCTGATTTCATAAATTGTACTTGGAATACAGATCTCCAAAATCTCTCTTTTCCCTCTAAGGGTTTTCTTAGAAGCCCCGGTGATTTTCTGTAATTAATGGTGGGTCCAGTAAGTGATGATTCTTCTCGATCTATCCATCTATCCCATCTCCCATGGATGGCCTCTTCTCTTCCTTCCGAAGCCTATGACCGGTAGCCCCGATCTCATTTCTTAGGTAGTAGCGGGAACAAAAAATGCATGTGATTAACATAACCTCTTATGGTACCCTCTTGCCTTTCTGATTGAGAAAAGTCTTTAGCCAGAAAAGAAAAAGTCAATGGAGAGGGATAACCTTCTTTCTGTATCAGAGTAGTTATCACCTATCATGGATTAGGGAGAAGGGAAAGAGTAACCAACCCAAAAAGAAAGAAACTTAAAGCATGAACTCCCCATTTTGGGAACCATTGAACGCCGCCATCAACTCCCATCCGAAGGGGCACCAGTTCTCCATTTATTTCTTCCTCTCCTGCCCTTCGCTGGATAGAAGCTATCAAGCCCTCCCGGTCATCGAAGCTCAGAAGCGGGCGGGGGGGAATCCGCATCTCAAAATGAATCTCTTTCTTTTGTCCTTTAGGTTTCCCTCAACTTCAAATCCATCTGCCGTCCCCGTATACTCTGCTTCCGGAGAGCCGGAACCAGGGACGGGATATGAGGCCACCTCTCCTAGTCTCAATTGGGATTCCCATCGTTCAGTGAAGGGTCGAAGCCATCTCCATATTAATCCCCACCTGCCGCCATTGACCCTTATGCTGCATTCGATCCATATGTCCCATCACCAGAGGCGGATATGTGCCCAGGCATCTAATGCCTTTCGGACCTGTAAGGGAAATCAGTCATAGGTAGGCCCCATAGCCATCTCCATTCATCATAAACTATCAATTACGAGTCCGGGGCAGGCTAACCACCAGCATCTTATCTCTTTTCATCCTTTCCAGTGGCACTAATAGAAAGGAAGTACTTGCCAACGAACCTTGATTCTCTACTCTCTCCCAGCGAATCAAGAAATATAGTGCGATCAGTAAATGCATAATTTGGATTAGAATCCCAGGATTGAGAGACAGATATTCGCCAGGTCCTATATTGGATCATTTGTCACTTAATCGCTTCTTTCTGCACTGGATCGAATCAATTAGATGTGTCACTAGGAACGGATTAGCTTATTGGCTGCTCCGATGCCGCCACGGAGCCTTCATTCGCCGGTTCTTGGCACTTGGGACTGGGAAAATAATATGAATTTTAAGGCTTAAATGCCGCTCCGTACCCCTCGGAAGATTGAGGATACATCGTAGGTTTCATTGCTTTTGATCCCTTTCTTTCTCTGCGGAGAATTAAAGCAAGCCATGCTTTTGAGGATCCAAATGATGGTTAGTTCGAGTTAGCTAGCTGCTCATTCCCTTCAGGGTTGAAGGCAACAAGAACACTAGGAGAGGTGTGCCTGGTAATACCTCTATCTAATACTACGCAGGCTTTGCTTCGTGTGCTCCCTGTCAGAATGTGATCTCTTCTCTTTGGTAGGTATCGTATATAAGAGAAAGCTTTTACTCATCTCCCCGAGTGGGGCTTCTCCTCTCTTTCATAAATTGTATAGAATAACCTGTGGGAAGAAAGTCCCGGAAACCAGGACGTACGATTGGCTTTCCCTTTCTTTCAGTTTGAAAGAGATTAGTCCCACGAGATCGTGATCTAGTTCTTTCGTATAGCTCAAAAAGAAAATAGTGATTTCGATCGTAAGTAAGCTGAAGGGAGTCCGCAAGACTAGTGAATCCACTAGGGAAACCCGAATTCTGGCAGTTCGCGAGCCAGTACTTTAGTTATGAGTGCCCTCGAAGGAAATGTTTTTATCGAATTCTAAGATGGATCGGTCAACCGCAGCAGGGGAAAGAGAAAGAGATGGGAAATGAGCATATCGCGATCATTCCTCTATTCCCTCTGGTCCACCCAATATCCATTCCTTATATCTTGGCTGGCCAGTACCAATATTTTCCTTATTTCCTATACATCCCTTCTTCCTTGAATCCACCCCTCCACGTTGCATTCCTTGCCCCGCCGATGAATTACCCCTAGTGAAGACACTCTGGTTTGAAAGGGGCCGCTCTCTAGCTCTAGCTATGATCTAATTTGCTATGTCCTCATTCCATCGGTGGAGAATCTACTTTCTATTCCACTCGTCGATTTATCTATTTATGATTTAGCTAACTGACTGATACTTTTCCCCTTTATTTATTAGGGGGTTGGGTGGGATCTAGATGGCTGGTGGATCAATGGCGAGCCGTTCAACCAGGGATCTATCCATAGTTTTGTGTCAGTTCCCGTTCTAATGAAGTCAGAGATCCCCTTAAGGACTATCTATTTGGCCGCTGACCTCCAGTCGAAGGAGGCAGATAACTGTAGCCCGCTAACGGTGATTCCTGTGGGAAGCACTTATCCTTATCTTTCATTACCTGAGCAGGCACTCTACTCTGGCTTAGTGACCAGTCTCCAGAGTTTCCATAAAAGCTCCAGTTTTCCAGATGGAGCTACAAATAGGAGGATGGGAAGGTACGACTAATTTCACTGTGGCGCCCCTAGACGATTTCAAGGTCGTCTTAGGGATAGGATCGAGTTCTTGGATACCAAACCAAAGCCGTCCCTACGCCATATTTAGACACCTTAGGCATCATGGATGAAGGAAGACCAGGCATGATTCCAAGTCTTAATGTGAAGACTAGTGTTCCCACTTTATCCGCCTTGCAGCTTGTCCAGGGAGTCAAGAAGGACGAAGAAACCTTTGTGGCCCACCATTTGTTAAACCCCCCTCTTCTCGGGCGATAGGGCTTCCTCTTTATACTCTTAGGCTTGAGTTTTTTCTTTCGAATTAAGCTTACAATTTAGGTCAGTGAGAAGCTTGTAAGTTCTGCTTGAAGCTATAGGCTTCCTTCCCTAGAGGGATGAGGTGGTCGTACCGCTTCTGGGACCATGATATGCATTACTAGGGGCTATTTTTTCGACAGGAGTTGGATACCCTCCGCAGGTAAGCTTGTTCTTTTGTGAAATTTCCTTCTTCTCGTTTCTTTTAGGTCACTCCATCACTCACTCTGCTATAAGAATTGAGTAAGCCGATCCCGACTTCTCATAGACTGGATTGATTGTCAGAATCTGCTCGCAAACTAACTTCCTTCTATTGCCCAGTGTCTGAGCTGAGAGAATGGAGTGAGTCTTCATGTGAGTTCCCTTCCCTTCTCTGAGAATCCCCAGTGAAATCAGAGCTGGAGGGCAGCCCTCGCTCATCAGTCTAACATGAGCAACTACTCTATGTATGAATTGAAAGCTCTCACGACAAACGACCCACGAATGCTTGACTGAAAGACGTTGCCTTCTTTTGAATCCAAGGAAAGAGACCAGCAAGATGGGGATAGTAAACTTCCATACAGAATTCACTTCTTCCGCATATCCTGTCCTTCATGAATGCGAGTTAAGTCGTTTGTATTCGATATCTAAATAGGAGTCCCTAACCCTAAAGACGAGACAGAGTGACAGGTTACTCAACTCGTAAAGGAAAATCATCCTTCTTTTCAGTCTTCACTCCTAGAGGAATGAAGTAGCTCTACTCTTAAGTATAGAGAGAGGATGGGAGCTTACTTAGTGCTTGCGCTTAGGAAGTCCTATCATTTCATTCGAAGAGAATCTTCCATTATGCATGATTTACTAGGGTTGTCTTCCTTTCTTGGGAGTTCAAAATGAGTTGGGTAAGCTTCCGTATGCTTTTTTCCGGAGCTACTAAGGACACACCCAATCAAATGGGTCTCCTTTGGTACAATCTCCTCGGCCGAGTATATCCCGTACGGTTGTTTTCAAAAAGTAGTACAATTGTATTCTATGAATGAATTCCTTCATTGCCTTCATAGATAGAGTAAAGAGAAATGGGAGAAATCATCTTAAATCTATTCCACCATCCTTGAAGTATTGACTTTATCTTTTCTTTCTTTCTTTTTGGAGCCGATTTCCATAACATATATAAGCTTTTTTTATTCTTTTTCTTGGTCTTCGATAAAGATAGGAAAGAAGTATTAGCCAAAAGAAGTAACTCACTTCTAAGGGTTTTTTCTTTCGCCCATCGTTAGGGCCTATAAAAGGAACACAACAAAGCAAAAGAAGGAAATTTCATACACTAAATCACTAAAAAGAAGGAAGCTTTTGCCTAACCTGGTGGTGGACCAAGTAGAGCTTGGCCCTCGTGGAGGGGGGCTCTTACATCTTCCATATAGTGCTTCAATGACTGATGCGTAGGCAAAGAAATTGAAGTTCTAATTTCAATAATAGGGCAGTACCTCTTTTTATAAAAATGCATTGAAGTCCTATAAGATAGGGGCTTTTAAGAAGGGTTGTTTGTGCAATCTCTTATACTTCTTCCTTTCTTTAGTAGATTTCCTCCATAGAGAGTAGATTGGCAAAGGCCTTTACTTTATTCCTTCCTTAGGTCAGGAATAATGGCCTTGAATTCCCACTTGATTAAATTAAACCAAATTTCATAATTTCATAAGTGATGTTTGAAACCACTGTTGAATATCAATCTGTGAAATACTGGAACTTTAAGAACCAATGGAAATCACAACCAAGCTCCATACTTGGAACTTGAGTATCCGAGAGGGGATAAGCGGGGTTAATCATCTGCCATCGCCAATTCCTAAAAGCCAGCTTTTCAAGCCTTCTGGTACCACATTCTCAACGGTTCCATGAGATCACCCATTCCTCTAGCCATCAGGAAGTAAGCGATAGAGGAGGAATCGTTCTCTTGCCCTGGAAAAACTATCCCAACAAGTGTTAAATTACTATGTCTGGTGAGTTAGTGTCCTTCTTTGGAAGGAAGTACGGCCGATTTGTTACAAAACAGACTTACTCTTTAATTAAGAAAGTGGTCAGTAAGGACTGTTCTCTAACGAATTAGATCAGGATAAAAATCTAGTGAATGATAAGCAAGCAAAACGAGCTCATTCACTATAGAAGAGGAAATGTAAGGACCAAGCCAGTATAGACTATTGAATCAGGACTGTATTTGTGGTTTAAGTTACAGAGCAAAACTGAGGCTAGACAGTCACCAAGTCCATCTTTTCTGATTGTCTTCAGGATAGGGGGGACCAAACGGGCTCTATTGCTACGAAGGAGAAAAAGTGGCAAGAGTTTCCTGTCTGTATAGACACTACACGTGAGGTAGTTGTCTCTAGATCAGACGGTGAGGCTTCAGGACAAAAGGCAGTAAACAGGGGCTGCTCTTCTGAGGAGAAAGGGTCAAAACAATCATGGAATCTAGCTCAGTATAAATTTTATCTATGTTCTATGTAAGTTAGCCAGGTACCATCCTTGTCTAGTAGCTTAGTCCGTAACTCATAAACTATGCTTAGTAAACCGGCCTGGGGATTCTTAGGGGGATGGAAAGTTCTAAGAAAGACAGATTGATTAAAGAGGAAAGAAAGGAAAGGCTGGCATAAAAAGGTGCCTCCTCTCTTCTGAAACAGTACAAGACAGCGGACATTGATCTGGAAAGTAGGTTGGCTACCCAAACTGCTGTGGTAGAGCTTACTTACTGTGATAAGTGTACTCTGACCTTTGTGAAGTCAATAACTCACCATAAAAAGGTTATAATATTTAACTTTTACTAAGTACGCATAATTCTATCCTTTACCTAAGGCCTACAAGGAATATACCTCATATTCATTGTCTTTTTAAGTGAATGTTCATAAGAGGTAAAAACTTTTGATACCTTGGCCTTGGTAATCAAGGAAACTCTTTTCCTTACCCATTGCTTCTCTTTTGGTGTATTAAACTTTGCAAGTTCCATATTTTGTACTTGAGAAGCTTTGGTTGAAGCCATCTTCCTTCTTTGACAAAAACTTCTACCATTGGGCTTTGGAAGCATTCTCCTTGATGATTCCTCTTTCCTTTGACTAATTAGCCTATCCCTTTGAGAAATTTTCTGCATAATTGAAACACGAGGACATTTTAGTACCCACTTCATATTGGGTCCTTGAATGTTAGTACTAAGACATTTAAGATCTTTAAGAACTCATACCATATTATTTCTCATATGAGAATTACTTCTATAATGGCATAAATGAGAAATATGTCCTAGATGACCACAAAAATTGCAAATAATTGAATTTAATGATGACTTGGTCCTTTGAAGAGCATTTTTGAAAAACTTAAACCTTTTGTTGTTTTTATATTCTAAACTATTTTTGCCATAAGCCTTGCTTGAATTTTCATGTGGAATAACATTAATTTTATTCTCATTAACAAGCATAGAATGTAAGCAATTAGAATCATTTGCTTTGGCAAATTTGAAAGATAAGTTCTTAACTTGATTTTCTTAATCAATGCACTTTTCACAAGGAGATGAGGTTTCACATTTCAAAGACATTTCTTCATCAAGAAAAGTATAGTCATTCTTCAAAGTCTCAATTTCGTTTTCAATGGAGGAAATGTTTTCCAAACAAGATAAGTTTTTCTTTTCTAAAAACAAGCCATCATACAATTCATCATATGCACATTGTAGCTTATAATAGGAAGGACTATAATCTAGTTTAGAATTATTTACCTCAAAGTCCTTTTTAGCCATATATGAATTAGTCTTATTTTCTAGCATCCTTGGCTTTTTAAAGGAATCAGTATTTTCTGTATAATTGTCCATCAAGGATTCAAGAACATCTTTTTTCTCAATTTTGTTTTGCTTTGCCTCTTCTTCAAATTGAGCACCATCATCACCAAGAGGCATTGAGCTCATTTTCTTACTTTGAACATGTTCCTGAGGACATTTTTCAATGTTGTCTTCTTCTAGAGGGTTTTGCTCTTCTTACTCTCTATATACAACTTTATACAAAAAAATCATTATTAACAAGATAAATGACATCAAGAGTATCCTATATATCTTTAGCATTAGAGCAACTCTTAATTTCAGTATAAGCATCGTCATTTAAACTACTTCTCAAAATTTACATATCTCTAATGTTCAATGAAAAACATTTCTTGTCATAGGCATTCCAAGTTTATTTTGATTTGCAAGTAAATCCATCAAGCATAATATCTCACAAATCAATATCAATAGATTGTATATAAAATTTCATTCTAGCTTTCCAATAAATGAAATGCACACCATTAAAGAATGGTGGTTTATCAATTTCAAAACCTTACATTTTGAAAAGCTTTCAATAGTTGCCAAACAAATAAGGATCTTTAACTCTAAGCAGTTAACCTTTCAACAGAGCACGAAACTCTGATATCACTTGTTAGTCATGGCAACCATCACCCAATAGGGGGTGAATTGGTTGATTACACATTTTTAAAACACCTTTAAAAAATTATACATTTTGATATTTTCAATCAACACATGTAACAGAATAAGTTTAAAAAAGGTGCAACTATTAGAGATTTCACAAATACCATTTGGGCTATAGGATAAATCAAGAAAATAAGTTAGATATCAAATTCAAATCAAGCATATATAATTAAGGCACAAATGTAAAAGAGATAAAGTTGAGAGAAGCAAACACAATATTTATCCTGGTTAAGCCACCAACCACTTGTGGCCTACGTCCAGTCCTCAAGTGAACTACCCGAGATTTTTCACTATATCTTCAAGCTTGAACAGGTGCTTGACAACCTTTACAACACAGAGCACTCATCGCACCTTGGGATGCCTCACCATTATGCTTGAGCCTCAAAATAGAGATACCTCACCATTTACAACCTTTGAGGGATACCTTACCCGTTTTACAATCAAGGGATACCTCACTCTTTTTCTCTAGAGGGATACCTCACCTTCTTTTATAGGAAATCAAAGTGTATATGAAAAGAAACTCTCTCAAGAGTGGATAATACCAATTAAAGCTCTATGGGTATAAAGGATTCATACTTTAAAGCTCAAAAATAGAGGATTGGAGAAAAAGATAGTGAAACACGAATTTAATGTTCAAGGATGATTTTCAGATTGTTCTCCAACATTTCTTTGATGTCCATACACTTTTATTTATAGCCCAAAACTTTTTAGAGTCGTTGATGGTGGTTAGGAGCATTCAATGCTCAAAATAGAGCCATTGAAAATCTATTTTTGCTACCCAAATAACCGGTTAGGAAGTTGTTCTAATTAGTTAGGAGCCTCAAAAGTTGGCTTCTGTCTTTCACAATAATTGGTTAGGGGATATGACTAATCGGTTAGGAGCTTTTATAAAAGCATGAAAACACTCCTAACTTTTACACTAATCGATTAAGTGATTTGTCTAATCAGTTAGGAGCTTTTAAAACATGAAAAATGCTCCTATCTTTCACAACAACCAGTTAGGTGAATTGCCTAATCGGTTAGAAGCTTTTAGAACATGAAAAATGCTCCTGATATGGTGAATAATTGATTATGAAAAATCCATAATCGGTTATTGCACTCTGGTTTTGAAAACTGGCTTTAAATAGTCACAACTTCTTTATTTCTTATCCGTTTAAAGCAAATGATCACTCATTGGAAAGATCTTTGAGTTTATTTTCATA
This sequence comes from Ormosia semicastrata, assembly GCA_029884595.1. Classification (NCBI taxonomy): domain Eukaryota; kingdom Viridiplantae; phylum Streptophyta; class Magnoliopsida; order Fabales; family Fabaceae; genus Ormosia; species Ormosia semicastrata. Next base: position 76,531,758 of record JAQQTO010000060.1, read on the forward strand.
TGAAATTTTTCAGAACAAAACTTAAATTATTTTGAAAGTTATGATCAAAAGAGTAACCAAATGTCAGTTTTACAAAACACAAACTTGACTATTTTTCATGAATTTGAATTACCACCAAGACTAGCTTTCCAAAAATAGTTTGTTGGGCATTTAAACATGTAAGAATCATTTTTTACCTTTGCATAAGATCTAAGTCCTATAAGCTATTCTAGAAGAACTTCGACTTGATCTTGCCATCATTAATTCTAGTCCTTAGGCTTCTTGATGTAATTCAAGCTTTCAAAAGTTTATTCTCTTCAAAACTTGCATATGCTTGGAACATCTTTTCATTCTCATTCTTCTTGAGTTGAGCATAATTGTGATCTTTTGCTTTCTTGTTGCAATGTTCATTCTTGGTACTTGGACTGTCCTACAAAGTATTGCTTACTTAAACAAACATAGTTAGTTCAAATTCATGATTCAATATCTTTATATGCATGATTCATAAATGTATAACTCTAGTTAGTCTAACATATATATAAGACTTTCATAGACAAATAAGATATTTATTAATTACTAATGAATATGCTCTATATAGGATGCAACAAAGCACACTTTGCATATTTTCATTTAAACAACGTCAAATCCAATATTAATTCATTTATAACTCATATAAAGCATTATTGGATATATGATCGCTCTTTTGCTTACCGCAAGTGCACGAGTCGCACTTGTATTATAGCTAAGAGTCGGATATCGTTCCCACAAGGAATACATACTTATTATAAAAGCCAAATATTAACCAATAGCCTAATTAATGCTATCCAAGAACATCAAATTTATAAAAAGAGTAATTAAATAAATATAAAGACTGAAAAATAATAAATCTAAGATAAATAAATAAATAGAGAATAAGGAATCCTTTTTCACCTCCTATTTCATACTAATGATATGCAATCCTTACAAGTGACATCAATGAATTCTTAACTTGGCTTGAGAATCTGATTTAGTTAATAGCCTATGTCTAGGTCAATTAACCATGGTTTCATTTACCTAATACACTAAGTTTCCTTGAGAACTAATGCAAACTCCACTCATGAGCGATCTATTCTTAAACACTCGCTATACATGGCTAAAAGGTATATTTCTATCCAGTTAGCGAATCAACTTATCCAAGCCAATTGAATTCATTGAACATGCATCAATCATACATATGATCTAAAACCTAAATTCCTATGTCTAGGTTCATCAAATTTCATCAAATCAATCAAAAGCTGATCAAACAATTAAAAGCACTAAGATCCATATGATTGAAAATAACTAAACATCAATATATACTTAAAAGATTACAAAATCATCAATATTCATAGGAGACTACAAAGAAAACCATACATACAGCTTAGCTAGCCATGAAACACGAAAATATAGACATATAAATCATGTTCATGAAGCAATAAAGAGAGAAAGAAGAAAGGAAAAGGAGGAAGGTCATTAGATTTCATCTTCTAAGCTTGATTCATCCTCTATGTGAAGGATGGATTCCAACCTTAGCTTCTTTTGCCTTCTCTAGGTCTAAAAACCCTAAACCTAGCAGCTGCTCTCCAAAAAAGGTGATAAGTGCCGTATAAAATGAATACAATAATATTTATAGGCTGAATAAAATAGACTCACGTCGCGGCGTCCAACACATCACGTCGCGGCGCGCGTGCAATTAGGTCACAGCCGCCTGAGGCGTCCACTCTCAATGTTGCAGCGCTTTTACCTTAGGTCTCATGTACTAGAACAGAGGATGCTCAATGCCGCGGCATTAACATGCCCATGTCGCGGAGCTGAGTGCTGATCTTCAATTTTGGCTTCCTCTTGGGTTTCCTGGTCCAAAGCTACTCCATTTTCTTCATTTTCAAGGTTTATTTGAGACCTACCTATAACAGAGAAAGCACCACTTTAATAGCTCATGCAAATGTACTTAATTCATCAAGGTTTAGGAAGTATTTGCTCAAGATCACAATGGAAGCCATCAAAATGAAATCAGATATATATGATGCTAAAATCTTCCATTCATGCATACAAACAAGGACTAAGCAACCTATATAGTACAGATATAGGGCAAAAATAACTACACTTTGTGGAGTTATCACACCCCCAAACCTAGATTTTTGCTAGTTCTCAAGAAAAACAAAGTACATTCACAAAGATCAACTTAACAACCTACTTTCAGCCATTTTTAACATTCCACTTTCACCTAACTCAGGCTAGTGTATGATGATTGCATAAACCTCAAAGATTACATTTACCTCACAATTAGTTTCACACATACACAATCCTCATCATACTAATATTCATAGCTTCCTTTCATACAAGATATTCTTCCCAAAATCATGCAAGGAAAACCTCTTCCATTCAATTCATATTCATCCGGATGAGGTTATGAACATACACATGAATATAATTCATAGAACCCACAAGATTGTAACACAACTCTCTCTCTACTAATGTAAATCACGCAAGATTGATTATTAAAAGGGTCTTTATTAGCTTATAATGTCAGGCCAAGGGTAATGGGTAACAAAATAAAAGGATAGAATTAAACACAAACATTGAAAACATAAACATGATATTCCAATTCATGAGCCAATAATGACATTAGCAGTGTATTATATAGTGAATATAAAAAAACTCGCCAGAACCATTTTCGATGCTTTTTGAACTTTACTTTACTTATGTTTTGCTTTTACTTCTTTTTTCTTTTGATTTTTATTCATATTTCATCTTTTTTTTTTCGTTTCTTCTTTTGCAAAGTAATAATTTTTTTCTTTAACTACATCTGGTTTCTTCAGGCTTATTTTGTATTGAATCATTAATACCCCTAATCAACAGACTCATTTCAAGAAATAACATATTATGAACCTAACAAACAATAAGGGTAGGAAGAAAATGCAATGCTTTCACATGCATTAGAACGATTATCAGGCTAACGAACACAATGGTTATGAAAAACAAATAAGGCCAAACAGTATAAAGCTTCAAAAGGGGACCTATGGATAAAATCATATCAGCAGCTTGAAAAGGCTCAAATGGTCCAAACAATGCCCTAATCATCTCCTCAATCATGTATAACCTAGGATTTCGCCTCAAGAGAGTTGCAAAACAATTTCTAGGATAATTGAATTTTCCACATGTATCATCCATAAACTTTCTCTAAGCAAACATTCTTATTCTTTCCAAAGTTCAAGAAGCATGCAAATGGGAAATGTAGCATGCATAAAAAGAAACTAGAATGCTTTAGCATAAGCCAAAGATTGCATATGGATTCACAGAAAAATGAAGGTCATTTTGCATCCATATCTATCATTGGATAATCATACACACTAATTTTTAAACATTACAACTCACAATGTGAAAAGCAATGACAACTGTATCTTGAATGGATTTCCAACAAAATTTTTATCAAGATAATTGCTCCTATTATTATCATCTACAAATACTTATACTACAAAAAGTATAAAACAAACATACATATAATACTTAAAACATATGCATATAAACATGATAGTACGAAAATATCATAATACTGCATATATAGTCAAAACATAAAGTTTAAAGACACCCCCCAAACCTGAGGGAAAGTGTCCTCACTGTACAAAAGAAACATATATATACATATAAAAAAGAAATACAATGAAAGAAATAATAGTGCCCTAAATGTCATAGCTAAAAGGATGGATCACCACTGTTAGGAGCCTCAACATCAGTACCATCACCATCCTCGTCATCATCATCAGCAACAGCATCATCATCAGCAACTAGAGGTGGTCTAAAAGGGCCAGCCTGGGAAGGTGCAACAACAACTGTGGCTGGGAAGGCAGGAAGTGGATAATCAGCCATCGGAAGGTGGAGGTTAGCCACTATCCATCTCTGTGCATTATAGTATAAGACAGCATAGCCTGAATCTGCGTGCCCTGGGCCTCAATATGGTCTAGCCGGGCATCCACTCGGGCTTTCCAATCTGCATACTCTGTTTGCTCTGTAAGTGCTACCGCGCGCTCAGGGACTGCTGCCTCAAGTGTTGCTGCTTGAGGCTCTCGACGAGCCTACCTTTGCCGTGCTGGTGCTACAGCTGGAACTACCCCCACTCTCTCAATGAAAGTATCATTGAGGGGCTGTCGAACATCTGTAAACTCCTCATGGGGTCCCCAACGGACTTGATGTCAACTGCATAAAGAATGAATGAGAGAGGGAAAGAAAAAACTCTTATACTCCCGAGCTGACCTCTGAATCTGATGAAAAATAAGCTCAGCTACATCAATAGACTGATGCTCCAGAATAGCATAAATCAATATGGCTCGGTCTCGGGTAACCTCAGAGAGGTTAACAGATGGTAAAATGCATGTGCTAATAAAATGATACCATGCTCGGGCCTCTGGAGTCAAATAAGTGCACTGAAAGTACCTAGGCTGGTTAGTTTGGACACTCATAGTCCACATCACAGGTTGAGACTCAGCCAAGCATATTCGAGCAGTGACCACATCCACATCAATACCCTCCACCAGCTCCCAATGATAAAACTCAGTAAATTCACAGATCTCCAGTGGTTGAGGAAGTCCCAAAGCAGCGTGGATAGTAGTAGGAGAAAACAAGACCACACGTCCACTAATTCTAACCGTGGTTGCCCCTTCACCCACAAAAGCTGCATTCGCGTAAAATTTGTGAACTACAGGGAGTACAGCAGATGACTTAGGATGCTGGGCAAACGCACCCCAGTTGAGGAGGTTTATAAGCCCCTCCAACTCTGGGTGTATGGAATGAGAAAAAGCAAAGCCATGCTCAAGAATGAGCGGTTTGGTGATGAGAGCCGTGTATCTCTCGACTGCATTTGCTGAGATAAATCTCCTCCTATCAAAATCAGCAAGAGGGGGAGAAGGCTCCCTGTGCTGCCGACTAGATGAACCACGCTGCATAAACTATCCTTTCTTTGGAGCCATAATAACTTGAAAAAGAATTGCTAAAAGTCAGATTTAATAATTGGAAGTATTAAACACATTGAAAAATAAACAATTCTGGAAAATCTGGCAATCAGTGCCGTAATATACAATTCTAGCGCCGCGGCATTCAGATTAATGTCGCGATATCAAAGGTGTTCATCACAAACGTCACGATATTCAAGTTAATGTCGTGACATTCAAATTGTTCATCCCAACATCATGGTGTTGACCATCAACGTCGCGACATTCAAAAAAAAAATTTACCCAGATCACACACAAAATCTGATTATCTCCTTTTTAGGCATTCAAGGCAGAAATTAACACTAAAAACTAACAAAAAATCCTGAAACTAAGTAACTTAAAACAGCTATTTATGAGAAAAATCAACGAAATGAAAAAAATAGAGACCAAAACAAATGACCCAAACATAGAAAATAAGATAAGAATTAATCAAAAACTTAAAATGAGAATGAATGTACCTTAGTAGATGCTAACGTAGATAGAAAAGGGGATGGAAAAGCAAAGAAAACTAAAAAGTAACAAGGAAGGGAGAGAGCGAATAGAGGAAACGAGAGAGACAGAGAGAGACAGAGAGGTTGCGGAATGAGGTGAACTAAACGTCTCAGCATAAAACCAAAACTGCCTCTACGCACCGCAGTGTGAAGCAAAATACGTCGCGGTGCACATTAATTCCCTCGTAATTTAAATATTTAAATAATTACTAATTACTTTTTTTTTACCCATAGGAACGCTGCGACATAATGGTTTGACACGTCGTGGCACTTTACTCTCTGGATTTTGGCCCAACACATCATAACGTCGCGGTGTGAGGAGTCTGGCTGCAGAATTCTGTAGTAAATTCACCTCAGCCGTGACTTTTGCTCAAATAAGGCCTCCAACACTTGCAAAACTTGCCTACAAGGTTAATTTACATAGTGTAATGCAAAATATATATATAAACATAAAAATCAAGATATTTATATATTTAAGACATAAAATGAAAATTTTGGGTTCCCTCCCAAAAAGGGCCTAATTTACAGCTCCAGTAGGACTTGTCTACTATTCCAAATGCATTTCTATAAGAGAGGAGGATCTTCCTCTTGATTTTCAAAATTGGCTCGATACATTTGGAATGGCATGACTTTAAGCTCCAAATTTGGAGCTTGCTCAATAGGTGCATCAAATAAATTTACCACCATAGTTGCTTTGAGCTGGTCCAGCTCCACTATTTCCATTTCACCATCAGCAATGACATGACCTTTTTCATGAGCACAGGCTTCACTTACACCACCTTCCTTAGATGTTATCCCATCAACTATGCTCACCATTGTGCAATCTTGATCTTGAGGGCCTTTTAGTGCATTAAAAAAGTTGAAATTAACCTCTTGATCCTGAACCCTCATTGTGAGTTCACCTTTCTCCACATCAATCAGAGCTCTTCTTATTGCTAGGAATGGTCGGCCAAAAATCAATGAAACTTTGCTATCTTCCTTCATGTCAAGTATGACAAAATTCGCAGGGAAGATAAACTTATCCACTTTAACTAATACATCCTCAATAACCCCATTTGGATGAGTAAAGGCTCGGTCTGCCAACTGTAATGTAACTGAAGTAGGATAAACTTCCCCCAAACCTAATCTTTGGTAAATAGAGTAAGACATGAAATTGATGTTGGCTCCTAAATCACACAATGTATGGCCAGTGAACTTCTCACCAATTGTGCAGGGTATGATGAAGCTTCCAGGATCTTTGAGCTTAGGAAGAAGTCTATTAAGCAGAATTGCACTGCATTCCTTCGTGAGGGCAAAAGTTTCGAAATCACCAAGTTTTTTTTTCTTTGATAGAATTTCCTTCATGAATTTAACATAGCTCGGCATTTGTTCTAAAGCTTCTGCAATGGGATGTTGATGTGCAGCTTCTTAAACACTTCTAAGAATTTCTAGAATTGGTGCCCAAGCTTTTTGCTTACTTGCCTATTGGGGAAAGGTAAAGGGTGGACATAAGACTTGAACTCCTTCTTCTTCTCCTCACCATTCCTCTTGGTAATATCTTGAGTCTGCCGGACATCTTTGGTCACTGCCTTCTTTTCTTGGACAACTTCAGTTCCTCTTCAAGCAGCTTTGTTCTTGGATTCCCTTTAATATTCTTGCCACTCCTCAATGAAATGGCAAGGTAGTGCTCATTTGTTGCCCCCTTTGGATTATTGATAGTGTCACTAGGGAGGGTGCTTGAAGGCCTATTATTGATAGCATTAGCCAACTGCCCTACTTGGGTTTCCAATGATTGCAAAGAAGCAGATTGACTCTGAAACATCACCTTATGTTTTGCCAATTGAGCATCAGTCTTCGTCATGTGAGAATCCGTCTTGACCATAAGCTATGAAAACATGTCTTCCAAATAGGGTTTCCAATCATAGCTCTGTTGTCTTGATTGGGAGGGAAATCCAGAAGGATTATAGGATCTGTCATTCACTGGAGCAGATGAGGAAACTACATGATTATCCCTCCATGAGAAATTGGGATGGTTCCTCCATCTTGGGTTGTACTGGTTTGAGTATGGATTATTCTGTTGTGCGCAATAGTTACTAATTTATTGTGCACTTTCTGAACTAGAAGGGCAACTATCGTTTGAATGAATTTCTCCACACTTGCTACACAGCAAAAATAGGCTTTGTTGATGGCTATTCCTCAAACGATCTAGCTTACTTGATAATTTTGCCACCTGAGATGATAATGCTACCATCGGATCAATATCATACACTCCAGCTACCTTCTTTGAAGTGTTTCTTTCATAAGGCCATTAATAGCTGTTGGCTACCAATTCCTTAAGCAGTTGGAATGCATCATCAAATGATTTGCTCAATAAAGAGCCTCCAGCAGCTGCATTTACTATAGGGCACTAGTGGGGTAGCAATCCATTGTGAAATGAGTAAACTTGGTGCCACGATGGAATGTCATGATGAGGGCACCTACGAAGCAAATCCTTGTACCTCTCCCATGCTTTATACAATGACTTATATTCAAGTTGGGTGAATGATGTGATATCATTCACCATTTCAGCTGTCTTGGCCGGTGGAAAATACTTATTTAAGAATTTACCGCAGAGAACGGTCCAAGTGCTGATGGATCCCACAGGTAGAAACTGCAACTAACTCTTAGCTCTATCTCTGAGAGAGAAGGGAAAGAGCCTTAAGCAAATAGCATCTTCAGAGACACCATTGTGCTTGAACGTGTCACAAATCTCCAGAAAATTTGAGAGATGCGCATTGGGATCCTCCTTGGGCAAACCGCCAAATTGCATAGAAGTCTGTATCATTTGAATGATGGCCGATTTGATTTTAAAATTGTTGGCACGGATGGCAGGCCATCTAATACTGGACTGCAAGTTTTCCATTTGAGGGGTTACAAACTCCCTCAATGGTCTAGTGTGACTATCGTCCTCCATCTCGTGTGTAACGTGTTCTTCTGCCATCATAGTACCTATATCATAAAATAATCTGAAAACTTAAATTAATATGTACAAAACAAAACTTGAATTAGGATTAACTAAACTCGTTGTTAATATCAACTAAACAGAAATAAGATATATTCCCCAGTAACAATGGCAAAAACTTGATCGCTCTTTTACTTACCGCAAGTGTACAGGTCGCACTTGTATTATAGCTAAGAGTCGGATATCATTCCCATGAGGAATATATACTTCTTATAAAAGTAAAATATTAACCAATAGCCTAATTAATGCTATCCAAGAACATCAAATTTATAAAAAGAGTAATTAAAGAAATATAAAGACTGAAAAGTAATAAATCTAAGATAAATAGATAAATAGAGAATAAGAAATCCTTTTTCACCTCCTATTTCATACTAATGATATGTAATCCTTGCAAGTGACATCAATGAATTGTTAACTTTGCTTGAGAATCTATTTTAATTAATAGCCTATGTCTAGGTCAATTAACTATGGTTTCATTTACCTAATTCACTAAGTTTCCTTGAGAACTAGTGCAAACTCCACTCATGAACGATCTATTCTCAAACATCCGCTATACATGGCTAAAAGGTATATTTCTATCTAGTTAGTGAATCAATTTATCTAAGTCAATTGAATTCATTGAGCGTGCATCAATCATACATATGATCTAAAACCTAAATTCCTACGTCTAGGTTCATCAGATTTCATCAAATCAATCAAAAGCTAATCAAACAATCAAAAGCATTAAGATCCATATGATTAAAAATAACTAAACATCAATATATACTCAAAAGATTACAAAATTATCAATATTCATAGGAGCCTACAAAGAAAACCCTACATACAGCTTAGCTAGCCATGAAACACGAAAATATAGACATATAAATCATGTTCATGAAGCAATAAAGAGAGAAAGAAGAAAGGAAAGGGAGGAAGCTCATTAGATTTCATCTTCTAAGCTTGATTCATCCTCCATGTGAAGGATGGCTTCCAACCTTAGCCTATTGTGCCTTCTCTAGGTCTTAAAACCCTAAACCTACCAGCTGCTCTCCAAAAAAGGTGATAAGTGCCATATAAAATGGATACAATAGTATTTATAGGCTGAATAAAATAGAGTCACGCTGTGGCGTCCAACACATCATGTCGCAGCGCGCGTGCAATTAGGTCACAGACGCCTGAGGCGTCCACTCTCAACGTTGCGGCGCTTTTGCCTTAAGTCTTATGTACTAGAACAGGGGATGCTCAATGTCGTGGCATTAACATGCCCACGTCGCGGCACTGAGTGCTGATCTTCAATTTTGGCTTCCTCTTAGGTTTCCTGGTCCAAAGCTACTCCATTTTCTTCATTTCCAAGCTTTATTTGAGACCTGCCTATAACAGAGAAAGCACAACTTTAATAGCTCATGCAAATGTACTCAATTCATCAACGTTTAGGAAGTATTTGCTCAAGATCACAATGGAAGCCATCAAAATGAAATCAAATATATATGATGCTAAAATCTTCCATTCATGCATACAGACAAGGACTAAGCAACCTATATAGCACAGATATAGGGTAAAAATAACTACACTTTGTGGAGTTATCAATATATTATATGAAGAATGTTACACATGTCACATTGCATGATTATTAAGTGAAATATAACAAATGAAGTACATGATCATGCATGATCCATTAAGCACATCTTTGTCGCATAAACATCATTCTTTTTGTCTTGTATTTGTCATCATCAAAACTTAATATATTAAACTATTGAGACAAACTTATTTCCATAATTTTTTCCTGAAACAGCTGGAAGTATTATGATGACACATATTTTTAATAGTATTACTAAGAATTCTTAGAATTCTCATCCCTTTTTATTTCTTCAGTAAGCAGGCAAATGATGAAGGTGTAGAATAGGCTTTGATTTCATTTAGTATTTTGTGATGTATATTTAATACTTTGTATCAAATTATGTAATTAATGTGTATTATAATATACGTTGTATACTATATTTCATAATATATGTGCATTATCTCAACCCCTTACAGGCTCAAATTTTCTGTATAATATTTAAATATAATTAAAAGTTATTTTATTAATTTTACATGACATACTTAATTTTGATTACTATTACATAATTCTGGATACGTTATTAGTAATAGAGTTAAGGATATTATATATTGATAAGCCTATATTTTATAGTCTTATACTATATAAATTGAAGTGATTTATTTATATTGATTAGTGAATTTTAGATGGATCCTTATCATTGTCTTTATTTTTGAAGATTTAGAGATATTTAACACATTTGGAGTGAAAGCAAGCGAAGACACTGTGATTTCAGAGTAAAAGAGGACCATTTTGGTTTAGACAAGACCCTGTGAGTGATTGAGGAGTTAGACATAGCCGTGTCTAACTTGGAAAATGTTTCTGTCAAGCTTACATGGCCATGTCTAACTTGAAGAATGCTTCTGTGTGACTATTTTTAAGAGACATGGCCGTGTCTCTTGGTCACACGGTCGTGTCTCACGTATGGTATGAGTTACACAATTCAAGCTCACATGGTCATGTCGAGCTTAGACACAGCCGTAAGAGGTCTCTTGTGACTAAAAATAGCAGTTTTTCACCCCTAAACTTTATAAATAAGAGTGAATCCCTAATCCTAAAGCACACTTTTGCGATGGCTGACAACCAAAGATTGGAGGCTAGGGTTCTAAAGACAAGTGCAAGAGTGATAGAAGTTCAATCATCGAAGACATCTTCTCCTTCTTCATCTTCTCCATCTTCTCTTTTTATCTTTTCCTTTCCTATTTTCTTAAGATAGAATCATGGTTGTCTCTTTAACTTTTGTTCTTATTTATGCTACATTAGCCATGAGTGGCTAAATTCCTTTTTCTAGGATTAGGATGCAACTCTCTACTTTTCTATGTTGAATTGTTAATTTGATTCTTTGTTAATGGAAAATTATTGTTCTTGATTCATTCTTGGTATGCTTAATGCTTACGATATGTTGCTGGTCATATTTACATGATCTTAAGCTTTAGGTGAAGAATCAAAAGATGAAACCTAATTGCTAGATAATCCAAGAATTAAACTTAGGAATTGAGACCTAGACATAGGCTTAAATCCTTCAAGGAGCAAATGATTGTCATAAAACTTAATGGGCTGGAACTTGGATTAATTGCCATGAGAATGGGATTGGTGGAGTTTTAGCATGTTTTTAGTGCCAAGAAATTGGGCTTTAAATATTTAGGACAAATCACCTCTAAGAACATAATTGAACATTAGCAAAGATAGGATTACAATTTATCATAGAGGGTAGTGTAGTGAATTCCTAGTCCTAGGTCTTTAAATCTTTGTTGAATATTGACTTTTCTAGATTTATTTGCTTACTTTATTACTTTGATTTTTGTTTTGATTTTGATTAAGTTTCAATATTGATTTTTATCGCTTAAATAATCAAAGTCACCGTAAGAGTTAGTAATTAATCAATCCTCATGGGAACGATCCTTGTTTTACTACATGTACTATCTGTGCGCTTGTGGAAAAGTCACAATAAGTTTTTAGGCGCTGTTGCCAAGGATCGTGTTGATATTAACACAAGCAGCAATTTGGTTGATTGAAGTATTTTTTATTTATTTTATATTATTTATATAATATTTTTTCTTTAAATTTTTAGATGTTATTTTTCTTATGCGTAGAACAACGAGTCAAGAAGATCTTATTGTCCCCCTTGATCTTGAGATCGAGAGGATACTTTTTCATATTAGAAGGGAAAGAAGAACATTGAGAGTTAAGGAAGATCACATGGCAAACAAAAATAACCAAGTCACCAATCAAGAGCGAAGGCTGAGGGATTATGGAACCCCCAACGCTAACGCTCTTTATTCTTCCATTATAATGCCACAAGTAGAGGACAATATTTTCGAGATCAAAGATGTCATTAAAATAATGGTCCAATAATTGTAATTTAGTGAGTCAACAACTGAGGACCCAAATCAGTATTTGGATGAATTCTTGGTGTTATGTGACATGATAAAGATAAATGGGGTTTCAACTGATGCTATACGGGTCATACTTTTCCCTTTTTCTCTTAGGGGGAAAGCAAAGAAGTGGATTCGCTCGAAAGCTCCAAATTCACTTACCACATGGGACTCGATGAAGCAAGCTTTCTTGGACAAGTACTATCTAGTTGAAAAAATAATCAAGTTTCATCAAGACATCACTACCTTCTCTCAAAAGGAAGATGAATCACTTTATAATGCATGGGAGAGGTACAATGATCTCGTTCGTTAGTGTCCACATCATGGCTTATAAGATTTTGTTATTATGCAAACATTCTATACTGGGTTAACTCTTTCTCCAAAGGCAACTCTTGATGCTGCAGCTTATGGTGCTTTGATGGCAAAGACTCCAACAGAGGCAAGGGCTTTGATTAAGGAGGTTTCTTTAAACATTTATTTGTGGCCAAGTGAGAGATGATCTTCAAAGAAGCAATCCGGAATGATAGAGCTTGATGCTATTACTATGTTGAGTGTCAAGTTTAATGCCTTGACAAAGTTACTTGAGAAGCTAAATGTCAATGTTGTCCTTACTCCTAACATAACTTGTGAAACATATGGAGGAGGGCATTTGGCTTCAGAATGCAATGCAGTAGAAACATATTCTCAAGACCCATCTTTGGAGCAAGTGAATTATGTACAAAATAGTAATTTCAAGGCTCAAGGAAATCCCTTCTCCAACTTATATAACCCCTGATGGAAAAACTACCCTAATTTCTCATATGGTACCTAACAAAACCAAGGGGGCTCATCCAACAATAGACCCCTACCCAGATTCCAACAACCTCAACAATCTTTTCAAGGAGTGATGTCTAATTTAGAAACTCTCATGGAGAACTTCATAGTTACCCAAAAGGAGCAGAATCAAGCCCTTCAAGCATAAGTGCAACAACATGAGGAGTCCATCAAGCAAATCAATACTCGCCGAAATCAAATTGCTACTCACTCTAAGATGCTTGAAACTCAAATAGCCCAACAAGCAAGCTTGTTCAGCAGGGTTCAAGGGCAAATACCAAGTCAATCACAAACTAACCTAAGGGAGCAAGCTCATGCAATTTCATTGAGAAATGGTAAGTAATTTGAAGGCCCCACAAGGGAAGAAAAGCTTGAAGATAAGGAAATCCATGAAAAGGAGAAGCAAGAAAAGAACATGGATAAAGAAGGAGATGAAGAAAGCACTAAAAAGTATGTTCTTCCAAAAGCATATGTTCCACCTTTGCCCTTCTCTCAAAAGTATCAAAAGGTGAAGGTTGATCATCAATTTGGAAGATTTTTGGAGGTACTTAAGAAGCTTTACATTAACGTTCCTTTTACGAAAGCTCTCTCCCAAATACCTTCTTATGCAAAGTTCTTGAGAGAGATTCTCTCTAATAAGAGGAAGGTTGAGGACTATAAAACTGTTGATTTGACAGAAGAATGTAGTGCAATCATTCAAAACAAGCTTCCACCTAAGCTTAAGGATCCGGGTAGTTTTTCAATTCCGTGCTCAATTGGGAACATGAATATTAACAAGGCTTTGTGTGATCTTGGGGCAAGTGTGAGTTTGATGTCCCTTTCTATTTGTGAGAAACTTGATATTAGGGAGCTCAAACCAACCACCATCTCTTTTCAATTGGAGGATAGGTCAATAAAATATCCTATTGGCATATTAGAGAATGTACCATTGAAGGTAAGAAAGTTTTACATACGGTCGATTTTCTTGTGGTTGAGATGGAAGTAGATGTTCAAATCTCAATCATACTTGGGCGTCCATTCCTCGCCACCGAAAGGGCAATGATTGATATCAACGAAGGAAAATTGACTTTGTGATTTAATAATGAGGAAGTAGTGTTTAATGTTTTTAATTCTGAAAAAAAAATCCTAGTTCCTTTGATTCATGTAATCGCATAGATGCTATTGATGTTGTAGATAGTGGTATACTTTCATATGTGCAGGAATTTGTGACTAATGATATGCTAGAGAAGACCTTGCCCAAGGTTGTCATCGACTTTGAGAATGCTAAGCTTTCCAAGGGGAGAACAAAGAAGCAGCATGACAAGCATGTCAAGCAGCGTGAGTTTAAGGTTGAAGATAAAATTCTTGTCGATAACTCACTTCTACATTTCTGTCCTGGTAAGTTGTGGTCAAAGTGGTATGAACCATATAAGATTGTTCAAGTCTTATCGTACGAAGTGCTTAAGGTGAAGAAAGAAGGTCAAAAGACAGTCTTGACAAATGGGTAGAGAGCGAAACACTATAAAGAGAGAGTGGGGACTGAGCACCACTTCATTAGCATCACCTAAGCATGGCATCAACCCATAGTCAAGCTAATGACTATAACTTAGTGCTTCACAGGAGGCAACCTATGTTTTTATCCTTTCTCATATTTTCTTTTAGTTTTTGCATTTGTTTTTTTAGTTTTTGCTTTGTTTTTCCCATTAAAAAAATTGTTTTGATCCTTTTTGGTTTTTCTTGTGTAGTTTTAGACCACATGCCACTGCTCAGTTAGACTTGATGTTTGAGTTCATGGCTACATGCCTCCCTTCAGCTCCATCTCTCCCATCACCTTCTTCATCTTGCGTTTCCATTTTTTAGGGAAGCTTCGTTGTCCTTTGTTCAGTTATTTTTCTTATTTAAATATTAAGGACAATGTTTATTTTAAGTGTGGAGGAAGTACTCTTAAATTTGGTGAAATTTTTTGTGAAATCAATGAACATTTGAGTATTATTAGTAATCAAGCTGAAACTGTGTGTTAATTTCTTAATTATTTCTAAGTTGATAGAAATTTGTTTAAGAAGGAAATCCATTCTTCTATTCATGAGCTATTTTTTGTGCAAGGCAATCTTTTTCAATTGAGTATTGAAACATTTAGCATCTTATTTAGAAATTAGTCATGTTTGTTTGCATTTGTTCTTTTTATTAACATTAGCCAGAAAGTGAGTTTTGAGCTTTAATGATTGGATTTTTCATAAACAAAATCCTATTTTTCCTTCTGGAGTGAGATTTCTCTTTATTGATGTGCGTTAGAACTTGCTTTGATATCTTGTTGAGACTTTAATGATTCACATACATACTTGAACATGATTAAGGCAATTAAGCTTAATTCTTTCTTGACTTCTAGAGTTGCATTGATAAAATAATCCTTTAGTTACCCCATTTGAGCTTGAAATTGATTTCTTTAGATACCTACTTGAATAATCAGGTTGGATTCTTTGGAGCAATTGATGTGTTAATTGAGTAGTCATAAAGTGTTGTTTTTGTCTTCAAGGGTTTAAAAAAAATGATGAAAAAGGAAAAAAGAAAGAAAAGGATTGTTGGTGACGAATAATGAAAATGTTGGGTTGAAAGTGAGAATCTATTATCCCCTTGTGCATTATGTTTTCAACCTGATTCTATTTTGTATCGATTTATTCCTAAACGTTCTTCACATTTTTCTTACCTTTCATTATTCCCCTTGGCTCCATTACAACCAAAGGAAAACCTTTTGATTCTTGTGAAGTATATGAACTTGGAAGTGGAGATGAGATTAATAACCAAGCCTATGGTATTGTATTTTTCATGAGAAATTTTGAGTGATCTCTTTATCCTTAAACACATGAGCGATGGAAAGATGAGTGATCTCAGATGGTTGGTGAAGAGAAAAGATGCAAGTTAGACTCAAGTCTCTAATTGTATTAAGTGCTAAACTATTTAGCTTGATTGGATTTGATTGCTGAGCTTAATTAAATTTTTAAATTGTGGAATTTTCCTTGATTCATGTTTCTTGATGTTGAGTTTAATCTTGATTTTGATGCTTATTCTTCGCTTGAAGACAAGCAAAAGCTCAAGTGTGGGGGGATTTGATGAACCTATATTTTATAGTCTCATACTGGATAAATTGAAGTGATTTGCTTATATTTATTAGTGAATTTTAGATGGATCCTTATCATTGTCTTCAGTTTTACAGATTTAGAGAGATTTAACACATTTAGAGTGAAAGCAAAGTGAAGACATTATGATTTCAGAGTAAAAGAGGACCATTTTGGCTTAGACAGGGCCCTGTGAGCAATTGAGGAGTTAGATATGGTCATGTCTAACTTAGGAAACGTTTCTGTCATGCTCACGCGGCCATGTCTAACTTGAAGAATGTAACACCCCCTTCTAAAAACAAAACGAGCATTACGTTTCAGACTAACTCCTTTTCCAATGGATTTAAAACCTTACTCAAACTATGAAATAATTGACATTATAAAATATGAGTTTCAAGATCCCTTTTTAAATGAATGACATAAAATTATCGAAATAGAGAAACTAGAGTTATAAGAACTGAATAAAAGACTTTTCATAAAACAAAGTTTACTACATCCATGAATACATTATACTTGTTCCAAAAACATAAAACTTACATATTCCAAAGAACACATCTAACTACCATATAAAGATTGAGCCTAGTCCAAGTCCAAACACTTGAAGAGTAGGGTCCTGCACCCGATCTTCCACCAAATCCCCTTTGGGATTCCTATCAGACAAAATCCCCAGTCGGGGCATACCACTATAGACGGGAGTCCGAGCAGTCGACTCTACAGAGTCCTCCCTAGAGGTAGCTCTACGATCATCCTAAAACACCCTAAGAGGAATACAAAACTCTAAGTGAACAGTTGCATCCACAGTAAACAAGCAGTGTCATGCCGGGTCTTGCTCCAAAATAAGGTGACATTTTCGACGTACTGAATGTGCCCTGTGTCCCAATTGACATTCCACGCTTCGATGCCCCCATGAAACTATAGTCTAGTGAAACCTCGCGAATCTTGCCTTGCTGCCATCACAATCTTTACAAGCATGAGAATAAAACAGAAACAGACAAAATAATACAATAAAAGATGTGATATCCCCTACATCAAATACCATTATGGCAGCAGAGAAATAATATGAACAACAAAGTCGTTCCATATATATTGATATCGCAAGTATATTCATGTTATGGATTTATAAATAATTCTGCAGTAAACATATCTCACAATAACATAAACATTCACAGTATCGTGACAACATATATCAGTAATGTATGCACAATGACTATGTCACCACAATGTGTACTTTGACCATGCTATGACAATATGTATCTTGACCATGCCATAACAATATGTGCACTGACCATATGCATGCCAAATGAACCAGTTCCTACTCCATGGAGCTAACTCAAATTTAGAGATGAACATTCTAGAAGATCTACCCCCCTCAATGACAGTCTACGTCGGACCACGAAAAGAATAGTATTTGTCGGGTCCTCATCAGTGCGTTGCAACGATTTTTCATGGCCAAGGGTATGCAATGTGATAATAGATCACTAAGTGAATCACCTCACCCTGACTTCCCCTGAGATCCATCAGGGATCACACTATCCAAATTCTGGTTCACTCCTAGGCACCAAAAGCCAACTGTATAATGCTTAAATGCATGAATAATAAAATCAAACCACTATTGTAATGTTCCCAATGGTATTAAAGCAACCACCCATATAATTGTCTAATACCATTAGTATCAATGATATTATATAATCGCCCATACAATTACATAATACCAATGATCTATACGGGTCCAGTATGTCGGTCCCGCAGTAACTTTACTGCTATTTTCAGGCACAATATATCTTTGTCACATAATTCAGAAAATCATCATTCATGTCCCACAGTACCCTTACTGTTACTTCAGTCACAGGAAATCATCATTCATCATCTTACTTTCATAAATTCATTTTCCTTTCCCAAAACCCTAAAATGCCTCAAGTTTTTATTATTGTAATTCCTCAAATTATCATCTGCTAATTTTTTTTGCAAAACTTACATTATTTTTAATCTAATGAAACCTTTTCCATCATCCTTATTAATATCCTCTTAAATGAATTACCTTAAGATTCAACTCAATTCGCAATCCTATCCCTCAATACCATAATCGGAAATCACTCTTTTTGCATAATAATAAAAATTTATTCATTTCCATCCTTATCTTACAAATACTTATTTCCTTATCATTAACCAACTAGATTCACCACTAATAAATTATTTTCATTATTCTAACAATCCTCCAAAACTATTTCCATTGATATAGCTAAAAGTCATTACTCTTCAAATCATAACATTGTGATTATCTTTTCTTTTCACTTATAAATCTTTTGATCCTAATTAGTCCCGCAAATCATTTAAGTAATATTTTCTAACATTCTTTCTAACACTTCCATTATCCAAATTCTAATAAAATCTTTTTCATCCTAATTACTCTTCCATCCTATTATCAATTATTTTAGGTCTCCCAATTCACTCTTTCATCCAATTATCAAATATCATAGCCAAAATCAATTTCTTTCAATGGCAAAAACTTTGTTCCTTTCCTCTTTCAACTTGTAACCGCATAAGTCATGTTCTTGTCACTTAATCATCTAAGTTCTTAATCAATAAAACATTTTCCTCATGTATATCTCCTCCTAGGCCAAAAGGTCGTGAGCCTCAAGTGATTAATGGAACCCAAAAAATTATTCCTTTACAACATAATCATAGCATGACACATACTTTAATTTCCATAATTAATTAAGTTCATGCATACTATCAAAAGTATATCATCACATATAACCATTAAGCCACCATAACTATCTCTTGCATACAACAACATCACATAATCATATAAAGTCAAACAAACATAAATCAAAAGTCACACAATTGAGTGGAAAAATCCTTACATGGATTCTCCACTCATAACATAACTATTTCGTTCTTCACCACCATAGCATGGTTGATGAGGTTAATTTCCTTCTTACCTCAAATGTAGCTTCCTAGTTCCTTATAAGTCCTCTTGAAAAAGCTTCTCCTTCCAAGAAGATCTTTAAAACAAATCAACACACAAGCATCAACATTTAGGGCTTGGAAACAAGATGATTTAGCAGAAATCCACAACAACAAAGTGCCTTAGGATGGGATTTTGATTCAAGAAATGTGGATAGATGAAATTAAAGAAGATTAAAGAATGGGTTGAGGGGTGTGGCCGTGAGGCTTTCCAAGAGAAAAAGAAGAGAGTTTTGTATTTTGGCTTCTTGATTTTTGGTAAAAAGATAGAAACAAACTAAGTGATAACAAAAAAATCAAATTTTTGGTCTTCCAAGGACTTATAGCCATGAGCTTTGGGAGAAAGAAATGGAAGAGAGTGTCTGAGAGATGGTTATTCACAAACAAAACAAGAAAAGCTTAGGAGAAATAAGAACTTTACCTTAGAGGCTTTCAAGCCCTAGATTGAAGAAACACTTGGAAAAAGAGGAGTAAAATCGAGATCTCTACCCCAAAATGCCTTAAATAAGTGGTTTGGATTCAAGAATGTAAATGGTTGAAATTAAAGAAGATGAATGGGTGGTGGAAGGGAGTGTGGTCGTGAGCCACTAGAGAGAAAATGAAAGAAGACAAAAGTGAGAGAGAAAGGTGGAAACTTTTGAGATGAAAAGGAAAATGAGACTTGAGTGAAAAGATGACAAAGTGGTCATCTTTTCTCCTCCAAAACCGTGCACCTCCTAGGGGAAAAGAGCCTAGCTTCTCTTGCAAGCTTCTCCTAAAGCTTCTTCAAGAAGCTTCCTCTAAAAGTCAAAGATGATGTTACTTAGGTGATGTCACATAAAGAGAACACTCTAGAAAAGATAATTAGCATTTTACTCAAAGTTATTATCCAATGGATAAAAGTTACAGTTAGCAAAGCCAGTATTTATTGTTCAATAGATAATAGAGTGTACCTAAATTTTATCCGTTAGATAAAATCTCAAAAAACAAAAACTTCGTAAATTGTGTCTGACCTCGGGTTTAGTAAGATCCCCCAATATGCTTCCACAGTCCAAAGCTTTCCGGCTTCAGAAAAATATTTTATTCTTCTGATCCCGCTTACGTGCACGCAAAATGAAAAATATAATAAAATAATTAAAGTCATCCAAATAATTCACAAAAATTCATAAAAATTAAAAATATTATAAAAAGCATACAGAACAGAAAATAAGGAATTTCTGAGGTGTTACAACTCTCCCATTCTAAAAAGAAATTTCATCCTCGAAATTTGTTATACCTTAGAACACATGCGGATATTACTCCTTCATTATATTTTCTAACTCCCACGTTGCGTCTGCAATTACATCATTCCAAATCCCCTTTACTGATGCAATTTTCTTTTCCTCTAAGTTGTTTACATCTTGTCCTGAGTCATCTTAATTTTATCCATTGTTTGTTGTACAAGCTCGAGTCCTGACACAAAATTTTCCCCATATTGGTGCCAACACAAAGGTGTTCGAATTCGTCGTCCATATAATACCTCATATTTAGATCTCTCTGAGCAAACAGATACTTCAGACTCTAATGATCACGGTAGATGCTGAATATTACTCCATGAATAAAATTTCTCCAGATCTTCAATGCAACCACAATAGTTAACTCCGAGTTTGTGTAGGGTAGTTCTTCTCATGTACTTTCAATTGTCTTGAAGCATACGTTGTTGTCCTTTCTATTCTGCACAAGCACGCGTTCTAAACTCTAATGTGGAGCATCACGAGACACCTCGAAAGGTTCGCTAGGATTGAGTAGAATCAACACTAGCAAAGTAGTTGAGTGTCTCTTCAACCTTTGAAAAAAAAATTCCTCACATGCATCAGTCCATACAAAATCTTGACTCTTTTGTGTGCACTGGATAAGAGGTCCTACTATCATGGAAAATCCTTCGATGAATCTCCGATAATAACCAGCTAATCCCACAAAGCAACGAATCTCTGTTATGGTCTTCAGTCTTCCCCATTGAAGAACTGCTTCAACTTTCGATGGATCCACAGTAATCCTTTCCTTTGAAGTCATATGAGCTAAAAATTTAACCTCCTCCAACCAAAATTCGTACTTTGATAACTTAGCATGCAACTTCTTCTTACTCTTGACCCCCAAAGAAGATAATAACATGCATCCTTGAGCTCCTTCCCTCAATAAAGCTTCAATCTTGGTCAGTCGTAAAAATCCAGGAATCTTAGTCTTAGGAAACACTAAGGTTTATTCGGAACGATCTAACAGGATATGATTAGAAAATAACCAATCCCTTCCAGATTGCTTGTAATTTCCTTTCCTTCGTATCGCTTCACTCTCCTGTCCTTGTTCTTAACATAAAGTGTCTTACCAGTCAAGTTCTCTTTCAACAGTACTGTATCTAATATTATGACATGATTTGGACCAGGAATATTCTTTCTTGCAATTGCAGTGTATAGAAAAAACACTAAGAAGGTCAGGAAGAAAAAGGTAGCAAGACTATCTGATATGTTACTGGACATATCCAACAAAGAATTTGATATGGCTTGATTTTCGAGATGAACTTTTAAAATTTTATTGGAACAATTTAACAGGACATGATTGGAAGATAACCAGTCCATTTTCAAGACCACGTCTAATTTATGAAAGAGGTAAACAAATCAAATCAACAGAAAAGATTCAGTCTTTGACAGGTATAGGATAATTTAAGCAACCTGGTTATCAACAACAGGTTTTTGTAATAGAAGTAGAAATAACTTGGTTAAAAGATAACGAAGACACAGATAACTCTAATTGATCTATACAGTCATATGCCATAAAGAAATGGGTTACCCCCAAAATTATATAGTATAGTCAAAGGATCACCTCCTGTGACACAGTCTCCTTTGTTTAGGTCTTTAGTCTGGGATGCTTTTACTCCACTTGGGGAATTAACTCTCCCTTCTATGTGAGATTTTGAAGCATGTACATCACTAACAGAAGGCTTCGTCTTTTGTGAAGTACAATTCCTAAACACGTGTCCTGGCTTTTCGCACTTGAAACAAACTTTTCCCTTAATCGTACAATTCCTTGTTGCATGACATTTTGCACACTTCTTACATATCTGTAAAAGTGCCACGGGCTGACTGGGTCTACTACCACTAGCACTACCTCCATATGGTTACTGTTGTTGTTGATTTCCTGGTGGTCACAAATATGACTTCTGCTGGAATCGCTTGATTTTACGATTTCTCCTTCTTCGGAACCAACATGGTCCAACGTTTTGGGGTCCCATATCCTGAGACTAATTCAACTCTAACAAAATCTGAGCCTTTGCTATCAATTCCTGCTGCTGAGCGGCCCTCTAATTCTATTGTACTGTTACACCAGCCATTCTTTGCATTGCTTCTGCAGTCGCAGCCATCCCATCGTTGTCGCGTTCCGCATACGTCTACTATGAGACATTGCCTTTTCTTTGAAAACAGACAAATCAAAACACAACGAAAACAAGAAGTAACTTTTTCAAATAATATTGTCTCCTTTCGGAGACCAAATACAGAGAAACACACAAACCCAAAAGACTTGGACTTGGACTTTACTCACACTAGAGGTACCACTCTAAATGGTGTAGGTACAAATAATTTTTCCACGAGTTCAGTCATCCAACTGGACTCTCACTAGAAGAACTCCAAATTCTCCTAGTTTGCCTAGTTGAAGTTATAGTTTCCTATCCACACAGAATATTACATATTGAGTTGGCCAGTCCTCAATATCATGTAACCGTGTAACAGTAACTTCTAACATTCAACCTAAAGCAACTTAGGCAATCCTCTTTTAACGTCTCAAACAAGAGACAAGGAAATGCACAACACACACACAGACATTTCTACCTACCTAAGCATAGTTAGTCCATACCCCGGCTCAACAGGATAACCTGCTCAGATACCACCTAATGTAACACCCTCTTCTAAAAAGAAAAAGGGCGTTACGTTTCAGACTAACTTCTTTTCCAATGGAATTAAAACCTTACTCAAACTATGAAATAATTGACATTATAAAATATGAGTTTCAAAATCCCATTTTAAATTAATGACATAAAATTACTGAAATAGAGAAACTCGAGTTATAAGAACTGAATAAAAGACTTTTCATAAAACAAAGTTTACTACATCCATGAATACATTATACTTGTTCCAAAAACATAAAACTTACATATTCCAAAGAACACATCTAACTACCATATAAAGATTGAGTCTAGTCCAAGTTCAAACACTTGAAGAGTAGGGTCCTGCACCCGATCTTCCACCAAATCCCCTTCGGGATCCCTATCAGATGAAATCCCCAGTTGGGGCATACCACTACGGATGGGAGTCCGAGCAGTTGACTCCACAGAGTCCTCCCTAGAGGTAGCTCTACGATCATCCCAAAATTCCCCAAGAGGCATACAAAACTCCAAGTGAATAGCTGCATCCACGGTAAATGTAGTAGCGTCATGCTGGGTCCTGCTCCAAAATAAGGTGACGTCTCTAACATACTGAATGTGCCCCGTGTCCCAATGGACATTCCACGCTTCGATGCCCCCATAAAACCGTAGTCTAGTGAAACCTCGCGGATCTTGCCTTGCCTCCATCACAATCTTTACAGGCATGAGCATAAAACAGAAACAGATAGAATAATACAATAAAAGATGTGAGATCCCCTACATCAAATACCATTATGACAGTAGAGAAACAATACAAATAATAAAGTCATTCCATACATATAAATATCATAAGTATATTCATGTTATGGATGTATCAATAATTCTGCAGTAAACATATCTCACAATAACATAAACATTCACCGTACCGTGACAACATATATCAATAATGTATGCACAATGACTATGTCACCACAATGTGTACTTTGACCATGCTACGACAATATGTATCTTGACCATGCCACAATAATATGTGCACTGACCATGTGCATGCCAAATAAACCAGTTCTTACTCCATGGAGCTAACTCAAATTCAGAGATGAACGTTCTAGAAGATCTGCCCCCCTCAATGACAGTCTATGTTGAACCACGAAAAGAATAGTGTTTATCAAGTCCTCCTCAGTGCGTTGCAATGATTTTTCACGGCCAGAGGTATATAATGTGATAACATATCACTAAGTGAATCACCTTGCCCTAACGCCCCCTGAGATCCATCAGGGATCACATTATCCAAATTCTCGTTCACTTCTAAGCAACAAAAGCCGACTGTATAATGCTAAAATGCATGAACAATAAAATCAAACTACCATTGTACTGTTCCCAATGGTATTAAAGCAACCGCCCATATAATCGTCTGATACCATTAGTATCAATGATATTATATAACCGCCCATACAATTATAAAATACTAATGATCCACACGGGTCCAGTACGTCAGTCCCGCAGTAACTTTACTGTTATTTTCAAGCATAAGATATCTTTGTCACATAATTTAGAAAATCATCATTCATGTCCCACAGTACCCTTACTGTTACTTCAGTTGCAAGATACCGTCGTTGGATAAGTCAAGAAATCATCATTCATCATCTTGCTTTCATAAATTCATTTTCCTTTCCCAAAACCCTAAAATGCCTCAAGTTTTTATTATTGTAATTCCTCAAATTATCATCTGCTAATCTTCTTTCCAAAACTTACATTATTTTTAATCTAATGAAACCTTTTCCATCATCCTTATTAATATCCTCTTAAATGAATTACCTTAAGATTCAACTCAATTTGGAATCCTATCCCTCGATACCATAACCGAAAATCACTCTTTTTACTTAATAATAAAAATTTATTCCTTTTCATCCTTATCTTACAAATACTTATTTCCTTATCATTAACCAACTAGATTCACCACTAATAAATTATTTTCATTATTCTAACAATCCTCCAAAACTATTCCCATTGATATAGCTAAGAATCATTACTTCTCAAATCATAACATTGTGATTATCTTTTCTTTTCACTTATAAATCCTTTGATCCTAATTAGTCCCGCAAATCATCTAAGTAATATTTTCTAACATTCTTTATAAAACTTCAATTATTCAAATTCTAAATAAAATCCTTTTCATCCTAATTACTCTTTCATCCTATTATCAATTATTTTAGGTCTCCCAATTCACTCTTTCATCCAATTATCAAATATTATAGCAAAAATCAATTCCTTTCAATGGCAAAAACTTTGTTCCTTTCCTCTTTCAACTTGTAACCTCATAAGCCATGTTCTTGTCACTTAATCATCTAAGTTCTTAATCAATAAAATATTTTCCTCATGTATATCTCCTCCTAGGCCAAAAGTCCATGAGCCTCAAGTGATCAATGGAACCCCAAAAATCATTCCTTTACAACATAATCATAGTATGCCACATACTTTAATCGCCATAATTAATTAAGTTCATTCATACTATCAAAAGTATATCATCACATATAACCATTAAGCCACCATAACTATCTCTTGCATACAACAACATCACATAATCATACAAAGTCAAACAAACATAAATCAAAAGTCACACAATCGAGTGGATAAATCCTCACGTGGATTCTCCACTCACAACACAACTATTTCATTCTTCACCACCATAGCATGGTTGATGAGGTTAATCTCCCTCTTACCTCAAATGTAGCTTCCTAGCTCCTTATAAGTCCTCTTGAAAAAGCTTCTCCTTCCAAGAAGATCCTTAAAACAAATCAACACACAAGCATCAACATTTAGGGCTTGGAAACAAGATGATTCAGGAGAAATCCATAACAACAAAGTGCCTTAGGATGGGATTTTGATTCAAGAAATGTGGATAGATGAAATTAAAGAAGATTAAAGAATGGGTTGAGGGGTGTGGCCATGAGGCTTTCCAAGAGAAAAAGAAGAGAGTTTTGTATTTTGGCTTCTTGATTTTTAGTAGAAAGATAGAAATAAACTAAGTGATAACAAAAAAATCAAATTTTTGGTCTTCCAAGGACCTATAGTCATGAACTTTGGGAGAAAGAAATGGAAGAGAGTGTTTGAGAGATGGTTATTCACAAACAAAACAAGAAAAGCTTAGAAGAAATAAGAACTTTACCTTAGAGGCTTTCAAGCCCTAGATTGAAGAAACACTTGGAAAAAGAGGAGTAAAGTCGAGATCTCTACACCAAAATGCCTTAGATAAGTGGTTTGGATTCAAGAATGTAAATGGTCGAAATTAAAGAAGATGAATGGGTCGTGGAAGGGTGTGTGGCCGTGAACCACTAGAGATAAAATAAGAGAAGAGAAAAGTGAGAGAGAAAGGTAAAAACTTTTGAGATGGAAAGGAAAATGAGACTTGAGTGAAAAGATGACAAAGTGGTCATCTTTTCTCCTCCAAAACTGTGCACCTCCTAGGAGAAAGGATCCAAACTTCCCTTGCAAGTTTCTCCTAAAGCTTCTTCGAGAAGCTTCCTCCAAAAGTCAAAGACGATGTCACTTAGGTGATGTCACATAAAGAGAACACTTTAGAAAAGATAATTAGCACTTTACTAAAAGTTATTATCTAATGAACAAAAGCTACAATTAGCAAAGTCAGTATCTATTGTCCATTAGAGTGTACCCAAATTTTATCCATCAAATAAAATCTCAAAAAACTAAAACTTCGTAAAACTGTATCCGACCTTGGGTTTAGTAAGATCCCCCGGTACGCTTCCACAGTCCAAAACTTTTCGGCCTCAGAAAAATATTTTATTCTTTCAGCCCTGCTTACGCGCACGTAAAATGAGAAATATAATAAAATAATCAAAGTCACCCAAATAATTTTAAAAAAATCATAAATATTATAAAAAGCATATAGAACAGAAAATAAGGAATTTTTGAGGTGTTACAAAGAACACTTCTGTGTGACTATTTTTAAGAGACACGGGCATGTCTCTTGGTCACACGACCGTGTCTCACTTACGTGTGAGTTATGCAATTCAAGCTCACATGGTCGTGTCAAGCTTAGACACGGCCATGTGAGGTCTCTTATGACTAAAAACAATAGTTTTTCACCCCCAAACGTTATAAATAGAAGAGAATCCCTAAGCCTGAAGCACACTATTGAGATGGCAGAAAACCAAAGATTAGAGACTAGGGTTTTGAAGACAAGTACAAGAGTAATAGAAGTTCAACCATTGAAGACATCTTCTCTTTCTTCATCTTCTCCATCTTCTTTTTTTATCTTTTTCTTTCCTATTTTCTTAAGATAGAATCATGGTTGTCTCTTTAAATTTTGTTCTTATTTATGCTATATTAGCTATGAGTAGCTAAATTCCTTTCTCTAGGATTAGGATGCAACTCTCTACTTTTCTATGTTGAATTGTTAATTTGATTCTTTGTTAATGAAAAATTATTGTTTTTGATTCATTATTGGTATGCTTAATGCTTGTGGTATGTTGCCAACCATATTTACATGATCTTAGGCTTTAGGTGAAGGATCAAAAGATGAAACCTAATTGCTAGATAATTCAAGAATTGAGCTTAGGAATTGAGACCTAGACATAAGCTTAAATCATTCGAGGAGCAAACGATTATCATAAAGCTTAATTGGTAGGAACTTGGATTAATTGCCATGAGAATATGATTGATGGAGTTTTAGCACATTTTTAGTTCTAAGAAATTGAGCTTTAAATAATTTAGGACAAATCACCTTCAAGAACATAATTGAACATTAGCAAAGATAGTATTACAATTTATCATAGAGGTTAGTGTTGTGAATTCCTAGTCCTCGGCCTTTAAATCTTGGTTGAATCCTGACTTTTCTAGATTTATTTGCTTACTTTATTGTTTTGATTTTTCTTTTGATTTTGATTGAGTTTCAATATTGATTTTTATCATTTAAATAATCAAAGTCGTCGTAAGAGTTAGTAATCAATCAATCATCATGGGAACAATCTTTATTTTACTACTTGTACGATCCGTGTGCTTGTGGAAAAGTCACAACACATATATTAGGGCTTTGAGTAAAAATCTAAGGGTTTAGGAGATTGGGTTTTAGAAATAGGGAATGGGGAAGCCACACCTTGATTTTTTTCTCATGAGTTTCTTGAAAATCCTAAACCCTATAATTAGGAATTTTACCTAATCTCTTTACCTCTTTGTTAGTTCAACTCTAAATGAATTTTCTAAAGTCTTATCAATTGCAAATTGTAATTATAGTGTAGTTATTTTATTTATTCATGGTGCTTGTATTTTAAATTTCTAATATCTAGTGGGTAACTCCAAGTTTTAAGGAAAAATGCTCTCCTTTGAGGTTGCTTCTTAATGTAAGTCATTATTTCATTTATCTTGACTTGTCAAAATACTTGTTTATGGCCATATTCAGTGGGCACTACACAGCTTGCTCCTCCAAGTGTCATGGGGATCGATTGAGTTGGTTCTTCATATTTGTGAGAGGATAGCTTACATTGTGACATAGTTTTTTGAAATTTAAATCTCTTGTCATGTATTTATATTTCTTCTAATAGTATTTCAAATCAAGTGTTCTTTATTATTTTAAGAGTTAGAAATTTGGATTTCTTATAATAGCTTTGGTTATAGCCTCAAGCTCCATATTTTGGGGAAACAAAATTTTTAAGCTAGCTTATGAATTTATTTTATGATGATTATACTTTTGGAGCTATATTTTATTGACCTTGTGACCTATTGAGTTGTTATTCCTGAAAGCTAACCTAAGATGGTTTTGAATTTTTGTTATGAGAATTGAGCTATAAGGGTTATGTGTTAAAATCCCGTTCACTGTTAGCGAAGAGATATAACGGCATATGTTCAGCCTACTGTGGCGAAGAAACATAACGGCGTGTATTTCACCTGCCATGGCAAAGAGAGATAACATGTGTTCCTCCTACCATGAAGAAGAGACGTAACGGCTAATGTGCATATAATAGATGTATAAATTTTGTTTAGGATATGAGATGAGATTTGCTAAGTAGAGTCGAATTCCTTTACGATTATAAATTTACTTCTAGAAAGGAAAGCACGTGACAAGTGATTTTATTTATAAACCTCATTTATTTAATTATTGTGTTTTGAGTTGTTTTGCAAAGTTTAAACATTTGTGCTATTACTTGTTTCCCCTTCCTATTCACTATGTTTATTATGCCCTCACTGAGTCTATGTGACTCACCCCATTCCTTTTCCCTTCAAATTCACAGGCTTTTGAGTAACAAGATCCTGGGATTTGCTATTCTACCTAGGAGTGCTTCCCATTTAGTAGGCTTTCATTGTCATTGGTGGTTAGTGTTACATGTCGACTCCAGTATTTTGAAGCTACAGGAGATAGAGTTTATTTCTTTCTTTTGATGTACATATATATGACAATAAAGTCTTGATATGTCCCTTCTGTATAGCTGGCTTAGTTTGTACTTAGGACTAATGCTAGATGCTTATGTTTGTGTTGGATCTGGATATGTATTATTGATCAAGTCTAAATGAAATATGTGGTTTGTTTAGCTTTTAGAGGAAACTTTGTCGAATTTTTGGTAGCCCTAATCTAAGTTTCAAATTGTTTTCTTTAATTGATATTGTATGGTTAGGCATGCCAAACTAGTTGAGTACTAAGTATCACTAGCTTGTGTGCTGGTCACGGCCTAAGATTAGGTCGTGACAATAACCGCATTTGACTACTCATAATTGCAGTATCAACATTCCAATCTTATAGGGATCACCTGCAACAATTAAGGAAACATATCTCCTCATCCCAACTCTATAAATATCAAGCAAAATCACCTTCAATAGGTATCTATTACTCTTTAGCTAAAACCCTAATTGTGCACAGCCTGACATGAGCATTGGAGTCCTTTTGCAGTTACCAACTACTCCTATTTTAACACGCTCTACTGTTGTGCAAGGAGGAAAAAACTAGTTCATATCTATCCAGATACACGTCAGTATCCACTACTGAACAGAAAGTGTTTACGAACTACGAACATTCAATGACTAATACATCCAAGTGTATCAAAATGTAAAATATTAGTTTTATAAATAACTCTTGAAGTGTTTGAATACATTATCTATAGACATTCTCTTTACTTTCTAAAGACTTGTGCTTATTGGTTTTTGTTATGTTCTTTTCTTTTCAAATATACTAAAGTCTTCAATATTTAATGATGCAGTTCTTTCATGCGATCTTCAAAATACAATGTAATCTAATCCTGATAGATTAATCACTCAATCTAATTCTCATAGAATTAGTTTCACTCAACTTTATTCTAGAAAGCATGTCATTTGAAATAGAAGAATCTTGCAGCCTTCGAATTCTCAAGTTGGTATTGAAATGCTTGATATCATTATTCTTTCTATATGCATTTTCTTTATTTTTCAAGATATATAATTATATTCTTTTTTTTTCAGGTTGTTTAAGTGAGCACCATAAAACTGTTTCAAACAAACAGTCTAATGGCATGAACAATAGAATTCCATTGTCTGATATCGGCTAATGGGTAATAAGTGTAACATTAGTTATTTTATATGATAGATTATAAGCCTAGATAATAACTTTTTGGTGATTTTTTCTTTGTTATCTTTCATATTCATCTCATTTTCTATCATAATATAGTATAGGACAAATTACACTAAACTTCTCTGAGATTTAGCAAAATTACACCTGCACCCTCTTTATTTGCATTCCTATAAGAGAGGTAAGTGTAATGACAATACGGAAGTTAATGTAATGACAATATAAACTTCAATAGAAGTTGGTGTAATTTCTAAAACAAAAAGTGTATGAGTGTAATTTCGCTAAACCTCAGGAGATGTCAGTGTAATTTGTCCTAAAGTATATAATATTGTATAATGTAGTTTCCTCATGTTAGCTTCCCAATTCGAATTCAATAGTGCAATCTAATCATGTCAGATTAATGTCTCAATCTAATTTTCGAGGAACAAATTTCTATCAATTTTTTTCTGGGAAGCATGTCAGTCAAAATAAGAGACTGTTACAATCTGATAACTCTCAAGGTGGTAATGAAATACTTGATGGCAATATTTTTGAACAACAGTACATGTTTTGGCCTTCCAAATCATGTTTTAAAGTTGAAGTTGGAGCTATTGTTATACTTCTTAGAAACATTGATCAATCTGATAGATTATGCAATGGTACAAGACTCATTATTACTCAGCTGGGTAATCATGTTATATAAAGGAAAATAATCTAAAGTTCCAATGTCGGTCAAAAGTTTTTTATTTGTCGGATGCTATTAAGTCCTTCAAATACAAAGTTGCTATTTCAATTTCAAAAGAGGTAATTTTCAATATCTGTTAGCTTTGCAATGATTGTTAATAATAGCAATCACTATCAAATGTTGGCTTACTCCTTCAAAGTCCAGTATTTAACCATGGGCAATTATATGTTGTTTTATCTAGAGTTTGAGACAAAAAAAGATCTAAAAATGCGGAATGTTGACAAGGAAGAAAATCAGTCTACTTCAACAAATAATGTATTAAAAGAAGTTTTCCGAAATTTATGATAGGTAAACTCATTATTAAACAATTAAAGTATTAAAATAAATTTAATAATTATCACTTTTGAACTTATTGTATGAAGTATATTTATATATTTTAGTTTATTATATTGGATTGATTATATTTTCCTTTAAAGCACTTTAAAATTGATTATGTTATATGCAAGGTTAGAATATCCAAGTACAGATTGCTGCAACTAGATGTTGTAAAGGTTTAATCTGAATTGTTGAAGTATATAACGATACTATATTTTATTCTGCAAATTGCATTAGAAACTTCATTTAACTTAAGTAATTCACTTTTTATATACCTAGAAAATTATCACTAATGATATAATAATAACATGTGTGAATTCTTCCAACGGCTCTATAATAAAAGGACTCGATCATATTTTTACGTACATTTTTTTTTCTTTAAAATTGTATTATACAATTTTTGCTTATTACATTAAAAAAATTCTTTTATTATTTTAAAGTGAATTCACTATGCATAACACGTGTACACGTATAGTTTTTACTGTAATGCTTCTAATTATCGATTTTCACTTTATTGAAACTTGAGATATAGCTTGATCTTGAAATTGGATAGACTGCCATCTTGAACTTCTTTCTCCATTTTTTTTTATTGAATATCACGATAGAAAGTTTTATATAGTCGTCGTACTAATTAAAGTTTTCAAATACTAAATTTTTATTTTTATACATTACTAGCTTTTAACACCGGCCATGCAAAACTAACAACATTTTATTAATATTTATTTAAATTAATTATTAATTTTAAATTTCTTCATGATAAGAAAGAAATAAAATTATATAAATTAAAATCATAAATATGAGATATAATATAATAAAATCATATAATAAAATAATAATTGTTTGAAACATAAATGTGAAATGGTTTGGCTCTTACCCTTTATTAGTTCTTAACTACAAGGAAAATGTTAATCTTCTACAAGACTACTACATCGTTTTTAACACTGATCTTGTTCATGGGATCCACCCATGAACAGTACCAAATTAGCTTCTTGTTTTTTTTTTTTTTTGGTATACATCGTCCATTAACCAATTTCTCTACGTCGTTAACCACTTTTTTGTTCTTCATTAACCAACTTTTTTCACGAACATAGAAATCACGTGATAAAATCTTGTATCATTAACCAACTTCTGTACGTAATTAACCACTTTTTTATTCTTCATTAACCAACTTTTATAGAAATAAAGTTGGTTAATGAAAAAACAAAAAGTGGTTAATTACATGTGAAATTGAGTTAATGATACAAGATTTTATCACATGATTTCTATGTTCGTGAAAAAGTTAACGAAGAACAAAAAGTGGTTAACGACGGCGTAAAATGACGACGATACTAAAAAAAAAAAAAGGAAGCATGATTTAGTGCTGTTCCACAGGTGGGCCCCATGAGCATCCCGTGTTAGTGTAAATCTTGTCTTGTATAAGATTATCGGGACCGTAACTACAATATATAACTTCTACTATCTCATTCCCCGCACTGAGTGTAAATTTAAATGCTAACTAATATCTCACATAATTAAAAAATCATGTAACAGTATCTTATAAAGTCGAGTAATATTGTAAAATTGGAACATTATTCCGTATGATTGGGAAAGTAATGCAATAATATATCCTAATTGACTTTATTAGATTATATTTTTATTATTGATAAATTTTTTTGTACAAAGTGGGGCCGAAATGCAAGTATTTTTTTTATACTTTGAGAAAAAGAAAACCTAGTATCTAAGCAAGAAGATATAAAAAAGAAAAAAATAATAATTAGAGAAAGAACATGTACTCAATAACATAAAAGCTCTATTTATATGCATGTCGGCAACTGCAAATTATTGATTTTATTATGTTATTTTTTCTTATTTTCTCAAGCTAACTCATGCCAAATTTTTCAAACTATCATATATTTATTGGCCAATATCCCATACAAAAAATATTTGAGCATTGCTATTCATCGCGAAACTGTTTTCGTGAAATAATCACGAACATAATATTCAATGACAGTTATCCATCATGTGCAACTCACGTATTTATGGGGCTAATAAAACGCAAGAAGAATTGGCTAAGTTACATTGTCATTTTGTATTCGTATGTCGTTCTACGAATTTGAATTCGCAGTATCTAGCATTATTCAAAATATTTTTCTAACCAATCATAATTAATATTTATTAATTGTGACATAATTCTTTAATTTTGTGAAATTATATAGGTTTTGCAGAATTATTTCCCTAACTTCTTTAAAATATAATCTTTCTTTATTGATTTTATTAGATTTTTTTTTTACTTTTTTCTTGTTATTTTCTGAAGTAGCACGTATTACTCTCTTCATTCAGATTATTATTATTTTTTCTTGATCTATAGACTAGAGTATATTTGTTCGCCAATATCCCAAATAATTTTTTTTAATTAAACAGAATAAATATTTATTAATTGGGACATTAGTTCCTTACTTTTGTTATATTACTTATATTTTTGCAGAATTATTTTCTAATTTCATTAAAATATAATTTTTCTTATCCAAATTTGAATCTCACGCAAACACGTGTTGTTTTCCTCCTGCATAGTATTCTTTCTTTAAATACGTATTTGTGATTTTCTTTATTATTATTTTATTATTTTACGTTTTAAATTTGTGTTATACAAATTATTTCCGTCACTGGTAATAACACTCACTGTGCGCTAGGTAAAACTTTCAAGTTGCAAGTTGCAGCTAAAACTGCAAACAGGAAATTAAAAAAAAAAAATAAGAACGAAAAAAAGGAAACCGTGGAAAACAGTCCGTTAATGTGCAAGAATGAAGCTTAAAGATGATTATAACGAAGTAAGGAATATTTATATTCTGAACCGTGATCCGGGATCATGTACCATAGGTCGACTCGGCATGTAGTACGCCGGAGTTCGTCATTGACGCCCTCAGCAGGAATTCTCTTATGGCATGTAGATGAGATCTCGATTATATGCTTATTGGACCATGACATTGGGTAACAACAGCTTTACTGCGAGATCTATGCAATGGATAAATCTTAATAATATATGTTATTTCCAATCATGATCTTATAGAATAATAGCACTCATAACTGCCTCTAACTACCCATAATTGCAGTATCTATATTCTAATCTTATAGGAATCCTTTGCAACTAAATAAGGAACATATCTCTTCTTGTGACTATTATGGGAGCATATCTCTCTAACCGCTATAAATACTAGGCTTATTCACCTTCTCAGGTAACTTATCACTCACTGCATAAACCCTATTTGTGCACAGCCTGACTTGAGCATTGGAGTCCTTTTGTAGGTACCAACCCCCTGTCTCAACATGCTTTGCTACTACTGCGCAAGGAAGAGACCACCATGACGTGCCTATCTCAAGTACACTTCAGAATCCACTTCAGAACATTGGCGCCATCTATGAGAAACCATAAACTTCAATTCTCACTCAACCATGGTGAGCACGAGACAAAATTCGAGTAGAGACGCTACGCAAACCTTTGCAGACCAAAGGCAAGGACTAGTGGCACAGCGCCCCCCCTACCCTATCCCACCACCAGTTGCTGAAGCCTCCACTGCGAGAAACCAGGCACCCAACGCAGAACTTCTATGCGATGGGTATGAAACCTGAGATATGGATCCAAAACACGAACTAGGACCTACAAACGTTGAAGTTGATGATCGTGTGTCTCACCCAGAACACACGAGTCAATCCCACATATCCAAAAATCAATTCCAAGATATGGTGCAACAACACAGGGCGATGTTAGAAAAATAATATCGTAGATTGAAGGATCTAGGATGGACCATGCATGACGGTCAGCCCAGAATGCAACGTCAAAACAAAAGGCAGAACACGAATAATATCCAAAGGGGACCGCACACTGACGCCAGTATGTCCAATGTTGTTAATAACAACTCGGACCCCGACGATCAGGAGCAACCCTTCTCCACCCAACTCTTGGAGTATAGAGTCCCAAGAAATTTCAAATTCCCAGCTAACATGGAGCTCTATGACGGGATTACAGACCCCTAGGAACACATAGACATTTACGTCCAATCTATGTGCTTCCATGGAGGATCCTCATAATTGTTATATCGTTCCTTTCCCCTTTCCCTGAAGAAGGGAGCCCTCAGATGGTTCGTTACCTTGCCACGAGGATCCATCACTGACTGGTTGGACCTTAGACAACGTTTCTTGCTCCAGTATACTACTATCAAGGAACAACCCAAGTCCATTAAGTCTTTATCTAAGATTCACCAAGGGCACGACGAGCCCCTTTGTGGTTATGTTAAAAGATTCAGCATGGTATGTACAAATATGGAGAATGTTGATGATAGAATTGCCCTCCATTATTCCAAAAGTGGCCTCCGAGCCAATCCCGAGTGCTTCGCATCTTTGGTGAAGAAAAAGCCGTAGAATATGTAAGAATTTTGACAACGGTCTCAAAAATATATAAACCTTTAGGAGGCAACTGAGGACCAGAGGAGATTAGAAAAAGGTGAGTCCCCTCACTAGAAAACCAACCACAATTCCTCACAGACCCGGAACCCCAAGGATAGTCCACCCTGGGGCAAATACTCCAATTACACTTCTCTGAACACCCCACGCAAAACAATCTTAAAGGAAGTGTTACTCACAGAGTTCCAGGACATCAATAGGCCACCCCCTTTGAAGAAGCACATGCAGAAAGATCGCTCCAAACAATGTCCAAGGCACAAAAGCTATGATAATGAAACTGAAGACTGCTACCAACTCTATGATCATATTAAGTTATGTTACCAAAAATTAACTCTTGTTCTGATCATGTAGTTATAGTTGTAGTTGCATCAATTCTGCATTATGTTACATTCATGTAGTTGCATTAGTTGCATTCTATTGCATACTGTTATATACTGTTGCATTGCATTATTTTGTTGCATAATTCTACTGTTAACTGTTGCATTGTGCATTCTGCTGCATTATACATTCTGCTGTTGTGCATAGCATGATCTCTTTATAATTGCATTACATTGTTTAGCATAACATACCCTTTTGCTGCACTGCATTCTGTTATATTCTATTGCATTCTGCTCAGTTACTGTTCCATTGGTTTTTTGCTACTGTTCACGATCCTTTTGTAGCCTTTATTGATAATTGCATTGCAAGTTGCTCTTGTAAGGGTTATTGAATCATTTTGGATGAGTTCCTAACTTTCTCACTTTTTTTTTACCTAGCTAGCACTTTTCACCTTCACTTGGTTTTTATTTTCTTAGTGAGCCAAAAAGGTACTAGTGGAAATCCTTAGGTAAAATGGAGTTTTGAGTTGAAAGTTGGTCTCTAAAGGTAAAGCACTATTCTAAGCAAAGTGATCCCAAGGATCATTTTTCAAAATTTTGGCCAAATTCCATGATCTGATAAGGTTTTTGAGCAAAATCAGTTGAAACAATGGCATTTTGGTAATTTTTGTACGAACAAACATGCTCTGATTGAGCTGAAAAATGGTGGGTTGAAGGAAAATGGCCTTTTACACAAGGCTCACCACTTTGATGTGAGGTCCACCCTAGTTTGCCCAAATTCCTTCATTTAAAGCACTTTTTTAATTTTTGAAAATTTTTTTCTACATGATAATTTTCTAAAAAAGTATAGTTTTCATCCTGTGGTGGTCCCATGATTTTTAAAAATCATTTGATGTGTTTTCTATTTTTTTATAGCTATTTTTGTAGTGTAGATTTGTGTGTTTTCTTTTTTGTGTTTTTGCATTCTGCCACCCCTTTATCCGTAATTGGTGCATGACTAAGTCTAATTCTGGTAACTTGCTTGATTTTGATCCTGAGATTGATAAGACTTTGCATGCATTGATAAGAGCTTGTAAGCTTAGTCAAAGAATTGATTTTGCATTTAATTCTAACATTGAATCTGTCATTGCATCTAAGAGTTCTAGTGACTTTGCAACCATGGCTGATAACATGCATGATAGGACCCTTAAGGAACTTGCTGCTCCTAATATAACTTACCAGTCTTTATGCATTCAATATCCTGATCTTGATGCCGACTTTGAGTTAAAATCTGGATTGATACACTTGTTGCCCAAGTTTCATGGTCTTGCAGGTGAGGACCTCCATAAACACTTAAAGGAGTTCCATGTGGTTTGTTCTACCATGAAGCCGCATGGGATCCCTGAGGAGCATATCAAGCTTAGGGCATTCCCTTTCTCACTTGGTGATACAGCCAAGGATTAGCTGTTTTATCTTTCACCAGGTTCAGTCAGGAGTTGGAATGACATGAAGGGGTTGTTTTTGGAGAGATTCTTTCCTGCCTCCAGAGCTGCTGCAATCCAAAAAGACATATATGGCATTAGGCAGATTTCTAGTGAGACCTTGCATGAGTATTGGGAGATATTCAAAAAGTTGTGTTCAAGCTGTCCACACCACCAAATTAGTGATCAATTGTTAATCTAATACTTTTATGAGGGACTAATGCCAATGGACAGAAGCATGGTGGATGCTGCCAGTGGAGGAGCTTTGATGGATAAGACTCCTATTGATGCTAGAGACTTGATAGTAAACATGGCTGCCAATACACAGTAATTTGGGACAAGAATGGTAACTCCAACCAAAAGTGTAAATGAGATCCAAATGTCTCATGTAGACTAACAGAGAATGGAACACAGATTGGATGAATCAACTTCTTTGGTGAGGCAGTTAGCCGTGGGACAGCAACCACCTATGCAAATGGCTGCAAGGGTGTGCAGAATTTGCTCTTGTCAATCTCATCCTACAGATACTTGCCCCACACTTTAGGATGGTTGTAACACCCCCTTCCAGGAGGAAATACACATAAGACCGACTCTTAAATTTTAAAATTCTTTGCTAAAGTTATAAAAGTAAATAGTATAAGATATGAGTTTCAAAAGCTTCTTTTCGTGGATAACATAAACTGGTCAAATTTTAGAAACACAAAACATAAGAATCATGGGATAAATAAAAGACTCAAGTCATAAGAACTAAAAAGGCTTTTCATAAAGCAAGTTTACAACATCATTAAGTACATCATTTGCATATCCTAAAAACATAAAACTTAAGTACTTCTAAAATAAACATACCTATACATATGACTACCAAATGAAAATTGAGCTTTGACCAAGTCCAAACACCTGAAGAATGGGCTCCTGCACCCGATCTTTGTCCAAAACCCCATCGGCATCCCCAATAGACAAAGCCCCAAGTTGGGGCATGTCACCACGAACAGGAGTCCGAGCAGTCAACTCCACAGAGCCCTCCCTATAGGAAGCTCCCCGATAATCCCAAAGCTCCTCAAGAGGCATGTAGAACTCCAAGTGAACATTGACGTCCATAGTAAACGTAACTGCATCGTGCCAGGTCTTTCTCTAACTCAAAGTGACATATCTATCATACCAGACACGTCTCATGTCCCACTGGACATTCCATGCTCTGATGCCTCCATGGAACCGTAGCCTAGTGAAATCTCGCGGGTCTTGCCTTGCCGCCATCACAGACTTTTCCATCGTAAACACGAAACAAAAGTAGACAGAATAATACAATGAAAGATGTGAGGTCCCCTACATCAATACCATCATGGCAGCAAGAAACACAATGAAAGATAGCAGTGTCTTTCATACACAACAACATCAAGTAATAGCAGATATAATCATGTCAATACAAGAATATTCATAGAGTAACACACATAATCATGTTATCAACTGATAAGCAACTTAGCAATGTACATCAAGACATATATGTATATGTATGAATCATGCCACAATAACAGATATGCTGACTATGCATATGCACAATGTGTATGGTGACCATCCCTATACACAATGCAACCAGTTCCTACTCCATGGAGTCAAGGTTTAGAGATGAGTGCTCTAGAAGATTTGTCCCCCCTCAAAAGACAGTCTACGCCGGATCACGAATAAGATAGTGCTTGCCGGGTCCTTGTCGTGCGTTGCAACAGTGTCCACAGCCAGGGGTATATAATGCGACAACAGGTCACTTGGTGGATCACCTCGCCTTGACGCCCCTTGAGATCCATCCGGGATCACACTTATCCAAATTCACGCTCACTCCTAGGCATTCAAAGCCGACAGTCTAAATACTCATGTGCATGCTCAAGAAATTCAACCACCGGCGTACCATTCCCAACAGTATTAAGGCAACCGCCCATACGATTGTCTAATACCATTAGTATCAATGATATTATATAACCGCCCATACAACTATAGAATACCAATGATCCAATCGAGTCCAGCACTTCGGCCCAAAAGCACAATGTCAAATTCATAATCCATTTGGGTCCAATACGTCGGCCCAAGGCACAATCTCAAATTCATAATCCACTTAGGTCCAGTACATCAGCCCAAGGCACAATGTTCATGCATGCTATCACAAAGGATTT
This sequence comes from Ormosia semicastrata, assembly GCA_029884595.1. NCBI lineage: Eukaryota > Viridiplantae > Streptophyta > Magnoliopsida > Fabales > Fabaceae > Ormosia > Ormosia semicastrata. The sequence goes on from JAQQTO010000060.1 coordinate 76,571,866, forward strand.
CAGTCATGCAAATTCAGGAATCATTATTAGCAAATCACGTAGAACATTTTCACAATTCCTCTAGTATATAGAAACATTAGGTTTCCTTTAGTCTTTAATTATCATACTATCAAGAATGAAGATATGTCGCAACCGTCCTGAAGGGCGCTGTGAAAATAAAAGAAATGGGGAGGAAAAGACCTCGGGATGTTGGGAGTCGCCACCAATCGCTTTATCCATTAAATGGAATGGTGCAATTGGACACCTGAAAGATGGTCTACGTTTTAAAATTCATGATTTGGGGGTTGATTACGGGTAGAAAATGTATTAGCACCCTACACCATTCGTTCTAAGAATGGTTAATTATTTAATTTAATGTTATTTACAAGATTAATTAAATTGGTCCTTTAAAAAGAAAAGAAATACTTTTTTTTAGTTTTTACTTTAACATGTCCCATTTTGTCAAGCATAATATCAAGAATGATAAATTACTAAGACCAGAAATGGGTGGCTAAATAGCCATTGTTTTGAAACAAATTCTAAGTCTACAACATATTATATAGAAGTGGTGAATCAAAGTTTTATGTTTTTGAAGAGAAGTAATTTTCAAAATAAAATGGCCAAATAAAATATTATTTCAATGAATAAATTTTAATTCAAAGAAATTTATTTGAGGTAAGAATTTTTTTAAGAGTAAATGGCCAAATAAAACTCATTTATAATCAAGAAAAATATTTTTAGGCACAATGAGATTTTTTAGTAATTTCCAAAATATGTCTTCATAAAAAATAAAACTTTAATTCACCACAATCATAATGTTGAAACTGTATGAAATTGTTCACTTTTATTCGAGGATTTTTATTTTAAAAAAATATTTTGATTTATAAAAAAAAAGTTGTATTTTAGTTTACGTAATTATTTTAATTTATGTAGGGATTAGACCTCGCCAGCACTCTTGGCAATATCCAATATAAAGCCTCAAGATTATCGGAAAGAGTGCATTTGATCGGTGCTCCAATCCTCTCCCAATTTTTCCATCGTCGGCCTATTTTAAAATGTTTGATTTATACAAAAATGATTAAATTAAACACATGCCAACCATTACAATGGTAATAACAACAATCAAGACAATCAATAAAGAGACAAAGATAAACTATAATCAAGTCAAACAAATCCACAAATTGACTTTCATCACTCTTTTACTTTTGAAATTTTATTTTTTTATTTTTTATTTCTTTTTATATTTTTTATTTTTATTTTTTTATTTTTTTTTTTTTCATTTTTTATATATTTTCTTTATTTCATTCATTTTTTATACCCCAAATACCTATTTTAACTTTTTCACCTTTTTAATATATTTTTGTTTTTGTTATTTAGTAAAAAAAAACTAGTCTTATTATAAAAAAAATAGGGGGTAAAAAGCTAGTCACAGGTGACTAGCATAAAAAAATGAAGAGACATTTTAGTCTCTGGACATGTAGAAATATAACAGAGAAAGTAAGGGGACAAAGGGAGATGGGGAGAAGCTCACGGTGGGGAGCGTTTGGTGCTCGGATCTAGCGAGAACGATGATGCAGTGGACGGAGGCTGGGTGCGGTGCAGCACAGTTGGTACGGCTGGCGGATTGCAGTGTCGGTTTGATGCTTCTGGATCTGACCAGTCACGGCAGCGCTGACGGAGGGAACTCGCAGACGTGTGGTGCGGTCCTGGCCGGCCGGATCTGGTGCGGGTCTAGCGGACGGCGGTGCTATGGCCGGAGTTAGTGAGCCGCAGTTGGGCTACTGTGTCTGTTTTCTCTCTTTTTTTCTTTTTCTTTTTTTGGGGGTGGTGGAAGTTGAAGATGAAAGTGGTTGAAAGGTGAAGATTAAAGATGGTTTCGGGAAGGTGATGAGTGGTGGTGGTTATAGTGGTGTTTGTGGGAATTTGAAAGCAGAGGGTGGGTTCTGTTTTGGGTGAAAAAGAAAAAAAAATGGAGAAGATGGTGGTTCTGGTGAAGAAGGTGAAGACGGAGGCAGTTGAGATGGTTTTAGGAAGTAGAGGATTTTTAGGTCGTGAGTGTGTTCTATCTGTCTGTGTAGCTCCGATTGATCTATGAGAATTTCTGAATGATTCCTCCCCTACTCTGCATTCTTTCTTTTCCTTTTATTGTGCTCGAGATCCTTCAAACCATAATTTTCCATTTTCTTTTTTACGTTTGGAAGGCAGAAGGATCACAATTGTCTGAATTTAATGTTTCCGAATGATGATTGGAAGGTAAATGGAAAAAAAAAAAACTGTCTGACGCTTTTAATCCAATTTAATGCATCTATTTGGGGAGGCTAGGGTTTGATGGCGAGGGTTACAGCAGCATGAAGGGAAAGGAATTGGGTTATGGGTTGATTCGTAACCCATTCTCCTCTCTTTTTTATAAAATTATTTTTTCCTTTTTTTATTTTTTTCTTAAAGAAAGAAATTAAATAAATAAATAAAATGAAAACAAAAATAAAAGAAAATGGACAAAATTGGGTATTAATAAGATAGAATCTAATCTAAATCACCAACTTCTTGTAACTAAGTTCCTCAAATGACCTATCCTCATATCATTTATGAAAACTTAAAAAAAAGCACAATGTCCTTACCTCACCATTCCTTTCCTTTTTCATCTAAGTCTTTCAAATTTTCTCTATTTCTTTCTCAAGCTTGTTTTTCCTCTCAAGACCGAAAATCACTTTTTTGCTTAAAGATCAAATTTATTCTTTTTTCATTCTTATCTTATAAATTCTTAATTAATTTTCTCGATTGTCAAGTTACCTAGATTTACTACTGATAAATCATTTTCCATGATTCCGATTATCTCCAAATATGTTTCCATTTGGTACATCCAAAAGTTATCACTCCTCAAATTATGACACTATAATTATCTTCAATCTTACTCATAAATCCCCAAACCCTAATTTGTCTTACAAATCACCCAAACAATATTTCCTAACATTCTTTCTAAAACTTCCATTATTCAACTTCTAAATAAAATTCTTTCCATCCTAATTACTCTTCCACCTCATCATCAAATATTTTAGGTCTATAATTCACTCTTACTTCGAATTATCAAGTATCATGGCTAAAAGTCAATTTCCTTTCAATGGTAGAATTTTATTTCCTCTCTTATTCGACTTGTAACCTTATAGATCATGTCTTTATCACCTACTCATCTAAGTCCTTGATAACCAAATATTTTTCTCATGGATGTCTCTTCTTGGGCTAAAATTGTCGTGAGCCTCAAGGGTCAAAGGGAACCAAATAAATCATTCTTTCTCAACACAATTATAGCATGCCACTTACTTTAATCATCACAATCCATTAAATTCATGCTTGTTATCAAAATCACATATATCCATTAAGTCACCACAATCATTTTTGCATACAACAACATCATATAATCATACAAGATCAAACAAGCATAAATCAAATCAAACATTCGGGTGGATGAATCCTCACGTGGACTCTCCAATCCCAACACACCCATTCGTTCCTCACCACCATCGCATGGTCGATGAGGTTAATCTCCCTCTTACCTCAAGTGTAGCCTCCTAGCTCCTTGTAAGTCCTTGTGTAGCAAACTTTCTCCACCAAGGGTTCTTAGAATCAAAGCAAACACACAAGAATTAGTACATAGGGCTTGAATAAGATTACCATAGGTCAAAGTATCACTTTACATTCTTTAAAATGAAACAAAAGGGAAAATTTAAGAACTTTACCTTAAGATTTTTAAACTTGAGATTTGAAGCAAAGATTAAGGAAATGCTTGAAGATGGGTGAACTAGAGATCGATTTCCACACAAAAGTGTCTTAGAATGATGTAGAGACTCATGATCCAAGGTTATATTGAATTATTGAAGATTTAGTGATGTGTTTTGGGGGTTGGCCGTGAGCCTATAGAGAAGAAGATGAAGATGAACTAAACAATGGAATAAAAATCAAATCTTGGGTCCACCAAATGGGTCAATGGCCGTGAGGTGTAGAGGAAAATGAGAGGAGAAAATAGAAATCAAAGTCTCACTTTAAGAGCATCAAGTTAGGGTTTTTTAAAGAAAATGATGAAGATAGAAGAAATTGAAGATGATCTCAACATAGAAAATCATCCATGAAACGCGTAGATCCTAGAAATTTGATTGGATGGAGGAAACAAAATGGAAGAGGAAGATGAAGGGTGGTAGTCGTGAGCTCAAGAGAAAATGGAGGAGAGAAAATGAGATAGAAACTTTAGGGGTGATTTCAATAAGAAAACATCTTCAAACAATATGTAGTTTCAAGCAATATGATTGCTTGTAATTTAGCTAACATGGAGGGTGGTGAAAGAGGTGTGGTCGTGAGGTTGGAGAGGGGAGGAAGAAGAGAGAAAATGAAAGAAAGGCTTTAGGGTAGAGAGAGAAGGTGATAGAAATTTTGAAAATGAAAAGATGGTAGCTTTTTAGTGAAAAGATGACATCTTGTCATCTTTTCCTCCTCCTCCAAAACCATGTATACCTTCGGAGAAGTAGCAAGACTTCTATTGCAAACTTCTCCCAAAACTTCTTTGAGAAGCTTCGTACGTTTTCCAAAAAAATCAAATCATGTTGTCATGTAGTGAGGTAACGATGTCACTTAGATGATATCATAAAAGTGACTAGATAGAAACAGTCTACTAGATTTTTACTGCAAGTTATTACCCAGTGGATAAAAGTTATAGTTAACAATACTGGTATCTATTATCCAATAGATAACAGGGCATACCCAAATTTTATCCGTCAGATAAAATCTTGAAAAATAAAAACTTTGTAAACTGTGTCCGGCCTCAGGTTTAGTAAGATCCCCCGTCACTGTTTCCACAGTCCAAGGTTTTTCGGCCTTGGAAAAAATATTTTATTTTCCCAGCTCCATTTAGTGTGCACGTAAATCAAAAAATATATTAAAATAATCAAACAATTCAAATAATTCCAAAAAAAATCACAAATATTATAAAATGAGCATTTATCAGGAAATAATCGATTTTTGGAGTGTTACAACTCTCCCCTTCTAAATGAAAATTTCATCCTCGAAATTTGTCATACCTTAGAATACACACGGATCTTGTTCCTTGTAGAATGTCCTCAGATTTTCAACGCAACCACAACGGCTAACTCTAAGTTTGTGTAAAGTAACTCTTCTCATGTGCTCTTAGTTATCTTGAAGCAAACGTTATTACTGTTTCTATTCCAAACGAGCATACGCTCTAAACTCCAACGTGAAGCATCGCGAGACGTCTTGAAAGGTTTGTTGGAATTGGATAAAACCAACATTAGCGAAGTAGTCGAGTGTCTCTTCAATTCTCGAAAATTTTCCTACATGCATTAGTTCATGCAAAAACTTGACTCTTTCACGTGAGCTGGATGAGAGATCCTGCCATCTTGGAGAATCTTGCGGTGAATCTCCAATACTAGCCAGCTAATCCCACACAGTGACGAATCCTTAATATAGTCTTTGATCTTTCCCCTTGAAGAGCTACTCCAACTTTTGACGGATCCACAATAATTTCTCCCTTTGAGATCATGTGACCCAAAAGTTGAATTGCCTCTAACCGAAATTCACACTTGGACAACTTCACTCATAACTCCTTCTTCTTTAGAATGTGAAGAATCATACTGAGATGTTCAGCATGTTCTTCCGGACTTTAAGAATAGATCAAAATGTCGTCAACAAAGACAACGACAAATCTATTTCATTAGGGAAGAAAGTTCCTATTCATGTAGTCGATGAATACTACCGAAGCATTCGTTACACGGAACAACATTACTAAATACTCGTAGTGCTCATAACGCGTCAGAAAGGCCATCTTGGAAGCATCTTCTACTTTCAAATGAACTTGGTGATAACTAGAACACAAACTGATCTTGGAGAAAATGGCGGCTTTCTTCAGTTGATCCATCAAACCACCTAACCTCGATCTTAATAAGAAATGTCTCACAGAGCAAGTTCTTATCTAATTGTACTGTATTCGGCACTATTACATGGTTTGGATCAAAAACATATTTTCTAAGTAGAAGTACAGGGAAACATTATGAACGTTAGAAAGAAAAAGATAGCGAAGTCATTTGGTATATTACCAGACCCATCCAACAAAGAATATGATATCGTCCAATAAAATTTAGGAATAAGTTTCATGGATTCAAATCCAGAAATCTCTGTCTCAAGAAATACTTAAGTTCTATTGGAATTGAATAACAAGATATGGTTAGAAAATAACTAATCCCTCTCTGAGATCAAGTCTATTTATGAAAAAGGCAAACAATCAAATTAGCAGAAAGGTTTCAAATTTCTAACAATAACAGGATAGTTTAAACAAACTTGTGTAATGATAGTAGGCTTAGAAATGAGAATGGCAATACTCAAGTCAGAAGAAAATAAACACACAGACAACCCAAATTGGTTTGCATAGTCATAGATAACAAAAGAATGGGTCTCCACAAGATCAAACAGTACAATATTTAAGGCTTACTTCTTATGGTACAATCTCACTTGAGTAGATCTTCAGATTAAGAGGCTTCTGCTCCACACAATGTACCAATTCCTCCTCCGGCTTGAGCCCTTGTCGCATGCTCATTGCTAACGGAAGACTTCATCCTTTGAGAAGTACAATTTTTAAACACATGTCTAGGCTTTCCGCACTTGAAACAAATCATTTTCTAGCTTATACAATCCCTTGTTAAGTGATTCCTCCCACACTTCTTACAATGTTGTAAAAACTTCACAATCTGACCGAATTTGCTATCACTAGCATTTGTTCTAACCGTTTGCTGTTGTTATTGATTTTTTGGTGGTCGCAAACACGATTTCTGCTGGAATCGCTTTACCTTATGACTTCTCCTTTTTCGGAACCAATACGGTCCAACGTTATAGGGTTCAACATCTTGAGATTGATTCAACTCTAACAAAATCTGAACCTCAGCTATCAATTCCTACTGCTGAGTGGTCCTCTGATTTTGTTGTGCTGCTACGCTAACCATTTCTTGCATTACTTCTGCAGTCGAAGCCATCCCTATGTTGTAGTGTTCCTTATTTTCATGCGTATGTCTACCACGAGCCATTTGCCTCTCCTTCGAAAATAGGCAAGTCAAAACATAATGGAAACAAAAAGTAACCATTTCAAATAATGTTGTCTCCTTTCAGAGACCAAACAATACATCTCTGAGTTTAGCTTCAAAGAAATACACAGTACAAACAAGACAAACTTCCCATAAACCCAAAAGATTCAGACTTGGACTCTACTCACACTAGAAGTACCACTCCAAAGGTGTAGGTACAAACAATTCGGCACGAGTTCAGTCATCTAACTGGACTCTCACTAGAAGAACTCCAATTTCTCCTAGTTCACCTAGTTGAAGACATAGTTTCCTGTCCACACAGAATATTACATATTGAGTTGGCCAGTCCTCAATATCATGTAGCTATATAACAGTAACTACTAACATCCAACCTGAAGCAACTTATGCAATCCTCTTTCAACATCTCAACAAAAGACAAGGAAATGCACAACGCACACATATAGAAATTTCTACATATCTGAGTACAGTCAGTCCATTTCCCGGCTCAACAGAAGGAACTGCTCTGATACCACCTAATGTAACACCCCCTTCTGGGAGGCATTACACATAAGACTAACTCTTAAATTTTAAAATTCTTTACAAAAGTTATAAAGGTAAATAGTGTAATATATGAGTTTCAAAAGCTTCTTTTCAGGGATAACACAAATTGGTCAAATTTTGGAAATACAAAACATAAGAACCATAGGATAAATAAAAGACTCAAGTCATAGGAACTAAAAAGGCTTTTCATAAAGCAAGTTTACAACATCATTAAGTACATCATTTGTATATCCCAAAAACATAAAACTTAAGTACTTCCAAAATAAACATACCTATACATATGACTACCAAATGAAAATTGAGCCTTAACCAAGTCCAAACACCTGAAGAACGGGCTCCTGCACCCGATCTTCATCCAAAACCCCATCGGGATCCCCAATAGACAAAGCCCCCGGTTGGGGCATGTCACTATGAACAGGAGTCGGAGCAGTTGACTCCACAAAGCCCTCCCTAAAAGAAGCTCTCTGATCATCCCAAAGCTCCTCAAGAGGCATGTAGAACTCCAAGTGAACATCGACATCCATAGTAAACGTAATCGCATCGTGTTGGGTCCTGCTCTAACTCAAAGTGACATATCCGTCATACTAGACGCGTCTCGTGTCCCACTAGACACTCCATGCTCCGATGCCTCCATGGAACCGAAGCCTAGTGAAACCTCACGGGTCTAGCCTTGCCGCCATCACAGACTTTTCCATCGTAAATACGAAACAAAAGTAGACAGAATAATACAATAGAAGAGGTGAGATCCCCAACATCAATACCATCATGGAAGCAAGAAACATAACAAAAGACAACAGTGTCTTTCATACATAACGACATCAAGTAATAGCAGATATAATCATGTCAATACAGGAATATTCATAGAGAAACAGACATAATCATGTTATCAACTAATAAGTAACTCAGCAATGTACATCAAGACATATATATATATATATATATATATATATATATATATATATGAATTATGTCACAATAACAGATATGCTGACTATGCATATGCACAATGTGTATGCTGACCATCCCTATACACAATGCAACTAGTTCTTACTCCATGGAGTCAAGGTTCAGAGATGAGTGCTCCAGAAGATCTGTGCCCCCTCAAAAGACAGTCTACGCCAGATCACGAAAAGATAGTGCTTGTCGGGTCCTTGTTGTGTGTTGCAACAGTGTCCACGGCCAGGGGTATACAATGTGACAACAGGTCACTGGGTGGATTACCTTACCTTGACGCCCCCTGGGATCCATCCGGGATCACACTTATCCAAATTCACGCTCACTCCTAGCCATTCAAAGCTGACAGTCTAAATACTCATGTGCTTTCTTAAGAAATTAAACCACCGGTGTACCGTTCCCAACAATATTAAGGTAACTGCCCATACGATTATCCAATACCATTAGCATCAATGATATTATATAGCTACCCATACAACTACATAATACCAATGATCCACTTAGGTCCAGCACTTTGGCCCAAAAGCATAATATCAAATTCATAATCCACTTGGGTTCAGTACGTCGACCCAAGGCATAATCTCAAATTCATAATCCACTTAGGTCCAATACGTCGGCCCAAGGCACAATATTCATGCATGCTATCACAACGGGTTTCAGTCGTGCAAATTCAGGAATCATTATTAGCAAATCACGTGGAACATTTTCACAATTCCTCTAGTATATAGAAACATTAGGTTTCCTTTAGTCTTTAATTATCATACTCTCAAGAATGAAGATAGAATCTAATCCAAATCACCAGCTTCTTCTAACTAAGTTCCTCGAATGACCTATCCTCATATCATTTATGAAAACCTAAAAAAAACACAATGTCCTTATATCACCATTCCTTTCCTTTTTCATCTAAGTCTTTAAAATCTTCTCTATTTCTTTCTCAAGCTTGTTTTTCCTCTCAAGACCGAAAATCACTCTTTTACTTAAAGATCAAATTTATTCTTTTTCCATTCTTATTTTATAAATTCTTAATTAATTTTCTCGATTGTCAAGTTACTTAGATTTACCACTGATAAATCATTTTCCATGATTCCGATTACCTCCAAATTCGTTTCCATTTGGTACATCCAAAAGTTATCACTCCTCAAATTATGACATCATAATTATCTTCAATCTTACTCATAAATCCCTAAACACTAATTTGTCTTCCAAATCACCTAAATAATATTTCCTAACATTCTTTCTAAAACTTCCATTATTAAACTTCTAAATAAAATTCTTTCCATCCTAATTACTCTTCCATCTCATCATCAAATATTTTAGGTCTCCAATTCACTCTTACTTCAAATTATCAAGTATCATGGCTAAAAGTCAATTTCCTTTCAATGGTAGAATGTTATTTCCTCTCTCATTCGACTTGTAACCTTATAGATCATGTCTTTATCACCTACTCATCTAAGTCCTTGATAACCAAATATTTTTCTCATGGATGTCTCTTCTTGGCTAAAATGGCTGTGAGCCTCAAGGGTCAAAGGGAACCAAATAAATCATTCTTTCTCAACACAATCATAGCATGCCACTTACTTTAATCGTCACAATCCATTAAATTCATACTTGTTATCAAAATCACATATATCCATTAACTCACCACAATCATTTTTGCATATAACAACATCGTATAATCATACAAGATCAAACAAGCATAAATCAAATCACACATTCGGGTGGATGAATCCTCACGTGGACTCTCCAATCCCAAGACACCCATTCGTTCCTCACCACCATAGCATGGTCGATGAGGTTAATCTCCCTCTTACCTCAAGTTTAGCCTCCTAGCTCATTGTAAGTCCTTGTGTAGCAAACTTTCTCCACCAAGGGTTCTTAGAATCAAAGCAAACACACAAGAATTAGTACCTAGGGCTTGAATAAGATTACCATAGGTCAAAATATCACTTTACATTCTTTAACATGAAACAAGAAGGAAGATTCAAGAACTTTGCCTTAAGATTTTTGAACTTGAGATTTGAAGCAAAGCTTAAGGAAATGATTGAAGTTGGATGAACTAGAGATCGATTTCCACACAAAAGTGTCTTAGAATGATGTAGAGACTCATGATCCAAGGTTATATTGAATTATTGAAGATTTAGTGATGTGTTTTGGGGGTTGGCCGTGAGCCTATAGAGAAGAAGATGAAGATGAACTAAACAATAGAATAAAAATCAAATCTTAGGTCTACCAAATGGGTCAATGGCCGTGAGGTGTAGAGGAAAATGAGAGGAGAAAATAGAAATCAAAGTCTCACCTTAAGAGCTTCAAGTTAGGATTTTTTAAAGAAAATGATGAAGATAGAAGAACTTGAAGATGATCTTAACATAGAAAATCATCCATGAAATGCGTAGATCCTAGAAATGTGATTGGATGGAGGAAACAAAATGGAAGAGGAAGATGAAGGGTGGTAGTCGTGAGCTTAAGAGAAAATGGAGGAGAGAAAATGATGAGAGAAAATAATATAGAAACTTTAGGGGTGATTTCAATAAGAAAACATCTTCAAACAATATGTAGTTTCAAGCAATGTGATTACTTGTAATTTAGCTAACATGGAGGGTGGCAAAAGAGGTGTGGCTGTGAGGTTGGAGAGGGGAGGAAGAAGAGAGAAAATGAAAGAAAGGCTTTAGGGTAGAGAGAGAAGGTGATAGAAATTTTGAAAATGAAAAGATGGTAGCTTTTTGGTGAAAAGATGACATCTTGTCATCTTTTCCTCCTCCTCCAAAATCGTGTACAGCTTGGGAGAAGTAGCAAGACTTCCATTGCAAACTTTTCCCAAAGCTTCTTTGAGAAGCTTTGCACATTTCCAAAAAGGTCAAATCATGTTATCATGTAGTGATGTGATGATGTCACTTAGATGATATTATAAAAGTGACTAGATAAAAATAGTCTACTAGATTTTTACTACAAGCTATTATCCTGTGGATAAAAGTTACAGTTAACAATGCCGGTATCTATTGTCCAATAGACAATAGGGTACACCCAAATTTTATCCGTCAGATAAAATCTCAAAAAATGAAAACTTTGTAAACTGTGTCTGACCTCAAGTTTAGTAAGATGCCCCATCACCGTTTCCATAGTCCAAGGTTTTCTGGCCTCAGGGAAAATATTTCACTTTCCTGGCTCCGTTTAATGTGCACACAAATTGAGAAATATATTAAAATAATCAAACAATTCAAATAATTCCAGAAAAATTCATAAAATCACAAATATTATAAAATGAGTATTTATAAGGAAACAAGCAATTTTTGTGGTGTTACAATGGTGGTTCTGTTTTTCTAGAGTAATCAATTGCACCAGCTGGTATTTTTCCTAGTAGACCTCAACATCAGCAGTCCCAGCAGAAGCCAAGATATGATCCATTTTCTAATTCTTATAACCCTGGCTGGAGGGACCATCCTAACCTGAGATATGGGAATTCTGGTCAGCAATACCAACCACCTGCATTCAGACAGCCACCTATGTAGCAACCCCTCATGCTGCCAAGTCAAGCACCCACTCCAGCCTTGCCATCATTAGACGACTTGATGAAACAGATGGCCACAAACAACATTCACTTCCATCAAAATGTCAATGCCACCATTCAGAATTCACAAACTCAAATTGGGCAGTTGGCAACTATTGTGAGTGAATTAAAAAGTCAAAGGTCGGGCCAATTGCCTTCGCAAATAGTCAAAACCCAATAGGCAATGTAAGTGCCATTTCCTTGAAAAGTGGCAAAGAAGTTGATGGTCCTAGTCAACCTGTTCAGCAAACTGAGCAGCAACCTGAGCAACAACCTGAGATAGACCAAAAACAAAAAATTCACAGAAAATAAATAATTCAGTGCAGAAATCTGTGACACAGAAGAAATATCCAGAGAATCTAAATTTAGCCATTCCACTACCTTTCCCGAATAGAATCACATAGTCCAAACAAACAGTGCAAGCAGAAATGGAAAGAGAAGTCATGGAGACATTCAGGAAGGTGGAAATCAATCTTCCCCTCCTGGATGCAATCAAGCATATTCCAAAGTATGCCAAATTCTTGAAGGAGCTGTGTACTCATAAGAGAAGGTTGAAAGGAAATGAGAAAGTAAGCATGGGAAGAAATGTCTCTGCCTTGATCCAACAAAACATGCTCCCTAAATGCAAGGATCCTGGAACATTCACCATTCATTGCATAATAGGCAACAAGAAATTTTCTCATGCAATTTTAGATTTGGGTGCTTCGATCAATGTGATGCCACTATCAGTTTTTGAATCTCTGCGGCTTGGAGAGTTGAAGCTAACTGAAGTAGTAATTCAGCTGGAAAATAGGAGCACGACTCATCCTATAGGAGTGGTTGAGGATGTTTTGGTAAGGGTAAATGATTTAATATTTCCAACAAATTTTTATATTCTGAACATGGATGAGGAATCTGCATCTAGTCAGCCACCATTGATTTTAGGTAGACCCTTCTTCAAAACTACAAAATCAAAAATTGATGTGCATGCTGATACCCTTTCCATGGAATTTGGGGATAACTTAGTTTAATTCGATATCTTTGATGCCATGAAACATCCTTTAGAAGAGCATTCTAATTTTCAGTTAGATGTCATTGATATGCATGATGATATGCTAGCTAAATTTCCTGAAATTGTGGGATTTTTGGATAGTGTTGATTTTTTTGGATGTTCTAGATGTGTTGTTTCTGATGGGGCTAGTATGTGTGCTGCATGTTCTGAAATTCTTGCATGTATAGGAGATGATGTTGTATGTTCTGAATTTCCTCCTTCTATGAGATATGATCATGTTGTTTTAGAAGATTGTATACAGATTACAGGTGATGCTACAGTTAAATCAGTAGAATTAATTTTAGTGCCGCAACCACCTACCCTTGAGCGGAAGACCATTGCAGAATTCTCAGAGCATCACCGGATGGCGGTCATTACTGTGGTGGATTTTGTTTTTGAGCCATGGTCTAACATAAATAAGGAAAATGACGTTGATCAAGTACACATATTGCATTCTAGTGGTGTTGACACAGAAATTAAGGAAAGCCAATAGGACCTCGGTGGAAGCTCTCCTGCTTCAAGTCATGTTTCCAATCCTGCTTCAAGCTTCACTTTGTCTCGGTCATCTCACTTCAAACTATGGGACCCTGGTAGAAGTCTTTTCACTAAGGATGTTTCTTTTCTTTCCCTCTCATTTATTTTACTTGTCCTTCATCATTTGATGATTTTGATGGATGTTGTTTGTCTGTTGAGTTTTACATTGAGGACAATGTAGAATTTAAGTGTGGGGGAGGAATTTTAGCATTTTATTTTTGTTGCTATTTTCAATTTTAATACTGCTGCTGTTTAACTTTTTGGTTTTGCTATTTTTAATTTCTTGTTTCTATTTTTTATGTTTCCAAATTTTGTTTTGTTGTTTTGATGTTTCTTATTTTTTGTATCTGCTTTTCTTGTTTTATTTTTGCTATTTTTATTTCTATCATTTACATTCTTTGTGGATATTTCATTTCGATTTCTATTTCTATTTTTCTTTGCTAAATTGTTTTAAGCATTTTTTTGCTGATTTTTTTTTTGCTTTTTCTTGTTTCGATTTTGTTTCCTATTTCTATTTTTACTATTTCCAGTTTTTAATTTTTGCTATTTTAATTTTTTGCTATTTTAATTTTTTACTATTTGAATTTTTGTTGTGCTAATTTTTTGCTATTGCTACTAAATTTTTTTGTTATTAAATTCTCGCTATTTCTGTTTTTGATTTTTTGTTTTTGCTATTTTTAATTTCTATTTTTATTTTTTTTAAATGTATGTTTTAAATTATTTTCCAATGATGTTTTTTAAGTTTGTGGAGTTGAAAAGTTTGAGACAATTGAAATTCAAGGTTCATAACATGATTGAATAAATTTTCTTTCTTTTTGAATTTGATATGCTTGTTGGTGGATGTTTGAATTAGTGAATTAAGTTTGATGGATGCATACCTTATGAGATTTTGAGCCTATTGGTGGATTTAACATTTGCACCATTCTCTTCTTTCTTATATGATTTTCACTCATGTCAATTGATCACTCTAGAACTTGCTTTGATTCTTTTTTAGACTACATTTCATTTGCATGCATAAACATGATTAAGACATTTTTTCTTGAATTAGCTACTTGGTCTAAATAGTCAACCTTGCATCATTTCCCTTTGTTTAACCCCCTTGAGCCTATTTGTCTATTCTTTGTCTTAGCTCATTATATACCTTATGTGAAAAACCATGTTTGACCTTACCTTAGGGAATGGGAGAGTATTGGTTCATTTTCATTGGATAAGCTCTTTTGCTCTTTTGCTTGTTGGTAATAAAAGTTCAAGTGTGGGGGTTGTGCAAATTGATGTGCAATATGCAAGGTGTTTGGTGATAAAAAAAATAGAAAGAAAAAAAGCCAAATGAAAAAAAAGAAGAAAAAAATAAAATGTAAAAAAGAAAAGAATAATGCAAGAAAGGTTGTGAAAAAAAAAATAATAAGAGATGGAAAGAGAAAGAAATATGTAAAGAGAATGTGCATTATTTAGAGTTGGGGGATAAAATTTCATGTTTGTTACTTGTTATTTGAGTTCTTTCCTAATCCTCTTTTATTCTCTTGGGTGTTTAACTTGTCATATCCATATTGTTTCCTTCCCTTACCTTGGCCCCATTACAATCTTGAATAAAGTTCTCTTGATTTTTGTGTGCATGTGTTTGAGTAGTGGAGAAGTAGAAAATAAGCAAGCTTATGGTAGTGCAATTGTTAATGAGTTGAATTGAGTGAAATATACCTTGTAAATACTTGAGGGATTGAGAGTGTATCTTATGAGGATCTATCATTCTTGATTCATGCTTTTCAATTTGAAGCTTCCTTGCTTGTTGGTTTGAGATGTGAAGAAATCTTAATTTATGAATGTTTTGTCCCCTTGAATCTTTTATTGCTCCTCTTGCTTGTAAGCTTTTGCATTCTTGAATGTCATTGGAATTTGAGTCTTTTAAAGTTTTTAGCTTTTGAATTTTTGCTTTTCTTTATTCCCTAGTTTTAGTCTTATGTGTTTTGCCCAGGAGTGCAAAAAGTTAAGTGTGGGAGAATTTGATAATCACATATTTTATACATTAATAAGCCCTCATTTTTAGTGATTTACACTCTCCATGTACTTAATTGTTTGAGTTTGATCATGTTTTATAAGTTTGGGCTTAAATTGAGCTTAATTGATAATTCCCAGCATTGTTGAGACTTTACACTATTTCTATATTTTGGCCATATCTTGAGTTCTAGATATATGATAATTATGCATTTTATCTTGTAGGAAAGTTAAGAGGAAGATCTACAACTTTGATGAAGAGCTCGAAGTCTTAATCAGATGTATAGTAGACCGAATTGGGCTTGGAAGTCAAGATACAAGTTTAGTGACCCTTTGAGATTATTTTGATCATAACATGAGTTGTAGAACTCCAAATTGCTTAGGGTTTAGGCCCAATTGTTCATAATGGACCCAACTTTGTATCTAAGTGGATTCTAATCATGTGAGGCCAAAATAGGAGGTAGTTTTAACAGTTTTAGGTAGCAATCCAAGGCTAGGCAGAAAACCTCTCTCATTCTACACTTTTCTCTTCTTCTCTCTAGAACTTTTTTCTCTTCCTTCTCTCTAGATTTTTCATTTTTCTTTCTTTTATTTTTCTGAGCTCTCCCCTTCTCATGGAGGGGTAGGGCCTTTAGATAAATCCAAAAGATTGAACAACTTGATGCTTAATCTGGAGATTTTGCTTTAATTGTTATATTCATCTATTAATCAAGTCTCTCTTCTTCTTATTCACTTTGTCAATTCTGGTTGTTTGACTAGAATTTCCATATGTTAATTACTTAATTATCATGTGCAAAGAGATGAATTTAGAGATAAAATAAGGCATTGAAGGTGTTTGATGGAATGGTTAACTTGGTTAGATCTTGGCTTTTAAGTTAATTGCAGTTTGGATGGGTGCTTAATTTGTCTAACCTTAATTAATTGAATCCTGGAAGTGTTTCTAATAGAAGATCCGTGGATCATTGAGAAACATCTTGAAATGATCTAAGACCAAGGACTTGATTAATGATTGAATGGACCTATAATAATCAAGGATGTATTAAGATTATGTTTAGTTAATTCTCTTGGATCGGTTGCTTTAT
The DNA here is from genome assembly GCA_029884595.1 of Ormosia semicastrata. Lineage (NCBI taxonomy): Eukaryota > Viridiplantae > Streptophyta > Magnoliopsida > Fabales > Fabaceae > Ormosia > Ormosia semicastrata. The sequence continues at coordinate 76,588,615 of JAQQTO010000060.1, forward strand.
TAATTCTATTTTATCCATTTTTGTTTGAATTCTATTATTTACATTTTCTGCATGCTCAAACCCCTTTCCTAATTTCGGCCTAATCTGGTTAAATTGTAACTAAAATCCTTGAGAGACGATCCAGTGTTCACTCCTATGCTACAAGCCATAGATATAACTTTGTTTTAATTTTGATTGAGTTCGGCGCTTGTCACATGGTCTTGGTGAAAAAGTCAAATGGGAAGTGGAGAATATGCATAGATTACATAGACTTAAACAAAGTCTACCCTAAAGATTCGTACCCACTTCCCAATGTGGATAAACTGGTGGACAGCTCTTCAGACTTTCGATTGTTGTCATTCATGGATGCATACTCCGGGTACAGCCAGATTCTAATGTACCCCAGAGACGAAGATAAGACTGCCTTCATCATTGATAGGGTGAGCTACTACTATATGGTCATGCCCTTTGATTTGAAAAATGTAGGAGCCTCCTACCAGAGAATGATGAACAGGGTCTTTGAAGACTAAGTGGGGAAGTTGCTGGAGGTTTACATCAATGACATGATAGTAAAGACCCTACAAGGTGGATCACATACAGCAGACCTCGAAGAAGTGTTTACACAACTCTGAAAGTATAACATGAGACTTCACCTAGAAAAGTACACCTTCATAGTCCAAGCAAGAAAGTTCTTCGGTTTCATGCTAGCTCACCATGGAATTGAGGCTAATCCAGATAAATGTCAAGCGGTGCTCAACATGCGGAGCCCTCAGAATATCAAAGAAGTGCAGCAACTAACTGGCCGGATTGTGGCCCTCACACATTTCTTTGCTAAAGCGGCTCATAAATCCCTCCCCTTATTTAAATTACTCAAGAAAGGGAAGGATATCGAGTGGACTCAAGAGTGTGAGGATGTCTTCTCCTCTTTGAAGAATCTTATGTCCTCTCCCCTCATACTGACAAGGCTAGAACCTAGTGAAACATTGTACTTATACCTTTCAATACATGACAAAGCTATAAGCTCAGTGCTAGTCTAGGAAAGACAGAAGCCGGTCTATTTCGTAAGTAAGGTACTGCAAGGCCTCGAGCTCCGTTACCAAAAAATTGAAAAGATTGCTTTCGCACTTATCACCATAACCAAGAGACTAAGGCAATACTTTCAATGCCACCCCATGGTTGTGAGAATGGATCAACCTATCCACCAGGTGCTGCACAAGTTAAACTTAGCAGAGAGAATTATCACTTGGTCCATTGAGCTTTTTGAGTTTGGGATTGCAGATTAGCCTCGTTTAGCGATAAAGGCTCAAGCATTCTCTAATTTCCTGGCTGAACTCACTTCAGACCCTAGTGATACCAAAGAAATTTCTTTGACCATATTCGTTGATGGATCCTCGAACCCCAAGGGAAGCGGTGTCAGGGTAATTTTGGAAAATTCTGAAGGAGTGACAATGGAAAACTCCCTGAAGTTTGAATTCCTAACCTCAAAATGTAACATCCTCAATATATGTGAGGCTTGTATATGGTTACAGAGGTAACATAATACTAGCTTAGCATGCCTGTCAATTTTTGTGACAATCAGAGTTAGTTTAGACACTTTGCTGCAACACAGAATATGAAAAATAGTTTAAAATGACTCAGATATTAGCATAAATGGCTTAGCTAATGGAAATAAATATAGAGAATTTATTTCTAAGTTACAAATGTGTGGAATGTGATGTGGTTAATTTTTGAGAGTTAACTGAGGTCATTTGGTATTTTTAAGCATGTTATAAGTGTGTTTTAATGTAGGATTGACTAGTCGCAGATATAGAAAAATAGAGAAATGATGAAACAAGATTTTTAATGAATCTTAAAATTTATTTTAAACTTGTTGGAAGTTAGGAAATTGGATTTGGTGAAAATTTAAGTATTCCTAACAGATCAGGAGTCACAGCTTGGTCACTTAAGTGACCAAGCCTCACGGTTCTCTCTCTTTAAAAAGGGCAGCAAGTGCTGCTGCCCATAGAAAGAAAAGAAACAAAAACAAAAAAAAGAAAAGAGAAAGGGAGAGGAGAGACCGATGGAGAAGAGAAAAGGAAAAGGGGGAAAAGCTAGGGGAGCAAGTTCAAGGCCAAGGGTGATCTTCATCTTCAAGAGGTAGGGATGTTCTTCATCTTTTCCCTTAATTTTCTTCTTCCTTTCTCTATATTTATGCCATGTGAGTTGGAATAGGATTTTGGGTTTGGATGAGTTTCCTTGAGTTTGAGCTGAAATACCTAGTGGTAGCAGTGGATTATTTTACTAAGTGGATTGAAGCAAAATCTCTTATCACGATCACTTCTTCCAGAATCCAAAAGTTTACTTGGCATCACATCATCATTAGGTTTAGGGTTCTAGAGTCCATCGAGATGGATAATGGAACCCAGTTCAAAGATAATGGTTTTGAAGAACTACTCGCCAGGTTAAAGATCAAGCACCACTACAGTTCCATTGAGAACCCCAGGATAAATGGGCAAGCTGAAGCCACTAACTGGGTTATTGTCTGGGGAATCAAGAGAAGGTTGGATGAAGCTAAGGGAGACTGGGTTGGATAACTAAACAATGTCCTCTGGGTATATTGGATTACGCCCCACTCAACAACAGGGAAAACCCCCTTCAAACTCACTTATGGGTGTGAAGCTATGATCCCGATGGAAATAGGAGAATCGAGCTGGCATCTCCAGTAGTTTTCACTTGACGGTAACCCAAGACTAACAAGGGAAGACTTGGATTTCCTAGAAGAAAGAAGGCGTGTTACCCATATACGCAACGTCGTCATCAAGCAGAGGACAACGACTCGATATAATTTGAAGGTCGTTCCAAGGAAGTTCCAACCAGGGGACTTAGTACTCCAGAGAGTAGACATTGGGGGTAAGAATGCCTCCTAGGGAAAGTTAGCCCCTAATTGGGAAGGCCCCTACTGCATCGTGATCAATACAAGCAAAGGAGCTTACAACTTAGAAACATTAATAGGCAAGCTGATCAAGAACTGTTGGAATGCGGATAAACTTAGAAAGTACTATAGCTAAGTGCCCCTTAAGGCATGATCTTAGTTTACTTCATGTTTGATATGTCCTAGTTTTGGTGAGCATACACTTTGTACGGACTTCTATACTCAGATTTATCAATAAAATGGAGTTATTCAAATATCATCTTGCATTATCTAAAGTCCCAAAGGACCCTCAAGTCAGACTCCGCCTTGAGATTGTCCACAGACCGTCCCTCATGGGATATGAATTTCAACAAACTTAAGACCCTCAAGCCGAAAAACACCTTGAGAGTGTCTAAAAAAGCTCGTTCCCTATAGGATATGAGGCATCTTAGAGCCTAAGTTAAAAGGAATAACCCACCGAAATGGAATATTTCAATCCTCAATGTAACACCCTAATACAATTATCATAAAACAACTAAAATATTTCAAGATAAAGTGTATTAAGTATGTCACTTCCTAAAAATGCATAAAACATAAATTCATAACAACCTGTGTAGTTATTATAGAGAGCCAAGAGAAAACAAAAAGGTTATATACACCACTGGCTAAAAAGTTATACTGTAATATATAAACTTTTACAAACTAAAAGCAAAGTAAATAAATACAAGCTAATACATAAAGAAACAAAATAACTAAAACTAGGTCTTTTGCTTCTTCTTTTTTCCCTTTCTCTTTCGAGGGTTTTGACCTAGATTTACATGGAAACACAGAGGGGTGAGAATTCGCAAAATCCTCAGTATGAGTATACCAAAACTAGCAGTTAATCATTCACATCGAATAGATAACTAAACATAACAAATTACAATTGCAATAGTTAAATGAGCCACTGCTCAACACTACTTGAATACATACATACTCACTATGTAATAGAATATACAACAATCAATGATATCGAACAATCGTCTATACAATTTTAAGATATTATCAAGTAAGCAAGACAACCGCCCATACAGTTGTCAATAAATGCAATGCTTTATGTTATGATGTATGGTTATGCTCACACAATGTATTAACAATATGATTATGCAATGCTAATGCGTATTTTAGTTTTGGAAAACACATGTTACCTACTCATTCCCAGGAACCACATTCCCTTGTATATACTAAGTAGAATAGGCCTAAGGGCCTATACATGACTTGGTAATAGGTGAACACCTTCCCATCACAAACATAAGAGTACTATTTCCACCCCCATACCAGTAACCTTGACCATAATAGCATAATTGCTATGGGAACTTAGATCCAACACCTCATTCTCAGGCCATATGGTTGTGCACACCATCTAAAGTTACAATACATAAGAAATAGCAAATATCAAGTTTGAAAACCAAATACGCAAAAGTATTTTCATATCACATTTGGAACAATCACAAGATCCTTACAATCTAGTAAAAAGGCAATACTAGTACATGTGAACCTTAGTCTCACTTATCCAACAAAGTAGTAAGAACCATGTTACTAGAACTCCTGCACCTAGAACCTCATGTCATCATTTCATAAGTGATTTCAAAGTTAACCTCATGTTGAACAAGGTTGTTGTTGATATTGGCAAGTGCACCAAATTGACAAAAGTAATAAAGAGTGAGTAAAGTATCATTCCCACGAGAATTATGTTATCAATTACTAAGTTCACTAAATCGATACTATTCAAGCTATCGAAAAGATGGTTAATGCAAATTCAATTAAAAAGAAATATAAGTAAGCAAATAATAAATCAAAGGGTGAAAAACAATGGTATTAAAGCATTAGGGTTAAGACTTCACTTGAACTCTTTAAATGCACATTCAAATATTGGTTTAACTATGCTCTATTTTAATGATTATGGTCAATTCCTAAAATTATTAATACCCAATCACTTAGTATATTAATCCTCTTATACTGTTTGGAATTAACTAATCCTTTAGTCTAACCCCAAATAGAAAGGCATTATCAAGAACGAGGGAATCAAAAGAAAGACCACATAATCCACAACGTCTATTCCTAGTAATTACAGAAATTATGGTGTTTATCACATGTTCTAAGTTCATGCAAATTTTTCCAAATCATACATCAACCCAAAATATCATTCCCAAATTGATCAGGTTTAGAAAAGTATTAAGAATAGAGATAAACACGTAAATCATGAAATAGAAACATAAATTAAACCCATAAAAGAAGTTACATCATCTAAGAAAAAGATTCATCATCCCCTTAACAAAGGAAAATTAGTTACACATGGAAAAAGAAGAACACAAAGGGAAGAATATGACAAACTCCATTGTAGAAAGGTGGAAAGGTTGAAGAAAATTCCTAATCTTCAAGCCTAGTTGCGCCCACACCACATTACAGTTTGTGCCTCTTAACAACTGCTACATTATGTCCAAGTGTGTGTTGAAATTTGCATAACTTATGTATTTATAAGGAAAATAATGTGACAAGTTACACGACCAGCACTCAGGCGCTGTGTTTCTAGCGCCTAGGCGCTGGTATTTTTTCCAGAAATTCTGATACATAACGCGTGCTCAGGCACTGCATCTTCAGTGCCTAGGTGCTGAATGACCAGAAATAAAATTCTTTCTAGCGTTGGCTTTCCAACGTCTAGGCACTGGACCACCAGATTGCAAATTTTGGCTTTTTTGTCTCATGCAATCGTCTAATCTTCTTCCATGCATACTTACCTATTAAAAATAAATAAAACACACAATTAAAACATAATTTAGAAAAACTAAAAACAAAATAAACTTAAGAACAAACTCAATCAGAAAGATTAAAAGAGAATGAAAACCCAAGACTTTTGAACCATAAAAATATGAATTTTTAAAGGTTCATCAAAGGTCCTAGGCACTCCCTATGGCATTCTACATCTCAAAGGATACCTAGGTTTCTTAACTCCTCATATATGTTAGGTGGTTATTCTCTCCAAGAAATACCCTCATTAGTGCCTCAACATACTTAGAAAAGCATATATGAGTGATCCCAACACTTAGGGAATTCCAAAACATCAAGAACACAACTTTTGAAAAACCTAGAACTCACGTCTCGGCGTGGATCTTGTCACGCTGTGGCGCACAGCTCTCTGCCCCACTCACGCCTCGACGTGATTCATTCTCACCATGATGCCTAGCTCTCGGCCTCTCCCACGCCTCGGTGTAGTTCTCAATCACACCGCAGCACGAGGCATTTTCTGTAGAATTCTGCAAAAAATAGCACCATGCACTATTTCATTAGAGTATCTCCCGAAATTTAGTCATTCCAAATTAGTTTCTAGGTGATTTTAAGTCCCTAACCAGTTCACTAACACATAAGAATCATCAATCATCAACTCAAACCACTAATTTTGGATCCAAGAATAAAATCACTCATCCAAAAACCTATTTTTCCCACTTTGTGCATCAAGAGTCCAAATGAGGAGTTCTTAGTTTCTAACTCAAACTCATACCTTGAACAAGTCATAAACAACCCTTGAAACACATTCAAGCAAGAAAAATAGTCCAAACACCTCTAAAACCCAATTTGACCTATTATGCATCATATATGCATCAATGGTGAAAATGAAGAAAAGAAGCTAAAAAGACACAAATCCCCTACCTTTAGCAGCTGAGATGGAGCTTTAAGTCTTGGATGATCTCAAATCTTTGCCTTCCCTTTAGCCTTCCTCTTCCTCTTCTTCCTCTTCTTCTCTTTGGTTTTCTCCTTGGCTTGGTGCTGCACAGTTAAGAGAATGAGAGAAAAGAAGCCTTAAAATGAGATAAATATCTCACTTGCAAAGTCAACAAAAGAGGCAAAATGTGAGGGAGCTTAAGGCTCTTGATATCATATTGTATCAACCATATCTGCTAACACCAAAACACTTAAATTTCTCCAAATTCAGTTTTCTAACTTCCAACAAATTTAAAATAAATTTTAAGATTCACTAAAAATCTTGTTTCACTAACACCACATTTTTCCATATCTACGACTAGTCAATCCGGCATTAAAACATATAACCAGTATGCTTAAAAATATCAAAACTAACTTAATTAACTCTTAAAAATTATTCATATCACAGTCTACACATTTGTAACATAGAAACAAACTATCCACATTTATTTCCATTAGCTAAGTCATTTATGCTAATATCTAGGTCATTTTAAGCTACTTTTCACCTTTCGGGCTACAACAAAGTGTCTAAACTAACTCATATTGTCACAAAATTAAACAGGCATGCTAAGCAAGTATTAAGCTGCCTCTATAACAATTTACAAGTCTAACATGTTTTAGAGGATGGTACACTCAACACTTGGTCGTGACCATTCTGTATTTGTGAAATTAATTGGCAACACGGATTATGACATCCATGCCCCGCCATTTGGTACCCACCGTAAATGTCTTATCTTAAATAGGTCCTAAAGTCAAAAATTACTTAAACAATTTTCCACACTAGACCGTGAACATTAAAGACCCCGGTTATGTATCACCTTAAATGTTGCCCAAGTCAAGTGGAATTCTGAGTTGCTCAACTATCACATGATATGGTTGTGATTGTGGATGTGTTTCAACGATTCAAGCCTACTAGGAAGCCAGCATTTCAATTTTTTTGGTTCTGAACAGGTCATATGGGTTTACCTGAAAGGATATTTAGTGAGTTTGTGGTGGTTCTTTCCTCTATAGTACGATAGTCAAAGCAGTAAAGCAAAGGGGTGGTGTACCTACGAAAGATACCATGATGCTTAAGTCAGACTATGCACTAGGAGAGGGTGTTTAGGGCTCAGATTCATACCTGAGTGATTTAACCTGATATTTATATGGGACCATTGCTTAGTTGTTAAGGAAAATGGGAGGGAAATTCCAATTTGAATAGTTATTTATGGATAGTTATGGCTATTAAAGATATTTTTAATCACTCTTATTTGCATGAGATTTGTTAGGAGTGATTGTCTCCTGATTGCATAATGATCACTGGTGATGTGGCACTAACTCACATCATGCTCCGTGGTGTGTGAGCCGAGATGCTCACATTGACTAGGTTACCCCCAAAGGCATGGGAGCTAGATTTCGATTCAGAATAGTTGCCCCCAAATTGGCGCTTCACTGTAAGTGAAGTGTCAAGGTTTTTCGGACAAAAGGTTAACGGGAGCATTAGTTGTAACATCCTAATACTAGTATCTCTATATATGTAGCATACAAGGAGATAATTAGCATTACAATGTCACTACTTACATACTAATCTGATACATATATCTATAATGTTCATTGAAAACACTATAGAGAGCCTTATGAAATGCGAAAAACATAACATTTATAACATAATGCATCTATGTACATATATATCATTAGCCTCGCTTGGGGCATGAAGTAATACATAACTATTTACATTACAAAAGGAGTATAAGGATACAAGGACTGCAACGTAAAAGCTAAAACTAGAACTACTCTAAGACTTTAGCATCATTTTCTTCTTATTGTTTGAAGAACTTTCACCTGGAATTACATGATAACACAACGGGATAAGAATCAACATTTCTCAGTATGAGTAATCAAAACTAGCCATACATAACATAATAACATAGTCTTAACAATTAAGAATAAGACAAGTTACATTCTTTATAATGTCTAACTTTCATAACTGGAAAAACCAAGTTAAACATACATACATTCATTCTTACATACTTATCTCACCTAAGAACTAGGAATGTTTTATTAGGAATGCTAACTTCTCATGTTTAACTCTTGTAGATAGGAAAACTGAAATTTTCACACTACATGCAACCCTAGCACCTGGTTTGGAATTGTTGTCCCCTTAGGAACTTCTGACTCCCTTCCTTCTGGCCAAATGACCTTTCATCATATAAAGACACATTCACAGGTAGACAATGCCAACTTATCCTAGTTTACTTATATCTAACACCCCTCATCATCATATCTATAGTGACGCTAAGTAACAATAAGTTACCATAAGTACTAGACACTTATCTATAGCAAACCCTTATGTTGGGAATTGCGGATCAAAATATCTCGCAGCGGAATAATAGGATTCCCACTCAGGATCCATGCGAAAAGTCCATAATCCGAGTTTTTAAAATTTACCTCTTGAAGCGTGAAAACCACAAGCGAGGTGAATCACCAACACCGTAATAGCGACGATGTTTCTGCGGTATCCACACGAAACGGACTTGCAAAGGAGTCACGACCTTTGTTTTGCTATGCGAATAGAAGAGAAGACTTTGTCTCTCACTCACTTTCTTAGGTGCGGCTAGGGTTATGATGTAACATAATGCCCCTTAACATGAACTATTTATAATATCCTTAAGTGAGTGTGAGCAAAGTAGCAAGGTAATTGCAACCCTAAAACCCATATCATGAGTTAGGCCCACAATTGAATCAGTCCAACTTGGATCATTATTGCTCCAATTTAGTATTCTAAGTGTGCGAAGGTTCTCATGACGTTGGTAGTAATATTAAAATCTCATTTTAATATTAAGTATCTAGCAACACATCATGCTACCCAAGTAATGAGAATGTCGGTGATTTGACATAACCTATCCGTGATCAATGTTTCGTGTAGTTTAGTCCCTTTGTCAAGATATCTAGATTGAACACAAGGCATGGAATGCGTCACCCTTGTATAGTCCAATCATTCGTTTCTCGATACTCGAGTAGACTTTGTAACAATAAATGAGATCAATATCTCATATTGACTCATTTGAGCATGGCCATACATTTGTCTCACTCAATCGGGGGCCCGAAGATATCGCTCCTGTTATGTAGGAGTGACAAATTCCATCTAGGTCACTCATATCCCTCTCGCATGATTTGCGGTATGTCCAATAACCAACTTTATAATCACCTTGTTGTAGATCGTTTGATGGCATTAAAACACATAACTCCTCATGTAGGAATCGTAGTGATTTCAGGTCAAAGGACCACAAACACCATTATCACTATGAGAATCGCTATGACACTCACGTAACGATCCATGTAGCGTTCTCATGGTGGGTCGATCCAATACATCATTACTCTAATATGTACTAATGTGAAGACTTGATATCTCATATCCATGACCCGTGAGATGCGGTCATATCTCTACACATACTAGTCTCAATGTATTATTGTTGTCCTAATTAACAATAATACTTGACTAGGACATTTAAGAATAGTGTTTAACCAAAAGGACCACGATCAAGTCATCCACTTGATGTCCTATGGAAGGACTTTATTATGTTTATCAAAAAAGAACACAATAAATGAAATGCCTCATATATAAAATAGCATAATATAATGTATGTCAATACAAACAAAATGTATTGGCCACTAGGGCATACACCAACACCTTATTCTTGTTTGCTTTAAAGATCATACATAACTTATACATACCAAAGGATCATCCTCTCATTGATTTGCCTCTAGTAGTATCTTAAACATATCCTAAGATTATTCATTGTTCTTAGATAACCAAAGGCTTAGACTTTCTCATCTATGCTAGGTGATAATTTTCCTCTTGAAAATATCCTCATTTGTGTCTTACCACACTTTAGGAAACATATACTAATGATCTCATCTAGTACAGAACTTTAAAAAATCAAAAATGACATTTTTGGAGTTCCAAGGCCTCACGCCTCGTGTAATACCCTAAATGACATGTTAGACTTGTTTATGTGTTTAAAAGGTAGCATAGGTGATAATTTCCCTCTTGAAAATATCCTCATTTGTGTCTTACCATACTTTAGGAAACATATACTAATTATCCCATCTAGTACAGAACTTTAAAATATCAAAAATAATATTTTTGGAGTTCCAAGGCCTCACACCTCGTGTAATACCCTAAATGACATGTTAGACTTGTTTATGTGTTTAAAAGGTAGCATATAACTTGCTTAACATAAATGTTTAATTTTGAGACAAATTGAGTTAATTTAGGTACTTTGTTGCAACCCAGAGTGTGAAAAGTAGCTTAAAATGACTCAAATGATAGCATAAATTGCTCAGATAAGGGAAATAAATATGGATAATTTATTTCTAACTCACAAATGTATGAAACAAGGTACAATTAAAGTTTCAAGGCCAAGGCACCGCAGTGTGCCCAAGTTATGCCACGGTGTGAGGCCCGAAATTGTTAAAAATGTCATTTATAATATTTTCAAGTTCTTGGCTAGATGGAATCATTGGTATATGTTTCATAAAGTGAGTTAAGGCACAAATAGGGATTTTCTCAAGGGAGAAATTATCACCGAGCATAGATGAGAAAGTCTAAGCCTTTGGACATCTAAGAACAATGGATGGACTTAGGATATGTTTAGTATACTACTAGAGGTAATTCAATAAGAGGATGATCCTTTGGTATGTATAAGTTATGTATGATCTTTAAAGCAACCAAGAATAAGGGTTTGCTATAGATAAATGTCTAGCACCTATGGTAACTTATTGTTACTTAGCTTCACTAGAGATGTGATGATGAGGGGTGTTAGATATAAGTAAACTAGGACAAGTTGGCATTGTCTACCTATGAATATGACTTTATGTGATGAAAGGTCATTTGGCCAGAAGGAAAGGAGTCAGAAGTTCCTAAAGGGACAAGTATTCCTAACCAAGTGCTAGGGTTGCATGTAGTGTGGAAATTTTAGTTTTCCTATCTACAAGAGGTAAACATGAGAAGTCAACATTCCTAGTAAAACATGCCTAGATCTTAAATGAGCTAAATCTGTAAGAATGAATGTATGTACATTTAACTTGGTTTATCTAGTTATTAAAGTTAGACCTTGTAAATAATGTAACTTGTCTTATTCATAATTATTAAGACTATGTTATTACGTTATGTATGACTAGTTTTGATTACTCATACTGAGAAATGTTGATTCTCACCCCGCTGTATTATCATATAATTCCAGGTGAAGGTTCTTCAAAGAACAAGGAGAAAAAAATGTTAAAGTCTTATATTAGTTCTAGATTTAGCTTTTACGTTGCAATCCTTGTATCTTTATACTTCTTTTGTAATGTAAATAGTTATGTATTACTTCATGCCCCAAGGGAGGCTAATGATGTATTTATATGTAGATGCATTATGTTATAAATGTTTTGTTTTTTGTATTTCATAAGGCTCTTTGTAATGTTTCCAAAGAACATTAAGGATATATCTATCAGGTTATTTACGTATGTAGTGAAGTTGTAATGCTAGGTATCTCCTTGTATGCTACATATATTGAGATACTGGTATTAGGATGTTACATTATGGTATCAGAGCCAGGTTATCCTATTGAGTCGGGGTATGGACTGACTATACTTAGGCATATTAGGAGTTCCTTCTTAGAAATTGTGCTTCTCTTATTTCATATGTTAGATGTTATGATAGAATTGCATGATTTGCCTTAGATTAGTTTGTTATTAGCTACTATTGCACAGTTATATGGTATTGAGACTACAGCTCAAAAATATGTTGTTTCTGTGTGTACAGGAAACTATGACACCAAAAAAGTGAACCAGAGAAGCAGAGAACTCGGCCCCATAAGGTCTAGATATGGTCGAAGCTTTTATGGCTATGGCCAATGTTATGAAAAGGGTGCTTGAGAGGATGGCTGCAAATCCACCTCAGCAGCCTCCACCACCTGAGCACCCAGTGCAAGATGTACAGTAAGTCGGAAGGAATCAACATTTCTTAGACTTGACAGCTTTCCGTCAAATGAACCCTCCACCATACAGAGGCGAGTACAACCCCGCAAAGGTTGAGGAGTGGCTCAGTGAGATGGAAAAGATCTTTAACGTAATGGTTTGCTTGAAGGAGCAAAAAGTGACCTTTACCTCATATATGTTGAAGGGTGAGGTGGAGCATTGGTGGAATGGTACCAAGAGGGTACTTAAAGCCACAGAAACTCCGATGTCATAAGAAGTTTTCAAGATAGCTTTTCTAGAGAAGTTTTGCCTGCAAACTCTACATGATGACAAGGAAATAGAGTTTATGCAGTTAAAACAAGGAAGCATATCAGTAGGCTAGTATGTGGCCAACTTTAATGAGTTGTATAAATTCTCTTCACATTTTCATTACCATCCAGACGAGAAATAGTGATGTTTGAAATACGAAATGGGCTTGAGAAGTGAGATCAAGAGTATGGTGAGACCTATGGAGATTAGGGACTTTCCTACCTTGGTCAACAAATATAGGATTGTGGAGTCAAGTGCTCATAGTCCTCCATCAGAGGAAAGGGTATAAGACATCCTGAAGAAAAAGTGGGAGGAGGATAAGAATAAGCAGGGTGCTTCTGAAGCAAGAAACCCTAAAGGAAAAGACAAGATGGACTCTAAGATACCGAGGTGTCCTAAATGCAAGAAAATACAAGAAGGCAAGTGCTTGGTAGGCCAGTCTGTGTGTCACACATGTGGGAAGCCAGGGCATTTCTCCAAGCTTTGTCCTCAAAATAAGGCAGATGCGTCTAGCCCAAAGCTGCTAGCCAAAGGACGAGTTTACACTCTTGGCAGAACTGAGGTGGCCCAGTCTTCCGACCTCATCCAAGGTAAAGGCATAATTCGTAATCATCTTTTAAATGTCATGTATGATTCAGGAGCATCCCACTCCTTCATTTCTTACGATTATGTAAGGATATTGGATTTGCCAATATCAGAGTTACCATATGACTTATTTGTTTCCACACCCACCAGTAAGCTAGTCATAACTTCAAAAGTGTGTCTTGACTGTTGTAAAAGGATCGAGGATAGAGTTTTCTTTGTAAACCTTATCTATTTACCCCTTGTGGACATAGATGTCATCCTTGGTATGGATTGGCTATCATCCAATCATGTGGTTTTGAATTTTTTAGATAAGACACTAGTTTTTCTATCTGATATTCCTACTAAAGTTATTTCTTTCGAGTCTTCCTATCTCAATGCTAATCAGGTCAATCACTATTTGGTAGAAGGAGCTCTAGGATCTGTTCTTCTTTTCTCATTAGATGTAGAGGTTGAGCAAAGCCTATACAATATACCTGTGTTGAGGGAATACATTGAGGTGTTTCCGAGTGACATAGTAGAGTTGCCACCGGAGCGAGAAATAGTGCTTACCATAGATTTAGTGCCAAGTACAAGACCTATATCTATAGCACCCTATAGGATGGCACCTCTAGAGTTAGCAGAACTCAAGAAACAATTAGAGGAGTTGTTAGACAAAAAATTCATTAGACTTAGTGTTTCTCTATGGGGAGCACCAATGTTGCTGGTGAAGAAGAAAGATAGTACCATGAGGTTATGTGTTGACTACAAGCAGTTGAACAAGGTAACCATCAAGAACAAGTATTTATTGCCTAGAATAGATAATCTGATGAATCAATTAAGAGGAGCTTCAGTGTTTTTCAAGATTGATTTAAGATCTGGGTATCATCAAATCAGAGTTAGGGGAGAGGATATCCCTAAGACTACTTTTAGAACTAGGTATGGGCATTATGAGTATCTTGTGATGTGCTTTGGGTTGACGAATGCTCCAACAATGTTTATGGATTACATAAACAAAGTTTTTAGACCTTACCTAAACAAGTTTGTGGTAGTGTTTATTTATGACATCCTTATATATTCAAAGACAAGGGAAGAACATGAGCAGCATGTAAGGATAGTTTTGGACATCCTTAAAGAAAAGAAATTATTTGCCAAATTGTCCAAGTGTGAGTTTTGGTTAACGGAAGTTCAGTTTTTGGGCCATGTTATTTCTAAAGGAGGAATTGTAATGGACCCTGGCAAAGTGGAAACAATGTTACAATGGGAGAGACCCACCACTATGACCAAGATTAGGAGCTTTATAGGTCTAGTTGGGTACTATAAAAGGTTCATCAAGGGTTTTTCTCAGTTAGCACTGCCTTTGACTAGGTTGACTAGGAAGGGTAGGACTTTTGAGTAGACTTAGGACTGTGAGAATAGCTTCCAAGAGTTAAAGAAAAGGTTGACTACTATGCCAGTGATGGTGATTCTGAATCCCTATGAGAACTTTAAGGTCTTTTGTGACTCTTCAAAGATGGGATTAGGGTGTGTTCTAATGCAGAATAGGAGAGTAGTTGCTTATGCATCAAGGCAGTTAAGGCCTCATGAGGAGAACTACCCTACGCGTGATTTGGAATTAGCAATAGTAGTGTTTACTTTAAAGATTTGGAGGCATTATTTCTATGGAGTCTAGTTTGAGGTGTTCAGCGATCATAAAAGTTTAAAGTACTTATTTGATCAGAATGAGCTGAACATGAAGCAGCAAAGATGGATGAAATTCTTAAAGGATTATGACTTTGAGTTAAAGTATCATCCGGGTAAGGCCAATGTAGCGGCTGATGCACTAAGTAGGAAATCCCTACATGTGTCCCAAATGATGGTCCAAGAGAGTGAACTTCTCGAGAGTTTCAGAGATTTGAGTCTAGTGGTGACTATGATGCCACAGAGTGTCTTTGTGAGTAGAGTGGACATAGTAAATGACTTCAGGACTCAAATTTTGGAAGCTCAAAAGGAGGATGAAGTTCTAAGGGACATTAGAGAGCAGATCTTTTTAGGAATCCTAGAGGATTTTGATATGATTGATGATGGAATGATAAAGTTTAGAGACAGACTTTGTGTTCCAAGAGAGTCAAAGATCAAAGAGAAGATTCTAGAAGAAGCTCACAATAGGAAGTATATCATCCATCCCGAAACCACTAAGATGTATCAAGATTTAAAGGAAATGTTTTGGTGGTCTGGAATGAAAAGAGACACAGTAGAGTATGTTGCAAGATGTTTAGTTTGTCAAACAGTGAAGATTGAACACCAGAAACTGGCAGGACCTTTACATTCTTTTGGAATCCCAGAGTGGAAATGGGATAAGATTTCTATAGACTTTGTAATGGGTCTACCCAAGACTTAGCAATGGTATGATGCAATTTGGGTCATAGTGGATAGATTAACCAAATCTGCCCACTTTTTACCAATGAGAGTTAGCTATCCTCTAGAGAAAATAGGTTAGCTATATCTAAAGGAGATAGTTAGGTTGCACGAAGTCCCCATAAGCATAGTTTCAGATAAAGATCCTAGATTCACATCTAGAAAGACTTGCAAGAGGCATTCGAAACTAAGTTAAGCCTTAGTACAGCCTATCACCCATAGACAGATGGGCAAATAGAAAAGACTATCCAAACCCTTGAAGATATGCTTAGAGCATGTGTTTTAGAACAATAGCGTAGTTGGGACAAGTTCTTACCCTTGGTGGAGTTTGCTTATAACAATAGCTACCATTCCAATATAAGTATGGCGCCCTATGAGGCTTTGTATAGAAGAAAGTGTAGATCGCCTCTATGTTTGTATGAAGTAGGTGAGAGAACCATCCTAGGTCCAAAGTTGGCCTAGCAGACCACAGAGTAAATCAAGATGATAAATGATAGGTTGGTTACTGCTCAAAGTCGGCAAAAGAGCTATGTTGATAAGAAAAGGAGACCTCTTGAGTTTGATGAGGGAGATCATATATTCTTAAGAGTTACTCCTACAATAGGGATTGGTAGAGCATTGAAAATTTGAAAGTTAAATCCTTGTTTTCTTGCTCCCTACCAAATTCTGGAGAAATTTGGACTAATAGCTTACCAGATAGCCCTTCCTCCCAGTTTGTTTAACCTTTATAATGTTTTTCATGTGTCTCAGTTGAGAAAGTATAATCTAAATCCTTTGCATATCATAGAACATGAATCTGTACAGTTAAGGGATGACTTGTCTTATGATATACATCCAATAAGGATCATAGATAAAGGGGTCAAAGAGCTTAGAGGTAAGCAGATTCCTCTGGTGAAGGCTTTATGGGGTGGCAATGATAGCGAGGAGGCTACTTGGGAGTTCGAGTCTCACTTACAGCAAGACTACCCTAATTTGTTCCTTTTAGGTGAGCAATTTTGGAATTAAAATTTTCAAAAAAGGAGAAATGTAATACCCTAAATGACATGTTAGACTTATTTATGTGTTCAAAGGTAGCATATGACTTGCTTAACATGTATGTTTAATTTTGTGACAAATTGAGTTAATTTAGGTATTTTGTTGCAACCCAAATTGTGAAAAGTAGCTTAAAATGACTTAGATAATAGCATAAATTGCTCAGATAAGGGAAATAAATATGGATAATTTATTTTTAACTCACAAATGTATGAAACAAGATGCAATTAAAGTTTCAAGGTAAACTGAGTTAGTTTGACATTTTTAGGCATACAGGTTATGCATTTAAAGTCAGATTGACGAGCAGCAGATATTGAAATATCAGATGATGGTGAAACAACTTTTTATATGAATTCTAGAATTTATTTTAAAGTTGTTGGAAGTTGAAAATCTTGAATTAGCTAAATCTAAGTATTTTTAGCATATCAGGATTTATCAGTTATTGCTTAAGAGTCTTTTGCCTTCTCTTTATAAGCCTTATTCACGACTCTTTGTTGCTAAAAACAGAGGCAGGAATCGTGAGTGAAGAAAAGAAAAAAGAGGAAGCAAAGACCAAGGAAGATGAAGAGAGAAAGAGGAAAGTAAAAGGCAAAGCCAAGGCTTGAGATCTAACCAAGCTTGAATCTTCTTCACAACTACCAAAGGTAGGGGTTCTATGCTTATCTTCGTCTCTTTTCATCATTTTCTCCATGAAGGCACCTATGGTGCTTAATAGGTCAAAATGAGTTCTAGAGGTGTTTGATGTGTTTGACTTGCATGTTTGTGTTTCTTTGGTCATTTATGACTTGTTCATAGCATAAGTTGAAGTTAAAACTTAGAACATCTCATTTAGACCTTTGATGCACAAAAAATAGGGTTTTAGGTCAAGTATGGGGGTTTCGGTTCATAATCCAAATTAAGAGATTTAAGTTAGTGATTGTTGTATCCTATATGTTAATGAACTAATTAGGAACTTAGAAACATGAAGAAACTAAATTGGGAATGGCCAAAATCCATGAAATGAACTAATGAAACAGTACCACGATTCTGCAGAATTCTACAGAATCTGGTTTCTGCTATATGCGCCACAACGTGAGGAAGTTATGCCGCAGCGTGAGGTTGGTTTTGTTGTGTGCTCTGCAATGTGAGGCGTGTGGCACCGCGGCATGAGAATGATGCTACATCCAGTACTAAAACCCGAGGCTAGGGCGCCGCGGCGTGTCTAAGTTATGCCACGGTGTGAGGCCCAGAATTGTTAAAAATATCATTTTTGATGTTTTTAAGATCTTGGCTAGATAGAATCATTGGTATATGTTTCATAAAGTGTATTAAGGCACAAATAGGGATTTTCTCAAGGGAAAATTATCACCTAGCATAGATGAGAAAGTCTAAGCCTTTGGACATCTAAGAACAATGGATGGAGTTATGATATGTTTAGTATACTACTAGAGGTAATTTAATAAGAGGATGATCCTTTGGTATGTATAAGTTATGTATGATCTTTAAAGCAACCAAAAATGACAATTTGCTATAGATAAGTGTCTAGCACCTATTATTACTTAGCTTCACTAGAGATGTGATGATGAGGGATATTAGATATAAGTAAACTAGAAAAAGTTGGCATTGTCTACCTGTGAATGTGACTTTATATGACAAAAAGTTATTTGGCTAAAAGGAAATGAGTCAGAAGTTCCTAAGGGGACAAGTATTCCTAACTAAGTGCTAGGGTTGCATGTAGTGTGAAAATTTTAGTTTTCCTATCTACAAGAGGTAAACATGAGAAGTCAATATTCCTAGTAAAACATATCTAGATCTTAAATTAGCTAAGTATGTAAAAATGAATGTATGTACTTTTAACTTGGTTTATCTAATTATTAAAGTTAAACGTTGTAAATAATGTAACTTGTCTTATTCTTAATTATTAAGACTATATTATTATGTTATGTATGACTGATTTTGATTACTCATACTAAGAAATGTTGATTCTCACCCGACTGTGTTATCATGTAATTATAGGAGAAGGTTCTTCAAAGAACAAGGAGAAAAAGAATGCTAAAGTCTTAAATTAGTTCTAGATTTAGCTTTTACGTTGCAATCCTTATATCTGTATACTTCTTTTGTAATGTAAATAGTTATGTATTACTTCATGCCCCAAGGGAGGCTATTGATGTATTTGATTATAGATGCATTATGTTATACATGTTGTGTTTTTTGCATTTCATAAGGCTCTCTATAATGTTCCCAAAGAACATTGTAGATATATCTATCAGGTTATTTATGTATATAGTTACGTTGTAATACTAGGTATCTCCTTGTATGCTACATATATTGACATACTGGTATTAGGATGTTACACCTCAGCGTGACACTCCCACGTCGTGGCGTGCTGCTCTCTGCCTGCAGAAATTATAAATTCAAGGCTTGTCCGCTGCAGCGTACAACACCTTGGGCTGTGGCGTGAGTAGCAAAACCCATATTCTGTAGAATTCTGTAGAACCGTGGTATTGTTCCATTAGTTGAATTCATGGATTTTTGCCATTCCAAACCAGCTTCTAGGTAATCTTAGGTCCTTGATCATTTCTTAAACACTTAGGAATCATCAATCACTAACTTAAAAATCTTAATTTGGATTCAAACATCAAAACCCCTCTTGCTTGGCCAAAAACCATTCTTTGTGAATCAAGGGCCTAAATGAGATGTTCTAAGCTTCTAGCTTCAACTTATGCTATGAACAAGTCATAAATGACCAAAGAAACACATTCGTGCAAGACAAAACACATTAAACACCTCTAGAACTTATTTTGACCTCTTAAGCACCAAAGGTGCATCTATGGTGAAAATAGAGAAAATAGATGAATATGGACATAAACCCCTGCCTTTTGTAGCTGTGAAGAAGATTCAAGCTTGGTTGGATCTCAAGCCTTGGCTTTGCCTTTGACTTTCCTCTTTTTCTCTTCCTCTTCCTTGGTCTTTGCTTCCTCTTCTTTCCTTCCCTCTCTCACAGTTCCTGCCTCTGTTTTGGAAACAAAGAGTCGTGAATAAGGCATATAAAGAGAAGACTAAAGACTCTTAAGGCCCTTAAGCCATAACTGATAAATCCTAATCTGTTAAAAATATTTAGATTTTGCTAATTCAAGATTTTTAACTTCTAACAATTTTAAAATAAATACTAAGATTCATCTAAAAAGTTATTTCACCATTATCTAATATTTTCATATCTGCTACTAGTTGATCCGGCTATATATAGACAACCAGTATGCCTAAAAATGTTAAACTAATTCGGTTTACCTTGAAACTTTAATTGTATCTTGTTTCATACATTTGTGATCTAGAAATAAATTATCCATATTTATTTCCCTCATATGAGCAATTTATGCTATTGTCTGAGTTATTTTAAGCTATTTTTCACACTCTGAGTTGTAATTAAGTGTCTAAACTAACTCAGTTTATCACAAAATTAAACATGCATGTTAAGCAAGTCATATGCTATCTTTTGAACACATACATAAGTCTAACATTTCATTAAGGGCGTTACATTTTTCCCCTCCTTTTTTAAAATTTTGACTCCAAAATTGCTCACTTGAAAGGAACAAATCCGGGTAGTCCTGCTGTAGGTGAGACTCTAACTCCCAAGTAGCCTCCTCGGTCTCACTATCACCCCATAAAACCTTCACTAGAGGAATCTGCTTATCTCTAAACCCTTTGACCCCTCTGTCCATGATCCTTATCGGATGTACATCATAAGACAAATCATCCCTTAACTGTATAGATTCATGTTCTATGATATGCAAAGGATCTGGATTATACTTTCTCAACTAAGACACATGAAAAACATTATGAAGGTTTGACAAATTAGAGGAAGGGCTATCTGGTAAGCTACGAGTCCAACCTTCTTTAGAATTTGGTAGAGACCAAGAAAATGAGGATTTAACTTTCGGGTTTTCAATGCTCTACCAATCCCTGCTGTAGGAGTAACTCTTAAGAACACATGATCTCCCTCATCAAACTCAAGAGGTCTCCTTCTCTTGTCAGCATAGCTCTTTTGCCGACTCTGAGCAGTAACCAACCTATCATTTTTCATCTTGATTTGTTTTGGTCTGCTGGACTAACTCTGGACTTAGCATAGTTCTCTCACCTACTTCATACCAATATAGAGGTGATCTACAATTCCTTCCATACAAAGCCTCATAGAGTGTCATACCTATGCTGAAATAGTAGCTATTGTTACATGCAAACTCCACTAAAGGTAAGAACTTGTGCCAACTACCCTATTTTTCTAAAACACATACCCTAAGACTATCTTCAAGGGTTTGGATGGTCCTCTCTGCTTGCTCATCTGTTTGGGGGTGATAAGTTGTGTTAAGGCTTAACTTAGTCCCAAAAGCCTCTTGTAAGGCTCCCCAGAATCTAGATGTGAATCTAGGATCCCTATCTGAAACTATGCTTACAGGGACTCCGTACAACCTAACTATGTCCTTTAGGCATAGCTGAGCTAATTTCTCTAGAGGATAGCTAGCTCTCATTGGTAAAAAGTGGGCAGATTTGGTTAATCTATCCACTATGAACTAAACTGCATTAAAACCTTGCTGAGTCCTGGGTAAACCCATTACAAAGTCCATAGAAATCTTATCACATTTCCACTCTGAGACTCTTAAAGACTGTAATGGTCCTGCTGGCTTCTGTGTTCAATATTCACTTTCTGACAAACTAAACACATTGAGACATATTCTGCTATGTCTCTTTTCATTCTATACCACCAAAACATTTTCCTTAAATCTTGATACATCTTAGTGGTACCTGGATGGATTGTATACTTACTACTATGAGCTTCTTCTAGAGTCTTCTCTTTGATCTTTAACTCTCTTGGAACACAAAGTATGTCTCTAAACTTTATCATTCCATCATCAGTCATATCAAAATCCTCTAAGGTTCCTAAAAGATCTGCTCACTAATGTCCCTTAGAGTTTCATCCTCATTTTGATCTTCTAATATCTGAGTCCTTAAGTCATTTACTATGTCCACTCTACTCACAAAGAGTCTATGTGGGATCACAGTCACCGCTAGACTGAAATCTCTGAAACTCTCGAGAAGTTCACTCTCTTGGACCATCATTCGAGACACATGTAGGGATTTCCTACATAATGCATCAGCCACTACATTGGCCTTACCTGAATGATATTTTAACTCAAAGTCATAATCCCTTAAGAATTCCATTCATCTTATCAGCCTCATGTTCAGCTCCTTTTGATCAAACAAGTACTTTAAACTTCTATGATCGTTGAACACCTCAAACTGGACTCCATAGAGATAATGCCTTGAAATCTTTAAGACAAACACTACAACTGCTAAGTTCAAATCATGTGTAGGGTAGTTCTCCTCATGTGGCCTTAACAGCCTTGATGCATAGGCAACTACTATGTTATTCTACATCAAAACACACCCTAGTCCCATCTTTGAAGTGTCACAACAGACCTCAAAGTTCTCATGGGGATCCGGAATCACCAATACTAGCGTAGTAATCAACTTTTTCTTTAACTCTTGGACACTATTCTTATAATCCTGAGTCCACTCAAAAGTACTAACCTTCCTAATCAACCTAGTCAAAGGCAATGCTAACTGAGAAAAACTCTTGATGAACCTTCTATAGTACCCAGCTAGGCCTATAAAGCTCCTAATCTCGGTCACAGTGGTGGGTCTCTCCCATTGCAATACTGCTTCCACTTTGCTAGGGTCCACTATAATTCCTCCTTTAGAAATAACATGGCCCAAAAACTAAACTTCTGTTAACCAAAACTCACACTTGGATAATTTGGCAAACAATTTCTTTTCTTTAAGGATGTCCAAAACTATCCTTATATGCTACTCATGTTCTTCCCTTATCTTTGAATAGATAAGGAAGTCATCAATAAACACTGCCACAAACTTGTCTAGGTAAGGTCTAAAAACTTTGTTCATGTAATCCATAAACACTACTGGAGCATTCGTCAACCCAAAGGACATAACAAGATACACATAATGTCCATACATAGTTCTAAAAGCAGTCTTAGGGATATCCTCTCCCCTAACTCTGATTTGATGATACCCAGATCTTAGATCAATCTTGGAAAACACTAAAGCTCCTCTTAATTGATCCATCAAATCATCTATTCTAGGAAACAAATACTTGTTCTTGATGGTTACCTTGTTTAATTGCCTATAGTCAACACATAACCTCATGGTATCATCTTTCTTCTTCACCAGCAACATTGGTGCTCCCCATAGAGAAACACTAGGTCTAATGAATTATTTATCCAACAACTCCTCTAATTGTTTCTTGAGTTCTGCTAACTCAAGAGGTGCCATCCTATAAGGTGCTATAGATATAGGTCTTGTACTTAGTACTAAATCTATAGTAAGCATTATTTCTCACTCTGGTGACAACTCTGCTACGTCACTCGGAAACACCTCAATGTATTCCCTCAACACAGGTATACAATATAGGCTTTACTCAACCTCTACATCTAATGAGAAAAGAAGAATAGATCCTAGAGCTTCTTCTACCAAATAGTGATTGACCTGATTAGCATTGAGATAGACAGACTCGAAAGAAACAACTCTGGTAGGAATATCAGACAGAAAAACTAGTGTCTTATCTAAAAAATTCAAAACCACATGATTGGACGACAGCCAATCCATACTAAGGATGACATCTATGTCCACAAGGGGTAAACAAATAAGGTTTATAAAGAAAACTCTATCCTTGATCCTTATACAACAGTCAAGACATACTTTCGAAGTTATGACTAGTTTATCAGTAGGTGTGGAAACAAATAAGTAATATGGTAACTCTGATATAGGCAAATCCAACATCTTTACACAATCATAAGAAACAAATGAGTGGGATGCTCCTGAATCATATATGCCATTTAAAAGATGATTACGATTTATGCCTTTACCTTGGATGAGGTCGGAAGACTGGGCCACCTCAATTCTGCTTAGAGTGTAAACTCGTCCCTTGGCTAGCGACTTTGGGGTAGGTGCATCTTCCTTGTTTTGAAGAAAAACCTTGGAGAAATATCCTAGTTGCTCACACGTAAAACACACAAACTGGCCTACCAAGTACTTGCCTCCATGCATTTTCTTACATTTAGGGCACCATGAAAACTTAGAGCCCATCTTGTCTTTTCCTTTGGGGTTGCTTGCCTTTGAAGCACCCTTCTTACTTTTAGCATCATCACGTTTTCTCTTCTGGGTGTCTTGTACCCTTTCCTCTGATTGAGGGCTATGAGTACTTGACTCCACAATCCTACATTGTTGACCAAGGTAAGAAAGTCCCTAATCTCCATAGGTCTCACCATACGCTTGATCTCACTTCTCAAGCTAGTTTCAAATTTCAAACATCACCATTTCTCGCTCGGATGGTAACGGAATTGCGAAGAGAACTTCGATAACTCATCAAACTTGGCCATATACTGGCCTACTGACATGCTTCTTTGTTTTAATTGCATAAACTCCACTTTCTTGTCATCATGTAGAGTTTGCAAGAAAAACTTCTCCAGAAAGGTTGTCTTGAAAACGTCCCATGACATTGGGGTTTCTACTACTTCCAGTACCATTTTGGCACATTTTCACCAATGCTCTGCCTCACCCTTTAACATAAAGAAGGTGAAGGACACTTTTTGCTCCTCCAAGCAAACCATCGCATCAAAGATCTTTTCCATTTCATTAAGCCACTCCTCAGCTTTAGCGGGATTAAACTCACCTCTGAACAGTGGAGGGTTCATCTGACGAAAAACTGACAAGTCTTGAAAGTTTTGATTCCTTCCGACTTGTTGTAGTTCTTGTACTAGCTGCTCAGGTGGTGAAGGCTACTGAGGTAGATTTGCGTCCATCCTCTCAAGCACCCTTGTCATAACAGCTTCAATCATATCTAGACCTTGTGAAGCCGAGTTCATTGCTTCTCTAGTTTACCTTTTTGGTGCCATAGTTTCATGTACACACAGAAACAACATATATTGAGCTGCAGTCTCAATACCATGAAACCTTGCAACAGTAGCTAATAACAAACCAATCTCAGGCAAAGCATACAATTCTATCATCACATCTAACATATGAAACAAGAAAAGCATAATTCCAAAAAAAAGGAACTCCTAACATGCATAAGCATAGTCAGTCCATACCCCAGCTCAACAGGATGAACTGATCTGATACCATAATGTAAAGTCATAATACCAGTATCTCTATATATATAGCAAACAAGGAGATACTTAGCACTACAATGACACTAGTTACATACTAATTTGATACATATATCCATAATATTCATTGGAAACATTATAGAGAGCCTTTTGAAATGCAGAAAACACAATATTTATAACATAATGCATCTATATACATATACATCATTAGCCTCCCTTGGGGCATGAAGTAATACATAACTATTTATATTACAAAAGGAGTATAAAGATACAAGAATTGAAACATAAAAGCTAAAACTAGAACTAATCTAAGACTTTAGCATCCTTTTTCTTCTTATTCTTTGAAGAACCTTCACCTGGAATTACATGATAACATAGCGGGGTGAGAATCAATATTTCTCAGTACGAGTAATCAAAACCAGTCATACATAACATAATAACATAATCTTAACAATTAAGAATAAGACAAGTTACATTCTTTACAAGGTCTAACTTTAATAACTAGAAAATTTGAGTTAAACATACATACAATATTCATTCTTACATACTTAGCTCATCTAAGATCTAGGCATGTTTTATTAGGAATGCTGACTTCTCATGTTTACCTCTTATAGATAGGAAAACTGAAATTTTCACACTACATGCAACCCTAACACTTGGTTAGGAATAGTTATCCCCTTAGGAACTTCTGACTCCCTTCTTTCTGTCCAAATGACCTTTCGTCATATAAAGTCATATTCACAGGTAGATAATGCCAACTTTTCCTAGTTTACTTATATCTAACATCCCTCATCATCACATCTCTAGTGAAGCTAAGTAACAATAAGTTACCATAGTTGCTAGACACTTATCAATAGTGAACCCTTATTCTTGGTTGCTTTAAAGATCATACATAACTTATACATACCAAAGGATCGTCCTCTCATTGATTTACCTCTAGTAGTATCTTAAACATAAAAGACCATCCATTGTTCTTAGACGACCAAAGGCTTAGACTTTCTCATATCTGTTAAATGATAATTTCCCTCTTCAAATAATCATCATTTGTGTCTTAATACACTTTAGGAAACATATATTAAAGATCACATCTAGTACGAAACTTTAAAATATCAAAAATGACATTTTTGGATTTCTAAGGCCTCACGCCTCGGCGTGCTGCTCTCTGCCTACAGAAACTATAAATCCAGGGTTGTGTGCTGTGATATACAACACCTTGCATCGCAGCGTGAGAAGCAGAACCCAGATTCTGCAGAATTCTGCAGAACCGTGGTACTATTCCATTGGTTCAATTCATGGATTTTAGCCATTCTAAACCAGTTTCTAAGTAATCTTAGGTCCCTAATCAGTTCTTAAACACTTAGGAATTATCAATCATCAACTCAAACATTATAATTTGGATTCAAGCACCAAAACCCCTCTTGCTTGACCTAAAACCATTCTTTGTGAATCAATGGCCTAAATGAGATATTCTAAACTTCTAGCTTCAACTTATGCTATGAACAAGTCATAAATGACTAAAGAAACACATTCATGCAAGCCAAACACATTAAACACTTCTAGAACTCATTTTGAGCTCTTAAGCACCAAAGGTGCATCTATGGTGAAAATAGAGAAAAGAGATGAATATGGACATAAACCCTTACCTTTTGCAGCTGTAAAGAAGATTTAAGCTTGGTTGGATCTCAAGCCTTGGCTTTGCCTTTGACTTTCCTTTTTCTCTCTTCTTCTTCCTTAATCTTTGCTTCCTCTGCTTTCCTTCCCTCTTTCATAGTTCCTGCCTCTGTTTTGGCAGCAAAGAGCCGTGAATAAGGCTAATAAAGAGAAGACAAAAGACTCTTAAGGCCCTTAAGCCATAACTGATAAATCCTAATCTGTTAAAAATACTTAGATTTAGCTAATTCAATATTTTCAATTTCTAACAACTTTAAAATAAATACTAAGATTCATCTAAAAAGTTGTTTCACCATTATCTGATATTTTCATATCTACTACTAGTCAATCTGGCTATAAATAGACAACCAGAATGCCTAAAAATGTCAAACTAACTCGATTTACCTTAAAACTTTAACTGTATCTTGTTTCATACATTTGTAACTTAGAAATAAATTATCTATATTTATTTCCCCCATTTGAGCAATTTATGCTATTATCTTAGTCATTTTAAGCTTTTTTTCACACTCTAGGTTGCAATTAAGTGCCTAAACTAACTCAGTTTGTCACAAAATTAAACATGCATATTAAGCAAGTCATATGCTATCTTTTGAATGCATACACAAGTCTAACATGTCATTAAGGATATTACATTAGTTGCCCCCAAGTGATAGTGTTGGCCAAGAGGTGCTGATGTTAGGCTCTTTAAGGATGGATTAACAATTATAGTCTATTGTCTAGTGTCTTTCCTAGACATTTGCTCTCGGCATCCATTACGGTGTTTGTAAAATCTTAGAGGAAGTGGTACTCAACTAGCACCGAAATCTGGGAATATCTTAAACCGACTTCGTATACCTAGCCGAGATCCAAGTTGGTTCTGTTTTGAGTGGAAGGAATCCGGGAAGGTATTTTGGGATCCTTCATCTGGGATCATATTTGGTTGTGATCCGTTATTGTGTTCGAGTGGTTGGTGACACTAAGATTGTCTGCAATGCTCTGCGATCGAAGTCATTTCACCTGTTATTTGTAGCTTTTGGGGGACACATAGCAGATTGTGAGTGGAAGCCACTGATAGGTTTTGCATTACATCATTTCAAACTTTTGAAAATGTCAAGCATGCCTCGGTTATGATGGTGGCAATTGAGGCATTGAGGTCTATAAATAAGGAAGTAGGAGAAAACCTCCCAGTTTTCTGTTTCTTCAACCTTGTTCATAAAGTTTTTCGGCAACGAAGGTGATTTCTGACGAGCTCTCTAACAGTGGTTTATGGTGGCGCTTGTGGCGGAGCAACCACACACATCTCTGTTTTCACCTCCTCATGTGTTTTCCAATTTCCTCCTTTAGTTCCTTTTTTATCTTTCCATCAAAGGTACTGCCTAAACCCTTGTTTTCTTTATTTGGCCTATTTTTTCCCCTTTTATTTGGGTCATGGTGAGGGTACGAGAATCAAAGAACAATAGAGAGGAGGGTAACAACCCCATGGAGGCATTGTTTGTAATGTCGCCTCCATGCACGATGGAGGCGTGGCAGAGGGTTTTCCATAAGGACATTGCTAAGGTACTAAGGTCACTTTTGAGCTCTGAGATATGGAGTGCTATCTGGAAAGCAAAGCTAGTGAAGGAAGCGGCTAAGGTTAGACCCTTGCATCTACCTTCCAATATCATGAAAGAATTGAAACATAAAAATTTTATTCTTTGTTGTTTTGACGAAAGCTCAACCTCTATAAGTTGTCCTTCCATTGTCTGACATATATGGAGGAAAAGGAAACGTATAGCCCCAGCTACAGTCTCGATTTATACATATGGGTGAGCCCCAAGATAAAAAATATCATCTCCTAGTACACCACCATAACGGAGGTAACCATTTTACAGATGTATCTCTAATTGATGAAGAACAACATTTGGGACTAGGAGTTCGAGGTGTATCCCATCAGCTAGGAGGAACAGGTTTGTACAATGCGGACCTCGAGTAACAAAAATTTTATATACTTATATGAAACAATGTTTGTGAAGCTTGGGATCCACCTTTTATTTTCATACTTTAAGATGGGTGATCTGAACCATCTTTAGTTGGTGCCTACACAATTGCATCCAAATGTGTGGGCCTATTTCCAAGCATACTAGCTACTACACCAACATCTAGATCTCCCACTCATTGTTCCCTCCTTTTTCAACTTTTTCCAAGCAGTCCATCCAGATAGGGGAGGGCCAATAAAGGCTTGGGTCACTCTTTGTGCCTAGAGTAATCAAAAAATCTTAGAGACTTTTGTTGAGTCTTACAAGAATTTTAAAGATGAGCACTTCTGACTAGAGGCGGTCCCTAAAATGCAGTCATTTTTCCTTACTGCAGAGGGGGAGTCAAAGATGTACCTTTATTTTACATCTCAGCATTTTGATTTCCGCCCAGAGGAGTATGAGGTCCGAGATAATGACCTGACAGAGGATGAAGTGGACATTGTGACCTTTTTACTTAAATGGGTCGTTGACAAGGATGTCATCCATTCAAGGGACTTGATTGAGATGCTGAAGATTGAACTTCGTGTTCATCTAGGATAAATTATATGAACTTGTTATCATGGCATTGAACTTGTTTATTTGTGTTTTCCTTTTGATTGTATTATGGGACTAAGACTTTTTCTTTTTACTTGTGCAGAAAGCATAGCCTCAGCTAATAATCTTGACAATCTCCACAAGGGGATTCCAAATAAAGCTGCTTGGAAAGTGAAAAAGGGCAAGGGCATAGCCCCCAGTCCCCCCAATGAACTGATCCTGGAGATCCAGGACCAAAACACTAAGGCTACATATCCATGTGCCCTTATCCGCTTCACGGTCTCTTCTATCCAGGGTAAGGATTTCCCAGTTACCAAGCTAATTAGGAAGTCGCAACTGATGGATGCCGAAATAGAGAAGATAGTTGAAGCCAATATATCCCATATGATCTATCTCGATGAGATCTGAAGCTTAAGGAATGTGACTCTCTTACACTTCTTATGGAAGACTCTACCCAAAGCCGACAAGAAGGTCGAGCTAGAGGCCGATTTAGAGAAGCTACGGGGGGAGAATGAGACTATGGAGAAGGACCTCAAAGCAATGGGTGCAAGTGGAGGAGACAGGCAAGAAGCTCAGGGCTGCTCATGATGAAATCTAGACTCTGAAGCAATAAATTACTTATTTAGAGAAAAAGGTGGTGGACTCCAAGCTGATCGTGTTCAGTCTCTGTATAAAGGTGGCGAAGTTGGAGACGACGAATGAGACTCTTGACACCTAGATAAAAGAGATTGAGGTGAAGTGAGCAAGGTCCATAGATGAATCCTTTGCCAACGTTTTAGAGCAACTTCAGATGTTGAACCCTGTCGAGTTGATAACTGAAGGTTCCGGTTCCCACCATCGTATGAAGGATGGGTTCATTGTGGACATTGCCCTGCAGCCTACGAAACCTGACATTTTTGCTCCAGCCAACCCTACTCTGGACACTGTCGATATTGATAAAGAGCTAGTTGTCAATTACCCAACTCTGCCATGACTTCTTTTATTTTCTATGTCTTAATGCCCCTTGCATGGGACTTTTTATTATTTTATGGACAAGTCCCGATGTTAAGCATTTTGATGTGACAAATCTCGAATAGCGGGTTCTCTCAATCACTTATTATTTTTCTTTATTATTGTTTCATTTTATGTTTTTGCCTTTCTCGATTACCCTTAGGTCCAACGCCTTTGGATTTTATTATTGCAGATTCTAGTGATTGCAAATCACAGATCTCGTTAATTTGCGCTAGTTTTGTAACTTAGAGAAAAAATTTATTATTTGCTGAGGTTCTTGATGAAACATAGGTTAAAATCTAGTGCTAATGTTGCATAGCGAAAAATAGTCTTAGAGTAAAACTCGTTTTGACAGTTTAGAAGACAATCGAGACAACAAACCCCAAAGAGGGTGTGCATCCCTTGGACCTTTTCAAGATGATGGAGGTCACCTAGCAGGTTGCATGGCACATATTATCGAGATAGCTGAACCAAAGGGACTTGTATCTCTCGGACCTCGTCAAGGTGGTAGTTGGCATGTGGGTTGCGCAAAATTTGTAAGCCAAGTAAAGTAGCAAGTAGATAATAGAATATTTAATAAGGTCGTGATTCAAAATTCATTTACAAGATTTTCTCATAAAGACCGAAGTCTAGAAGGACTAAAATAGCTCTAACTATAACATTTGCTGAGTTTACTTGGGTTCCAATAGTTTTTAATGGGCTTTCCCATGAAAGGTCCTAGAGTGTAAGCCTCGATTCCCATCTTGTTGGTAATTTGATATGGCCCTTCCCAATTTGGGGCCAATTTTCCTTGAGTAGCATTTCTTCCACTAATATCTATTCTTCGCAAAACGAGGTCACCATGCATAAATCTCCATGGAACCACTTTGTCGTTGTACCTAACTACTGTTCTTTATTTTATAGTGGCTTCCCAGATATGGGTAATGCGACAATGTTCTTCCAACAAGTCTAGGTTCTAGTGGATGAACTCTGGGTTGGAGCTCTCTGAGAAGTACTGTGTCTGCCAACTAGGCTCTCTGATTTCAATTGAGATCATTGTTTCACATCCATATGTTAACTTGAAAGTGATTTCCCCTATGGTTGAATGGAGCGTGGTCCAATATGCTAAGAGTACATAGTCAAGTTGTTCAGCTTACTTCCCTTTGGCTTCATGAAGCCTCTTTTTAAGTCCTTGTATGATGACTAAATTCGTAGCCTCTACTTATCCATTGGTCTAAGGGTGTTATATTATGGAGAAGTGGTGTTTAATGCTGAGCCTAGAGAGAAGATCTTCAAAGTTCTTATCAGTAAATTGGGTACCATTGTCCATAACGATGGACTCTGGGATCTCAAAATGGCTTATAAGATTCTTCCATGTAAACTTCTGTATTCAGGCCAGGTGGTCATGGATAGTGATTCAGCCTCAATCCATTTGGTGAAGTAGTCCAGGACCACCACTAGTACTTGAGTTGTCCAACACCTTGTGGGAATGCTCCTAGGATATCCATTTCCTATTAGTAAAAGGGCTAAGGGATCAAGATGATTGTGATCTCTTTTGGTGGGGAAAAGTAGAGGTCCGAGAACCGTTGACATTTGTCACATTTTTGGACGTGCTCTATGGAATCTACTTCCATGCTTGGCCAAAAATACCCAACGCACAATGCCTTTTGGGCTAAGGAGTTTCCCCCGAGGCGGTGTCTGAAACTTTCTTTATGGATCTCGGCCAAGGCATATTCAGCTTCCTTGGGACTGGGGCATTTGAGGAGGGGGACGAGAACCCACGACGGTACAATTGGTTGTCGTATAGTGTGTATCAAGCCATTATCCATATTAATTTTTGTGCCTTTTTAGGATCTTCAATCCAGATCTTATCACACACGTAAGTGGCAATTGGGGTCATCTAATTTTCTGCTTCATCATCAAGTAAAAGGACTTCAAAGTTCGTAATGCTAGGGGTAAGGAGTATTTCTTGGATAACAGATTTGTTATTCCCAAGATTCTTCGTGCTTGCAAGTTTGGAGAGGATATTGACGTGGGAATTCTGCTCTTTGGGAATGCTCTACTTTAATGCTGGTAAAGCCATTCAGTAAGCTTTTTACCTTAGCCAAATACCTCTGGAGTAGCGGTTTCTTCACCTGATATTCACCCTGGATCTAAGATGTCTCCAACTATAAGTCACTGTATAAGGTTATCTTAGTGGCTCCCATGTCCTTCGCTAATACAATTCCAACAATGCAAGCTTCATACTTCACTTGGTTGTTTGAGGTTGGGAAGTCAAACCTCAAAGAGTGTTCAATGGTTAGGCCCTAACCATTCTCCAGGATGATCCTGACATTATTCCCTTTAGGATTCGAGGACTTATCAACATAGATTGTCTAAGAATTTCCTCCAAGATGGTTAGGATTCTGTATTAGATCCACTATGAAATCGGACAGTTCCTAAGCTTTAATGGCTTGTCGTGGTTCATAGGTGATCCCAAACTCGGAAAGCTCCAAGGACCAGGCTATGATTCTTCCTACAAAGTCAAGTTTGTGTAGTACTTGGCAAATGGGTTGGTCTGTCCTAACAACAATGGGATGACATTGAAAGTACTACTGAAGTCACCTTGTCATTGTAAGGAGTGCTAAAGCCAACTTTTCAATCTTTTGATACCATATTTCTGGCTCCTGCAAGACCTTACTGACACAATAAACTGGATGCTGCCCTTTTGGGGTCTCCCTAATTAGCTCGAAAATAATTGTTTCTTTATTAATGGAGAGGTAGGTGTACAACATCTCGTCGTGCTCTGGTCTCATTAAAATAGGGGGAGAAGCCAATGTGTTATTGAGCTATGTGAAGGCGGCCTCGTAATTCGGAGTCCACTCAAGATCTTTCCCCTTTTTAAGTAGTTTGAAGAGGGAAAGGGATTTATGAGCCGCCTTCACAAGGAAATGAGTCAAAGTCACTATTTGTCCTGTCAGCTGATGCACTTCTTTAATGGATTCTGAACTCCATATATTTAGCACCGCTTGACATTTGTCAAGTTTGGCCTCAATATCACGGCTCATCAACAGAAAAACTAGGAATTTCTTGGCCTGTACTCTAAAGGCCCATTTCTCTGGGTTTAGTCCCATGTTGTGCTTTCGAAGTTGTACGAAGACGTCACCGAGATCCTGCACATGGTTATCGGCCTCTGTAGTCTTTACGATCATGTCATCAATGTATACTTTCAACATCTTACCAATTTGTTCATCAAAGACTTTGTTCATCATCCTTTGGTAAGTGACACCAGCATTCTGGAGACCGAATGGCATAACTCAGTAGCAATAGCTAGCCCTTTCTGTGATGAATGTCGTTTTATCTTCATCATCCGAGTGCATAAGAATATTGTTGTAGCCGGAATAAGTGTCCATGAATGACACAAGGCAGAAGCCAGATTAGTTATCTACCAACTTATCAATGTTAGGAAGTGGGTGTCTTTTGGATAAGTAATCTGCTAATAATTTCAGCTCTTGAATGTTCTTTGTTTGATCTAATTGGATTCCAAATGTGCTTAATTGTTGACATTTAGCTAAGTTTCTAATTTAGAATTATCTTTGGATGTTTATTGTGAAACTTTGCTTAAATGTGGTTATAAACACTCATAAACGTATTATGATTTTCAGGAGATCTATGAGTGATGGAGTCTATTGGTATTGAACTATTGAGAAGAGAGTTAAGAGACTTAAGGGAATCAGTATCAACCCCTAGAAGCAAAGAAAGAAGAATGTTCATGAAGAATCAAGGCTGGATTTGAAGAATGTGAAGAACACGGCCCGTGTCAAATGACACGGGGTAGGCCGTGTATTATTCTGACTTTGAAGACTGGAAGGTTTTGAAGAACACGGCCCGTGTCAAATGACACGAGGTAGGCCGTGTACTTCTCTGACTTCAAGAGGAAGAGTCAATTTCAAGCCTTGACCGAGAACACGGCCCGTGTCAAATGACACGGGGTAGGCCGTGTTCTTCTCTGACTTTGGAATAGCTGAGAATCTGTCATCATAATTTAACACGGGTTAGGCCGTGTAATATGACACGGCCCGTGTCATCGACTCAGAAGTTTAATTTCGTGTTTTAATGCTAAATTAGGTTCCCAAACCTATAAATAGGGTTGCTTAGAGTCCCTAAAAGAGGTTTGGACAGAGAGAGCCATCAAGGAAACTGAGAGAAACACAAAGACCAAGAAGGGGAAGGATTCGATTGAGGATTGGAGACTCGGATTCGAGCGATCAAAGATCAATCACTCTCAAACCTTGGAAACTAGTTTGATCTTTAGTTTTTCTTTTCTTCTTTTGTTCTGAACAATGTTTTCTTTTAATTCTTCTTCTGTTTTTGAATTTGCCATGTGTGGCTAACCTTCTTGATTGGTTAAGGGAGGATGAAACTCTAGTTTTGATTATGTGGATCTTGCATACTTCTTTATATTAATACAATTATGTTTTTATTCATATGTTTTTTATTCTTAAATCAATATAAAGGTTTTTATATTCTTGCCAAATTTCGAGAGTGGTAAAACTAGGATTGCTATGCACGGTTACGGTGGTATGACTAGTGAGACATATGATCTAAGTAATTTAATCCCGGTGTGTGATTAGACCTTAGTGTGATTGATTTTCTAATTCTTAATGCAATCATTAGGTAGGTGTAAGGGCGGTTGCTTTACAAATAACTAATGGTTAGGGTTTGATTTGAGCGGTTGCTAAATTAAGCGAAACTTAAGGAAGACACGGGTTTTTTCTCACAATCACATAAGAACATAATTGATCATGTTGGTATAAAGGGTATGTAAGTTGGCATAATCATATAAATCTAGTGGTGGATTCCATCTCTTAACCAATATCTTTAACTTGATAATTCAATTTGTGTTTACTGTTTTGATTTAAGTGTAATTTCTTTTGTTAGTTTTAATTAACAAAACCCCCCTTTTAATTTTATTGTTTATTTTCTATCAGAGTTTAATTTAAGAATTAGATTAATAGTGTTAATTGAATTGGTTCTCTGTGGATCGACCATTGCTTACTACAACTAGTTGCAAGGTTTTTGTATTTTTTTAGTGGAACTTGGCAACTGTTTTTAATATTAATTTTTAATCGTATTCCACACCACACCAAATTTTGGTGCCGTTGCCGGGGAACTAATTTTCCAATTGTGCTATTAATTTGTTTCCTATTTTATCTCTATTTTTATTTTTTATTTTAATAGTTTCAATTGTTTACTTCAACTATCTTGCAGGTGTTCATGTCCAGTGAAGAGGTGAACGAGCAACTGAGGAATTTAAGGCGTTACTTTGAACAAATTAGCTCACAATTCACACTGTGACGTTGAAGTGCCGCCCGTCACATAGATCTTTCTAGTTCTGCAAAGCATCGAGATATATGAGCCTTTGAAGAAGAAGTGATGGAGAAAATACACTAAGGATGTTGGGTGCTCGGACTTAGACCAACAACCTCTCGTGCATAGAAATTCACGAGAATGAGGAGGCATTTGAGTTGAAATCTGGCCTAATTCATCTTTTGCCATCTTTCAATGGACTAGTCGGAGAAGATCCTAATAAACATCTGAAGGAAATCCATGTTGTGTGTTCTAGCATGAAGCCTGCGGGAATTTCAGTGGAGCAAGTCAAGCTGAGAGCTTTTCCGTTTTCCCTGAAGGATTCTGCAAAGGAATGGCTATACTACTTGCCACCTGGATCCATTCAGACATGGCAAGACATGGCTCGAGCTTTCCTAGATAGATATTTCCCTACGTCAAAGGCCGCAACCATCAGAAAAGAAATTTGCGGCATCCAGCAAAGACATGGGGAATCACTTCATGAGTATTGGGAGAGATTCAAGAGATTGTGTGCTAGCTGCCCTCAGCATCAGATTAGTGAACAACTTCTGATACAGTACTTTTATGAAGGTTTGCTAGTGATGGACCGCAACATGATTGATGCTGCCAGTGGAGGAGCTTTGGTTGATAAGACTCCTCGAGAAGCTAGAAACTTGATATCTAGAATGGCTGCGAACACTCAACAATTCTTCACTCGGAATGATACAGGGGTGAGAGCAGTTAAAGAGGCTGACACTACTAGCTTGCAGCATCAAATGACTCAGTTGACTGCTATGGTTCAGAAGCTGATGGATAATGGGAAAGCACCGGTACAGGCATGTGGGATTTGTTGCTCTTCAGGACATCCCACTGATATGTGTCCCACTTTGTAAGAGGACACAAATGAAGAAGCCAAAGCAGTGGGGGGATTTTCTGGTCCATCCAAAAACTACAACCCCTACTCCAACACATATAATCCGGGGTGGAGAGATCATCCAAACTTTAGCTATGCTAAACAGCCCCAAACTCAAGCTCAACCTCAAGTCTATGGGCCTCCAGGGTTTCAGCAAAGACAAGCACCCTTTCCTCCGAGGCAACCACAAGTTCAAGCTCCTAGGCAACCTGAGCCTTCGTTGGAAGAACTAGTGAGGCAAATGGCCACCAGCAATATTCAATTTCAGCAAGAAACAAGGGCTACTATCAGTACTTTGCAAAACCAAGTGGGACAGTTGGCTACTGAGATCAACAAGGTGCAGAATCAGATTTCTGGGAAACTCCCCTCGCAGCCAGAGGTGAACCCAAGAGAAAATGCTAGTGCTGTCACCTTGCGTTGTGGGAAAACACTTGACAGACCCACATCTTCCTCAGTCACTGAAGACAACGCTCAAAATCCAAAGGAGGTAGATGAGGAAGGGATCTACTCTAAGACCCCTAAGGTAAGTATTTCTGAACCACTTCCTAAATATGTCACTAAGGCCCCTTTTCTGAGTAGGTTGATTAAAAATAAGAAAGAAGAAGCGGATAAAGAGATCTTAGAGACTTTTAGGAAAGTTGAAGTTAACATTCCTCTGTTAGATGCCATAAAGCAAGTGCCTAGATATACTAAATTCTTAAAAGAGTTATGCACTAACAAAAAGAAGTTGAAAGGTAATGAACAGGTCCAAGTGGGAGCAAATGTTTCAGCTGTTTTTAATAAAAAAACTCCCAACTAAATGTAAAGATCCTGGCACATTCACTATACCATGCACTGTCGGTAATGCCAGGTTTGAGAGGGTCATGCTAGATTTAGGTGCATCTATTAATGTCATGCCCTTTTCTATTTATGCATCTTTATATCTAGGACCTTTAGAACCTATTGGAGTTATTATTCAACTGGAAGACAGGTCTAACGCTTACCCTAAGGGGGTTGTTGAAGATGTTTTGGTGCAGGTAAATGAACTGGTGTTTCCGATAGATTTCTATGTGCTAGACATGAAGGAGGACAAATCTCCCAACTCTGCCCCCATTCTGTTGGGGAGGCCTTTCCTCAAGACTGCTCGAACTAAAATTGATGTGCATTCGGGAACATTGACTATGGAATTTGATGGAGAGTTGATTAGATTCAACATCTTCGAGGCCATGAGATACCCGAGTGATGTGCACTCTGCCTATGTTATTGATTCTTTTGATGTTGTTGAATCTTTAATTTCTACTATTTTTGAGTCTGATCAATTTGATGTTCTTGATACAATTATGACTTGCAGTTTAGATTTTCAGGATCCAAAGAAGGATGACCAAGGGGAGCCATGGAGTGAGGAGATTAATGAAGTGGTGGCAGCCTTGCATACACTTTCTTCCACCTCAGAAGGGCATGAGGTATCGTATGTTGATTTACCTTTGACCACTGATGTACCTAAACCTTATGTTGTGCGAGTGCACCAGAGCTGGAATTGAAAGAATTGCCCTCCCATTTGA
This sequence comes from Ormosia semicastrata, assembly GCA_029884595.1. Classification (NCBI taxonomy): domain Eukaryota; kingdom Viridiplantae; phylum Streptophyta; class Magnoliopsida; order Fabales; family Fabaceae; genus Ormosia; species Ormosia semicastrata. The sequence continues at coordinate 76,626,570 of JAQQTO010000060.1, forward strand.
AATATATTTTTCTGGGAGAGAAGGAGACACTCCCGGTAATAATTGCTAAATCCCTCACCAAAGAGCAAGAGGAGAGCTTGATTTCTGTGTTGAAAGAACACAAGACAGCCATCGGGTGGACTATTACGGATATCAAAGGTATTAGCCCCTCCATTTGCATGCATCGAATCTTAATGGAGGAGGGGGCTAAGCCAGTGAGAGAACCACAGAGGAGGTTGAATCCCCGATGATGGATGTTGTGAAGAAGGAGATACTGAAGCTCTTAAGTGTGGGGGTCATATACCCTATTTCTGACAGCAAGTGGGTAAGCCCGGTCTAGGTAGTACCAAAGAAATCTGGCATTACTGTGGTAAGAAATATTGAGAATGAGCTTATTCCCACTAGATTACAGACTGGGTGGCGTGTTTGTATACACTATAGAAAATTGAATGCTGCCACCAGAAAAGACCACTTCCCTTTACCCTTTATTGATCAAATGTTAGAGAGGTTAGCTGGTCATTCTCATTATTACTTCTTAGATGGATTTTCAGGTTATAACCAGATTGCTATCACTCCGGAAGATCAGGACAAGACCACTTTCACTTGTCCTTTTGGCACTTTTGCTTATAAGCGAATGCCTTTTGGACTTTGCAATGCGCCAGGGACCTTTCAGAGATGTATAGTGAGTCTTTTTTCTGATTATATCGAAAACATCATTGAGGTCTTCATGGATGATTTTAGTGTATTTGGGAATGGTTTTGAGAAATGCTTGGAACATTTGACTTTGGTTTTAAAGAGATGCATTGATACTAACCTTGTTTTAAATTGGGAAAAATGTCATTTCATGGTAGAAGAAGGTATTGTGTTAGGTCATGTAATCTCTGCTAGGGGCATTGAAGTTGATAAAGCTAAGGTAGAACTTGTGCGTTCATTACCCCCGCCCACCAATGTGCGGGATATTCGTTCTTTTCTTGGTCATGCAGGTTTCTATCGGCGCTTCATCAAAGATTTCTCCAAGATATCAGCCCCCCTCTGCACACTTCTCCAAAAAGATGTTCCATTTCAATTTAATGAGAAGTGTATGAAGGCTTTCCTTACACTTAAGGAGTTGATGACTGAGGCACCTATCATTAGGCCACCAAATTGGGAGCTTCCATTCGAATTAATGTGTGATGTGAGTGACTTTGCGGTAGAAGGTTGTCTTAGGACAGTGAGTTGATAGGGTTCCTTATGCCATTTACTATGCATCAATGACCCTAAATGATGCTCAACTGAATTATTCTACAACTGAGAAAGAACTTCTTGCTGTTGTTTTTGCTTTAGAGAAATTTAAATCATATTTAATTGGCTCTAAAGTAATTGTTTTTTCTGATCATGCAGCATTGAAGTACCTACTGGAAAAGAAGGAGGCGAAGCCAAGATTGCTCTGATAGATTCTATTGCTCCAAGAGTTCGACTTGGAGATTAAAGATAAAAAGGGGAGCGAAAACTTGGTGGCAGACCATTTGAGCAGATTGGTGACTGAAGAGGAGGACGTACCTATTCAAGAGAGCTTTCCGGATGAGCATTTAATGACTATCTCAACCACTATTCCGTGGTATGCTGATATTGCCAATTATTTGACCACCAAGGACTTTCCGGCAGGCCTGAACAAGGCACAGCGAGATAAGTTGAGGAGTGATTACAAGTACTATATTTGGGATGATCCTTACCTTTGGAAGCATTGCGTGGATCAAGTGATTCGGAGATGTATCCCGGATTCAGAGACTCACTCTGTTCTCTCTTTTTACCATACCTATGCCTGTGGAGGACATTTCGGCATGAAGAGGACAGCAAACAAAGTACTTGACAGTGGTTTTTACTGGCCTACCATCTTTAAGGATGCTTATAATTTCTGTAAGTCATGTGACCATTCTCAAAGAACAGGTAATATTGGTTCACGAAATCAAATGCCTCAAACTCCAATAATATTTGTGGAAGTCTTTGATGTTTGGGGTATTGACTTCATGGGACCATTTCCTCTTTCTTTTGGTTTCTCCTATATTCTTTTAGCTGTGGATTATGTTTCAAAATGGGTGGAAGCTAAAGCCACTAAATCTGATGATTCTAAGACTGTTGTGGATTTTATGAAGTCCTTTATTTTTTCCAGGTTTGGCACTCCCAGAGCCATCATTAGTGACCAAGGGACACATTTTTGCAACAGAATCTTTGAAGCCCTGTTGAAGAAATATGGGGTGGTGCACCGGATCTCTACTCCTTATCATCCTCAGACGAATGGCCAGACTGAGGTATCCAATCGGGAGATCAAGTCTATCCTTGAAAAAACTGTGAATCCCATGCGCAAGGATTGGAGTAATAGACTTGCTGATGCCTTGTGGGCCTATCGGACTGTATACAAGACCCCTATTGGTATGTCCCCATTCCGATTGGTTTATGGGAAGCCCTGTCACCTGCCAGTAGAGCTAGAACATCGATCTTACTGGGCTATCAAGCAAGTTAACTTGCACTTGGAAGGTGCTGGCAAACAGAGGAAACTCCAAATTCAAGAGTTGGAAGAATTGAGGAATGAGGCCTTCGAGAGTGCCCTCATTTACAAAGCTAAAGCCAAAGCATTTCATGATCAAATGATCTCTAGGAAGAGCTTTCATCCAGGCCAAAGAGTGTTGCTGTACCAGTCCAGACTAAAATTATTTCCAGGTAAGTTACGTTCTAAATGGATTGGCCCATTTGTAGTAACTAATGTTTTTCCTTCTGGTGCAGTGGAGATCATGAACGAGGCCTCTGGGAAGACATTCAAGGTCAATGGGCACCGTCTCAAACCTTACCATGAGCTTCCGGAGAATGCAGAAGTTGAAGACATGCCTCTTCTCCATCCCTCTTATGAAGAATCCTGAGGAGCATCACAATGTCTGGCTGAGGACAATAAAGCAAGCACTTATTGGGAGGCAACCCAATCAGATTTGCTTTCTTTTTCTTTTCTATTTTGTGTTATTTAGTTCCTTAGTTTACCCTATTTTTAAGTGTTTCTTGCTTGATGATATCTGTCTCCTTGCTGATAATTGTGTTTTGACTTGCTCAGTTTTAGTTTGATTGCTTGAGTTCATGGTTTGTTGGTGCATGCAGTTCTGAGGAAAAGTTTAGAGTGCTTCTTGTAAGTCAACAGAGTACACAGGGTGGGCTGTGTCCCATGACACGGCCCGTGTCCTCATGACAGCAACCCCATTACTGCAGAAAACTACACGGGGTGGGCCGTGTCATATGACACGGCCCGTGTTTTCGAGGATGGGACGTTTGTGATGAGTCCAGAGAAGTACACGGGGTGGGCCATGTCCCATGACACGGCCCGTGTTGTCATGACCATCAGAACCCCTGTTTTCCAGATAGGTACACGGGTATGGCCATGTCATATGACACGGCCCGTGTTGTCTTGCGCGGCTTATTACTAAGACAGAGGAGTACACGGGGTGGGCCGTGTCCCATGACACGGCCCGTGTACTCATACCGAGTGGCTCATTTAAACCCCGATTTAGGGTTTTCTCGCCCAAATTCCTCTTCTCCTCTCTCTTCTTCTTCTTCTCTGCGCACCACCATCATCTCCCCTTCAATCTCTTCTACCCACCACCATTCACCACCATTTTCCTCCCTTCTTCACCATTTTTAACCATTATCACTTCTCCCCACACGCATTTCACACGCATTCCTCCCCTTTCCATCATTTTCTCCTTCCCTCCTCCACGGTCCCATCCCATTTCTTCTACTTCTTCTAGTAATGGGTCCTAAAAAGCGCGTCAAGACCACCGCTGCTTCCTGTTCGCTCCATCCCCATCGTACCAGCACTAGGCGTGCTCGGTCTCCATCACCCCCGCATGAGCCCTCACCCCCTCAGGTGCCAGTCAACCCTATTGACAGAAAGGTAATGGTTCCCACTCGCTTTTTAGATGTAGATACCCTTAGGGCTATAGGGTTATATGATGAAGTGTTTGCTCTGTTGGGTAGGATTGGTTGGGTTGATTTTGCACTGTTACAGAGGCCTACTTTTACTGAGTTAACTAGGGAGTTTATTTCTAGTTTTAATCGTAAGCTTTATCCTCTGTCTGATCAAACCAGATGGCCTGGTGAAATTACATTTAGGTTGCTTGGTAATTCTCATTCTGTTAATATCCATATGTTTAGAGCCGTTTTTGGTTTTCTTGAGGGGGAAAATATGTTACCCCGTGATTTTAATGCTAATCGTGTGTGGTCTGCCCTCACTGTACCTGGGTCTGATGAATATGATCCTAAGGTGTCTAAAGCTTCTAGGCTTAGGTCCCCTGCCCATCGCTATATTCAGAAATGGTTAGCTAACACTCTTTGTGGTAGGGGGGAAAGTCAAGGGACAATTAGCCGTTCTGAGTTGTTTTTCTTGCACTGCATAATTGAGGGAGTTCCTGTTAATGGAGGGTATTGGCTCTGCAATCAGTTTCACCACGTAGGGACCACTCTAGCTGGTCGCATTGTGATAGGCGGGTATGTGACAGCCATTGCTGATCATTTTGATTACTTGCATTTGTTAGAGGAGGCACCAGTCCAGGGTCCTACTGCTATTGACGGGACCATTTTGTATCTATGAAGCTCTGCACTCGTTTAAATGGTGCTCTCGTCTTGCTTGGCACTGATGGAGCTGCCTTACCTAGGGCTGATCCGGCCTTTGAGCCGCATGAGGATATTGCTGTCTCCCCTCCCCCCGAGTTTGCTGATAATGCGGGCCCTTCCACTCAGCCAAGCGCAGCTTCTTATGATGCTATTTTGGCCGTATTGACTGCTGGAGCTGGACCATCTTTGCTCGCTTCCGGCCGCAGAGGATCGCTTCAGGCTCTGGAGGTTGCGCGCGATCGAAGATGGATGCCATTGATGGCAAGCTTGATCTTACGCTTCGGCGTTTTTCATATCCCCTCCCCCATCTTGATATATTTTCATTTTGAGACTATGTCCTTCATTTTGCTGGGTTAATGGACATTGTTTTGGTTACTATTGGTTTATATTTTGTATTTGCTTGAATTTCCTGATGCCAGACTTAATTCTTCATATATACTTTGCTTATTACTATGGATTCCTCTTCTATGTCGCGTATGATTTGACATTGAGGACACTGTCTATTTTAAGTGTGGGGGGAAGTTTGAAGTTTGATTTTGACCTTAATTGCACATTCAAATTTTAATGGCATATCTGGTGCATGTTTTTCTAACTGGTTTTGAGAGTATGTTGAGCGATGAGCAAGTGATTGATTTTTATTGACAGGTTTTTAAGCCTAAAGGAGTTAACTTTCTTGATTCTAAACTTGCACTAAGAGGTTTTAAAAATTGAATGGGTTTTGAGAATATGATAAAATTTGACCTAGTGAGTTTTTGGGCCTTTATGTGAATGACTAATCTTAAGTCATTTCTGTTCTTTGTTGTGTGGTTCCACTTGTGATTATATGCTTTTCAGAATTTGATTTGACTCTCTTTTAAATTGCAAATGATCACTGCACATTTTTGAGATGATAAAGGCATTTCTTTCTTTCAGCCAATGGCCAAATAGCTATCCTTGTGGTTTGATCAATTGTTTCACCCTTTTGAGCCTGAATGATTTCCTTTCTTTTTATTATAGCTCAATACAAGCCTAATAGTGAAAAACCATTGCTACCCTACCTTAGTGAGTAGAAGAGCTTAATAATTATGTTGGGAATTGTGTTTGAATAAGTGTGGGGGTGATTACATTGTTTTGCCTTGGTTAAAAAAAATAAAAAAAGGGGGTTCTCAAAGGAGAAAAGGAAGAAATATAAAAAATAAAAAAAAAGAAAGAGAAAAAGAGATCGATAATTTGGTTGATAAATGGAGAAAGTCAAGTAAAAGATGAAGATTGATTGAAAAGTGTTAGGGTAATTGTGCAAAAGTGTTTGGTTTTTATTCCCCTTACCTCTTCTATTTCCGATGGTCTAACTTTGTTTATCCTTGATATATCTTACCTTGACCTTGACCCCATTACAACCTGATTAAAGACCTTTTGATCTTTGTGTGCATGTGATTTAGGTGGTGGAGAAGTAGAGGCTTGTCAAGCCTATGGTAAGGCATGTTTTCATAAGTTGATTGAGAGTAAATACGAGCTCAAAATACTTGAGTAAAAGAGAGTACATCTGTGAGGATTTATCATGTTGACTTAACCCTGATATTGGATTGACCTTGCTTGCTGATTTGGATTGTTGAGAGAGGAAATTCCTGAATGCTTAGATTCCTTGAAAGAACTGATGTGTGTAAATCTTTGCTCATTGTTCAGTACTTTTGTTACTTTTTGGGAGGCATGTGCTTGGTTTTATGTTTTTGCCCAAGAGTGCAAAAGGTTAAGTGTGGGGGTATTTGATCTGCTAATAATTTCAGCTCTTGAATGTTCTTTGTTTGATCTAATTGGATTCCAAATGTGCTTGATTGTTGACATTTAGCTAAGTTTCTAATTTAGAGTTGTCTTTGAATATTTATTGTGAAACTTTGCTTAAATGTGGTTATAAATACTCATAAACGTATTATGATTTTCAGGAGATCTATGAGTGATGGAGTCTATTGGTATTGAACTATTGAGAAGAGAGTTAAGAGACTTAAGGGAATCAGTATCAACCCCTAGAAGCAAAGGAAGAAGAATGTTCATGAAGAATCAAGACTGGATTTGAAGAATGTGAAGAACACGGCCCGTGTCAAATGACACGGGGTAGGCCGTGTATTATTCTGACTTTGAAGACTGGAAGGTTTTGAAGAACACGGCCCGTATCAAATGACACGGGGTAGGCCGTGTACTTCTCTGACTTCACGAGGAAGAGTCAATTTCAAGCATTGACCGAGAACACGGCCCGTGTCAAATGACACGGGGTAGGCCGTGTTCTTCTCTAACTTTGGAATAGCTGAGAATCTGTCATCAGAATTTAACACAGGTTGGGCCGTGTAATATGACACGGCCCGTGTCATCGACTCAGAAGTTTAATTTCGTGTTTTAATGCTAAATTAGGTTCCCAAACCTATAAATAGGGTTGCTTAGAGTCCCTAAAGGAGGTCTGGACAGAGAGAGCCGTCAAGGAAACTGAGAGAAACACAAAGACCAAGAAGGGGAAGGATTCGATTGAGGATTGGAGACTCGGATTCGAGCGATCAAAGATCAATCACTCTCAAGTCTTGGAAACTAGTTTGATCTTTAGTTTTTCTTTTCTTCTTTTGTTCTAAACAATGTTTTCTTTTAATTCTTCTTCTATTTTTGAATTTGCCATGTGTGGCTAACCTTCTTGATTGGTTAAGGGAGGATGAAACTCTAGTTTTGATTATGTGGATCTTGCATACTTCTTTATATTAATACAATTATGTTTTTATTCATATGTTTCTATTCTTAAATCAATATAAAGGTTTTTATATTCTTGCCAAATTTCGAGAGTGGTAAAACTAGGATTGCTATGCACGGTTGCGGTGGTATGACTAGTGAGACATATGATCTAAGTAATTTAATCCCGGTGTGTGATTAGACCTTAGTGTGATTGGTTTTCTAATTCTTAATGCAATCATTAGGTGGGTGTAAGAGCGGTTGCTTTACAAATAACTAATGGTTAGGGTTTAATTTGAGCGGTTGCTGAATTAAGCGAAACTTAAGGAAGACACGGGTTTTTTCTCACAATCACATAAGAACATAATTGATCATGTTGGTATAAAGGGTATGTAAGTTGGCATAATCATATAAATCTAGTGGTGGATTCCATCTCTTAACCAATATCTTTAACTTGATAATTCAATTTGTGTTTACTGCTTTGATTTAAGTTTAATTTCTTTTGTTAGTTTTAATTAACAAAACCCCCCTTTTAATTTTACTGTTTATTTTCTATCAGAGTTTAATTTAGGAATTAGATTAATAGTGTTAATTGAATTGGTTCTCTGTGGATCGACCCTTGCTTACTACAACTAGTTGCAAGGTTTTTGTATTTTTAATGGAACTTGGCAACTATTTTTAATATTAATTTTTAATCGTATTCCACACCACACCAATAAGTCTTGTTCAAATATGTATAATTGATGCACATGCACCATTTATCATTTGCCTTTTCAACTAGGACCACATTGAACAACCAAGTGGTGTAGGAAACCTCCCTGATAAAGCCAGCATCTAAGAGCTCCTTCACTTGTTTTTTTATTATCACTTGCCTCTCTAATTCGACTTTTCTTTTTCTTTAGGAGATAGGTCTAACATCCGGCTTAATGGATAGCCAGTGAGAGATGAAATTTGGATCAAGCCCTAGCATGTCAGTAGAGGTCTAGGCAAAAATATTCTTATTTTCTTCAAGGAACATGATTAGCCAAGATCTTTCCTCCGAGTTCAACTGTCCTCCAATCTTAGTGACTTGGTCCGACTTAGGGCCAAGTTAGAGGGGTACGAGCTCTCCTTCAAGCTGAGGGCATTTATCTCGGATCTCCTCTCTCAGATCTAATTCGGTCAAGAGGACATTTGGGAGGTCTATAGTGGTCAAACTAGATGCATGATGTTCTATTTTCTTGGGGGCCTTTGCTACTTTGAGGCTTTCATTGTAGCATGTTTGTGTCGTCACCTGATCCGCCTTGACCATGACAATTTCTTAGTCCTTGTTTAGCAATTTCATACTAAGTGGGTGGTTGAAATAACTGTGCCAAGGGCGTTGAGTGAAGGGCGGCCCAAAATTATATTATAGACAAAGGGGAAATCAACCACTAAGAATTTAACATTGATTGTTTTGAAGAGGGATTTTTCTCTCAAGGTTAGATATGTTTCGACGTATCACGTCGGAGTGATTTTGTCACCAATGAAGCCAATCAGCTCTCCGGTGTATGAGATAAGGTCCTTGTCTGAGACTCCAACTTCTTATAGAGGTCTATGAACATAATGTCTATCGAACTTCCCTAACCTACAAAAGCATGGCAGGCCTTAGCATTAGTAATAACCCCATAAATCACCAGTGGGTCATCGTGCTCTGACACAAGATTTCTATAGTCCTCGTTAGAAAAGGAAATTAGAGGGGCCTTCTACGTTCTGGATCCCATCTTAGAGATCGGATGGCAGGCCATGTTCAAGACTACTCGAAGGGATTTCTTTCTAGCATTGTTTGATTCCCCAGCACTCGTGAATCCAGCTAATATGTGTTTATGGTCCGAGTGACTTCGAGAAGATGGCGATCGTCATCTTGGCGAGACAGATCCCGAGAAAGTCTGCAATCCTAGTTTTGTCTGTTGTTCTAGGTTGAGTCTTCCTTTTGACGCTTATTTCTTGCCAGGGACCTCTTTTTCTGATAGGGGAAGGATTCCTTTTTGAACTGTAACTTCTTTTCCAATAATTTTGGGGTCCGCGCTAAGCTTTATTCTAAGATTAGAAAGCATAACGCCCCAAATGGCCATCTCAGATAAGAGATTCGATTGCATCTTGGAGGCAGACGCAATCCTCTGTGTTGTGTTCGTAGCCATTGTCAGACTTACAATACTTTGCCTTGTCTTTCTGTGCATGCTTCTTAAGTGGGGGAGGCTTAGGAACATCTAGGAACTCGGTGTTCATTACCTCTTAATAGATCTGAGCAAGATGGGCATTTAGAGCTGTGTAATCTGGATACCTCCACTTCAATGATGGCTTCGAGTTTCATGGTTGTGAGGGGGCCTGGACTGGCTTCAGCCGTGTATCCTCACCTTTTTTCAAGTTCTTCCTAGCTTTGATAATGTCCTCTGCGTTGATATATTTTTGTGCCCTCTTTGAATTCATCCATTGTAAGGGCCTCTTTCTTTGTAAGGGAGTGAAAGAGTGGGCCTTGGCAGATCCCTTCCTTGATGTAATGTAGGGCCAATCTCTGGTCCCAGTCCTTGATGTTTAAGGACTCTTTGTTGAATTTGGCAATATAATCACGGAGGGACTCCTCTTTCCCTTGCTTGATGTGGGCCAAACATGAAATAGATTTTGGTTGCACTTTGCTGGTAATGTAGTGCAGCATAAATCTTGAGGACAAGCCATCCCAGTATACAACACATATCGAAGGGAGGGTAGTAAACTATCTCAAGGTGGCCTTTTTAAGAAAGAAAAGAAAAGCACTACACATGAGAAGATCATTTCCTCCTGCAAATATCATCGATGAAACAGAAGCATCTAGGTGCTCTTGGGGGTCCATCATATGCCTCAATGTTCATGGGGTACTTGAACCTCCTTAGGATCTCAAACACTATAAGCTCATCCAAGAATGGTTGCCCTTGCTGAGCAAGGGCCCCCTACCTGCCGGGTTCAATGGCCCTTAAACTTTTGACCTCACGATTACAGACACGCATTAGATCCCTGCACTGATCACATTCCCTTCTCGGAGGTCGAGTCTCATCCTCTCGTTCCATATGGACGAATCTCTCTAATTCTTCCAAACGCCTATCTTGTTCTCGTAGCCTCTCATCTTGATGACGGATCAAATCGGCCATCTCAAGTCGAGATAGCTCTCGAGGCATAGACTCTTGCTGTTATGAAGCGAGATCTTGCTCACGCTTTCCCAAGTGTTGTAATGTCTAGATCCACTCTTTAGCAACTCTTGAGGGTGCTACTCGAGAGCTTAGTTATTGTTTGGCTGAGATCCACGACGGGGGAGGAGAAAGGCTCTCATTGGAGAAAGAAGCCTTCTTCCCATCCCGCCTGGATCCAAGATTGGCCACCACTGGTTGGTTGCAGGCGGTGGCAAACTCACGGCCTTGGCTGGCAACAGGTTGATCGCGAGCAATAGAGGCATGGAGTTGGCTGGTGGCGGGTGGGCTTTGTGTCATGGAAGCACGTTGTTGTCTCGTGTTTACCATGGTGGTGGTGGGAGTAAGAGTTTATCGTTCCTGTAGACAGTGCTTATGTTCTGAACAGGTCATATGGGTTTACCTGAAAGGATTTTTGGTGAGTTGGTGGTGGTATTTTCCTCCGTAGTGCGACAGCCAAAGCGATGGAGCAGAGGGGTGGTGTACCTACAAAAAGCACTTTAACACTCAAGTCAGGCTATACACTAGGAGAAAGTGTTTAGAGTTCAGATCCATACATGAGTGATTTAGTCTTGTATTTATAAGGGAGCATTGCTTAGTTGTTAAGTAAAATAGGAGGGAAATTCCAATTCAAATTGTTATTGATGGGTAGTTATGGCTATTAAAGAGATCTATAATCACTCCTATTTGCATTGGATTGTTGGGAGTGATTGTCTCCTGATTGCATAATGGCCATTGGTGATGTGGCGCTGACTCACATCATGCTCCGTGGTGTGCGCAATCAAGATGTTCATGCTGACCATGTTGCCCCCAAGGGCATAGGATCCAAATCCCAGTCCAGAACACTTTCGTTGGGCAAGGGAAAGGCATGGTTTGCCCATGAGTCCAAGACTTATAACTCCATGATGCATGTTTTGGGGAAGACTAGAGAATTTGAGACCATGGTAGCAATGCTTGAGGAAATGGGTGAACATTTTCCATTGCTATCAAAGCCTTTACCATTACAAAGGAAAGAAAAAAAGCTATTGGGATCTTTGATCTGATGAAGTAGTACAAATTTAAAGTGGGTGATGATGCTAATAATTTCTTGCTTAATAGTCTCGGTGTAGCAAAGCTTCATCTGAGTTTTTCTCTTTACTTATTATTTATTTTTTATTAACAAAAACATAATTAAATATTTTCTTATTATTTAAAATTTATTTTAAAATTTTTAATTTACTAAAAATAGTTAAACCATCATTTCTTGAAAATAGAAAAAAATATACCACCAAAAATTTAAAAATTACTTTTTAAGTGTCAAATAAGTGGCTTGATTGAAGTTAAGATTGGGCTGTTTTTTTTAACATATAAATAGACGACTAAATTAACGTTTTTAGATTAATGGGCCTGTCAAGAATCCAACTTCATTCTGATATTTTTTTTAAAAAAAATTGATTTAGTTTTTAAATAGGGTTAATATATATATGCAAATTTATGGTAAGTATTTATATGTGTCAAAAATACTATGTTATGGGTAGGTTTAAAAATTATAAAATTATAAATAAATGTTATAAACTTAGTGTATAAATATTTCATCATGCATAAATTTCACTGTAAATTCAAGTCTTTAATAACTAAAGATTATTGTAGTTAAATAAGTTAATAATTACGTGTTTTTTTAAAGACTTAGATCATTTAAAGTGATGGGTGCAATTTTTGGTACATTGGAGAAAAACAACGTACTAAGAACGAATAAAAAAAAGACACCAAGGCACTAAGCCAAAACCAACGAACTCAAACCCAAAGGAGGTGAATCCCATAGATCTTTGCATCTTCACTGGCACCTTTTTTGGCAAGACAATTTAAAGAATAAAACAAGCATTATAGCATTAAAAAAAGTGAGAACTATATTTTATCAAAAAAAAAAAGTGAGAACTATAACAATTGATGAGAAAATTAAGTGCATTATTATATATCCATGGATTGTTATGCAAGTGTTTATATTTTATGCAATCTTAAACATTAATATATTTTTTCAATAACAGTTACAATTCTAAACACTTCTACCTAAACTAAAACCAAGCCTTTGGTATGATATGGACAGGTTTAAAAATTATAAACAAATATTATAAACAGTATATAAATATGTCATCATGCATAAATTTAAAGTGAGAATGGCACCTTTTTGGGAAAGACAATTTAAAGAATAAAACAAGAATTATAACATTAAAAAAAAGTGAAAACTATATTTTATCAAATAAAAAAAAGTGAGAACTATAACCATTAATGAGAAAATTAAGTGCATTATTATACATCCATAGTTTGTTATGCAAGTGTTAAATTTATATTTTATGCAATCTTAAACATTAAATTTTTTTTCAATAACAGTTACAATTCTAAACACCTCTACCTAAGATAAAATTAAACCAAACCTTTGGTATTTTATGGACAGGTTTAAAAATTATAAATAAATATTATAAGTATATAAATATGTCATCATGCATAAATTTCACTGTAAATTCAAGTCTTTAATAACTAAAGTCTTAGTTTTTTTTTTTTTACTTCTAGAAATAAGAAATACTCAAGATTGTTGGGGTTTAACAGGCTAATAATCACGTGTTTTTTTAAGGACTTAAATTATTTAAAGTGATGGGTGCAATTTAAAGAATAAAACAAGAATTATAACATTAAAAAAAGTGAGAACTATATTTTATCAAAAAAAGTGAGAACTACAACCATTAATAAGAAAATTAAGTGCATTATTATATATCTATGGTTTGTTATGCAAGTATTTATATTTTATGGAATCTTAAACCTTAGTTTTTTTTCTTTTCTTTGACAGTTACAATTCTAAACACCTCTCCTTAAGATAAAACCAAGCTTTTGGGTATGCCTCTCTTTCATAAGAGACCCTATCGGAGATGTTTTAGTTATAATACTAATATACTTATGAAGAGGTTAAGTAGTTGGAAAGCTAATACCTTTTCGCTTGCAGGTAGATTAACTCTCTGTCAGTCTGGTTTCTTCTATTCCATCCTATGCTATGCAAACCTACATTTTGCCTTCATCAATTTGTTGTGAAATTGATAAATTAAGTCACCAATTTGTTTGGGGCTCTACTCAGGAGAAGCGTAAATTGTCTTTAATCTCTTGGGAGGAGGTTTGTACTCCTAAAATTAAAAGGGGGCCTTGGTCTCAGATTAGCTAAGGATATTAATATGGCATTTATGGCTAAGATGGGTTGGGCTTGATATCGGATAAGGATGCCATATGGGCTAAAGTCATGAGGAAGAATTATGGGTGTGGTGAAGATGTTATTGCTGTCATTAAAAACCGTGGTAACCAATCTAATCTTAGGAAAGGCATTACAAAAGCTTGGGGTGTGGTTTAGGAAAACAGGATAAAGAGGATTCATAATAGTCAAAACTGTTAATTTATGAATGGATAGATGGGCTCCTAACACCGGGAAGTTGTTATCACTTGCCACTCGTGATCTCTCAGCGCAGAAGTCAGTCTTAACAGTTGCTACCTGTGTATACTCTTCTGGTAGATGGAACTGGTTCTTCCTTAACCAAGTTTTGTCTCCTCAAGTTTGTGATCTTATTGCGGGAATTAAGCACCCATCGCCAGAAGGGGGGAGGGTGTGTAGCATGGTCTCTTAGTCATGATGGTAGATTCACTACCAAGTCTGCTTATGACTACTTAGCTGGCAACAATCAGGTTAAATCCTTAATGTGGCTTCTTGCTCAGGGTGGTTTGCTTACTAACCAGAGAATACACCAACGCCATCTTTGCCCGTCTCCTCTCTGTTCCATGTGTGGGAGGACTTTTGTTGAATTTGGTTTACATCATGCAGTCCATGATTGTTCCAGTGTTAGAACTTTTTGGCGTCGCCTTTTTGGTGGGTTGTTGTAGCCCTCTTTCTTCCAACTCAATTTGCATGAATGGCTCATGGAAAATATCTCTAGGCGTATTATTGTCGCAGGTCAAACATGGTCCTTCTTGTTTGGTATGGGCATCCATTTTATGTGGCAGGTGAGGAATGAAGCAAATACCAGGGATCTCATTATCCGTTTTTATCTAACGGTGAAGAGCTACTCTTCATCGCATGCGCTAACAAATGTTGTGAAGCCATCCGCTACTGCTAATGACCTTCTCCATGCGTGGCAGTTTCCTTCTTTAGGATGGATTTGTCTGAATACTGATGGATCAGTCCTTAGCCGTCATAAAGCCGCTTGTGGTGGCTTGATTCGAGATGCAGCGGGTTCCTTTGTTGGTGCTTTTGTCGCTAATATGAGAGTTACCTCCATCATGATCATGATTTTAAATTGTCATCTACAACCCCAATTATGACAGCAATATTATGATTTTTGTTATCTCTACAATTGCATCGTGATTGCTTCAATCACATTTTTTCGTAATTCTCCGCAATTATAGTAAACGCAACATAACCATAAGTGTGACCACAAATGTAATGTAAAATCATAATCATGATTGTTGAGTTACGGGGGGTTTTCCCCAGCCTGGAGTTAGCATGGGACCTTGGCTTTAGAAAGATCAAACTCAACATACACTCAAGCACTGCTGTACAACTTATCAATAATTGTTATGAGAAGTCTCATCCTACATTCATTCTTGTTAGCCAAATCAAACAATTGCTTTGTAGAGAGTGAGTTGTTCATCTCTCTCACATCTACAGAGAGAGTAAAAAAGTTGGAGAAATTCTTAGTTACACACAATTGTACAACGTCATCTTTACACATACTCACAAAAAATTAGAGAGAAAAAATAATTTTTTATGATGAGTGAGTTTAGAGGGACTCATTTTTTTTTCTCTCTAATTTTTTGTGAGTGTGTGTAAGAATGACGTGGTACAATTGTGTGTAAGTAAGAATCTCTCAACAGAGTTGTAGATGTCTTAGCTCATTTTAGGCACATAGTTGATTTTTGTGTTTCCCATTACACACAAGCTTCTCACAGTTTAATCCAGGTTCTGCATGATGACCTCATTGGGGTCTCCTTCTTGCAAGGGTGTTTAATTTTGTTTCATTGTTCCTTTTTGGGTGGCTTCCACCTTGTTGTTCACAAAATAAAAAAGAAAGAAAAAAGATAAAACTAAGCCTTAGAAACCATGTTTGGGTCCTTATAACCCGACCCACTTAATAAGAGCTTAAGCTTCAAAAGAGTTGATCTTGGATAAGTATCCAAATTCTGGATAAGGTTGTTTTAAAATGAGATTGTTTGTAAAGTAAATAAGTAAGAGTATATTTATTTTTAAATAATTTAGATAAGATTTCTTAAAAGTAGAAATGTCAAAGGGTCAGTACCTAACTCGATCCAAACCAAATAGACCTAGTGGATCGAATCAATGCTGATCCAAATATTGTTTTGGATCAGGTCGAATTGGATTAGGTAAAACCCACTGGATTTTTGGATATCCATGGATATCCATCCCACCTTCCTCCCACTCCTCCTCTCTCTTTTCTGCAGAAAGATTAGAGGTCATTGTTCAAAAACTAGAAATGTTGTCAAGCAAATTTCGTTGTCGAGCAGAACTGGCAAGTCGCAGTCAGTGATAAATCATGCCGAAAAAGACGACAGTGGTGGATCTTGCTAGAAAGTCGTTGTCTGTGGTGGATCTCGCTCGAACGTCAACGTTGGTGGTGGATTTCGTCGAAACATCACCGCTGGTAGTGGATCTAGCTAGAACGTCGCGGATGGTGGTAGATCTCGCTAGAAAGCTACCGTCAGTGGTAGGTTGCTGAAAGTCATCGTTGGTGGTACATCACTGAAAACCATCGTCTGTGGTAGATCGCTGGAAAGTTGTTAGTGCTCTTCAACCCATGCCCAGAGGGGGTGAACCCATTATGAATGGTTTCTTTCTATTTGGCTTGATCATGAATGACACTCTCTCTTGGCCCCTGGCAATGGCAGCGATGCCTGTGCCAGCGGCGGCGATGAGTGTTCGGATCAAGAAATGAAGATGGTGAAAGGGGTTTAGATCAGTTCGACGATGAGTTTTCTTGACAATACACAGAAGCTTTTCTTTCAAAAACCAAATGGAAATCAAGAAATGGATCGAGTCGGGTATAATCCAATCCATGAGTGTTCGGATCAGTTTGGGTCTAGATCGAGTCTCCAAATCATCATAGGACATTTGGATTGGATTGGGTCACGTTGGATCTAAGGATAGAGGTTTAAGATCACAATATATATTATATTAAATTAAAGGTTGATACATTCTTATTTATTTATTTTATTAACAAATTTATTTTAAGAGTTTGTTTGGATTTATTATTTTGATAAAAAATATTTTTTAAAAAAATAAATACTTTTATTCATTTTTAATATATTTAGACAATTTTTTAAAAAAATAAAAAGCACTAGAAAAAATATAAATTGTGTTTTTCTTAAAAGTTAAATTTTGATACTTCTCAAAAAGAATTTTTTTATAACATAAAAAAATTTAAACATTAAAAAATATTTTTTAATATTATGTCTAAACATAAAATAATACTTATATTTTTAAAATTAAAAAAATTACATAAAAAAAATCTCATTTTAAAAATTCATTCAAACAAGCCTTAAATAAGTTTTTTTCCCCCAAATCTTAAACACCTCCACCTAAGACTATCAAGGGTAACCCAGACCTACAAACCGTGTTTGGGTCCTTTCCTTATAACCCGGCCCACTTAGCAACCAATTCTCGATCATCTGCCTTTTATCCCACAATTCTTCTTTTTACTCATTCTCGAACGATTAGCAATCGAGAAAACGCGGAGAGACCCTCCCACACACAAACAGAATGGCGAGCGAAGAGGAGAATGGGGAGTTCTACTTGAGATACTACGTGGGGCACAAGGGGAAGTTCGGGCACGAGTTCTTGGAGTTCGAGTTCAGACCGGACGGGAAGCTCCGCTATGCCAACAACTCCAATTACAAAAACGACACCATCATCCGCAAGGAGGTTTACCTCACTCCTGCCGTTCTTCGCGAGTGCCGTCGTATAATTGCCGAAAGCGAGGTAACTTACTACTCATTTGTTACTGTTCCTCTTTCTCTCTTTTCTTTTTATTTTTAATTTTGTAAATTTTGGTTTGAATTTTTTTGGGTTTGTTTTTTTTTTTTTGGTTGCTGAGAAATTGAGGGAAGGTGATGGGAAATTCTGGGGATGATGATATGGAGGAGTGTTAGTAGAGTTGTTTGGAGTTTTCCATTTTTTTTATTTGGGGAGATTTTCTTTTTGGTTCAGTGATTGTGGGAAGAGTTAAACTAGGTTTTTTTTTCTGTTTTTCATTTTTTAAAAGTATAGAAATTTTTTGGTTTTCTATTTGGCTGCTGAGAAAAACGAGGGTAGGAGAAGTAATTATTGCAGGACGAAAATATGGGGTTGTATTGGTGAAATTTTCATTTCTACAGAGTTTATTTTATGTATACTTCATAATCTTTTTTTGTTTTTTTCCAATTTTGTTATTTTTCTGTCCTCTTTTTTATTTGATAAATGGAGTAAAAGGTTGAGACTTATGGTAGAAGGTCTTTCTTTTTTAGTTATACATTCATGAAAAAGTTCCTGGAGGTTGATTTTGCGCGGTGTTAATTTGAATATAACTATAATAGCTATTACCATATTGACTTTTGTTCTTTTTGGAATCTGGGGTCTTACATTTTGGGATGCTCATGGTGCTTTCTGAACAAATTTTTAAGGGTTTTGATTGATGTTGGTGTCTTATATGAATGGATTTAACGTGATTTACTGCTTTATAGGATAATGAAAACAGGTATGCAATTTTGTATTAATACTTGAGAATTGACTCTTTGTTACATTTTCATTTTTTCCCCCCTTCCCCAGTCTTTCTAATTTCTAACAGTATTTGTGTTGGTCGTTGGCAAAATAAAAGAGGAATGTGACAAGCATTGTGGAATTGAAAAGGTTAACTTCATTTTATTGTATTCAAGTAGTCAAATGTTTGTTTGCATTTTGTTATTATCAAGCACGGTAAATGTATATGATATATGCTAAGGCATAGCCCAAGTATAGGACTAAATGCACAGGAAATTTACAAAAACATTGTTTAACCACTTTATGTACATGAGGCACAGCCCAAGCTAGTTCTTCATTGTCCTTTATAGGTTTTTTCCTGCTACATTTAAGGAAGGGCTAAACTTCTTATTTGATTTAATGATGCTTTGCTTCTTGATAAAGCCTGGACTTTAATAGCTTCTTTCCTGAGTATTTATCCTCTTCTCGAATGAGTTTTGTGGGTTGTTATTTGCTTTATTCTGCTTTCTCATCAGTTGGAGTCTTTCATCAGATCATGAAGGAAGATGATAACAACTGGCCAGAACCTGATCGAGTCGGACGGCAGGAGCTCGAGATTGTGATGGGGAACGAGCACATCTCCTTCACAACATCAAAGATTGGATCTCTTGTGGATGTTCAGAGTAGTGCAGATCCAGAAGGTCTTCGCATCTTTTACTATCTTGTTCAGGTGAGCTGATTGATAAATGCTTTTGATGGATTTCTTTTGTGAGCTCTTCTGTTCTTTTCATTTAATACATTGCATGTGAAATGTCCTTCTTCGCATTATGGTGAACATGATAGTTATTTATTTTCCTTTGTCGAAGTTTTTCTACTTCTCTATGGAATTTCATAGGATGCTTCGGATAGAAATAGAAGGTTTCTGACTAACTTTCATTCACACTGTTTAAATGGTTGTTATATGCTTTTATTTTGTCTCATCTTATCTTTGAAAGTGGATGAATGGAAAACATGTCAATTATACATTACCTATACTAGAATTAGATTTTCTCACTTGGTGACGAGTTTTGTGATTACTATTACTGAATAATAGATAAAGTTATTATATTTCATTCTAAAGGCCTACCTCTTACGCCGTTATTCCTACTTCTAAGCTAGTTCCAGTTTAATCTTTTTTAAATTTTGTATCATATTATTGAAGGGTTGATAACTTTGACACATCTAAGTTTTCTAATTTGAGTCTAACCTATAACAAGTAGACTGATTTATTTTTTAGGAACTCTGGTATAGATCTTGTTCACAGGGTTAAACATATACAAAATTGAATTCAGTTCCATTTAGCACATATGTTATCTTTACTTTTTTAACTTATCTCTACCAGGCAGGCAGGCAAACATTTAACAATGCCGGCTTTCTTTGGAGTATGGACCTTGATTTATCTTTACTTTTTGGCTTTCTTGGATTAAAGTATGGTACTTGTTATTTATTGGTTCTTGGCTTCAGCAAGAAAATACATCATGATGAATTGATCTGGAATGCTCTTTTTGGTCGTAGCCCGAAGTTTGCTTTGTGTCATAGAATTTTATATGTAATAGGTTTAAAGTCATTTGTAAGCCAAAGGAAACTGAACCAAGGATGTTTATGAACTTACTTGAAACAGTGGTTTTGGGTTAAATCATAAGATGGATATCATAGGGTTTATGTAATTTGAAGTACTTTAAGGTGTCTATCTAAGAGAAGAAATTGTGTAAAGTATTTAAATTAAATGGACATAATCAACTTAGAAAAGGGTAACACTGCCTAGGTATTACACGTAGGGTTCCTTTGGCATTTGACCTTTATTGAAATTGCATGGTATATTCCAATGAATCATTATTTCTGCAAAAATTAAACAGTTTGCTTGTTATAGGTTGGACTCAAATATGTCAAAGTTATCAACCCTATTTAAATCCCACTCAGGGCCCGTTTGGTACGAAAGATAGGATAAGACCTGATAGTATTAAACCTAATAGTATAAGGTTTAATACACAAGGGTTGGGGATATCGAGGTGTTTAAAGTTGTAATGAAAGTCTTTATAGAAGTTTATATAGCAAAATCCAATCAGGCCTAATCCTACACCCCAAGGCTTGATTAAGTTATCCATCATTTTAATGTATAAGAGGAGTTTGATAGATAAGTTTATACAATACAATGTTTGTACCACATAATTGATAAGGTTATAATGTATAGTATTAGCTCATCCTATCAGACCTAACATGACATGCCAAACAGGCCCTCAATGTAACCAAAATAGAAAGTTCTTTGCAGTCCTATCTGAAATAAGATAGCACACCATAAGCATGTTTGGTACAGTGGAGACGTTAATATGGACGTGGATCCTATATACTGTATAATTATGTATCGATTATCTTCTGAGAGTGATTGCACATTGGTTTATATTGACCTTTTCTTCTACCATACTCTTTAATGTTGAGATTCTCTTACCTTAAAAAATATTAAATATAGTCCGCTCAATTAACTCAAATGTAGAGGACGTTTTACGACCAGTAGAAAATTTCATTCCTATTTCTTGTGAAATTAAAATGCTCATTTCACATTATACACATAGTGGCAATAGACCTTAGTTATTGACCAAATACACCTGCAGAGAAAAGGTATGCTCTCATGTTTCAGTTAGAAGAAATAGAAGAATATTTGAGAGGTATGAAAGGGAAAAAATACTGAAGTTGAGATTTTTGCAAACCTTGGCTTTCCACAGTTGGAACCCCCTGCTCCAAACTAAGGATTCAGTTCTTTTATTGTCACTCATATATAGGCCAGGTAGAGTAAGTGTCAGGTTAAACTCAAATGTAGTTTTATGTGGAAGCAACTAAAAATTGTGACTTCTATCACAATGCTTTCTGCCTTCTAACAGTAGTATGGTGACAGTATCAGAGCATCAGTTGCCCTTGATGGTCCAGTTGTTCTATGCTAAATCTATAAAGCTTTTGAAGTTCTCTTGAGTGAGTAGTAGAGTAACAATTGTTATCTATTGCTTCTTGAGTGAGAAAATACATCATCGTGAATCATTCTGGAATGCTATTTTCGGTCATAGCTTGAAGTTTGCTCTGTGCCATAGGATTTTAGGTGTAATAGGTTTGGATTTATTTGTAAGCCAAATAGAGTCAAATCAAGGATGTTTCTATGGTGCGAACTTACTTAAACAGTGGTTTTAGGCTAAATCAAAAGATGGATGTCTTAGGGTTATGTAATTTGCAGTACTTTAAAGGGAATTGTGTATAGTATTAAATGGACAAAATTGACTTAGAAAAGAATTCTGCCTAGGTACCAAGCCTTGGGTTACTTTGGTATGAAATTGCATGGTACATTCCAATGAATCCCTTTAGGGAAGACAGAGGATTGCCACCCACTCTGTAACGGTGAGACCCACATACGTGAATCAACATGAAAGGTCAAAGTACTCCAGTCATTTAGGAGAAATTCTTTTAGACTTTGTCTACAGTAAGTCTAGAAAATTTCTTGGCATTTAGGTAGAGTTATGACTCCCGAGTCTTAAACTTTCCTGGTACTAGTAAGTAATGGGTAAGACCAAGTCAAGCTAAGACCAAATGAGAACCAAAACTGCTTAAAAACTGAACTGAAATACCAGCCTTGAGGAGGGACTATGAAAATTATTAAAATTGTATTGAACTCAAAATAAAGGAAACTGAAGATAAACTGACCTAGCAACTTCCATAAATCAATAGCATACTTAGACCTAAAAGTCACCGATATAGTTAATGTACGAGTTTCAATTTCTTAATTCTTATGTCAAATTAATTGATATTTGAAAATTCCTTTGTTCTTCTGTTTTCTTGACTCTATTTCATCATGCTTTAGAGATAATGATTCGTGTGTCCTCAGTCCTCCTTGGTATGTTATTATTTTGTTTTACTTTTACTTTTTGGCTTTGGGGAGCCCTAGTGAATATTAGTACACCAACCCCAACCCCCCACCCCCCCAAATATATATATAGTTTGCACTCTGAAGACTGGCAGATTTGCTTTATTTGCATCTAATGCCTTTGGTTTATTCTTATTATAATTTCATGTGTTTGCAGGATTTGAAGTGCTTTGTCTTCTCTCTTATTTCACTTCACTTCAAGATTAAGCCTATATAAGATGTTTACAATGTTATCTGTTCAACTTCTGGGGGAATGTGTACTTGTTAATGGAGTTTGACATCTGACAGAGTGACAGCTTTATAATCGTGAACATGATTTGGTTGTGTATTGGTGGTTAAATGAATTGGAAATTTCTGATTTGAGTGGATGGCCCTTGTACCAAAAAGTTTAGTCGAATGCATTTTTATGCATGGTTTAGCTATTCTTTCTCTTTCCCTTGCTACCATGGTTGGATCATATAAATGTTATATTGGGAGTTGCTTATTGTGTTTGGGATGCATACATGCTAGAATTTATCAGGATTTCTTTGACCACCAGGCGTGTTCGCAGCAACTAGTGTTGATATGATATATTTTGTATGTGTGTTCTTGTTTCACCTTTTTAAGATCAAGTTACACGTAGTTTAAAACTTCAGGGAGACTGGTGTTGTCATTTCACAAGGCTTTGACGTAGAAAAATTCACATTTACAAATGGAGTGATACTACGTAGCCCATGTAACCAAAAATATATATAACTATCCTAAGCAAATCCCATAATTTTTCATCCAGGCATCCGAGCTTTTTCCAATTAGTTACTATTCTGTCGTGCACGAGATTTTTTTTCAGTTTTAATGTGTTTAGAATATATTTTAGAGACTTTATTTTTAGTATGTTATACATATATAACATGTTATGAATTTAAACTACTTAAATTGCTAACTATTTTAAAATAAATAAAAAGGATTAAAAAAATTAGTAATTATCTGCAGAGTATCTTCTCAAGAATTTTGAGATTTGATTGAGAAGAAAATTAAGGATATTAGAATTTCTCTTTATTGAAGAGACATTTTTAGAAGATAAATATAAAGGATATTAAGAGAAGAAAGTGAGAGAATTAAGGATTTTGTTGAGGGAGGGAAGGATATAGTAGGGTGAGATATACTGAACATTCTATAAAGATAGTAGGCTTAGAAAATTTCATCTCAAATGAGAGTATTCAAATTATTATTATAAGGGTGGATATTTACATTTTTTTTTAAATAAAACTTTCACATTTCATGTAAATTATTATATACTTACCCGATATATTTCTCACAAATTTATAGGCTCTTTAGTCTTTATCATGAGAATGGATCTTCTCAAGTGAATTTTCATATAATAATGTCATGTGGAAGAAAGAAATAGACAGATGTTATTAGTGGGACTCGATTAAAATTTATGAAATTTTTTTTATAATCTTGTGTTAATTTTATTTTCGCTTTATATTCTACTGCCAATTTTAAATTGCTTTGACGATGTTATTGATACACAGCATAAAATGCTTGCTCATTTTTGGTGGAGTAAGAAACAATTGAAAAGTAGAACTTTTGGGTTGGGCTAGGAACGGTTTTTGCCGTTTGTAGAAAGAAAAGGAGGGTGATCTGGATGGCAACTGCATAAGGCCTTGTTCCAAGCAAAAGAATACCTTATGAAGGATCACAATTCAATTTATTTTTTTTGTAACACAATTCAATAATTTAAAACATTGTTGTAATGGTTTATGAGTTCAACTTGGAATAGTAATAAACTTTTACAGTGACATTAAGAACTGTATAGAAAAAAAAAAAAGCGATGATTGATTAAGAACAAAAAGAACAAAGGACAATTCTCAATTTGGTGCAAGTTAATGACAATAAAGAACTCCATGCATCAATCAAAGGCGTTATTATATTTTGAAATGAGAATGTTCAATTCATTGAGCTCAATGAGTTGAGTATGTACTAGACCCGACTCAGCCTGACTTAAAAAATTTGCAACGTCAAATCAAATATTTGGCTTAAATAGAATTCGGGGGTTTGAAACCTATAGTCCAGATCTAAATATAATTTGGGTTATACGTTCAGGTTTTAATTTTAAAAGGTTTTTCCTTGAGCCTGGCCCAGTCCATATATCCAAATATACATACTAATTTTCTAATAATTACCTTAATATAATTTGAATTTACTTCTTTTTTATTTTAAAATATACTATATATACAGGAGAGGGATCAATTTAAACCAGTTTAAGTCAAAATCACTCTTACATCATTAAATAATTTTTTATTAAATAATTTTTCTTACAAAATCTACGGTTGGATTCAAAGTTTCAATCATAAAGATCATATTTATAAAATTATATATTAATCTAAAATTGTTTAGTACCTCATTAATATACGTTAAAATCAACGTAATATATACTTTTGAAATATATCAAAATACGAAGCACTTGATTACATTTTTATTAATGTTCAATTTTTTCAAGATTTAATACAAATAATTAATGTGGTAGATAGTTATAATTCAACGGTTAAATCAATAAAAATCACATTTTATACAAAGTTATTAGATGATATATGTGTGTCAAGTCTTACACCGATATAAGTTGATCTATTCTCATATATATATATAACACATGTCAAAATGAGAAATCTTATCTTTAAAAATAAATGAAAAAAATAAGATAATGTTAACAAAACCAAGAACTTTAATTTAAATTAAGTAGAAATAAAAAAGCAGGATAATGCTAACAAAATTAAGAACTTTAATTTACTAAGAAAAAAAAGTAAGATAATGCCAAATAAAAAATAAGATAATGCTAATAAAATTAAGAAATTTAATTTAATAAAATAGTATTAAATTGAAATTAGGATACTCATATGTAGAGGTAAGTATGTGGACTGACCTGATCCGTAACGAACCACAGTTAGGTGGATCAATGCAGGCCAGCCCACAAAATAAATTGATCAATATTTTGCTAGTCCACCTTTGCCCTGCGTTGGACCGCGGACCACGCGGATTGGTCCGTGGCTCGCACTCTTTTTTTTTTTTGGCTTTTAATAGCATAAAACAAAAAATAACACCCAATTTTTCAAAAAGTAGCATAGAAAAAATTGAAATCCAACTTTCTTATTAAATTCAACTCAAAAATGTCATTTTCAATGAAAATAATGCAATGTAAATTATGGTTGATATGCAACAAACTAAAATATGTCATACACTCATTTTCATCAATCATTATATCATACAAAATTGATTAGAAGTTAAAGACCTAAATGACTAAATCAAACACTAAAATGTCTCAAATCTCTCGTACATAAAAGTCTCAACATCAACCAAATACTAGTGTCCAAATACAACCAACAACCAAATTAATGTACCAACAACAACAAAGCAACAAACAGCCAAATATTTAAATGTACTAAGGGGTCAACAACCAAAGCCAAAATATATCAAATACCAAATACAAGTTTCAAATATAACCAAACCAAGTACAATTATTCGTCCTCTTCCATAATGACATTTGAAACATTCTTGGATTTTTGCGGATCAACCTTGTCCTTTGTCTCAACCACAACATTTTGATTTTCATCATTTCCTACAACTCACAACATGGGGTAAAAAAATTAAAAATACATTTATCAATCAAAAAAGCTAAATATAACTTAAAGTCATAAATCTTAGTATTTACCTTGCATATCAAAGCCTAGCAACCAATTCCTTATACATATCAAGACTTGCACATTTTCGGGAAGGAGGGAACTTTGGTATTTATTGAGAAAAGGAAAACCAATAATAAATGCCAATTCGAAAGCCACGATTGTTATTAGAATGCTTAAAACATCATAAGCCATCAATGCAAGATCCGAAATTTGATGTTTATAGTCCTTCCAATATTTCAACACATCAAGATTTTGAGGGTTTTTTGGAACAAGCTTTTGCTCATCCAAATAAGTTCCAATTGTGACTTACCAACTTGTGTAACAATTTGGTTTTCATATTCAATATACTCCTATAACAAAGAAACAATAGTAAAATTAAACAAAAAATTAAATTAAATAAATTATACATGTGAAAAAAAAAGTAAATGAAAAGTCTTACATCCATAACAATCCAAGGCGTCAGCGATGGGTCTCCAATACCACTTCTACGTCCACTTTCACTACCACTAGCAACTTGAGAAACTTGAACTTGAGCTTGAGAAATACCCAAACTTGACTCTTCGAAGGACATTTTGACATACTCATTAAATAGAGTGTTCAACTTATGCCTCACAACTTTTAATTTTGCTTGGCAAGCTATTGAATGTAGACCAAGCTTTGAATAACAAAATTTGAACTTCATGAGAGGATCAAGCACTGTGAACACCCAATTTTGACCGGGCTTTCAAAAAACCAAAATATATAAAAAAACAAAAAAAAAGAAAAAAAAGGAAAAAATTAAAAAAAATAAAAATAAAAAAATTATTTTCTATTAAAAAAAAACTTCACAACCTGCAACAACACACTTTTCATAGTCTTGCTTCCCATGCATCTTACATGTCTCTCTCACAATTTACTCTCACCTGCTACCCTCTATTAGACATTCACCCTCTGCACAGTTTCACTCACTCTGCACTGTACAACACACGCTCACTTTCACCACTGCCTCACGTTACTCACTGCAACACACAACCCTCTGTTACACACTCACCCTCTGCACAGCTTCACTCACCTGCACACAAGCAACCATAAGCACAAAAGCCTTTTTTTCAGCAAAAAAAGGGTGAACTTAGTGGCAAAGGCTGAGCATTTTTTTTTGGAGAGAACCATCTTGAGGGGGCTGAGAACAAAAAAGAAATCAACCTTCACCTTGATACAAGAGGGGAAGTTTGAATCTGCTCACCCATCTTCAACTTCATTCTCATCATCATCACTTACATAACCACCCTCCATCTCCACGTCCTTCATCACCACAAAACAACCCACCTCTATCACCCATCCACTTCAACCTCCCCAAACCGTGACCTCCATCCTTCATCTCTACCAAGCATCATCACCCATCAACTTCCAACCACCCAAAACTCAAAACCACCACTACCTCCCCTCCAAACCGTGAGCTCCCCTCCCCTCACCAACAGCCAAACAATAGCACACCAAAGCAACCACTCTTACAGCAAACTCAGGGACTCATCTTCACCATCTTCCATTTTTCTTTCTCACCTTCATCTTCACAAGCTTTCATTTCTCACCTTCATCTCCATACAGCCTCTTCAACCTTCAACCTCCACAACAACAACAAATTTTTATTTTCATTACCCTTCACCATTCACGAGCAGCCATCATAACCCCATTCCACTCTTCACCCTCTTTTCTCACGAGGCAGCCAACGAAAAATCCCCTACCCCCACTATTCATCATCTTCAACCTCTTCCATCTTCATCATTTTCACCACCACCGAGTCAACTCACCCATTCACCACCACCTCCCACAAACACCTTCCATCTTCACCATCTTCACCACCTTCAACCTTGCAGCCACCACCAAAAACCCACCACTTTCAACCTTGTAAACCACTACTAACACGTCATCCTCACAAACCACCATCACAAAACCCCCTTATTCACCATCTTCACCATTAACAAACCACAAAAGCCACCACCAAATAGCCACCACCATCCTCCACCAGACGGCCCACGCTGACACCGCCGACTCGCCAGACCACCCGTTCCGCTGCCCCTCACCCAGAAATCGCACCGCCTGCTCCAGCCCGCACAGCCTAGCCCGCTCAACCCAGCCACGCCTCAGCCGTCACCACCAGCACGAGAGCCACTCGGTCCTCGCCATCGTCGTCCGTCCCGCGAGCCCAGCCACTGTGCCGTTCCGAGCTCCCCACGCACTGCATGAGCCTGTCAGATCTAAGCTCGCCGGTGGACCAGCTCCACCCAGCCGCGCCGTCGCTCTCTGTCCCTGTGCTGGACCCGTGGCTGCCTCCTTTCTTCCTTTGGTTTGTGGGGTGTGGTGTATGTCTCCTGAAGCTTCTTTCTTCAGTTTACCTTCTGTTTTTGTTTATTATTTTTTTTTTCTATTTTTTGGAATCATGTTTTGTTTCTGTAATGGACCAAGTATTGTTAGGGTATGTGTTAGTAGTGTGTGGACTAAGCTTACTTTCAAAGCAGATTTTTAAAAAAAAATTAAAATCAAATTTGTTTTGAGTTTAGTTAGTTGTGTTATTTAGGTTCAATTTTGGTTTGGTAAAGTTTTCTTTATCTAACAGTATTGTTTTATGTTGTGTCTTGTGACTAATGAAAGGCCAAAAATAAAAATAAAAAAATGAAGAAAATTTTAAAAAAAATAAAAAAAAATACAAAGATTGTTAAAATAAAATTTTGTTTTGGGTTGTTTGATTCGTGAAGCTTATATTAAATGTTTTTTTTGTGTTTATCTGTCTCATGAAAAATTATGTTTACTTGTTTATTCTTGTGCATTCCTTTTTTGTTAAAAAAATGAAAAAAATGATGATAAAAAATGATATTTTTTTACTAATGCAATGACCAATGATAATGATTGAATAGCAAATGTTATCTTCAATGTCATTTGGATCATAAGGATTTATTGAGTAGCTCAGTGCTAACTTAAACTCTGTGCAAGAATGAATTTGTTTCCAAACAAAATTTCTCTTAAAGAAAAATCTTTGTTAATTAAAATTAATCAACTCATAATCATTTTCTAGAGACTACGTGACTTTGAGTTCCGTATTGCACCAGGGGATACGTAGGAGCATAATTTCATTTTTGTCAAACCAAAATTAAATTTTCATAATTTTGTGGTTTCCTTTTTTATAAATAGTTACAATGTTTTGCAAAAGGGTTAAAATAAATATTTCCAAGAATTGTTAAGAATTTACACAATTAACTTAATGTACCATTTTAGAACGGGTGTGTTAGGGGTGCTGTGGGATTAAGTTTCCGCCCTTTCCTATCCATAACCGACTCCTAAACTCAATCTAGTTTTCAAAGATCATTTTCAAAGAAAGGTTTTCTAATTTTTTCTAAGTTAAAATAAAATTGGTGGTGACTCCATTTTCATACTTTAAAATCCGATGAGTTGCTATATTTCGCTACGATCACGGTCGCGATAGATGGTGACTCCACTGGGGATATTTGGAGAGTCAAGCCTGTTATTATTAGTTGTGAAAATTATTAATAATCTCTATTTATTTATTTCACCCCTTTTTGTCCTTGTTTTTATTTTCTTATTTGTTTGTAAATAGATTTTATTTAGTACTTTTATGTAAATATCTGATAGCATTATTTTGTGTTTATTTTGACATGATTTAGTTGTATATATTTTGTACTTAATTATTGAAACCCTAGGATAGATCATTGCTGGCTGGCTATTGTATATATGCTTTTGCAGGTTGGGGTATTTTGGTCTTTTTAAATTTTTATACAGGTTGGTATGCTCCCTCACACACGTCACTATCACGTACCTCACACACTTTTTGGGCTCTATACCTGAGTCTGTACAAACCTGAGGAATAGGAGGAGTCGTCTCGACTTTTGTTATTGAGGGGCTTTATGCTCACTTGACATTTGTTGAGACACCACTCAAATTATTACTAGTATCATGGATTAGTCATATTCAAAGGGTTTACCCCTACTTATGATCAATTCATGAATTGGGTCCTTATCTTTCGAGATAAGGGCAATCTGGGAACCATTTTTTTTAGAAGTTTAGATCTGTCCTGAAAAACCTTGCACTAATAGATTGAACGTAATGGCTGCCAAAATTAGAGACGTGACCTTAAGGAAATCCAATCTTTAAGTTCCATCTGAATAGGGCACAAAAGGGGCATACTACTTCTTTATCTATCCATTTCTCATGTCATTCATTTTTTGCATTTTTTTTAAAAATCAGCAAAAAAAAGGAAAAAAAAGATACTTCATCTTGCATTACTCATGACTTACATTTTCATAGCATTATTAGCATTCTTTAAAAAAAAATCTTACATTTTTATGGCATTCATAGCATTTTTAGAAAAAAAAAAGGGCTTAAAAAAATACATCATCTTACATTTTCATAGAATTCCTAGCATCTTCTTAAAAAAGAAAAAGAAAAACATCATTTTTGCATTTTCATGGCATTCATAGCATTTTTACGACATTCCTAGCATTAAAAAAAAGATATATTATCTTGCATTTTCATAGCATTCTTAGCATTTAAAAAAAAGAAAAAGATACATCATCTTGCATTTTCTTGGCATTCTTAAAAAAATATATATTATCTTGCATTTTCATATCATTCCTAGCATTAAAAAAAATACATTGTCTTGCATTTTCATGTCATTCTTATCATTTTTTTTTGTAAAAAAGGAAAAAAAAAAGAAGGGAAAGAAGAGAAAATGTTTTCATAAAGAAATTCATTTCTTCTTATGCAACTCATGCATATAATTCATTTCATCTCATTCTTTGTCTAATATTATTTTGTTTTGATAAATCAAACAAAAGGAATCATTGCGCGGCCTAGGAAAGAAGACGCTAACCAAACCCAAGTTCACAACACAAGGGCTCGAGCAAGACTTGTAGCGATGACAGCTGAGAGCAAAGGAAGAAATCTGAGTATTGAAGTAGATGAGATGAAAACGAGGATGGATGAAATGACAAAGTCTCAGAGAAGAGTGGAGGAAATGTTGTTGGCCATGAAGGAGACTCTTACCTTGATTGGTGTAACACCCCTTGATTTAGTAACCACGACACAATCGTCATTATACTACGGTCACTAAATTTTTGGCGTGCTACGACTCAAATAACAAGTTTCCAAAATTTAATCATTGTGCATATAAAGAAAATATGAGCCATGAATGAATAGATACACATGCCGTCATTTGAAAATATAATTTAATAAGATATACTCAAAATACAACATATAAGACTGGATAATTACCTTAAAACATACATAGCGTGGCGCATTGTTCATACCGCCCAAAAACACTTAGATATACATCAAAATGTAGTTATACTCAAAAGAACCCTTATATAGATAATGCAAAAGAAACATAAACTACCCATAAAAACACCGCGACTAAGGAGTTGGCACTCCATCAGATCCACCTCGGGATCCTCTCCCGGCTCATCGGAAGACACAAGGACAGGACAGAGTGCGGTCTCACAAGCAGGTGCCTTAGCAGCTGATGCCATAGAATCCTCGTCCTCTCTAGGGGTGTGAAGCGGATCACCCCAAAGCTCCCGAATGGGCAATGCAAAGTCCAGATGCACAGATGTAGTGAGAGTCAAAATAGGATCTCCATCGCAGATCCTCCTCACGGTCAAGATCAGATCCCTAACATACAGTATACGCTCGCTGGCCCAGTCGACTCGCCAATCATTTGCACCCCCGGTGAATAAAATCCTGACGAAACTAATAGAACCCCTTCTTGATGCCATCACCGAACGCAAGAGATCAAACCAAGTCAAATCTAAGAGAATTAACCTCGTCCCCTCTGCAGTCTTTAATCGACAATCACATAGAACAAGAATAGTGCAAGCAAGAGGTGAAATATCCAACATCATTATCAATTATGGCAGTAAGAAACAGAAATGGCGTAGGACGCCCACATAGCATTACAAGAATAATAAATAGTATCAAGAAGCAGATATTAAACAACTTAACAATTCCAGGCAGTTATAGCATCAATAAGATAGCAGTTCCAATCATCATATAAATTAAATGCCGAATAATATATTGACTCACTATGCACATGCATATGATATCGAAATCCTACTCCATGGAGCTAGACACAAAAATCGGAGAAAATGATTAGGGAGACATGCCAATATCTCGTCAGCCTAAAATCAAATGCTTTCCAGAAAAATAATAGTTTTGCGCAACAAGGCTTTATACAGTGGCATTCCCACAAGAACGCGATATAGGACAGTGTCTCGATCCGGATCGTCGATGCGTTTGCATCAGTTTGTCCCATGGCCTAGAGGGGCTACCAACTATCCGCTGTGAGACACCCACGCCCCGACGCCCCCAAGGTCAACAGCATGATCTACACTAGTCTATTCGCACCAGCACTTAGGTGTGATTCAAACTCCTAGGCAACATAGCCTTGACAAATCGTCCATCGGATTTTCACAATGCATGATGACTCAATGCATATTTATGTATATTTAATAATAATATACTTTTCCACAACATGCCACAATTTGGCCAAGATAAGCATCAACACATTCTTGGTCCCACTCATGGACCCACAATGAATATCATCAAGGCATCAAATAATATATTATGCTTTTAGGGTTCATTATGAAAATTATGGCTTAATCTTCTACGTTTTTCTCATTAAGTTTCTCTTGAGATAATTTTAATTTGAGTTATTTAATATCTTACTTACACTCATATCCTTCCTTTAATTAAGAATTAATCTAAGTTTTATGATAAGATCTCATTCTTGATTCTTTCCATTTTATGAATCCCTAATTAATTCCTAATTAACCAATTAACTAAGCATCACTTTAATTTAGCATTTCTTATGAAATCCTTAACTAGAGGAATTCTCTTGATTATTAAGTTCCTTACTTTAAGATTATTCATACTCACTTAGAAAATTATTCTAAGGTTTTCCAAGACTTACACACTCTTATTCTTTATTTAGGTCCAAAGATTCACTTTTTTAGTTATCAATTAAATTTCTCTCCATTACATTATTAATTATTTAGTCACTTGATCATTTAAATTCTAAGGTTGCATGATGTTACATAATTGGATCCTAAAATGGCCTTAGAGGCCATGGCCTCCCAAGGGTAGAACCCTAAGTTTTTCTTAATTCCATTACATTTTATTCACTTGATTAATTAAGTTTTCATCTTGGTTACAAAATTTCAACCATGATCACCCTACTTGAGGGTCATGGCCGTGAGCCTCCATTAGGAAAGCAAATGACTTTTATTTCCATTCCATATTTCCATTCCATCCAAATCAATCCAAGATCATCAATATACATATACAATCAACCAAATAGATTAAACAAAACAAAATCAACACACAACTACAAAAATTATATATCAAAGAGAGTAACCCTAACAAGGGTTTCTCACAACTAACACAAATAAAGTCCCTCACTACCAATAGAGGTTGAAGTGGACCATCTCCCTCTTACCCAAGAGAGATCAAGAAAAGGAATCTGCTTGTTTGCTCTTTGTGAAATTTGGCCAAACTTCACCAAAAACCTTAAAAATTACAACTTCATCAAATCAACACCAAGGCTTGAAAAAGAGAGGAAAAATAGTCATGAAGGTGGCTATTGAAAATGAAAATGAAGAAGAGAGATGAGAGATCAAGGATCTTACCCTAAAGTTTCAAACCTGAAGCGTGAAGAAGATGATGAAGATGGAAGTTTTTCAAGAAATCTCCAACTAGAAAGGTGTTTAGAATGTAGTGGAGATTAAGGAAATGTAGTATCTTGGAATTTTTGCAAACATGGAGGCAAAGAGAGGGAGTGAGGCCGTGTGGGTGGTAGAGAGAAGGAGGAACAAATAAGAGAAAGATGAGTGTAGAGAGAAAAAGTGATAGTAGGAAATGAAATGAACTCTTAGGGTTTGAAAATAGAAATGAGATTAATAAAGTGAAAGCAAAATTTTGGGCTCCAAGTAGACCTCATGGCCATGTAGTAGAGAGGGAAAATGGGAGGGAAAGTTGTCACCAAAATTAGGGTTAAGTTGTTAGCTTTTTCAAAAGTGGATTTGATTAGACATAAAGTAGATTACATTTGGATAAGATAATTAGGTGATAGGTAATTAAAATAATAGGATAATAAGGTGATTAGGGTTTTCACTATAAGCTATTACCCAATGGACAATTGTTACAGTGCATAAAGACAGTATTAATTATCCAACGGATAATAGAGCGTATCGTAGAATTTTATTTAATAGTACGTACAGAGATTTTATTTATCAGATAAAATCTCAAAAAACATAAACTTCGTAAACGGTGCCCCGGCTCCGCTCAGTGCACATGCAAATCGAGAAATATATTAAAATAATCAATAGTTCTAGAAAAATCCAGAAAAATTCTCAAAAATCACAAATATTAGAAAATGATTGTTTATCATGAAACAAACAATTTCTGAGGTGTCACACTGACTCTGCTCAGTGTGCACGTAAAATGAGAAATATATTAAAATATTCAAAGCTTCCGAAAAAATTCAAAAAAATTTCAAAAATTATAAATATTATAAAATGATTATTTATGATGAAACAAATAATTTTTGAGATGTTACAACTCTCCCATTCTAAAAAGAAATTCCGTCCTCGAAATTTTCATACCTTAGAATACATGCGGATATTGTTCCTTGTAGAATGTATCCAGATCTTTAACGCAATCCCAATGGCTAACTTTGAGTTTTTGTGTAAAGTAACTCTTTTCATGTGCTTTCAGTTGTCTTAAAGCATACCTTACTACTCTTTCTATCCGCATAAGCTCACGTTCCAAATTCTAACGCGAAGCATCAATAGGTATTTCAAAAGGTTCGTTGAGATTAGGCAGAATCATCACTGGTGAAGTAGTTGAGTATTTCTTCAACCCT
Source organism: Ormosia semicastrata (assembly GCA_029884595.1). NCBI lineage: Eukaryota > Viridiplantae > Streptophyta > Magnoliopsida > Fabales > Fabaceae > Ormosia > Ormosia semicastrata. The sequence continues at coordinate 76,661,287 of JAQQTO010000060.1, forward strand.
TGAAAATTTCCCCCGTATGCATCGGTCCATACAAAACTTGACTCTCTCGTATGAGTTAGATGAGAAGTCTTGCCACATTGGAAAAATTCTGCGATGAGTCTCCCGTATTAACCAACTAATCCCATCTGGTTACGAATCTCCGTTACGGTCGTCGGTCTTTCTCATTGAAGAACTACTTCGAATTTCAACGGATCCATAGCAACTCCTTCCTTTGAGGTCATATGACCTGAAAGTTGAATTGCCTCTAACCAAAATTTGCACTTGGACAACTTCACGCATATCTTCTTCTCATTCTTCAGGATTTGAAGAATCACAATGAGAGGTTCGGTACATTCCTCCGAACGTTAAGAATAGTTTAGGATGTCGCCAACAAAGACAACGACAAATCTATTTTCAACTGGGAAGAAGATCCCATTCACAAAATCGATGAATGTTATCGAAGTGTTCGTTGCACAGAACGACGTTACCAAACACTTGTAGTGCCCATAACGCATCCGAAAAGCTGTCTTGAAAACATTCTTCTACCTTCAAATGAACTTGATGATAGTCCAGAACACGAGCCGATCTTGGAGAAAACAGCAGCTTCCTTTAGTTGACCCATCAAACTATCTATCCTCGATCTTAAGAGGAAATGTCTCATGGGGCAAGTTCTTACCTAATTGTACTGTATTCGGCGCTATTTTATGGTTTGAATTCAGGAACATGTTTCCTCAATCGAAGTACACTAGAAACATTATAAAGGTTAGAAGGAAAAGATAGTGAAGTCACTTGGTATACTACCGGACCCTTTCGACGAAGAATTTGGCATAGTTTAATAAAATTTAGGACTAAGCTTCATGGATCCAAATCCAGAAATCTCTGTCTCAAGAAACACTAAAGTTTGTTTGGAACAATTTAACAAGATATGGTTGGAAAATAACCAATCCCTTTTCAAGATCACATCAAATTTACGAAGAAGGTAAACAAATCCAATTAATAGAAAAGATTCAGTCTTTAACAGGTCATAGGATAATTTAAACGACTTGACTATCAATAATAGGTTCTTAGTAGCCGTAGTAGAAATAACTTAGTCAAAAAATGACGAAGACGCAAACGACCTTAATGGACTCATACAGTCAGGTGTCATAAAGGAATGAGTTACCCCTAGAATTATACAATAAAATCACGGGGTCATCTATTATAGTACAATCTCCCTCGTTTAGGTCTTCAGTCTGGGATGCTTTTACTCCACTTAAGGAATTAACTCTCCCTTCTTCATAAGATTTTGAAGTACATACATCTCTAACGGAAGGCTTCATCCCATGCAAAGTACAATTTCTAGCCACATGTACTGGCTTTTCGTACTTGAAACAAATTATTCCTTCGATCGTACAGTCCTTTGTTAAGTGACCCTTTCCGCACTTGAAGTAGATTACCCTCTTGATCTTACATTCCCTCATTAAGTGGTCCTTGCCACACTTCTTACATTTTGGTAAGGATACCACGGTCAGATTGGATTTACTACCACTCGCACCTCCTTCATGTGTTTGTTGTTGCTGTTGCTTCCTCGGTCGTCGTGAATATGATTTCTGCTGGAACCGATTAGCCTTACGCTTCTTCCCTTTTTGGACCCTCGATGGCCCAAAATTAAAGGTCTCGCATCTAAAGATTGATCCACATTTGATAGATTCTGAATCTCCGCTATCATCTTCTGCTATCGGGTGGCTCTCTGTATTACTTCTGCTGCCGCAGTCGTATCATCATCTTCACTCCCTGCATTCACATGCTTATGCCTACCCCGAGCCATTGCCTCTCTTCAAGCACAAACAAATCGAAACATAAGGAAAATCAAAAGCACTCAATTCAAACAATATTGTCTCCTTTCGAAAACCAAACGCAAAGAATCACACAACACAACACAACAAGACAAACCCAAAAGATTCTAACCTGAGTTCCTCTATTCTGCCTTCTATGGTGCGATTTCCTGTAAGTCCTTAACTCCCAAGTAGCTCCTCGAACTTCACGTACGCCAGATATTATTTCCCCAAGAAAATCGGTTCTCTAAAACCTCTTGGACGCCTCAGCCCACAGACCATTACAAGTCCTATTTAACTATCATTTTCTAACTCATTAGCTTAAACAATTCTAGAGGTAACACAACAAGGGTGTAAATGCAAATAAATCCTAAATAAATTCAGTCATACTAGCTCTTCTTATTAAAAGAACTCTTATTCCCTTAATACGCCTAGGTGAAGTCATAGTTTCCTATCCACACAGAACATTTATACATTGAGTGCGCCAATACTCAATATCATGTAACTATGCAACAGTAGCTACCAACATTCAACCTATGGCAAGCTATACCTTCCTTTCCCAAACATATCAATCAAGAGACAAGGAAGTGCATAACATACAAAGAATATCCTAACATGTCTAAGCATAGTCAGTCCATACCCCGGCTCAACAGGATGAACTGCTCTGATACCACCTAATGTAACACCCCTCGATTTAGTAACCACGGCACAATCGTTATTATATTACAGTCACTAAATTTTTGGCATGCTACGACTCAAATAACAAGTTTCTAAAATTTAATCATTGTGCATATAAAGAAAATATGAGTCACGAATGAATAGATACATATGCCGTCATTTGAAAATATAATTTAATAAGATATACTCAAAATACAGCACATAAGACTGGATAATTACCTTAAAACATACATAGCACTGTGCATTGTTCATACCGCTCAAAAACACTTAGATATACATCAAATTACAGTTATACTCAAAAGAACCCTTATACAGATAATGCAAAAGAAACATAAACTACCCATAACAACACCATGACTAAGGAGTTAGGCATTCCATCGGATCCACCTCAGGTTCCTTTCCCGGCTCATCGAAAGACACAAGGATAAGACAGAGTGCGGTCTCACCGGCAGGTGCCCTAGTAGCTGATGCCATAGAATCCTCGTCCTCTCTGGGGGTGTGAAGCGGATCACCCCAAAGCTCCCGAATGGGCAATGCAAACTCCAGATGCACAGATGTAGTGAGAGTCAAAATAGGATTGATGCCGATTAAAAGTTGCAAACTCAAGTACAGGTTGTTTCAAGTAATAAATTCTCAAGAGTCCGAGGTCGATCCACAGGGAATTGATGAAGAAAAATTCTTTGACGTAAAGTATATATTTTGTCACAACAATAAAACTGATAAAACTTTGTCACAAATAAAAAAGACTTACTTGGGTTAGGAGATCCACTTATAACTCAATTAGAATCCACACATAATAGAGGTTCAAATTGAAAAATACAATGTTCAAAGTTCATTAAAAATTATATACGTAATTATATTGTGATTCCTTTAATCATCTATTAACACCACCACTCATAAATGGGATCAAGCATTCATTGTCTCAAAATCTTGTCTACAACAAATCAAGATCTCCATTTTACAAGGAGGGTTTCTAAATTGATTGAAAACAAAATACAATACGTATAATAACCACTTGAAAATATATCATTAAAGCACAAGAAAGAAATGAATCTAACCTTATTTCATTACCAAGAGCTTCACCATTTCACCCAAGTAAAATAAAACTTAGTTACTCATATACAAGAAGAAAGGAAAAGAGAAAAAGAAGAAGAAAAACATAACTTCAATTTAAAACAAAGGAAAACTACTACAAGAAAAACTAGTAACAAAATAACATCAATTTGATAACTAACACCTAACACCTTCAATGATCTGTCAAGGCTCCCTTTTATAAAGGATTAGGGATAAAAAATGATAAGGGGGCCGAGTCATGAGTGAGTGGATGAGTGAAAAAAGAGTGGAAAATGCCAAATGACTTTTTATGAGAGAAAAATTATAGAGATTCTTTATCTCTAAAACCATTCAGTTCTGAAGTCATTACATTCATCATTTTTTTACCAAGTGGTCTTCATGAAAGTTGTAGGCCTAGATCATAGATTTCAAATGCCACCAGAATCACCTCAAAAGGCCACCTACATCTCGAGATATAGTCCAATTACTTCACAGTATTCAGGCCCAGTTACAGCTTCTTTGTTCTGACTTTCAAGCCCAATATGACCTCCAACGATTCTGATTTTGTAATTGGCATTGACTAAAGCAATGGTTTTGATGATAACAAACAAGAAAGGAATGGAAGTGCAAAGATAAAGTCCCAAGACTCTTCAAGCTTAGCTTATAGGACTTAGATCTTGTGTAAAGATAAAAAGGAATCACACTAAGCTCAAACAAGTTTTAAACATATTTATAAGTGTTTCTAAAATGTTAAAATGCCCAACAAACTATTTTGGAAAGCTAGTTATGGTAATAGTTCAAATCTATGAAAAATAGTCAAGTTTGTGTTTTGCAAAATTGACATATAGTTACTCTTTTGATCATAACTTTCAAACTACTTTAAGTTTTACTTTAAAACTTATCTCATTTGAAAATAGACTCAAAGAGCTTTCCAATGAGTGGTCATTTTCTTTAATTGGATAAGAAACGAAAAAGTTATGACTAATTAAAGTTTGAGTTTTGAAAATTTGACCTTTGGTTACTATTTTGATCATATCTTTCAAAATACTTTAATTTTTTCTCTGAAACTTCTTTAATATGAAAATAGACTCAAAGAGATTTCCTATGAGTGGTCATTTGCTTTAATTGGATAAGAAATGAAGAAGTTATGACCTTTTAAAGTCGGTTTCGAAAACCAGAAATGGTGTAATCGATTACACGAGTCATGTAATCGATTACAACGTTGACAGAAGCCGTGTAATCGATTACACAGAGTATGTAATCGATTACAAAGTGCTCAAAAAGCTTGTAATCGATTACACAAAGTATGTAATCAATTACAAAGTGCCCAGAAAGCTTATAATCGATTACATGAAGCTTGTAATCGATTACGAAGTGCCCAGGAACTATAAACGGCTAGTTTTCATAGAAAATCATTTCTAAAACCCTCCAACGGCTCTAAAACTCATTGGGCTATAAATACAAGTGTTCGGGCATCAAAAATAAGTTGGAGAACATTCTAAAAATTACCCTTGAGCATTGAAAACGAAATTCATCATCTTTTTCTCCAAATCTTTATTTTGAGCTAAGTGTGTAAATCCTTTATACCCATTGAGTTTCAACTTGTATTATCCACTCTTGAGAGAGTTTTCTATCATCCATACTTTGTTCCTCAAGTTGTATATCTACTCTTGTGAGAGTTTCTATTCTTTCTATTCACCTTGAAATCATTGTAAGAGGGTGAGGTATCCCTTAAGAGAGAAAAGGGTGAGGTATCCCTTGTAGTGAGACTCAAACACAAAGGGTGAGGTATCCCAAAGGTGTTGTGAGTGCTCTTGATTGTAAAGGTCATCAAGCACCTGTGAAGCTTGAAGAATTGGAGGCTCTAGCACAAGGGTGAGGTATCCCAACGTGTGAGGAGTGCTCTTGTATGTACAAAGGTTTTCCTAGCACCCGTGAAGTCTAGGAGATAGTGAAGAAAATCTCAAGTTAAGCTTGGGAATTGGATGTAGGCCACAAGTGGTTGGTGGCTGAAGCAGGATAAATTCTTGAGTTTGATTCTCTCTTCCCTATACTCTTTAAATTCAGTATTTGGTAAAATATATTTATCTATTGCATATCTTGATGTTTTGATTGTTACAACTTGATATCTAGCTTATTCACTTTGTTCATTATATATCCCAAGATATATTTGAGTAATCCTCAATAGTTGTACATTTATTAGACTTATTCCACTGCATTTATTAATTTGAGCGATTTAAAATGCATAATTTGTCAAAGTTACATTAAAACAAGTCATCACCCAATTCACCCCCCCTCTTGGGTAATGGTTGTCATGGCTAACAAGTGGTATCAGAGCTTTGTGCTCTGGTGAAAGCTTAACCGCTTAGAGTTAAAGATCCTTGTTTGTTTGGCAACCATTAAAAGCTTTTCAAAATGAATGGTTTTGAAATTAATAAACCACCATTCTTTGATGGTGCGAATTTCGTTTATTGGAAAGCTAGAATAGAAATTTATATGCAATCTATTGATATTGATTTGTGGGATATTATGCTTGATGGATTTACATGCAAATCAAAACAAACTTGGAATGACTATGATAAGAAATGCTTTTCATTGAGCATTAGAGCAATGCAAATATTGAGAAGTAGTTTAAATGATGATGCTTATGCTAAAATTAAGAATTGCTCTAGTGCTAAAGATATATGGGATGCTCTTGATTCTATCTATCTTGTTAATAATAATTTTGTGCATAAAGTTATATATAAAGAACAAGAAGAGGAAAAGTCATTAAAGGAATCTTGTTGTGCAAAATATTCTCAAAATGATGCTCAATTTGAAGAGGTGGCAAAGCAAGACAACAATGAGGAAGATGATGATTTCCTTAAAGAGCCAAGTATGCTAGGAATGAAGACTACTTCATATATGGCTAAAAAGGACTTTGAGGTAAATAATACTAAACTAGATTATCGTCCTTCCTATGATAAGTTACAATGTGCATATGATGAATTATATGATGATTTGTTGAATTTAGAAAATAAAAATTTATCTTGTTTGGAAAACATTTCCTTCATTGAAAATGAAATTGAGATTTTGAAAAATGATTATGCTTTTCTTGATGAGGAAATGCCTCTGAAATGTGAAACCTCAACTTCTTGTGAAAAATGCATTAATTTAGAAAATCAAGTTAAGAACTTATATTGTGAATTTGCCAAAGCTAATGATTCTAATTGCTTACAATCCATGATTGTTAATAAGAATGAAATTGATGTTATTTCACATGGAAATTTAAGTAAGGCTTGTGGCAAAAATGACATAGAATATAGAAATAACAAAAGGCTTATGTTTTTCAAAAATGATCTTCAAAGGACCAAGTCATCATTAAATTCAATTGTTTGTAATTTTTGTGGTCATCTAGGACATATTTCTCATTTGTGCAATTATAGAAGAAATCCTTATATGAGAAATAACTTAATTTGGGTTCCAAAAGGTCTTAAAGGTTCTAGTAGTAACATTCAAGGACCCAAGATGAAATGGGTACTAAAAAGTCTTCCTAGTGTTTCAATTATGCAGAAAATTCTCAAAAGGATGGACTAATTGGTCAAAGGAAAAATGAATCATCAAAGGGAATGCTTCTAAAGCCCATTGGTAGAAGTTTTGATCAAAGAAGGAAGATGACTTCAACCGAAGCTTCTCAAGTACAAAATGTGAAACTTTCAAAGTTCAAAACACCAAAAGAGAAGCAATGGGTAAGGAAAAGAGCTTCCTTGATCATTAAGGCCAATGTATCAAAAGTTTCTACCTCTTATGCACATTCACTTGTAAAGTCAATGAATTTGAGGTATATTCCTTGTAGGCCTTAAGTGATTAATTGAATCATGCGTACTTGGTAAAATTTGAATATTATATATAACACATGATTATATTATTGTTACACCCTTTACTCACTACTTTGCATATCTGTTGATAATAAGGTATTCTATGACTATGGATGCTTTCTATGCTTTAAATTTTCTATACATTTCTACATGTGATAATATGCTAGATAAGTTCACTTTTTGTTTGAAGTAGCACATTTGATAAAAATATCTTAGAACTTGGCATATTGGATAAAACATAACTCTTGCTAAAAATCATAACTCTTGCTGCATAAAGTTACAATTTTCTACATAATTTGTAGTTTTTGCATAAACATGAGTTTTGGATCAAGAACTAGTCAGTTTTTATGCTTACATGATGTTTGGAATTGTTTTGGAAAGTTTTGAAATTATTTTGAAAGCTTTGAGTTCGGACCCTTACTCTTTAAAGTGCAAAAATTGAATTCAGCAAGCTTGTAATCGATTACAAGACCTCTGTAATCGATTACAGAGGCTCTGCTAAGCGTTCCAAGCAAAGTCAGAGAACGTGTAATCGATTACACATACTATGTAATCGATTACAACGTCTCCAGAACTTGTGTAATCGATTACACCAAACATGTAATCGATTACATGGATTCCAGAGGACTGGTAATCGATTACACACATATTTTAATCGATTACACAGGCTTTAAAAATGGTTTTCAATGCTAAAATGATCATTTTTACTTAAGATTGTCTGTATATCATGAAAGCATGCATATTATTAGCTATGTGCTTAATGATAATTGATTGTTTACATTTGTTGTGCTCAAATTACATACTATGGAAAATTTGATATTTATGAGAGCATAACGGATTAATGATCAATGACTAACCCCTATGGATCCAAAATTAGTGGATACCAAAGAAAATGCTTTGAATTATATTGTAGGGTGACTATTAGCTCAAGTATGCAAGTGAAGTGAAAATATGCTACTTGAGTTTCAAAAACTTGAAATGGTCCAAGTTTTCTAAGAGTCGTGAAGACTTGAAGCTTGGAAGTTGGAACCACTTACAAAAACTCAAAGAGCACACTTTTGGTGATATCAATTTCTTATTCTTATTTATGTTTTAATTTGAATATCATGTTATATTTGAAAAAGTCATATTTTTTTTTGCATAATGCCACTAATTTTGTTGCATTACATTTTTGCTGCATAATCTAACTTTTACTGCATTATTTTGAAATGAATGTTTTTTCAATGGATATTCTGGCTATATAATGCTGATTTGGTTGAATTCCTTATTGAATATTCATTATTTAACAATGGTTTTGCTCTATCACTTCTCTCTTTGTCAAAATCTATATCTTGTATATCTTTTTGATCATGACAAAAGGGGGAGAAGTTTATGAGTCTTTGAGAAAAGGTAAATAACAAGGTACAAATTCAATGATCTTGGAATTCCAAAATTAAGGGGGAGCTGTGCAATCTCTGATCTAATCACCTCTTGAAAAATAGAGGGGGAGTAAGTCTCTAATACACCTTTTGTGAATTCCAATTTATTTGAACTAACTCTTTTCTCAAATGAATGTTTGTCATCATCAAAAAGGGGGAGAATGTAATTGGCATTGACTAAAGCAATGGTTTTGATGATAACAAACAAGAAAGGAATGGAAGTGCAAAGATAAAGTCCCAAGACTCTACAAGCTTAGCTTATAGGACTTAAATCTTGTGTAAAGATAAAAAGGAATCACACTAAGCTCAAACAAGTTTTAAACATATTTATAAGTGTTTCTAAAATGTTAAAATGCCCAACAAACTATTTTGGAAAGCTAGTTATGGTAATAGTTCAAATCTATGAAAAATAGTCAAGTTTGTGTTTTGTAAAATTGATATATAGTTACTCTTTTGATCATAACTTTCAAACTACTTTGAGTTTTACTTTAAAACTTATCTCATTTGAAAATAGACTCAAAGAGCTTTCCAATGAGTGGTCATTTGCTTTAATTGGATAAGAAACGAAAAAGTTATGACTAATTAAAGTTTGAGTTTTGAAAATTTGACCTTTGGTTACTATTTTGATCATATCTTTCAAAATACTTTGATTTTTGCTCTGAAACATCTTTCATATGAAAAAGACTCAAATAGATTTCCAATGAGTGGTCATTTGCTTTAATTGAATAAGAAATGAAGAAGTTATGACCTTTTAAAGTCGGTTTCGAAAACCAAAAATGGTGTAATCGATTACATGAGTCATGTAATCGATTACAACGTTGACAGAAGGTATGTAATCGATTACACAGAGTATGTAATCGATTACAAAGTGCCCAGAAAGCTTGTAATCGATTACACAAAGTATGTAATCGATTACAAAGTGCCCAGGAACGTTTCTAACGGCTATAAACGGCTAGTTTTCATAGAAAATCATTTCTAAAACCCTCCAACGGCTCTAAAACTCATTGGGCTATAAATACAAGTGTTCGGGCATCAAAAATAAGTTGGAGAACATTCTGAAAATTACCCTTGAGCATTGAAAACGAAATTCATCATCTTTTTCTCCAAATCTTTGTTTTGAGCTAAGTGTGTAAATCCTTTATACCCATTGAGTTTCAACTTGTATTATCCACTCTTGAGAGAGTTTTCTATCATCCATACTTTGTTCCTCAAGTTGTATATCTACTCTTGTGAGAGTTTCTATTCTTTCTATTCACCTTGAAATCATTGTAAGAGGGTGAGGTATCCCTCAAGAGAGAAAAGGGTGAGGTATCCCTTGTAGTGAGACTCAAACACAAAGGGTGAGGTATCCCAAAGGTGTTGTGAGTGCTCTTGATTGTAAAGGTCATCAAGCACCTGTGAATCTTGAAGAATTGGAGGCTCTAGCACAAGGGTGAGGTATCCCAACGTGTGAGGAGTGCTCTTGTATGTACAAAGGTTTTCCTAGCACCCGTGAAGTCTAGGAGATAGTGAAAAAAATCTCAAGTTAAGCTTGGGAATTGGATGTAGGCCACAAGTGGTTGGTGGCTGAAGCAGGATAAATTCTTGAGTTTGATTCTCTCTTCCCTATACTCTTTAAATTCAGTATTTGGTGAAATATATTTATCTATTGCATATCTTGATGTTTTGATTGTTACAACTTGATATCTAGCTTATTCACTTTGTTCATTATATATCCCAAGTTATATTTGAGTAATCCTCAATAGTTGTACATTTATTAGACTTATTCCACTGCATTTATTAATTGAGTGATTTAAAATGCATAATTTATCAAAGTTACATTAAAACAAGTCATCACCCAATTCACCCCCCTCTTGGGTAATGGTTGCCATGGCTAACAGATTTGAGTCTTGTGTTCTTCATGAAAGTTGTTGATCTAGGTCTTAGCTTGCAGATACCAAAATTTCATCCCAATCCAGATCTTACAGCCCGAGTTATGCTCTGATTACTGCACACTATTCAAGTTTCAATCACAAAACTCTTATTCTGACTTCCAAGCCCAATTAGTTCCACTAGATGTCTGACTTTGATCTCGAGCTCTCATGAAAGTTGTAGAGCTCTCTCTTATTTTTCCAACAAGGTAAAATACATAATTAGTAAACATCTAGAACTCAAGATATGACCAAAATACAGAAACAATGTAAGACGTAAATCATGCTGAAAAAATCAATTAAGTCCAATTTGAGTCTAAACTTACAAAACATAATCAAGCTCAATCAATTAAGTGCATAGAGAGTGTAAATGACCAAGTTTGAGGGTTTATTAATGTATCAAATATGTGATTATCAAATTATCCCACACTTAACTTTTTACACTCCTAGGCAAAACACACAAGACTAAAACTAGGGCAAAAAATGACACAGACTCAAAAGCTAAACACTCTAAAAGATTCAAGTTCTAATAATATTTAAGAATGAAGAGTAACCAATCATTCAAGTAATCAAAACATTTATAAGGTAACGTTTCTTCACATCTCAAACCAACAAGCAAGGATACTTCAATTGAAAAGCATGAGTCAAGAATGATAGATCTTCACAAGATTCACTCTCAATCCCTCAAGTGTTTAAAAGGTAGGTATTTCACTCAATTCAACCCATGAAAATTACACTACCATAAGCTTGCTTATCTTCTACTTGTCCACTACTCAGAATACATGCACATACAAATCATGAGGACTTTATTCAAGGTTGTAATAGGGTCAAGGTAAAGGAGAAGATAATATAGATATGACAAGTTAAATACCAAAGAGAATAGAAAAGCATGAGAGTTGAGTTCAATTAACAAGCATGAAAGTTCATCCCAACTCCACCTAATACAAATTCCCTTTACATATTTTTTTCTTTCCTTTATTGCCTTATTGACCCTTCTTTACATAACCCTTTTTTTATTTTTTTTTATTTTTTTAAAAGATGAACATAATATATACATTTAAACAATTTTTTTCAACCATTCTATACATACACCCCCACACTTGTTCAAGAACTCATCCAATGACAAAGTTAATGTTCTCTTATTCCCTAAGGCCAAGTAAGAACATGATTTTTCATTTAAGGCACATAATGAGTTCGAAACAAAGAATAGTCAAATAAGCCCAAAGGGGTTAAGCAAAAGGAAATAGGACATTTTCAATGCTTTACGTTAGCAGGAATCAGAAAATTTACAAGAAGTCATAAGAGTGCTTGATATCATATTAAGAATCAGAGAATTTCCAAGAAGTCATAAGAGTGTTTGATATCATATTAAGACAATATGCTGCTAAGCAAGGCTAGCTATTTGATTAAAGTAGTTATTTTAAGAAAAATGTCTCATTCATATTTATGTATGCATATGAAAATGTAGTCTAAAAAAAAATCAAAGCAAGTTCTAGAGTAACAATTCCATGAGTGAAATTCACACAAGAAAGAAGAGAATGATACAAATGTTCAATTCATTCATCAATAGGATCAAAATCTCACAAGGCATAATTTTATCATTCTCAGTCCACCAATTCAACATCCATAACCAAGCATGTGAATTTTAAGAAAGAAGACAATTTACACAATCATGCAATTTTTCCTGAATTTGAATTGCTACTTCCACACAAACTAGTTGTCTACCCAATCACTCCTTATTCTGCCACCAATTTTGATGTGTCTCAAGAGTAAATAATTTACTCCTTACTCTGTCATCCCTAATTACTTTTGTTGTTAATAAATTACTGACAAACATGTAAACACAACAAACATATTAACAAATACAATTTCTATTTTTTTTTACACAACTATCCTTCTCCCCAACCAGATCACAACATTGTCCTCAATGTCAAAACATAGATAGGTAAAGGATAGAAGATAGTACCTGTTGTTGTAATTGCTGAAAAGAGAAATCTTACACAAATTAAAATAGAAACGAAGTACGATAAATAAAACTAAAGATAAAGGAAAGTTATAGATGAAGTGCCAGATCACACTCTTGTTCCTTGCTGCCTCCCTTGCTGCTGCCTTCTGACCAATCTATCTGAGCTATTACTAGTTCAGGTTCATAAACAAAAGCTTGTAATTTATCAATTAATTCATCAATAGTAGAAGTAGATATAAGGAGTCGTCTTGCCGAAAGTGTGATAAAGCTCTATTCCACAGCATTGTCAACAAAAGATAACAAATTATCAAAGAAATCATTAACATTCAACAAACCTATAGGTTTATGGTGGATGTTCAGTTGGGCCCAAGAGATAATTTAAAAAACTTCTTTAAAAGTATTAAAACCACCTGGTAAAGCAATGAATGCATCAGAGTTTTCAAGCATTGTCCTCATTCATCCATGCATAGATGATACTTGAATTTCTAGCCCAATTGTATGTCCAATGATGTTCCTTCGAGTTAAAGGTTCAGGAATGATACCTAAAACTTGACCACCTCTTATATGTGCAGAAAGTGATACAACCCCCATTAACCTAATGCTACCTCCCCTATATACTATACAAATATTTCTTGCAGCGAGTGTTCTACCAATAGTGCTTACTGCGTTTACAAACTCTAAATTCTTCCCATAACTTGTCCCGCAAAATACATAGATACTGATAAATCTACGAACTAAAGAAGAAGCTCCCTCCATTTCTACACTCACACTCTTTTTGAATGATTATGAGTTGTAGGAAAGTAAAAAAAATGGAGTGTTTAAATAGGGAAGAGAATAGAAAAAGTAACAATAGCTCCTATATAGGTAGGTTGGCTGTTGTCAGAAAAGTTTGAATCTAAGAAACTTTTTTTTTAATTGTTTTAATTTTTTTTTTATTTTATTTTTTTTAGACTTCAAGAAAACCATCAAGGTAAAGAAGTCTAGAAACCCCTGAAGAATACCACCAAAAGGATCATCTGTCTAAAATCAAAATACAACAAAATCATACAAAGATAAAATAATAATAACAAATGATGACATACCTTTGTGTACAGGTTTCATGGCAGATCTTTATACTGCGCGTCATGAATGCAGTAATACTAAGACGGCTCAGCTAATCTTGGAATTCTTCTCCCTCCCACTTATTTGAAGAAAAAAGAATAAAGAAACCATTGTGGGTTTCTGTCCTGGGTCTAGAACCTGGAGAGCTCACACTTGGGTTCGTAACATCAACAAAGATGCTAAAATTTGAAACCCGCAATGTCCAAGATCCAGAATGCCCCATCCCAGGGCACTGCCCCCTTCTAATAAAAGAGAGGATCAAGCACAGATGCCTCATATGCTTTGGCAGCCGCGGGTTACTTCTCACTAATAACCAAAGTGGGACGCTTCTATCTGTCCATCAACTCCACAATGCCTAGATGGTGAATATTGGGTTGTGGAGTGCGGCTCTCTACAAAGCATGGCACATAAACCTTATTTACGGACCGACGTACAAAGGTCTACCCGAGTCAATGACGGTCTGCAACTGGCGGGGCTCCTAATCTAATTAAAGACTAAGTACAACCGAAGTTTTGCCCTCTTTTTTTATTCTTTTTTATTCTTTATTCTTTTTTTCTTTTCTTTCTTTTTTCTTTTTTTTAAAGAAATTTACAAGATAATATATACATTGTGATTGTGGCTCACATCTTCCTCTGGTTTCACGTCTAGAAATGGCTTAAACGCCTTCTATGAGTCGAGGATAAGCTTCCCATCCAATTTTCTTATAAATTGGCAAACATGGTCTTTTTGAGTCAGATTCCCAAGACTGTAACGCTCTTACTCATCCCTGAAAAGATTCCACAAACTAAGAAGTTCACGCTGCACATATCCACAAGAATGCGTCTCAAGAGTCAATAAGATATTATCTAATGACTCCTTACTCAGTCCATTCTTAATGAAGAAAATTTTATCTTCTCTGTTTACGAAAACCATTCCCAAAGAACGACATCGCATATTACAATTCTATCGCGCACATTTGTAATAAACTTTCATTCCTTTTACTCTTCTCCTTTTTGAATATGAACTTTTACTAAGACCCGGCATGTATGGGACAAATGAATCTGAAGATTCACCAGCTAAACGAACATTTGCTTTGATTATCCAGCGTATATCTTCTGGGATGCCCTTATACATTAACAGTCTCAGTCTTTCATACCTAGCTTCATAGATTTTGGTTAGAGCATTTTTAGGAACAGAAGGGAAATGTTTTCTTAGATTTGAGAGAATGACATCTATTTTGAAGGAGAAGGAATAAGTTGTTATGGGAAACTAAAAAATAAACCGACTTGAGAGTCATGGAGTATCGTTATCCGTCACTTAACCGGGAACACAAAGAACTGCAAAAAGAAAGAAACAAAATTAAAATAAATTCTACTCATAACAAGGATTAGAAAGGGATATGGATTCTACCTCAACAACTTGATGTTCCAAAAATGGTTTGAGTCTTTATCCATTGACCTTAAATACATTACGATTCCTAGGGTTTTCAATGTCTATGGCCCCATGAGGATACACATGTTTGACAATAAAAGGACCAGTCCACCTAGATCTCAATTTTCCAGGGAATAGGTGAAGAAGAGAATTATAAAGCAGAACTTTTTGACCAATTTCAAAAGATTTTCGCAAAATTGATTTGTCACGAAAAGCTTTTGTTCTAGCTTTATAAATCTTTGAGTTTTCATATGCATTATTTCTCAATTCCTTAAGTTCATTCAATTGCAATTTGCGTAACTTGGAAGCATCATCAAGATTTGAATTGAAAACTTTAAATATTGCCCAAAATACTTTATGCTCCAATTCTATAGGCAAGTGACAAGATTTTCCATAGACTAACCGATAGGGTGACATGCCTAAAGATGTTTTGAAAGTAGTACGGTAAGCCCAAAGTGCATAATTTAATCTTAAAGACCAATCTTTACAATTTGGGTTAATCATTTTTTTTTAAAATTTGTTTAATCTCCCTATTTGCTAATTCTACTTGTCCACTTGTCTGAGAGTGATAAGGGGTAGTAATTTTGTGTGTGATGCCATATTTCTTCATTAAAGATTCAAATGGTTTATTACAAAAATGTTTTCCCCCATCACTGATGATAGCTCGAGGGATTCCAAATCGATTCAAAACATTTTCTTTTAAAAATTTAAAAATAATTTTGTGATCATTGTGTCAACATGAAATCGCCTCAATCCATTTTGAGACATAATCAACTACAAACCAAGATATACACAAATCTAAATGATGATGGAAATGGACCCATGAAATCAATTCTCCAACAATCAAAAATTTTAATGACAATGATAGGGTTCAAAGGCATCATGTCTCTTTTAGAAATGGAACCCAATTTCTGACAACTTTCACAACTTTTGCAAAAAATATAGCTGTCCTTAAATAATGTGGGCCAATAAAATCTACATTGCAAGATTTTTGCAGCTATTTTCTTTAAAGAAAAATGACATCCACATGCTTCTGAATGACAAAATTTAATGATACTACTTACCTTATTGTTGAGTACACATCTCTGAAAAATTTGGTCAAGACAATATTTGAACAAATATTAGTCATCCCAATAGAAAATTTTCACTTCAATCAAAAACTTTTTTCTATCTTGGTGCGTCCATTGAGGCGGCATCTTACTTGTTACAAGAAAATTAACAATATTAGCAAATCAAGGGTATGTATGGATTAGTGAGATTAAGTGGAATGGAATGGTATAAGATAGAATAGATATAGGTTCCATTGTTTGGTTATGTTAAAAAAGGATGGAATGAGATGGAAATGGGTGGGATGGATTCCATCCCACCCCACCAGAAACCACCAATTTTGTTCCCCCCAATTTGGGGGGTATAAGATGGAATCATTTCTTTATTATTATTATAATTAAAATTTTACTTAATTAACCTCCTAACCTACCCCCCCTCTTTCCTCTCCCGAGACAGTCACCCAACTTCAAAACCCTCTTCTTCATTCACCATCTGTCTGCTATAGCTACTACACCTTCACGGCAACAAGCTTTCACTAGCAGGCAAAATTACTATTTTCTGTCCTGCTACCTTTCCCTCACTCGAGGTCATTTACCTTCACACCAGAACCACTGAATCGCACAACC
Organism: Ormosia semicastrata; assembly: GCA_029884595.1. Taxonomy (NCBI): domain Eukaryota; kingdom Viridiplantae; phylum Streptophyta; class Magnoliopsida; order Fabales; family Fabaceae; genus Ormosia; species Ormosia semicastrata. The sequence continues at coordinate 76,678,146 of JAQQTO010000060.1, forward strand.
ACACCCTCATTAGTGGGCAAGCCTTCATTAGCAACAACCAAAAAGTTGTTTCCTCCTATCAGCGCCACATGCAGAGAGGACGCCAAATCCTCACTTCGTAAGACCAAGTCTGAGACTCTATTCTTCCCTTTTTCCTTATCAAGGTAAGAACATAGGCTATTTGGTTGCATATAAATTAATCCTTTTCCCCCTTTAGTTTGATCTAATTTGGATTATTTAGTTGACATTAAAGTAATCAGTCCTAGCCTTTGTATGCACAAAATTCTATTAGAGGAAGATACCAAGAACAGTATTGAAGGCCAGAGAAGATTAAACCCAATTATGAAAGAGGTGGTAAAAAGGGAGATTATTAAATGGCTTGATGCAGGAATCATCTACCCCATTTCAGATAGTGTGTGGGTAAGTCCCATGCAGTGCGTTCCAAAGAAAGGAGGAGTTACTGTAGTGAAAAATGAGAAGAATGAGCTGATTCCTACAAGAACAGTCACAGGTTGGAGGATATGCATGGATTATAGAAAGTTGAACAAGGCCACAAGGAATGATCATTTTCCACTACCATTCATTGATCAGATGCTTGATAGGTTATCTGGAAGAGAGTTTTATTGCTTTCTGGATGGCTATTCTGGTTACAATCAGATAGCAGTAGCACCCGAAGATCAGCAGAAGACTACTTTCACTTGTCCCTATGGTACATTTGCTTTCAGACGAATGCCTTTTGGGCTCTGTAATGCTCCAGCAACCTTTCAGAGGTGCATAATGGCCATCTTTTCTGACTTTATTGAGAAAATTATGGAAATCTTCATGGATGATTTCTCAGTTTTGGAGATTCATTCATAGGATGCTTGGACAATCTAGAACAGGTGCTGGACAGATGTGAGGAAACCAATTTAGTTCTGAATTGGGAGAAGTGTCATTTCATGGTCAAGGAAGGCATTGTGCTAGGCCACAAAGTGTCAAAGAAAGGCTAAGATTGAGGTGATTGAAAAACTCCCCCCACCCAATTCTGTTAAGGGCATCAGAAGTTTTCTAGGACATGCTGGGTTTTATAGGAGATTCATCAAAGACTTCTCTAGAATATCCAAGCCACTCTGCAAACTGCTAGAACATGATAGTGCATTTAAATTCACAGAAGAATGTTTATCAGCTTTTGAAACTTTGAAGAAGGCTCTGATCACTACCCCCATAATAGTAGCTCTGGATTGGGAGAAGCCATTTGAATTAATGTGTGATGCAAGTGATTTTACAGTGGGAGCTGTGCTAGGTCAGAGGCATAACAAGATCTTCCATACTATCTATTATGCTAGCAAGACTCTCATTGATGCTCAGATCAACTACACCACTACAGAAAAAGAATTGTTGGCAGTTGTATTTGCATTTGACAAGTTCAGATCATATCTGGTGGGAACCAAAGTAGTGGTATACACAGATCATGCAGCCATCAAGTATCTCATTGACAAGAAGGATGCAAAGTCAAGGCTTATTAGATGGGTGCTCTTGCTTCAAGAATTTGATTTGGAGATCAAAGATAATAAGGGAATTGAAAATCAGGTAGCTGATTATCTCTCCAGAATTGTTAAGAAAGGAGAAACCAAGCCTCAAGAAGAAATTAAAGAAAATTTTCCTGATGAACACCTTTTCTCGATTGAAAATCTTTGCATAAAGACTGCACGCAGTGCCTTGAGACATTGTGAATTTTCTGGTCAGTGGGGTAATTCCAGTGGAAATGAACTCTTAACAGAAAAGGAGGTTTCTGCATCAAGTTAAACACTTTTACTGGGATGAACCTTTCTGTACAAAAGATGCTAAGACCAAATCATGAGGAGATGTGTTGCTGAGGAAGAAATGCAAGCTATCTTTAATGATTGCCATGCTGCTCCTTATGGTGGTCACTTTGGAGGAAAAAAAACATCTGCAAAGGTCCTGCAATCAGGGTACTTTTGGCTCACTTTGTTCAGAGATGCTCAAGAGTTTGCCAAGATTTATGATAGATGTCAGAGGGTAGGGAATATTTCCAACAGACAAGAACTGCCACTCAACACCATTTTGGAGATTGAGTTGTTTGATGTATGGGGAATAGATTTTATGAGACCATTCCCTATATCTTATGGAAATGCTTACATCTTAGTTGCAATAAACTATGTTTCTAAATGGGTAGAAGCAGTAGCATTGCCTTCCAATGATGCCAGGGTAGTCCCAAAATTCCTGTACAAGAACATATTTACCAGATTTGGCACTCCTCGGGCTATAATCAGTGATGAAGGGACACATTTTTGCAACAAGTTGTTTTCTAACTTGCTTGCAAAATATGGAGTAAAACACAAAGTGGCTACTGCCTATCATCCTCAAACCAGTGGACAAGCTGAAGTGTCCAACAGAGAGATCAAAAGAATCCTTGAAAAAATTGTGAATCCTTCTAGGAAAGATTGGTCTGTGCACTTAGATGATACTCACTGGGCCTACAGAACGGCATTCAAGGCCCCCATTGGCATGTCCCCTTACAGATTGGTTTATGGCAAGGCTTGCCATTTACCAATAGAGCTGAAACACAAGGCATTTTGGGCCATAAAGAAGTTGAATTTTGATGCACAAGCAGCTGGAGAAGCAAGGTTACTGCAGCTGAATGAACTTGAAGAGTTCAGGCTCTTTTCTTATGAAAATGCTGAAGTATATAAGAGCAAGGTCAAAACATAGCATGATCAGAAAATCTAACCTAGGGAATTAGTTGAAGGAATGCAAGTGCTCTTGTTTAATTCCAAATTAAAATTGTTCCCTGGGAAGTTGAAATCAAGGTGGTATGGACCATTTAAATTGGTCAAAGTGCACCCTCATGGAGCTGTGGATTTATTGGAAGAAAGTTCTGGAAGAGAGTTTAAGGTGAATGGACAAAGAATGAAGCAATATTGGGGTGGGCCGTGTGCAAGAATGAAGGCCACCACTCATCTTTCATATCCTTAGCCACCAGTGTGGAGTCAGGTTGAGGACAAGAAACTAAGTGCTACTAGGAGGCAGCCCAGCTTTATATCCTTTACATTGTCTTTTGAATTTCAGTTAAAATAGGTTAGTTTAGTTTAATAAAAATATAAATGCTGTTAAAGTATGTTTACAGACTAGAGCATTCCAAGCTCAAGGTTATCCTGGACAGGGTGGTGTGTGGTCACGTCAGGCCCAGTTAACAGTGTATTGGTGGTAGCAGTTGGGCAAGCGCAAGAGCCCGCGTTCAACTGTATTAATTGTTTTAGTTTTCCAAGTTCAAGAGCCCGCGTGGGAATGTAAATTGCCTCCACCCACTCACTTAATGCCACCTTTTTCTTCACCACTCACCTCCATCCTTAACCTCTCACCTCAATCTCCCTTTTTCTCTATTAAAGCTACTGTCTTCTCTGCCTTAACCCCACACGCAACCCCACTCACACGTTCTATCTCACCTATCTCTTTCTATCACCATCAACTCACTCCTCTTTTATACCATTCCAAATACCATGGGTAAAGCACAAGCTCAGTCTTCCAAAAAGCCCGTTACTGCCAGTTCATCCTCTTCTGATGAGGAAACCAATTTGCGTTTTGTGGATAAGGAAGGGAGACTAAAGTTTGAGAGGGAAATCAAGAAGCAGAACTTCCATTTGGAGAAGGGTTTCTTCATTCTGGACTCCCCTCATTATGGGCTCACTGAGGATGTTGCTGAGCTCATAGACAATCACAGCTGGAAGAAGTTCGTGACTCACCCGAGAGAACCCATCATCCCTTTTGTGCACGAGTTTTATGCCAATTTGACCACATTACAGCAAAAATATGTCATAGTGAGGGGTTCAAAGGTGTCGCTCTCTGCCGCCATGTTGAACAGAAGGTGGGGCTTGAAAGGTGTTGAAGATTAATACCTGACTTTGTTGAGAAATGCTGAAGAAACAGAGCTGAATGACATGATGAGGGAAGTCACGGTGGCAGGGGCAAACTGGATTCAGACAGATGAGAGTTGGAAAATAGCCAGGCCTAATCTCACCCCATTAGCCAAAGTTTGGTATCATGTCATCAGAACTAAGATTCTCTTCACCGCGCACTTAGAAACAGTAAACAATGAGAGGTTAGTCCTCTTGTATTGCATTCTGAAGAAGGAGAGGGTGGATGTAGGACAACTGATTGAGAGGGAAATTATTGTCTGCGTATTCAAGAAGAAAGGACTGTTGTTTTTCCCTTCTTTAATCATCTTTTTATGTTTGAGATATGGAATAAAGGCCTTGTTTAAGGATGAAATTATGGACAACAAGGGGGCCATAGATCTGCTGGCTATCAAACGTTTTGGGGCATCAGCATCAAAGGTGCAAGGTTCAGTTCCTCCCTCTGGGCAGCAGGAACATCCGGATGATGTGAACACAAAAGTGGACCAATGCTATCAAATGCTGCAGCATAGTTTAAAGCAGCAGCAACTCTTCTGGGAATTTTCTAAAGAGCAACATCTGTGGATGCAAAGGACCCTTAGAATCAACAAGCTGAGACAAGGTAGCTACCCTCCCCTATTTCCTGAAGCAATCTTTGACCCATTCCAGTACTCTTCCCCTGAACCCAAGAAACAAACCAACCCTGCAAAGGAAACTGCACCTGTTAACCCTTCTGCACCAGAACAAGACCCTGAAATCCCTTCTGAGAATCTCACTGCTAGTGAGCACTCAGTAAATAACAATGAAGTTAGTTCTGACTAGACACCACCACCACCACCTAGAGATCCAACACCACCTCCAACTCAACTAAGAGGGTCCAAGAGAGGAAAATAAAAGATGGTTGATGAAGCACCAGAAGACCCCCTCCACCAAAGAAGGGCAAAATCAAGCACAGAGCTCCTCCCATGATTAGAAAAAAAAACAAGAATTGATGTAAATGCTAAGGAGACTCCCACTGCACCCAGTGAGGACTCTGAAGATAACATGCCTATTATAGGAAGAGTTGGGAAACTCAAGTCCTTCACAGCCTCTAAGGCTCAGCCAAGAGATGGTGGAGGGGAGGAGGAGGATGAAGCTGAAAAAGAAAGAAGTGTTGAGTTGGCCATTACCAAGGAAATTCCAGCAACAAACAAGCCAACAATGACGCAAATAGCCAATCTGGCAGCAGAAGGAGCAATGCAAGATTGGCTCAGCCTTGAGCAAGAAGAAACACCCAAGATGCTGCAGCATCAGATGACCAGGATTTCCCTTGATCTTTCTTTAGTTGTTTTAGTTTGTTTTAGTTTGTTTTAATTTCTGTTTTACAATTGTAGTATTATCTGCCCCCACTATGTAAATATAGTCGGCTTAATGACCAGTGGGCCCCCCTTTTTTGATATACCTTGACTGCATGTTAATGAAAGAATGATGTTTGCTGTCCATGTGCATCTGATGAAGACAAGTTTTACCTTACTGCACGTGAAATACATTAATACCTTGAATTAATCCTTTCTCACCACACAATCCCTAGCTCAAATTGGACTTAACAGAAGGACTTCTTTCAAAAGTCACCAATCAATTGGGGGAATTGAGTTGCAAAGACCCTTGTCCAAGGAAGAGAAGGTGAGGTCTGAATTAGATTTCAACCTAAGTTTGGGGGTGAGTGAGACTGAATGTGGTGTTGTAGCACTCTACAACATCAATCCTGTGAGCTTTTGGACTTCAACAGATTCGGTTCATCATGCATTCCATTCATGTATTTTCTCTGCAGAACTTGACTTATTTCTGTGATTGATTGCATATTTCACTGTTGCACACAAACTGACTTGAGGCACTATTCTTGTTTTAAATACTGAGACTTCAAAGGACAACCCTCAAGTATTACCCTTTGTGAACCCCTTTGAGCCTAAGACTTTCTTGATTGGTGATAAGCCACATTACAAGCTCAAATTCCCTGAAAAACAATGCACTACCCTGTTAGTTGGAGTTTAGGACTGTGTCAAAGTGTTACCTAATTATAGGTTCTTACCACAATGGTTGAGGACAACCAATAGTCTAAGTTTGGGGGTGGGTTGCCTATGCAATAAAAAGGGAGGAAAGAGCAAAATTATCAAAGGAACAAATTCTTCATTCTAAAAAATAAAAATAAAAATTAAAAATAAATAAAAAAATAAATAAAAATTAATTAAAAAAAACCTTCCCCCTTGTTACCAGAAAGATGGGTAAAAATTCAGAAATGTCTAAATTTAGGAGTGGGTAATTTTGACAAAGATCTTGAACTCCACCTAAATAGCTACTTTCCCAAAATTCCACACCCGAACCTTAGCCTCATTACAACCCATTAAAGTCCTCTTGCTATGTACAATTTGTGTATGTGCTCTTGATTGATAGAAATTTGTCAAGCATATGATAGAGTTGCATGTAAAGGATGATTGAGTGAAACATCAACACAGAGCACAAAATAGAGTGAATTGCGCAATATGACAAACCCAATAATGTGTTAAGCTCCCGTTCTTAGGAAGATAATCTGGTGAGTCTTCACCCTTACATCCAAAGGACATTTGGAAAATGCACCTAAGACTCTGTTGAAGGGTGGTTTGGTTGGAGTTCCTTGCTAAAACTGAGTTGAGAGCTTAGGGAAATCACATACACATTATGGAAAGTGATTAAGAAAATGGTATGTTGTGTTGAGCATAATTTTGAAAATTGCATCTGAGGATTGGCATGGACTTTGCTTATACTATTCTGATTTTGTTCTGTTATTGCTTGTTGAATGTCATTACTTGAGGACGAGCAATGGTTCAAGTTTGGGGGTGTGATAACTCTTAGAAATAAGAGTTATTACTATCTTTTTAGCTTAATCATTTTTTCTTATTTTGACTAATTTAGGAGAAGAACTTCAAGTTTTATTTGATTGAGTAAATATCTGTGTTTAATCTGATTAATTTCGAAAAGTTATAAATTCTGATCTGTTATTGCTGAAGGTTTGATTTAATTTTGAGCAGGTTTTAAAGGTGTAATTGCTGAAGGAAATGCGCTGGGATGTTTTAGAATACTGCAGCTTTGGGGGAGAGAGTCACTATAAGATAGAATCAATTCCAGCTCAGCTCTTGGCCACTAGAAGACAAAATACATGTTGTACTGTGCTTAAAAGGAAGAGAGAGAATACAATGCAGCAGCTGTGTGTACTCGAGAATTGGGCCAAGGAATATTTTAGTATTTGACTTTGTAAAGGCCCAAAAAGTGAGGCATGAGAGAGTGTGTAACCCTATTTTGGGGGCTAGTACAAATGGGAGTGTGACTTTGTACTAAGGGGGATCTTTTCGTGGTGGAGCTGTGCAGAGCCGTCAGCTGCTGGTCATTTCGTAGTTTCATTGTTTACGCAGGATGCATTTATTTTTCATTTCTTTTGCTTACTTTGTCTTCAAGCTCATTATAAACTAAATTCTATTAGTTAGGATTTTATGAATTTGTAATTGTACTGAAGGGTAATCCAATGTTATGGATGTTATTCATTCTCTTCTTTTCTGTTTTAATGTTTAATTTCTATTTAGCCTGATCAACTAATCTGAAATATCAACTGATTTCGTTTGGAAAAACCAAGTTAGTGGACTTGATTAGAAGATAAAGATAGAACAATTAATTGGAAAATTAATTATGTTGAATGAGCTAGGAATAGCCTTCAAGTCTTTAAATAGCTAGACGTGCTTCTATGACCACTGAGGGAAATTAATTTGAACTTAGGAATAAAAAGCTTTTAATGAACTCAGTGTTTACTGCTGGAAAGCAAAATTTATTCCTTGGGCTAAATGCTGTAGCATCCTGAAACATACATTACCCTGAAGTTAAGAATTACAAAGGATTAGAATCCTAACTGTTTCCATCTCTGTTTTAAAACACTTCATTTATTGCTTTTATTAATTCCTTGCATTTATTACTTACTGCTCTGATACCTCATTACTCCATTTACTTTACATGCTTAAGAATTTCACTTTATTTTATTACGTTAAATAGGAAAGGTTAATTCTAGAATTTGTATTCAATACAATTAAATCCTCGTGGGAATGATCTTTACTCACACTTTATTACTTTTTTTTGATTGTGTACACTTGCACATTCTTATTTTTGAAAAAAGAAGCAACAAATGGGCATTAGCATATTGCATTCCTCCCAATATTTGTCAAATTTTGCATTCATTGGGGTTGTCATTTCTCTTATGAAGTAATCATCATCCTCTGCGACTTTATCAACTACTCGTTTCACCCTCCAGACTTCAGGAAGATATAAATTTGCAGTTGGATACTCACTGCCTGAGATGACATGAGTGGCTAGATTGAACACTTCTAGAAGTTGACAAACCTTCTCAACCTTTCCCTAATCCTCTTGAGATGGTTCACAGTCATAATGTGGCTCTCTTTCCTTATAAGCTAGAAAGACAATCTTGAACTTCAAAGTGGTAGACAACATTTTATAGGTAGAATTCCATCTTATTGAACAATCAATAATGAGCTTTCTTTCTTTCAAGTGTTTCTGGTCAATAATATCACAAAATGCCTTCAACCTTGAATCATTATAATTAATATAGTTGACACTCTCACGAACATTATGAATGATATCCTTAATTCTACCAAGGCCATCCTGCACCAACAAATTTAGAATGTGTGCACAACATCTGACATGAAACAAATTACCACCAAGGACTAACTTACTACTGAGTGATAAGTTATCCTTAAAAGTCCTTAGGCATAAGTCATTGTAAGAAGCATTATCAACTGACATAGAAAACACTTTGTTTTTAATCCTTTAAACTTTTAGACACTTGAAAATAGCATCTGCCACATCAAATCCATGTCTAGGAGTAGGAACTTTCACAAAACTCAAAACCCTCTTTTGAAGATTCCACCCTGCATCAATGAAATGACCAGTGATAACCATGTATTCATCTACTTGGTGACTTGATTTCCACATATTTGTATTCAAACTAATCTTGCCCATACCTTTGAACAAAGCCTTCAATTTTTTCTTCTCTACCTCATATATTGCTAAACAATCACTCTTAGTTGTTTTTGCGAGAAACTTTATGAAATTCGGGATTAGCATATTGGAAGGCCCACATCAAAACTTTATCCTCAACAATGTTATAAGGGTACTCATGTACCATGATTGCAGTAACAATTATGCCTCTCATCTTTTCATTTGAATACCTAACACCGGGTGCCATAAAAGGATTAATACCTAAGCTGGAAGCTTGAAATGGAATGGTGGGTTGCTTCTTTTGTGAATCCATGTGTAACCTCCTTTGTATGTAAGAATCTGCATGTCTCTTCATATGGCTAGTGCTAGCTCCCTTCCCTGTGCAAGCAAAATGCCATTTACAGTACTTGCAAATAGCTTTCATCACTCCTTGAGATACTTCTGTTTCATCAAAATCATTCCAAATAGCCGATGTCTTTTGCCTCTTCTCCTTAATAATAATGGCACAACCATTATAATTTTGATTTTTATTTTGATATCAACTCTATTATATCCAAGCTGACTTGAATCTATTGGTGCTTGTTCGTTGAGTTCATTAGGGGGACGAGAAGCAGATGACATTGTTCCCTCAAATGAAGAAGACATTAACTATACTTGTAACATAAGTACAACATATTTCATATATGATAGAAGTAAGATCTTAAATATGTAAACAATAAGTATAGGAATTAGGGCAATAAGTATTTTGTTGGATGCTAATGAATAGTTTTATATTTAGTACCATTCTAGCTAGCTTCTTTGCAGCAAACAAGATTTGCATTAAAAAAAACTACTGAATAGCTATAAAAAAAACTCTATCAGTTATTATAAGTAGCAGGTTTTCTTAGTATGCCAACCAAAAAAATACAAAAAATCACTATTAGTTATTAAAAAAAGGGGTTAGCTTTCTTATTTCTATCATATACTGGATATAAGGCCCTAATATTCATAAGACTAATGACAGTAACCATGGCTTCGACATAGAGGATTCTCAGTAGCATTTCAAAATCAAAGTTTACCTAACACAATATAGCATAACAGCAGTGCTATTTAGCATGAGTTGTTTATGGTAAACAAACCTTTTATAATTATAACCAATCAAGTGGAGGATTGGTAATATGAGTGGAGAGAGCCAAAAAATGGTTACATACAAAACACACAACGCAATCTCACTCAGTGCATTTCTAACTCTTCATCTGCTGTTCCACAAAAAAAGTTTAGTGTGCTTCAGTTTTTCCCATAGCATAAAGACAAGTATGAGTGCGATACCATAGATCTAGATTTTGACTAAAAAATTGAAATTAAACAGAAAAAAAGACCAATTGCATCAAAGGAATTAAAGTAGATCGCTCTTTCTTCGCTCTAAATTTTGGGGAAGAATTTCTCTAAAAAAGCTTCTATTAGATGAAAAAATGCGGCAAGTTTGGAAACTAATAATTTAGCCATCAGATTCATCCACTAGGTCAAAGGACGGGAAAAAAAACAACAACAAATACTTAAAGAAGAAGATCAAATCCTGAAAAAATAATTTGAGGGGCCATCAAAATTCTATAATGTTCTCGAAGACTAATAGATGCAAATGAAACAGAAAAGCAATGGTGCGCAATTAATTAAAAATGCAATTATCGTGGGTCTTTTTATGTAAGATATGAGAAAGACATATGGTTATAAGAGTAAAAACAAACAAAATTGGTGTTAGGTTATGAGTTAGGAACCTCAGATCTAACCCCAAAAAACCTTTTTACCTGGTAAAAATCAGCGTAGGACAAGATGGGAAACTGCTCCTTAATAGGCTTGCAACCTCCGGAGGATGGTCGTGCGTGGAGGAGAAGAGAAGAGCGAACCGAACTAACTAAGTTGGAGGAGAGGAAACAGAAATGAAGAAATGAAACGAAGATTCGAAGAAGCCTTGGAAGTGAATCAACAGAGGAGTTAAAAAATTGATATAATTTAAATATAAAACTATAAAATATGTAATTATAAGAATAAAAACTAAGCATAGCTTAGTGGTAAGTAGAGTGTTTATATCACCACTTGGTACCAAGTTCAATTCTTGGTATAAGCATAATCTCAAATTTTTTTGAATATATTTATAAATAAGTATAAACAGGCCGACCTAATAAGTCTAACAGGCTTTGCTGAGAGGTCAGACCAAACCTACTAAATGAAACATGCTTTTAAAAAGGCCTGAGCCTAACTCATTTTCTAAATAGGCTAGACTAGGCCAGGCCTAAAACAAGCCAGGCCACAGGCCCCTAATAGGCCGGCTGGCCTATTTCCATCCCTTGGTATGAGTTGACTGTTGCAAATCCTAGTAGTTATGAACCCAAATCTTCTAAGGCTTCCAAGCTCCGATCCCCTACCTTTAGATACATACACTTTAAAGCCAGGGGGTCCTTAGTAGGCCCGAGTTATTTTTCATACACTGCATGGTACATGGGGAAAAGTGAATGAGGGTTATTGGCTTTGTAATCAATTCAAGCATATAGGGTCCACTAGAGCTGGATGAATATTACTTGGAGGTTACATCACTGCTATATCGGAACAATGTGGAGTTGATCTACACTTGTTGCTAGAGGAGGATCCTATAAAGGGTCCTAGTGCTATTGATGGGCTTATTCTGGTAGTCATGGGCATATGCGTGAACCAGAATGGTGCTTCCACTTGGTTAGTACATATGGTAATGTCCTACCTAGGAGAGCTCCGATACCCGAGCTGCAATAGCATGTTGCAGCATCAGTGCCTCCAGAGTATATTCCCCCTTTTGCAGCAGATGCAGAGCCATCCACTAGAGCTGCTTCATATGATAAGGTCATGGCCGTATTGGTAGACTAAAGCTGGATCATGACACCCGATTCCAGCACTTGGAGGATCGATTCCAGCACTTGGAGGAATTCACTCCCCGGCATATGGATACCATAGATGGCAAGCTGCATGCTTTGCTTCCGAAGCCATTTTATCCCTCACCCCCATCTTAATTTATTACTCTTACTATTTTGGATTATGCTTTAGATCTGACTGTTGATATTTTGGCATTGTATTTAGATCTTATTTTGGGATATCAATGATGACTACTGGTTATGGATTCAATTTCCTTATTGATGTCTTTGAATATGCACTATTAGTTTACTTGAGTTTATTTTCTCTAATGTGTGTTTGCCTTGACATTAGGAATAATGTCTACTTTAAGTGTGGGGGGTAATGATCTTAGTTGAATATATGGTGCATGTCTCTTCAATGGTTTTAGAGTGATTTGAGTGGTGAGCAAAAGATCCATTTAAAAAAAACTAATAAGTTTTTAAGCTTGAAGGAGTAGACTTTCTTGCTTTCAAATCTGTCAAGTGAGGTTTTGAAAAATTGAAGGGTTAATTCAAATGTGATAAATTGAGACTTAGTGAGATTTTGGGCCTTAGTGTGAATGGCTATTATTATGCCATCTTTGTTCTTTGTTATGTGATTCCACTAATGACTATGTGTTCTTCAGAACTTGTCTTGACTCTTTTTAAGCTACAAATGACCACTACACACATTTAATGACAAAGGCATTTCTTTCAAATAGCTACTGGCCAAATAGCCATCCTTGCATTTTTATCCATTGTTTACGCCTTTTTGCCTAATTGACCTTTTTTTCCTTTCCTTCTATCATAGCTCAATACATGCCTAAAAGCGAAAAACCATTATGCTACCCAACCTTAAGGAGCAGAAGAGCTTAATAATTATGCTGAGAATTAGTTTTGAATAAGTGTGGAGGAATTTAATAATGTGTTTGCCTAGCTATGTATGTATATAAAATAAATAAATATTGGTAAAATATTAAGATGCTTGGATGTAATGCAAGGTATACAAAAAAAAAAGCTCAAAAGTGAAAAAGAAAGAAATGAAGAAGAAAAGGAAGTTTGATTGTTGTATGGAGAACGACAAGAAAAGGATAAAGATACAAAAAGAGAATCGAGGATTGAAAAGTGTTGGGGTAATTTTATTGTAATAATTGAATATATTCCCTTTTGCTCTTCTATTTTCTATGGTCTAACTTTGCTCATCCTTGGTGTATCATACCTTAACCTTGACCCCATTACAACCTAATTAAAGACCTTTTTGATCTTTGTATGCATGTGGCCTAGGTGGTAGAGAGGTAGAGGCTTGCCAAGCTTATGGTAGGGCATGTTTTCATGAGTGGGTTGAGAGTAAACACAAGCTCTAAAAACTGGAGTGAAAGAGTATATCTGCGAGGATATATCATTTTGATTTAACCTTGATATTTGATTGACTTTACTTGCTGGTTTGGATTGTCAATGGAAGAAATTCTTGGTTGCTTAAATTCCTTAAAAAGACTAAGGTGTGTAGGTCTTTGCTCATTGTTCTACATTTTCATCGCTTGTTGGGAAACATGTGCTTAATTGTATATTTTTGCCTAGGAGTGCAAAAAGTTAACTGTGGAGGTATTTGATTTATCGATTATTTCTACATTTTAAGTGTTTTATGTTTAATCTAAGTGGACTCTATATGTGCTTAATTATTAACATTTAGCTAAGTTTCTAGATATGAAGCTTAATCGGATCCTTATTGTGAAACTATGCTTAAGTGCGATTATAAGCGTTCATAATTGAATTGTGCTTTTCAGGAGATCTTTGAGTGATGGAGTCCATTAGCATCAAACCAAGCTTGCTATCCACTTGAGGAGAAAGCTAAAGACTCAAGGAGATCAACATTAGCTCTAGAAGCAAGGAGAGAAGATCATATGTGAAGAATCAAGACTGAATATGAAGAAAACAAGTGACACGGACCATGTCTTAGACAGAGCGGGGTTCGTGTCCTTCTCTGGCACCTCAATTGGACCCAATGCTGAGCACGACTGAAGACATGACCCATGTCCCTAGACACGAGGGGGTGTCGTGTACCTCTCTACCTGCTCAATCTCACGAAAATTATGTTAACATACTAAGACATGGGGGGTTGTGTCATCAGACACGGCCCGTGTCTTCGGCCTAGAAAATCAATTTCAAATCTAAATGATGAGCTATGGGCCCAAAGAAATAAATAGGATTGTTTAGGGTTCCAAAAGAGGGTGGTTTGGGATAGAAGCTACCAAGCAACTAAAGAGAATTCGAAGAAAAGGAGAAAGAGAGATTTGATCAAAGATTGGAGATTTGGGTTTGAGCCATCGGAGATCAATCAACCTCGATCATTGGAAACTAGTTTGATCTTTAGTTTTCTTTCGCCCTTGTATTCTTGACGATGTCTTTCTTTCGTTTTTCTTTTGATTTTGAATTCACCATACATGGCTAAGTCTCTTATTTGGTTAAGGGAAGATGAAACCTTAGTTTTGATCTTGTGAATCCTACATAGTTCTTTATTTTAAAACAATTGTGTTTTTATTCATATGCTTCTGATCTTAATTTAGTATAAAGGTTTTTATACTCTTTGTTAATTTTAAAAGTGGTAAAACTAGGATTACTATGTGCAGTTGCGGTGGTAGGACTAGGGAGACATATGATCTAAGTAATTCAATCACGGTGTGTGATTGGACCTTAGTGTGATTAGTTTTCTAAACCTTAATGCAATCATTAGATAGATATAAGAGCGGTTGCTTTACAGCTAACTAGTGATTAGGGCTTAATTTGAGCGGTTGCTAAATTAACCAAAACCTAAGGAAAATAAAGAATTAATCTCACAATCGCATAAAGACATAATTGATCATGTTGGGATAAAGTGTTTGTAGGTTAGTATTATTATATAAATTTAGTGGTGGATTCCATCTCTTAACCAATACCTTTAAATAGGTAATTTAAATAGTATTTGTAACACCCCAAAAATTGTTTGTTTCATGATAAATAGTCATTTTATAATATTTGTGATTTTTGTGAATTTTTTTAGATTTTTTCGAAACTATTGATTATTTTAATATATTTCTTAATTTGCGTGCGCACTGAGCGGAGCCGGGAAAATGAAATATTTTCCTCAAGGCTGGTAGACCTTGAACTGTGGAAATGTCGACGGGGGATCTTACTAAACCCGAGGCCGGGTATAGTTTATGAGGTTTACATTTTTTGAGATTTTATCTAATAAATAAAATTGCGATACATTCTGTTAAATAAAAATTTTGTAGTATGCTCTATTATCCATTGGATAATACATACTGGCTTAGTAAACTGTAACAATTGTCCATTGGGTAAAACTTGTAGTAAAAATCCTTATCACCTTATTTAGAAATCTACTTTATGTCTAATCAAGTTGACTTTTGCAAAAGCTAACAAGCTTCTCAAGGAAGCTTTGCACCAAGCTTCTAGAGGAAGCTTCCCTCCCCTCTCTCCCATGTAGCTCCACGACAATGAGGCACATTTTGGAGCCGAAAATTAGCTTTTCACTTTATCACTTTTCATTCTTAATTTTGAAATTACCAAAAGCTATCACTTTCTCTCTCTACACTTCTTCTCTCATTTTCTCTCAAGCTTTTTCTCCTCCTTCTCTCTTCTTCTTCCCACGGCAGCCACATCCTTCCACCCTCTATGCTTGTTTGATTTTCAAGCTCATATCTTGCTTGGATCTACATCTTGATTGAAAGACTTTCTTTCTTGTTGGAATCACCTTTAAGGAGCTCACCCATCATCTCCATTTTCTCTTCTCTTCCATGAACAAGACACCATTTTTGGCCACCCACATTTTCTTGCTCAACCAACTTTGTTTCTTACACCTTCTTATCATCTAGAACATTTTCTCTTTTGTGACACCTCTTGAATCCACCATTTTCATCTTCTTCTATCAAGGTCTAAAGTTTGAAACCTTGAGGTAAAGTTTATGACTTTTCCATTTTCTCTTCTCATTTTTGTGATTCTTGGTCATCTTTGTGACCAAGAACTCCTCTTTTATGGTTTGATTTATTTATTATGAAATTTTGATGTCCTAGGATTTTGGTGGTGGTGGAGGCCGAAATCTACAAGGAGCTTCAAGGAAGTTCTTTTCTTGTTTTCTCTTTTGGTAAGAGGAAGATTATCCATTTTAACCTCTATTGGTAGTGGGAAACTTGTTTGTGTGTTGGTTGTGAGAAACCCATGTTAGGGTTACTCTCTTGGTTATGTGTTTTTCTAATGATCTTTGTATAAATTTCCTCTATGTAGTTTATTGGTTGTATTTATATATGTTGATGATCTTGGATTGATTTTGATGGGTTGGAAATATGAATTGGAAGCAAAGGTTCCTTGCTCTCCTTAATGAGGCTCACGGCTATACCCCTTTCAATAGGGTATTCATGGTTAAAATTTTGTAACAAGTTGGAGACATAACTAATCAAGTGAATAATAATTAATGGAGCAATGAAAAATTTTGGGTTCTTACCCCTTTGGGAGGCTAACAGCCTCTAGGGCCTTTTTGGGCCTAAATATGTAATTTTTGGGTAACCTTAGAACTTAAGTAATTAAGTATTAAGTAATTAACAATGTGATGGAAAAATTAGTTGGACTCTTGTCCTTGGGAGGTCACGGCCTCAAGGGCCATATTGGCTAAAAAATATGTATCAAGCTAAGGCTTCGGTGATTAGGTAACTTAAGAATTTATTATGGATTCATAAGATGGAAAGAAACTTATTTGATGACCTAGGGTGATTCTTTTGAACTTAAGGGAAGAACAAGAGTGTATGTGAGACCTGAAGAACTTTAGATAATTTTCTAAGTAAGTATGATTTAATTTGAGTAAAATAATTTAGCTAATTAAGAGAAATAAAAATTTAATGAGAATTACAAGAGAATTCCTCTAGAGAAAGATTTTATAAGAAATGTTAGATTAAAGTGAAACTCCATAATGAACCTTAAAAGTGTATTATTATATTTGAGAACTTGATAGTATGTATTGTGGGCCCATGAGTGGGACCTAGAATTGGTTGATGTTTAACTTGGCCAAATTGTGGCATGCTATGGAAAAGTATATCATTGTTGAATATACATGAGTATACATTGAGTCATCATGTATTGTGAAAGTCCAGTGGACTATTGTTAAGGCCATGTTGCATAGGAGATTGAATCACACCTTTGTGCGATTGTGAATAGACTAGTTTAGGTCATAATGTTGACCTTGGGGGCGTCGGGGTGTGGGTATCTCACAATGGTCAATTGGTAGCTCCTCTGGGCCGTGGGATAGACCGATACAAACGCACTGACGATCCCTACCGAGACACTGTCCTATATTGCGATCTAGTGAAGAATGTCTTGTACAATGCCATGATGTGCACGTTGATAAATTAAGAAATTATAGCACTTGTTGGCCGCGGCAGCCGAGTTACAGACATGTCTCCTGATCATTTTCTCCGATGTTTGTGTCTAGTTCCATGGAGTAAGATTTCGATATCATGTGCACGTGTATAGTGAGTCAAACATATTATTTGGCATTTATTTATACGATGATTGGAACTGTTACCTTATTGATGTTATAACTGCCTGGATTTGTTAAGTTGTTTACTATTTACTTCTTGATGTTGATTATTATTTCTGAAATGCTATGTGGGCGCTTTGAGTCGTTCTGTTTCTTTACTGCCATGATTAGTACTGAATGTAGGATATCTTACCTCTTTTCTGTATTTTTGCTATTCTGTATATTTATGTGTTTCTCTGAAGACATCGGTGAAAAAGGAGAAGTGCACGAATTCCCTGGCTTCTGGCTTGATTTTGATTAGTTTCCTATTTGGACATGACGTCTCGTCCGCTAGAATTTTTGGGTTATGCGAGATTGACTTTTCATGGAGGTTCGGACTACTGGCACATCAACCTAAGTACAGATCACTGCATCTACCTCGGAGACGTGACTGTGTCTCTGGCTTGGGGACGTTATGATCCACTTATCTTTACTTTTAATGCTCACTTGCATTTAGAATTTTACATGCTCATACGTGATATGTGGGGTGAGCGTTATTACTCCTCACAAGAGGATTCTTTCTTATCCTCTGCACGAGCCCCCGCTCGTAACTCAGTTGCTCCGATGAGGATTTCCTCTAACGAGGAAGACCTTGAGGAGGATCCATTTACGGTTCTTTCTCATTCGCTTTAGGGGCTAATGCTGTTGGTAACCGCTGATGGCTATTTGTAAATCTTTTGGGGGCCTAAAGTTTTATCTTTTTGGTGGGCTATATATGTGCAATTATTTTGGGGCACGTAAAACTTCTACCTTTTGTATATCTAGTGATGTATCTAAATAAGTATGATATAAGTATATATATAAGTATGATGTATGAATGTATGGTTTACTTCTTGTGGTGCTTTCTGTTGTAACCATGTATCATTTTATTTCTATTACAAAAAAAAAAAAGAATTCACCAAAATCATTCGTACGATTACAACTAAATAGGCTTATCTATATTATAATGAACCGGGTCTTAATTTATACATTTTATTTCCGTTTCGTGGTTATGGTGTGACGTTCCCTCCTCAAAAAGGGGCATTATAGTGTTTACTACTGTTGCTTTAGATTTAATTTCTATTCTTAGTTTTAACAAACAAAATCCCTTTTTTTCTATTTATTGTTCTTCAGAGTTTAATTTAGGAATCAGTTTATAGTGTTAATTGAATTAGTTCTATGTGGATCGACCATTGCTAACTACAACTGGTTGTAAGGTTTTTATATTTTTGGTGGAACTTAGCAATTGATTTTGATCTTAATTTTATTCACAATCCATACAACACCACACTTATTCTATCCTTGCTATGCAATGTAACATTATCCCCCAAAAATTTCTCCACTGCTACCATATCAATTTTTGAAAAAGAACCAGATTTAATAGCATTGACCTTTCTATTTTTTCTTCACGGTAATCCAATCACCATTGCTTCCCTCCTCAGATTTCAGTAAACTTGAATATGAAATCAAAAACTCATCCCCCTGAGAATAAGAACCATCATCCATCATCGTCTAAGAAGAACATTTAGCACTAGTATTGTCTAAATTCTGATGTTGGGGGACGACTAAAACTAACAATTCCTCCCTAAGTGGCCATAGCAACCACATTTGATATATCAAACATGTAGATCCTCATATTTAACTTTATGCCAGTGATCTTGGTTCCAAACTTTGCTAACAACCGGTTGATTCAAATCAACTTCAATACAAACATGAGCAAATTGGCCCCTAGTCACCTGAAGCGTCTTCATGTCCATTTTTATTGGTCTCCCAACCGCACTAGCTATGGCTAGTAAAACACTTTCATCATAGAGCAAGAGATTTAAACTTGGAAATATGATCAATACTAAAGTGTGATCATATTTAACCACACTAGCATTGAATTTTGGAGCCCATTTACAAACAGGCATATAGTGATCATGGATCATCCAAGAGCCACCACTAAATGTAACATCCTCCCAAACCTTTTAGCAATAGTTTGAGATTATAGATTTATAGTAATATTAGTATGAGTTAGTTGGTCATTTTCGACCAACATAGAGGACTAAAATGTCTAAAGAAGTTTAAACAACTCAAAGTCAATTGATGTTATCCCTTAAACTTTATTTTCCATCGTCTTTGACTTTAAGATAAATATCTTACTTTCTCTCTTTTTGCACGGCTCTAAGCAGTATATAAGAGAGGAAAAGCTAGAGATAGGAATAAAATAAGAAAAATAGAAGAAGAGAGAAAAGAGAGAAACAGAATGCGAAGTAGAAAAAGAAAGAGTAGCAGAAAAGAGAAATTAAAAACTAAAGGAAAAGGAGAACAAAGTAAGAACTAAGTGAAGAACCAGAAAGTAGAATCGAAAATAATCCTTAGAGTTTTTAGGTAGGGGGTTATTGTGTTTTGTTATGTTGTAACACTCTTTGCTTGTTGGAAGACTGGTAGGGAATGGTCAGCAAGAAGTTTGCCATGAAACTCGAGAAAATCATGGTTTGGTGTATTGTATCGAGTTATATATATGTATATTCGATGAGATTTGGGCATACAAGTGTTTGAACATGCAAATGATGATATCCACGAGAACTTAATGATAATCGAATATGTTAAGATAATTGGTTGAGGTTAATCGAATAAGCTATGAGAGCTACTTGAAATGATATATCTTGAAAGTTTAAAGCATTTGAAAAGATATTTTCTATTATAGTTGAAAAAGGAAATGAGTTTTAAAAAGATGTTTTTGGTATATTTTTTATTACAATAAAAAAGACAATGACAATTTTTAGAGGATAGGTCGAAGACTAAGTTGTGTACGGGCACGTAGTCAATGGCTAACGTTGCATAAGGCATGAGGAATTCTTTCAATGTAGATCGAAGGCCAAGTTGCGGACTGACACTTAGTCGAAGGCTAAAGTGGCATATGGGCACTTTGTCGAAAGTCATCACATTTCATAAATAACATCATAACACATTTCATAAACATCACCACCTTTCATTTCATAAGCATCAACACATAACTGCATATGAGAATGTCGTGTATGGAACTGTATCGAATTATCATTGATTGTATTATGCTACTAAGAATTTTTGAATTCTCACCCCATTATTTATTGTATGTTATAATACAGATCAAGATCAAAATTGTTCAAAGGAGAAGATGTGAAGACAATAGTTTCAAGTAGAATAATGTTTTCGACTTGTATTAATTATGTATATTTTATTTTCGATAAGGAATCAAAGTTATGTACTGTACAAAATCAAAATCTTTAGTTGTATGATATTAATGTTCAGTTCCATTACTTTCGTTTCGAGACTCTATTTTCAACTATATTCAAATGTTTATTTTCGACACTTATGGTTATTTTAGAGATTTTATGATGTTTTAAAAGTAGTAAGTAACAATTCTATTCTTGTTTACTAAGTATATTTCAAATATACTGTAGTAAGTCGAATTAGGATATTACATCATGGTATCAGAGCAGTTCATCTTGTTGAGTCAGGGTATAGACTGACTATGCTTTTGGGCACGTTTAGCAGTTTCTATTTTATGTTGTGCATTTTCTTCTCTCGAAGTGAGATATATGAGTATAAATTGCATGGCAGCCTTAGGAATGGATGTTTATAGTTACTGTCACACTATTACATGATATTGAGACTGATCAACTAAATATGTATTATTTTATGTGTACAAGAGATTATGACACCTCCAAGGCGTCCTCAAAGAAATAGGGAATCTACCAACGACAATGTGGCAGATATAATGGGAGTTTTTCAATGAATGGTCAATGCAATGAGGGCACAAACTGATATCACTAACAAAGTGCATGAAAGAATGGAGGCATATCCACCTCCACAGCTAGTCGAAGTTGCAGCAGTTGTGAGAAACCAACATTTTCATGACCTATTTGAATTTAGCAAAGCAAACCCTCTATCCATTAGGGGAAAGTATGATCCAGCAAAAGCTGAAGAATGGTTAAGAGAGTTTGAGAAGATTTTTGTGGTGATGGATTGCACAGAGGATCAAAAGATTTCTTTTGTTACTTATATGCTAAAAGGAGAAGCAGAGCATTGGTGGACTGGAGTTAGGACATTAATGGATGTAGCAGGAACTCATGTCACATAGGAGGTGTTTCGATCAACCTTTTTGGACAAATACTTTCCAATGAATTTGCAAGAAGAAAAAGAAATCGAATTTTTGAAGCTCAAGCAAAGGAATATCTCAGTGGGGCAATATGAAGCCAAATTTGAAGAATTATCGAAGTTCTCCTCCTATTTTTGATACAATCCAAATGAGAATTAGAAATGTGTCAAGTTCGAAGTTAGTCTTCGACATGAAGTTAAGAGGGCAATAAGGCCTTTCGAAATTAGGGATTTTTTTCTTTGATAAATAAGTGTAAGATTATCGAATCTAGTAACTCTAAATTTCAATTAGAACAGAGATCACAGAGTTTCATGAAATGGAAGAGGTTGGATGATAGGATTGAAGAGGATGTTGAGAAGCCCAAGTTTCTATTAGATAAAGGAAAACAAATTCAGAACGAAACTAGGGGACCACAATTGTAAAATGTGGGAATTATCATGGTACTAGAAAATGTAGATTGGATAAAATAGAATGTTACAATTGTGGTAAGTTAGGACATTATGCTAGGAATTGTCCTAAAAAAAACAGGAGAAGATATTGATTCCAAAGCCATGACTATAGGAAGAGTTTATATTTTGAGAGGCACAATCCAGTCTCCTAAGTTAGAATAAGATAAGGATTGATGAACTATATTTTGTACAATTTTGTTTCCTTGGAACTTTTGATATTAGATAATTAAAATTTAAGGACAAAATTTTAAAAAGGAGGAGAGAAATGTAACATACTCCCAAACCTTTTAGCAATAGTTTGAGGTTATAGATTTATAGTAATATTAGTATGAGTTGGTTGGTCATTTTCAACCAACATAGAGGACTAAAATATCTAAAGAAGTTTAAACAACCCAAAGTCAATTGATGTTATCCCTTAAGCTTTATTTTCCACTGTCTTTGACTTTAAGATAAATATCTCACTTTCTCTCTTTTTACATGGCTCTAAGTAGTATAAAAGAGAGGAAAAGGTAGAGATAGGAACGAAATAAGAAAAATAGAAGAAGAAAGAAAAGAGAGAAATAAAGAACATGAAGCAGAAAAAGAAAAAGTAGAGAAAAGAGAAATTAGAAATTAGAGGAATAGGAGAACGAAGCAAGAACTAAGTGAAAAACTAGAAAGTAGAATCAGAAATCATCCTTAAAGTTTTGAGGTAGAGGGTTATTGTGTTTTGCTATGCTGTAACACTCTTTGCTTGTTGGAAGACTGGTAGGGAATGGTCAACAAGGAGTTTGCCATGAAACTCAAGAAAGTCATGGTTTGGTGTATTGTATCGAGTTATATATATGTATATTCGATGAGATTTAGACATACATGTGTTTGAACATGCATATGATGATATCCATGAGAACTTAATGATAATCGAATATGTTAAGATAATTTGTCGAGGCTAATCGAATAAGCTATGAGAGCTACTTGAAATGGTGTATTTTGAAAGTTTAAAGAACAGTGAAAACATTTGAAGAGATATTTTTTATTATAGTAGAAAAAGGAAATGAGTTTTAAAAAGATATTTTTGGTATATCTTCAATTACAGTAAAAAAGACAATGACAATTTTTCAAGGATATGTCGAAGGCTAAGTTGCGTACGGGCACTTAGTCGAAGGCTAACATTGCATAAGGCATGAGGAATTCTTTCGATGTAGGTCGAAGGCTAAGTTGTGGATGAGCACTTAGTCAAAAGCTAAAGTGGCTTAAGGGCACTTTGTCGAAAATCATGACATTTCATATATAACATCATAACACATTGCATAAACATAATCATTGTTCATTTCATAAGCATCAACACATAACTGCATATGAGAATGTCGTGTATGGAATTGTATCGAATTATCATTGATTGTATTATGCTACTAAGAATTTTTGAATTTTCACCCCATTGTTTATTGTATGTTATAATACAGATCAAGATCGAAATCGTTCAAAGGAGAAGATGTGAAGACAATAGTTTCGAGTAGAATAGTATTTTTGACTTGTATTAATTATGTATATTTTTATTTTCGATAGGGAACCAAAGTCATATACTGTACATAATTGAAATCTTTAGTTGTATTATATTAATGTTCAGTTCGATTACTTTCATTTCGAGACTCTATTTTCAACTATATTCGAATGTTTATTTTTGATACTAATGGTTATTTCAAAGATTTTACGATGTTTAAAAGTAGTAAGTAATGAGTCTAATCCTATTTACTAAGTATATTTCGAATATACTATAGTAACTCAAATTAGGACGTTACACTAAACACCTTCATTTGATCTACTTCCTCATCAAATTTGGCCATAAAATAGCTATTCCCAACATCCATGATATCATACCCCGCAAAGAGCCTCCATAGATTATTTAGACCCGCCTTCATTGTTTGAAAACTTAGAGACTTCCCTAGTAGCATCACCACAAGAGCATCCTTCCAAGGATAAGATAGCTCCTTAATCACATTGTTGTCAATGGTTACTCTAGGAAGCAACGATTCCCATCCACTAGGTCCATTGAAACCAAATTCTTTTCCAAAAGATCCACTCTATGTCTTTGTTGTCGGGGCTTTAGAGAACTTGAAGTCCTATCCTTGAAAGAGACACCCTCGACCACCTTCCCACCCCCACCACTACCGTCACCACCACCACCATCCTTTCTCTCCTCACCCTTAGCACTCTTATCGGAAACCATACCACCGCTCAACCCCGCTCTCTCCATTCTCTCTCAAAAAATGTTATTCTCATCTACATGTTGCTTTGCTTTGGTTTCATGTCAAACTACCATGATTAATTACTCATTTTATAATTTAAAAAATATTAAAAAATTGTAAATATATCTTATTATTCATTTAAAGATTTAAAAATAAACTTAAAAAGGATGATATTGTAAATATATCTTATTACTCATTTTAAGATTTAAAAATAAATATGAAAAGTTGAATAATTTGATTGAGGTCATATGTTCAAATTTTAGTCTCATCATTGTAACAATGGAATAAAATTATAAATATATTTTTACTCTCCAATTACAATTATATTTAAACATTTTTCAACTTCTCACTATATATAGTTATAATTAACTTTAAACACCATTTTTTTTTACTGAATAGAAGATGTATTAAATTTCAGCAACATCCAACCAGATGATCGATACAAGGAAATCAGGCGGAGACTTCACACAAGTAGACAGGTCACATTCCCAAGCACAGTTTGCTGCTACGTCAACAGCTCTATTACAAGTTTTAGGGGTATATTTACCACCAAAGCACTCAAACCATGAAGCATACATAATTTATCGCTAAGAATATTTCCATTGTATGATCTGTCAACCTGACCATCAAACACCAATTGTTATAATTTTTTATTTAAAAGAAAAATGCGCCAGCATATTTATTCTAATTTCAATTTTCATCATTTTTATTCAACAACAACAACACGAACCCACCCCCAACCACTTCAATTTTCATCATCTACATTCAAGTTGGGCTTAGAACCACATTTTTTGTCGTTTTGTCTTCCCAACAAACAAAACATCCTTGGGCCAATACCAAACCCAAACATAACAACACAAACCCACACCACCCACTACTTCAAATGAAAAAGTTCCAAACAAAACAAAAAAGCGGGAAATCCCTCTCATCTCAAACTCAAAACCCTCCAAAAACCAAAACCTTTCTCACACCTCACTTTTCTCATTTTCACTTCCCGCTCCCCTCTCTCTCTCTCTAAAACCGAGTTGCAGAGATCACAGATTCTAGAACGATCCATGGCTAAATCCGGGTCCGAAATCGAACCCAATCGCGCAACGACCTTGGCAGTAGTTGAAGAGAAATCGTGGCATCTCTTAGCGGTTTTGCTGAAAATCGGCCGCCCCGTTTACCCCGAACACCTCGCCTCGCAATGTCAATTGTTCACCGCATCACCGGGTTTCATTCGGTACGTGACTTCGCTTCCCGATTCTCCTCTCTCCATTACGGATAATGGACTTGTCACGCCTTCTGCGGCGGCGGTTTTCGGTCCCGAAAGGGTCTTCTCGGTCGCCATGAATCGTGGCTTCGTTTCGAGATTTGGATTTCGGGATTTGGAACCTAGCGGGTTGAGAAAACGGAAGGGAACGGTGTTGGATATGATGGAATTGTCTATGGCTAAAAGGAGGTTGTTTTTCTCTTCCGCGGAAGGTATGGGATTTTAGGTCACTCTTGTTTGATTTTTTTTTTTGGGGTGTATTGTTTATTGATTTGAGATTTTTCAGTGAATGCAGGTGGAAGAGATCAAAAGAGATTAGCAATTAGTAATGAGGTCCAAGACATTTCCTTGGAGGTATTCGTTGTTGTTGTTGTTGGTTGTTTTTTGTCTTACTTGTTTTATTTGGCTTTAGAGTGTGTCATGGACTTATAATTATTGGTGAATTAGTGATATACACGTGGAATCACAATTTTGGTGTTAATTGTGAATGTCCAATGAACTTTACTAGCTAGTGTACCTTTGATATGTGACAGTGACTCTCACTTGATTAAGCCTGATTTTCATTTTCTTGCATCTAGGATGCATTTAGTCAGGTGAAAAGAAAATTAGAAATGCATTTAGTCAGCCTGATTTTCATTTTCTTGCAAAGTTTGATTAAGTCTAAGGGTATAATTTGGTTGCCCTTTCATTTCAATATAGTGATTTAATCAGCCTTATGTCAGTGAGATATTTTATTTATCAAACATTATATTTTATGCTGAATATGGTGTCAAGCTTTGCAATTTTTCTTTTGCATACAGAGTTATGCTGATACTGCGAAGGCTATGATGAGAAGAAGTTTCCCTACAATACAATTTGAATCACAAAATATGCATAGTGGGAATGCTATAATCCCCTTGCATATTGATACAAATGGAGAGTATTCAGACTGTCCAGTACGGAATTTTGAACATAGGGAAGCTGATAATGATGCCAGCACAAGCATGTTTCAAGGAGAGATTGCTGGATCTGTAATTAAAGCTAGTGATAATTTGTTCATGACTGGAAGTGACTTAACTTGTCAGAAGCTAGTGGGTATAGATAGATTCAATGAATGTAATCTCTTTGTAAAGCTTGCTCTGCCAACTAGTTTCCAAGATCCCTCGCTATGCAATGAGGCTCTTGTTGGGAGCAGTGGATTCGAGAAGAAAATGGATTACTTTGAAACATTTAGGCATGAATATCCCGAACAAAATATTCATCCTGTGGATGATGGTATTTGTAAAAGTAATACTTGCAAAAATCTAATAAGAGAATCTAATGAAGAGGAAGTTTTGCAAGTAGAAAGTGGTTCAAAGAAAGGGTTGATTGGTTCTGGCACAGAAAGAGAGGAGGAAAATGTTGCTCAGATGGTCAATCCTGCACTATGTGGAGAAGAACTAACAAATGGTTTGGAACTGAACCATATGCGTGCATTAAATTTGGACAATGATGAGACACTGAGAAACATAGGGACTCAGTCTACCTATAAAATAGCTCAGTCCTCTTCAAAGCAGCTTCTGAAATCTTCTTGCGCATTGAAGGGGGGACAGAAGAATGATCTACATCCTAGGTCACAAATTCTCACGGAATCACTAGCCTGTAACAAATTTGATAATGCTCCAAATGTTGATCAATGTAAAAATGATCAAAAATTTATTACGAGGCACAAACTAAAGCAAAACCGTAAAGAAAACATGGTAGAGGCTACCTCCATGACTCCTAAGGTGAGCTCCTTCCACTATCAGCTGTTGTTTAGGTAACCGGTCCTTTGAAAATCATATGCTTTAGGAGATGTTTCTTTGATCATTTTGACTATCTGCTTAAGATGTATAATTTACGTGTTCACATTATCCATTGTGGTAATTTTGTTGAATCAGATGGAGAAAAAAGCATATCCATCTTTTGAAACGTTTACAATAGAGGAAGAAGAAGGTTCAGGTATTAGGACTCTGTTTCTCCTCCACTTCCTTACTGATGAAATAAATCCGTATTAAAATTGCATTGACATTTCTTATTTTCTCATCCAGGTGGTTATGGTACTGTTTACCGTGCTCGAAGAAAGACTGATGGAAAAAGACTTGCAATAAAATGTAAATAACACCTACCTTTCATATTGTGTGCTGTGCATTTAGTGGCATGATTTTTTGAAAAATTTAAAAAAAGGGCAGTGTCCATTATATGCATAATACTAGAAAGTGAAGCTACTTATTTGTCATCAACAATCTACTTCTTACTTGTGTTCAGTTTCCAACTTATAATGGAAAATGGAAACAATTCTTCGTATGTAATCATTTTATATGTTACTATATGGATCGCATAATGGTTTTTGAGAAATTGATTCTACAACATATACATGTGATTTTACAGGTCCACATAACAATGCTCATAAAAACCATGTAAATAATGAGCGGAATATGCTTGAGCGTTTTGGGTAAGTATGCACGATATTTGCAATATTTAAGCGGCAATGCACGCCGTTATTTTCAACATCTTTTTTTCATGATGCAGGGGTGAAAACTTCATAATAAAGTTTGAAGGTTCTTTCAAAAGTGGCAGCAGTGACTGCTTTGTTTTAGAACATGTTGAGCATGACAGACCTGAGGTAATCGTTGATGCTGTCTATAATTTATATTTTCTTCATAAAAAAAATGATTGTTTCCGGTTTCAGAGGTTTAAACATTCTGATTAAACGAACCAAGTTCAGGAGATGGATTTCCCTTTCAGCCATTTTCAATTTTAAGCTGATTAGCTCATGAGAAGACCCCTAGCCTAATTCGTCTTTAACGGATCTAATTTTACCTTCTCAATCTTTAGGTTTTGGAAAAAGAAATTGATATATGCAGGAAATGTATTTTCCTTTTAGCCTTTTACGATTGTAACCTGATTTACTCATGAGAATACTCTAACCTTCTCTAGAATTCTTGCTTAATGGAGCTAATTTTCCCTTCTCAATCTGTAGGTTTTGAAGAAAGAAATTGATATAATTCAGCTTCAGTGGTATGGGTATTGCATGTTCAGGGCCCTTGCGTGCTTGCACAAAGAGGTAAAATTTCCCCTTCGCATATTCAAAGTCTAATGAGACTTTGACTTAAAGATAATATATGCAATTATCTGCGAATTTCAAATTCTATTAAATGTAGGGAGTCGTTCACAGAGATGTTAAACCCGGAAACTTCCTTTTTTCTCGAAAGCTAAACAAAGGCTACCTTATTGATTTCAACCTTGCCATGGTTAGGTTGCTTCTCTTGCTGCTGCTTCTCACACGAGTTTTGACTGATTATTTTAATCTAAATATAATCTGATGAATTATGATGTTTTCTGTCCCTTTATTTCCAGGATTTAAAGCAGAAGTACAACATTGGAAGTAAGCTTCATTTTCACTTAACTCTTGCTTATTCTTTAGATAACTGGAAGAGCTGGCTAAATCTTTGGTTGTTTTCTCTTGACACTTGTAATTTTCATAAAATATGTCTAGGTGCCTATTTGGCTACTTGGTTATATTTTAATCAGAAGCAATAAGCTAACATACTCCGGTCTCAGAACAAAAGAAATACATATTTCTTGCTTCTGCAAGCATCATATTCATTTCCTTAAATTATTCCTAAGTTACTTTTGCTATTTTTAATGATCAATGATCATCATAATATAAAATGCTTAATTAGTTTAATCAGTCAATTTGCGCATCTACTCAGGTAAATCAAAACCAAGCTTTAATGCATCCAATAATATTCTTCTCCCTTCTGGTTCTGCCCCTTTGGTCCAAGACAAGAACCTTGGAGGAAGCAAGTCTCTAACATCCAATAAAAGGGAGTTAGCAGATTATAAGAAAAATTCTGAACTTAATAGGCATGTGAAGCAAAAAGCTTATGCTGGTCCTCTGAAAAATTGTCCTGATAAGGCTGGTGGGAATTTACTTAGAGCACAAGGAACAGATGGGTCGGGTATAACCTCTGCGAAAGACATTACTAGCACTAGGACTGCTTCTGCAGAAAGGCTCAAGGAACCCTTACCTTTCCGAGGAAGAAAGGAGCTTATCAGCCTTGTGCAGAATTCTATGCAATGTGCAAACAATAGTTCATTAAAAGGTCCTTCTTCTCAAAGGAAAAGGGTTACTGCTCCTTCAGGCAAGGTAGATGGCAAGATTGTTTATATTACGCCAATGCCTCTACATTCATCTACTATTGCTGCTGGGTTATTGAGAAGCAAAGGTGTGATTCTAATTTCAACACTTCTGACGAGTGGCATTGTTACCTTTTTACATACTAACTGCTCATATCTGTTTTCCAGGTGATGGAAAACACAAAAGAGAAGGTCCATGTGTTGGAACCAAGGGATTCCGTGCCCCAGAGGTAAGGTTTTCACGCACTTATAGATGCAGTTTTATGTAGATCCAAATGCTATACTGAATGGTGACATGGGGGGTGCCACTTTTAGATGCTTGTAGGAAAGAGGAAAATAAGTAACATATTAGCACTTGGAATAACGATTTTATACTGCTGTGGAAGTTAGAAATAAAGCATTTGCCTACCAAAAAAGAATATTTTGTACCTAGGGATACTGTGTTTCCTTTAACCTGTTTACGGACTATAATATAATATTCTTTGCTTAAACCCTTTTTTTGGGACTTGTTTGGCATGTTGTATTAGGCATGATAAGATAAGCTAATACAATATATTATGACCTTATTAGTTATTTGGTGTAAACATTGTATTGTATAAGTTTATCTATTAAACTCTTCTTATACATTAAAATGATGGATAACTTAATCAAGCATTAGAGGGAGGGATTAGACTTGATAAGATTTTGATGTATAAACTCTTATAAAGACTTTTCATTATAATTCTAAACACCTCGATATCCTCAACTCTTACGTATTAGGTTTTATATTATTTGGTCTTATACTATTAGACCATATACTATCAGGTTTTATACTATCAGACCTTATCTTATCCTTCGTACCAAACAGGCCCTTGGTGTATAGTCAGCTTAAACTTTAACAGGTTATAGTCAGCTAGTTTCCTGGTTGCAGTATAGGTTACAGTGTCCCATATTTAAGATTTCGTTTCATTTGGGGTTCAAATTGTGGTTTCCTGCAGAGTGCTGAGACTTAATTATCAGAATTTGACTGACAGGATACCCTCTCCTGTCAAACAGTCTGTACTGCCAACTGAGATGTCCATGATCTGAATGATTTAATTGTACTTGATAATTAGTCTGGAATCTCATTTCACCTTCTTTTGAGGGTTTTGGCCTCTTTTTAACATTTTCAAAGTTCAAATGAACTTCACCATGTCCATTTAATGACATTAAAAAAATTTAATTGTTTTTGTACCACTAAGAGGACCATCGGGTGGGGAAAGAAAGGAAATATCTGGGGTGATAAATGGCGAACAGATACACAATGCAAGACCTAATATTTAATTCATGAGTTTACATGCAGCATTCAAGCTGTGCAACCTTCATTATAAAAGCTAAATTGGTGAGTTATAGTATTTAAGTAATATATTTGTTTTAATATATTTCGAAAATTTGGTCTTTGGCGGCTTTCTTTATTTGTCATTCGAAGAAAAACGCTATTAAAACCTCAATTTAGATTCACTAATGAATTGGATATCACACCTTCAAAATGCGACATTTAAAGTTGTTACTTATTGATGCAACTTACTGTCCTTTAATTAATGGATGGCTTTGTCTTGCAATAGTTTTAATTCAAGGCTTTACCGTTTCTTCAGGTTTTGTTTAGGTCTCAGTTTCAGGGACCCAAGGTTGATATTTGGTCGGCTGGAGTCACTCTACTCTACATGGTGATTGGGAAAACTCCTTTCACTGGCGACCCAGAACAGTAAAAATCAGCTGCAAAATTCGTGATTTTATCTGTGTCTTTCCTTTCCTTGCTGACTAAGTTTTGTTGCAGGAATATAAAAGAAATTGCTAAATTGCGGGGCAGTGAAGAGCTTTGGGAAGTGGCCAAGCTACATGACCGCCAATTATCTTTTCCAGTGGTAATTCCTTTTAAACCTTATTTGAAAAACTCTAATTATATAAATTGAAAAAAATTATTTAAAATGAAATAATCTGCGAATGAATTAAAATGTTCAATATTATTTTAACTAGTTTCATGCAAAAAATTATTTTTACCAGTGTCGGTGTCTGCAACAGAATGTTGGTTAAGCTTCATAAGTTCACTGGTTTACTAGTAAACAAATGGTCCATAAGTTACTTTTATTGACATTTGGATAATGTTTGAAGATTGTGGTTGCCTCCTGCACAAACTTTATTTTGGTTTTTCTTTTATTTGCAATTAACAGTGGAAATCATGATTTTTATTTTTGTGGCTCTGAACTCAAGTTACTGTAAAGTACAAACGAAAGCAAGTCTTAATTTCTGAATATGGTAAATGAAGCAAAATAATTAATGCTTGCCTATAAGTCATCTTTGTTAAGTTCCACTGGATTGCAGGAGTTACTTGATGATCGGTACTTGGAATCATGGGATATAGAAAGCTGGTGCAAGTTTCACACAAAGAGGCCAGAGTTTCTTCAGTACATCCCGAAATCATTTTTTGATTTAATAGACAAGTGTCTAACAGTAAACCCAAGAAATA
Source organism: Ormosia semicastrata (assembly GCA_029884595.1). Classification (NCBI taxonomy): domain Eukaryota; kingdom Viridiplantae; phylum Streptophyta; class Magnoliopsida; order Fabales; family Fabaceae; genus Ormosia; species Ormosia semicastrata. The sequence continues at coordinate 76,710,126 of JAQQTO010000060.1, forward strand.
GGATTAGTGTTGAAGAAGTTCTAAGGCATGAATTCTTTGCCTCATGTCATGAGCTCATGAGGAAGCAAAGGATAATTCGACGAGGTCTTGGCTCGGACACTGCAGCTTCCAGAACAATCTGAGATCAGTTTCATAAAGTGGTGTTTTTGGTAGCAACCACTGGCTCATAACTAGTTATTACAATACTGCTTTGACCTTAAGGGGGTTGACACATAAGGTGTTTCCCATACCTATGGTTGCTGTATATATGACTATATTTCAAAGAAAACTAGCACATTGTAACTTGTAAGATGTATAAGGTGGTTAAATTTGGAATTTCCATATTTGTGTTTATTCACTTTTTGTTGCTGCAAAGTTTTCTCTTCACTTTGTTTATTTGTTCCTTCCAAGTTGGTTCAAAAGAATTTTTTATATTGGTTTAAACTTTTTTATAATCTTTCAGCATATTTGAGCTCAACAATAGAAGGAAAAAAAAAACTTACCATGTGTTAACAAATTTTTTTAAAAATTAAATGTTTTCTTAAAAAAATTAAATGTACTATTGAGAGGAGTTTTTGTTTAAGTACTTGATTATATTTTAAGAAATTAATTTTTCATTTATTAGGTAGGAGATATTTTGAAAATTTTTAAAAAAAGACTAAATAAGTTTTATATCATAATAACAAAAGTAGAGTTTTGATAACAAGTATTCTAAAAAAGTTAAAAAAGAATTTTTTTTATGAAAACAAGACTAATAGTAATTTTTTTAAAATTTTAATGTATTAAATATCTATTTTTATCAAAAACTTATTATTTTACCTTTTTTATTAAGTGTTGTTAGCAAAACCCATAAAAATAAGTCTATAATAAACTTTACAAACGACAACGTATTAAAATGTTATAAAAATTTTAATTTTAAATTATTTATTGTAATTACTTCATTAGTGACGTGACTTATACGTTGACAGTATTAAATCTTTTCCAATACTTAATGACTCTGAATGGTTGAGGACCGTGATATCAAATTTTATGAGTTCACGTATTTTTAATAATTATCAAATTTAGTGTAGAAATAATCAAATAACCAAATTGTATATATTTTCGTTACTTCGAAAATAACTAAAAGCAATAGGAGCAGAAATGTCTAAATAACAGTGAATGATTCTGAACTAAACATAAAATATAGGTCTTTATATCTAATCTTTTTAATATCATTGTTGTTAATCATAACCCTCCTCAATCTTAAACCCTCTATCATTATAATATGTTCAAAATTGTGTTTTTAAGAGTTATTTGTATAAGTATGAAATAATGAGGTCCTCCATAGCACAACCACAATAGTAACAAGTAAGAGAGTGGATACCTGCAAAAGGCACTCTGACGCTCAATTCAGTAGGTGCGCAAGGAGAGTATAGTGAGGTTTGGAAATCAGCTCATACCTTGTCTCTCTCTTACTTACTGTATTTATGTGAGTGTTTTAGGGTATGCGATGTTTGATCATTCAATACATGCTGAATGCTTGTAACACCCTGGGCTGACCGAATGCTTGTAACACCCTGGGCTGACCCCAGCGGCGTTAACACTATACTCGGTATTGTACACCCATGGGGCGGATATACAATCCCACCTTCGTGCTGTAACACTTCCCAGGATTGATTCCGCAAGGAATGTAAAGACCCTTGGGACACAGATTCGATCCTAGGAAGTGCTACAACACGAAGGTGGATTGAATATCTGTCCCATGGGTGTACAATACCGAGTATAGTGTTAACGCCGTAGGGGTCAGGCAGGGGTGCTACATTAAAAAGGTGCCTTTTTATGTAATGACCACCCTCTCCACTATTAGGGGGCCGCCACACTACTAGGGTATTGTCTGGCATTGGACACAACTTTCAATTCCCACTTTCGATTTGTAACCCTTCCCTAGGAATAGAACCCGCGACCAAGCTTTTTGTTCCACTCAAGGTGGACGCCTCTCACCAGTTGACCTGCAACTCAAATGGTGAAAGGCGAATCCACAAGGAATGTAAAGACCCTTGGGACACGGGCTCGATCCTAGGAAGTGTTGCAGCACGAAGGTGGGATTGAATATCCGCCCCATGGGTGTACAATACCGAGTATAGTGTTAATGCCGTCGGGGTCAGCCCGGGGTGTTACAATGATGCTAATTAGGATCGTGGTGACACGGTCGTGGAAATCATTATTCCTTTGTCCTTATTTGCCTGCTTGTATGGGATATGATCAGGATTTGTTCCTGTCATTACGCCTAGCATTTAGGCTATTTCATGCACATTGTATGCCTGGGTGCCAGCTTGGCGGGTAAGGTTACTCTAGTTCTTTAGGCTTGTAACCCGGTCCAGAACAGTTGTCCTCAGCTTAGCACTTTGGTGGGACAACAAAGTGTCGAGGTACAAATTCGTCTGGAGCACACGGTGCATGATGGACAAAGGGATCCGAGTAGTCATGTTGACATCGGATCTCACGTTGTTCTCCCCAAAAGGCCGAGGTCAGTGATGTATTAGAACAAGCACTCAGGGTTGATGAGCAAGACCGGGATCCGAGTTGGATTTCTTTGCTTACGTCAATGTCTCGTTGTCCAGGGTATGTAATAAGTTTCCCCCATGTGTAGTTGGTGGGGTCTTGTATCATTTCTCCTAGATTTGGATCGAGGTTCGAGGTGTTGTTACACCGTGGTGGCTCCTTAGGGGTCCATGATTCGGGTTTAATGTTTCAGAATGTCTTACATTGCTTCAATTTCGAACATTCTATGCCTTGTTCTTTTGGATGCTTTTGTTCAGAAAATGGTGTGCCACATGGTTGAGGAACAGTGGAGGCCATCGTTAAGGGTTTGAAGCATCATGATTAGCCATTTTTGAATTTTGAAACTGAAAAGGCATCATGATGGGGCTCTTCGAACGAAAAGATGCATCTACCCCCATTGATGACAATGATTTGGGGTGACTTTTCATGTTTATAAATAGAGACAAGGTTTGGCCCTTCCCACTCTTCGCTCATTCCTGCACTCCAGATTTTCTTCTCTCCCAACTTAGGTGATTTTTAGCACCTTGGTAGTGGTTGTCGGCGATTCAAGGCTTTCTCAACGAGACTTTTTTAACATTTCCTTCACCTTTTAGAGGCCTTTCAGAGACTTCTTCCTACTCAAGGTACTTCTCATTTCACCCTTTCGATCTTTGCCTTTTCCTTTGAGTTATTTAGTGGGGGGAAAATGCCTGGGAGTGAGGAGATGGTGCAGAATAGTGGCTCGTCAGTGGAGGTCTTGAGTCATCCTTTGTCTTCATTGCCCAGCCACAGTGGGGACTTGAAGCCCATGGTGGGGATTCTGATGAGGGTCTGAATCCTTTGACTAGGATGAGGATCTTGGAGGCATTCCGGAGGGCGAACCAAGCCAGAGAACTAGCAAGGCATAGGCTAACTCGTCCTCTTTTTTAGCTTCTAACTGCATTAGGAAACTTGAGTGATTCTTCAAAGTCTAACTCGGAAGGCTGCGCCTCTGGGGCAGAGGAGGACTGTCCCTGTAGAGCCAGGGAAAGCTGTACCTGCAAAGCCAAAGGAATTCGTCTTTCCCCAAGAGACCAACATACACAGGTGGGTTGACAGTGAGGTCTTGGGCACTCCGTTTGATGTGAGGAGTGAAGACGACGTCCTCGAGAAGTAGCAGTATCTCTAGTTGACCGAGGACGGGTTACGGGACCAAGAGTTTACAATCTGGAACCCATCAGAGGAAGAAAAGGTGTCTCGATCCGTGTTGGGGGCGGGCACTTCTTTTACATGTACGAGGCTCTCTTCACCCATATTGGGTACGATTGTCGTTCACCGAGTTTGAGAAGGTCGTCCTCCTTCACTTGCGAGTGACACCTACTTAACTCCATCTGAATGCTTAGGGATTCGTCTGAGCATTCGAGCTTGTTTGTCAGGTTCTTGAGTGGTCGTATTCAGTCAGGTTCGTCTTCTACCTTTTCTCTCAGCTGACAACCTCGGGAAACAACCAGACCAAATGATGGGTCACCTTGCGGGCGCAGAATGGGAACATTATTTTTAAACCCTGCCAAGAGTCCTTCAAGAATTTTAAAAGAGACTTCTATAGAGTAGAAGGGGCTCTGAGGATGACACCTTTCTTTGTCACCCCAGAAGGTGTGACATCTTTCTATTTATACTGGTCAAAGCTGGTTGGGGGTTGATTAATAAAGAGTTAGAGACTCCGATCACAAAGCTTTCTCCTCCCGAGGCATGGGTTCTGAAGTTTTTTATTGACTGAGCAAAAAAGGAGGGGGCTATCTCTTGTAAGGATGTCTTGGACGAGCCCACCATTTTTGTAAAGGCCCTGTTAGGTATATTGTTTGCACTTTTTCTTTTATACACTTATCTCTTCGCACCCAAATTTATTCAAGTGTTGACACTCTTCTTTTTGTTTGCAGAAAGCATAGCTCCACCAAGCGTAATCCAGCTCTTGGCAGAGAAATTGGTAGCCTGAGGCGAGGGTGAGGCGTTAGGATCTCGAGCCTTGGCGTCTGCTCAAAGGGTGGCTATTATCGTTCCCATGCCTTCAAGCAGCGCGGTGTCTAATCTTACGACCACGATGATTCCTCCACCTCCCCCAAGCACTGAGGTCCGAGATGTTGAACTGAATTCTCCTGTGCTACCACTACGACCTTTGAAGAGGTAGGCCGAGGGTAGTAGGGATGATAGGGGGAAGAGGCCGACGATTATGGACATTTTGGAGGAGCTTGCAAGAGGCGAGGTTCCAGTTGGTTCGGGGTCTGTGGGTGCTCTGAGGCCTTTCTTAACTCCGTGTTGCTTTCCATTAGGATTGGTGTGGGCTCAGGGTGCGGATCCTATTAACTTTATTGACGGCCACCTATTTAATCTTACCGAAACTGAGGTGTTGATGGAGGGTGGCATGAAGGAGATCATTTGTGAGGCCCAACTCTAGTGTTTGCACGTTGCCTCTACTCTTCAATATGTGGAGGGGGCTGGGAGTTTGTCCGGGAGGTCATCAGCTTGGAGAGAGAGCTCGACACTCTTTGTGGTGAACTTATCAAGAAGGATAGGCAGCTAGTCCAGTCCATCCAAATGGTTACTGAGAAGGATGAGCAATTGGCCCGAGCCACCCGGGAGATTACTTAGAAGGACGAGCAACTAGCTTAGGCTACCGAGGAGTTGAAGTCCCTCACGACTAAGGTCGATAAGCTCTGAGTTGAGGTTGCGTGCCTTACTATTGATGCTGCTGAGGTCCTTTCTCTCCGTGCTCAACTCGTAGAGATGGAACCACTAAGAGCCAAGGCTGCCGAGGTGGATAGGCTCCAGGCCGAACTTGATGAGGCAATAACTAGGGAGGATGTGTTGAAATAGAATCTGGCCTTGACCGAGTCCGCCCTTAACGGTGTTTGGGATTGATATGGGCTTTTGAAAGAAGAACTTGACCAGATGATCGATGAGTGGTCGAAGTCCGTAGATGAGACGCTTAAGAACGCCCAAAACTAATTCCGTCTTCTCAACCCCGACCTTAACGAGGAGGGGGTCAGCGCATTGAAGGAAGTCCAGTATGGTAGGATTGTGGACATGGCAGTTTCAGTGGCTGCCCCAAATGACTAAGTGGACTATGGGGCGGATGGTGGAGAAGGGGAAGAAACGACATCGGGGCTAGACTAGGGGAGACCGGTGCTGTTGTGGCCGGGGAGGTGCTAGCTGAGACGGTGCAGCCCGAGGCAACGGTGGAGATCCCAGAAGACTAGAGTGCTACCTTTTGATGTCTGTGTTTTTCATTTCTATGCCTTCTGCATGAGGCTTAATCTATGTATCTGGACAAGTCCTGACCTTGGGCACAATTTAATTTCAAAACTAGGTATTTCTTTCCTATTGATATTTGTTTCCCTTTTTTTCGGGACGAGTCCAATGCTCAACCTCGGTGCCACTTTCACATTTGTTGAACTTTTGCCTTTATTAGGCCAAGATGGGTTAGACGCTCAATCTTGGTGTTGGGTTTACACTTAAGCAATTCTGCTTGCATAATTTACTGAGACAGGTCCAACGCTCGATCTCGGTAGCAATACTTTGGACTTGATGTCCTTTTAGCAGCCTTTACTCTGTGGTTTGTAGCAGTCTGCGCCTGCTTAGCAGCCTTTCTCTGCAGTTTGTGGCAATCTGTGCTTGCTTGGGAACTGCTGCTTTAAATTTATTAGGAGTTAAGATTGTTTAATGACCATAGCAGTTTTATGCTCCATTTCCTAACTGCCCATTGCCTTAGAACCTAGTCACAGGGGAGGGGAAATTAAACGTGGGTTCGAACGTACAACTATTTCACCTTTTTGGGAGCCAATCAAAACACATTAGTCTCTCTATAAATAAGGAATGTTTACAACAAGGTTGTCACATGTTTCTTTTGCTTTTTGGTTATAGCTAAAAGTGGGTCTTTCCTAGAGAATGGTCCATTTGCTGCTTCTTGCAAGCGCATGGAGGGTTGTGCCCCCTTCTGAGACCATCTTCCAGTTCTTCCCCAAATTCTCGAAGATGTTTCTTCTTTCCCCTATGTATTCCTCTGGTGGAGGCCTTTCTTTCTAAGCGTAATGGTCTGATGAGGACCAAGTAACTGCCCTGTGCAGCTTGGTCAACCCATCTCTCAACAACAGAAGTCCTTTTCTTCTAGGCGTGTGTAGCAGTGGGGTAAGGTCCCACTTCCATTGGAAAGGCTTGGAGCTTCTATTTGTAGTTCTTATGAGGCGTGGATGGGTTGCATCACCTTCCTCCTTTGGTCCCCTAATTACTACCCTGCTATGGGTGCGCAGGGGTGGTTTAGAAGTGTAGGGTCGTGAGACCTATCTTTATTCTGATCAAGGAAAAAGTGGTTGTTCGCTTGCACTTTGAGGATCCGTTGAGGCAGTCGTGGTTGGCACTTGACCATCATCATTAACTGACTAGGCTACCTTCTTGGTTTCCTTCAAAAAGGCAGTTTTGCACCAGAGTGGTTTATAGGCTCCTCATGTAAAACTGATGATGTATGAAATGTGAATAATAATAAACTTGATCTTTGGATATTTTGCTTTCTATTGTATGTTTCTTTTACCGAGATGAGTCAATCACTCGATCCCAGCAATTGTGTTGCATTTACCGAGGTAAGTTTGATGCTCGATATTGGTATGTAAATTATTGGGATGGGTCTAACGCTTGACCTTGGTAACTAATTTGTCAAATTGACGAATGCTCGTTTTGCCTAGCCGAGATGAGTTCGAAGCTCGAATCTCGGTGGTTGGGTTTGTTTAACAAGACGAACCCACGTTTTGCCAACTGAGATGAGTCCGAAGCTCGAATCTTGGTGGTTGGGTTTGTTTAACTAGATGAACACCTGTTTCGCTAGCCGGGATGAGTCCAAAGCTCATATCTCGGTGGTTGGGTTCATTTAATGCACGTAACATAGAAGCCTCTAGGTGTGGGGTCCACAATCCCAGGCTACGGTTGATTATGCTTAACCTTTGTAAACTATGGTGGGTTTATGCGTTAAGGTTAGGCCATAAGGGTACAGGTGAGAACCCTTGAATGTGCTGCTTGACCTCGGAGGGTGTTCAATTAGATTCCCCTGTTTGGCCATCAAGTAAAAATATGCTTAACCACTGTAAACTATGGTAGGTTTATGAGTTAGGGTTAGACTCAAATGGGTACGGGTGAAAACCCTTGAATGCTCTGCTTGACCCCAGAGGGTGTTCAAGTGGATTCCCCAATTTGACTGTAATGTAAAGATCTTAGAATAGCTAATATTTTTGGAACTTGTATTCCTCAGATCTTACTGAGGCGTGGTGACCTTATGGATTGCGACAGGCCTAGGTATCCGGGGACTCGAGGTCACTACTGAGATATTGGCTGTAGATGTTGATAAGCTGGAGTATCCGTGGACTCAAGGTCACAGCTGAGGTACTGGCTTCTGGATAAGACAACAGTCGTGAAGAAATGCCAATTTATTGATATATAAGGATATTCATTACACAGCAGAAGTAAAGATTATAAGGCATTACATGATTATACGGGTTACTTCGTGGTGGCGATTGTTCTCCTGGTGGCTGTCCAGCGGTTGTGCTCTATCTTGATGACGGGTGTTATCTCGAGGTGAATGTGGGCCGAGGTTGTTATTTCTTGCCGGAGAACGTCTTTTCTGATAGGAAGGAGAAGGACTCCGAGGGCTATAGCTCTGTTTCCTATAATGACCTCTCCTCTGGTTGTTTTAGGCCTTCCGAACATATTGGCCCAAATGGCCGTCCTGGATGACGGACTCAATGGCATCTCGAAGGCTGGTACAGTCCTCCGTGTTGTGACCAAGACCATTATGCCATTTATAGTACTTGGATGTGTCTTTCTGCACAATTTTCTTTAGGGGGGAGGCCTAGGTACATCCCAGAGCTCTGTGTTTATGATTTCCTAATAGATCTGGGCCCGTGGTGCGTTGTGTAACACCCTAAAAAATATGATAGGCTTGTATATAGTTACAGAGGTAGCTTAATACCTGTTTATCATGCCTATTAAGTTTTGTGACTGTCTGAGCATGTTTAGTCACTTTGTTGTAACACTGTGTGAAATATAGCTGTTATTTGCTCCAGAAGTGGATTAAACTACTCAGTTAATGGAAATAAATGTGAAAAGTTTGTTTCTAGAACACAAATGTGAGAACTGTGCTACAGTTAAAGTTTGAAATCAATCAGAGTTAGTTTGACATTTTTAGGCATATTAGTTGTGTGTTTTAATACCGAATTGACCCCCAACAAATATGAAAAATTATAGAAATGATGAAACGAGATTTTTAGCAAATCTTAGATTTTATTTGAAGGTTGTTGGAAGTAAGAAAATTGGATTTGGTGGAATCTGAGTGTTCTTAGAAGATCAGAGTTTTAGTGCTTATCTGAGAGAAGCCAAATTTGACTTCTCTTCTTTAACTATCACACGGTAGAGGAAAGGAAAAATAGAAAACCAAAGAAAGAAAAGAGAAAAGGAGAAAGAGAATTGAGGAGGAGAAGAAAAGAAAGGGTAGAAGACTAAAGAGGAGAATCAACCATCAAGGAAGAGGAATCACGTGGATGTTGGCTTTATCTTCAAGACCTTGAGGTAGGGGGAAACCTTGTTCTTAAACTTATTTTCCTATTCTCTTCATCTTGTTCATGAGTTTTGGCTTGATGTGGTGAGTTAGGTTTTGAGTTATTTTTGGTGTTTTTGGTTTGAATCTTGTTGGAGAACATGAGGATGACTTGTCTATGAGTTGTTGGGTGTATGGAAATAGATTTCCAGCCCTTGTATATCTTTAATTCCATTTGAGTGGAGATTTGGGGTTTTAGGTTTTGTATTGGATGATTATCCATGATCTTTGGTTTTGAGTGAAATCAAAGTGGATTAAGAGTTGCTATGTGTAGTTGAACCTTGTGGAAGGTTGAAAATCACTTGGATGTGAAGTTTGAGTGGTTGGAGGAAAGGAAAGAACCAATGGAACAATTCCACGGTTCTGCAGAGTGAGTTGCAGTGTGTCTGGTTAAGAAACATGGCCTGTGTCTGAAGACACGGGAGGGGGGGCGTGTCCCTCTCTGCCAGTTGAAATTCATGAACAGTGCTCACAGAGCAAGATACGGGAGGGGGGGTCATTAGACATGGCCCGTGTTTGAGGCCAGAATCTTCAAAAGTGTCATTTCTGATGTTTTCAAGTTTTTGGCTAGATAAGATTTAGTATATGTTTCCTAAAGTGTGTTGAGACTCTAATAGGAGTATCTAATGGATTGTATATATGGTGAATGTAAATCAATTGGTATGTTAATTATTGTGGTATTTAACATCATTGTATTTCATGTTTATAGTTAGAAATGTAAATCAATTAACATGCTAGTTATTGTAGTAATTGGCATAATTGTTGTTCTATAACTATGTTGATGAGGTTGAGTATTCATTGTAGATGATCAAATGTGATTTTGAATGAGAAGGTAATCAATCATTCCTATCACAGAGATCATTGTTGTGATCAAATATGATTTTGAATGAGTAGGTAACCAATACTTCCTATCACAGTGATTGTTATTAAAGATCGCGTTGATGAGGATGGTTCAATTCCCTTATTACCCGGGATAAAGACTATTGGAACTAGGTTTCCAGTACTTGTTCAAAGCTTATGGAACCGGGTTCCTTTGTTTTATTCGAGACTCATGCATAACATGACATTACCATGGACTTGGTATCATAACATTATTCATTTCATGCTTAGGATATTACATAGGCATAAACATTAGACATAATTTGGCATAACATGGCAATTGTCTGGGCAGTTGCTATCATGACATAAACTCATGACATTGCAATTGTATAGGAAATTGTATTTCTCTGAGATGGAGATGTTGTGTTTATATTTCTGAGATTGAGATGTTGTGTTTGCATCTCTGAGATGGAGATATTGTGTTTGTATCTCTGAGATGGAGATATTGTTATGGTGTCTCTGAGATGAAGATGATGTTTTTGTGAGCATGGTGATTGTTTGAAGACTGTTTGTGATAAATGAGTTTTTATACAAACTTGTAAAATGAGAATCTATTTCAGGAAGAGAAAGGACATGGTTTTGGCTTTCACCACCTGTCTAGTTTATATAAGGTTGTGTCTTGCTTTTAGAAGTATGCTTTTCCTCGAAATGAATAGAATGATTTTGATGACATGTTTTATGGATTTAACTACTGAGAATGTGTGATTCTTACCCCTTGTGTGTGTTTCCATGATAATTCTAGGGAGGAAGTCTATTAGAAAGTGAAGACAAGCAGGAGCTTGGAGTGATTAGCTTAGTGTAGCTGAGTAGTTTCTTTTGAAATAATGTATGTATTGTATTTATGAGAAATACATGTGTTGTGTATTATTTATTCATTCGAGGCTCATATTTTCTATATAATATTGATATGTTATATTAGAAATTGCACAGCTGTTGTAAGTAGAATGCTTGAATCTAATCACTGTAATATACTTTGGTTATATTATGATTATTAAATTCGGGATGTTACACATTGAGGGGAGTATAATTGTCATACTTTCCCTTGAGAGGTGGCCTTGAATTCCTCCCTTGTCGATTCAGCTACTCCCAAGACCTCGGCTTAGCATCTTCTTTTTTGAGATGCTTCTTGGATCGAAGAACGTCTTCGGTGTTGATATATTTATCGGCACAAGTCTAAAACTCATCCATGGTCTTGGGCTCTTTTTTTGCCAACGAGAAAGAGAACTGTTCTGGACGAAGCCCTTCCTTGATGTAGAACAGTCCAAGTCTCTCATCCCAGTCACGCACATTTATGATTTCCTTATTAATCGAGATATAAAGTCCTGGAGAGACTCTTTTTTTCCTTGCCTTATCTGGGGGAGGCATGAAATAGATTTAGGTTGCACTTTATTGGTGGTGAAGTGTAGCAAAAACCTCGAGGATAGGTCTTACCAGTTATCCACGAACCTCAAAGGTAAGGTGGTGAACCATCTCAAGGCAGCTTTCTTCAGAGACAAGGGGAAAGCACGACACATGAGAGAGTCGTCTCCTCCAACAAACAAAAGTACGGACACGTAAGCATCCACATGTTCCTAAGGATCCGTGGTCCGATTGTAAATTTCAATATTAGCAGGATATTTAAAGCATTTTGGGATCTCATAGGCTATTAGTTTGTCAGAGAAGTGTTGGTTTTGTGACACTATGTCCCTTACTAAGTGTGCCTGCTCTCTTGTATGGACAGGTTCAGCCTAACGACCGAGTTCCGTGATCTTGGAGTCCTCCGTGATCCTGGAGTTCTCTGGTTGAAGGTCATCATGCCGGTATTGATCTCTTCTGTTTTCATGGTTCCTAACTAGGGAATGGTTCTCAGCTTTGTTGCCTTGGTTAATGATAACTCCATGAAATGTAGTTATTTATGCCCCATAACTGTACTTTATTGATTGCTTAACTCCTTGTTATTATGCATGTTTAGAAGGTTTTATGCTTATATTTGTAATATTCAATTCTGATACCTTCTATTATGATATTGAGCAAATTGTGTGTATTATTTGATTGATTGAGTGGATTTGCAACTGCTATTGATTTGGTGATTTCTTTATCATAGGAAGGGCTCCAAACAAGATGATATATGGAGCATTTGAGCAAAAATGGGAAGAGAAAGCCAAATTGAAGGCTAACACTTCAACGTTGTGGCGTAGGCATATTAATGCCGCGGTGTGGTGCGTCCCCTAAATCTAGACAGAGAGCTATGAAATTTGCACGTCGCGGAGCAAGGATGTAATGCCGCGGCATTGGTGACCTAAATTTACACGCGCCGCGGCGTAGGCATGTTAATGCCGCAGCGTGACTCTATTTTCTGACCCTATAAATACTGTTTTATTAGATTTTAAAGAGAGAGTTTTTAGGTTTTAGAGAAGCTGCAACTGGAATTACGTTTTAGAGGCTGAGGAGGCTAGGGGAGCCAAGGTTGGAGGCCATCTTCTTCATGGAAGGAGATTCAAGCTTCAAAGATGATATCCATGAGCTTCCTCCCTTCTCTCTATGCTTTCCCTTCTCTTCCTTATCTCTTGAACACTATTTTTTATGTATATTTTCGTGTTTAATGATTAGTTGAGCTGTATTTAGGGATTACTTTGAATCCTTGTATGAATATTGATATTTATGTAGTACTTTGAGTATATATTGATGTTTGGTTCTGTTTAATCATATGGTGCTTAATGCTCTTGATTGTTTGATCAATTTTTAAGTGATTTAATGAAATCTGATGAACCTAGACATAGGAATTTGGATTTTAGATCTAATGTATGGTTGATGCATGTTCGATTTCATTCAATTGGCTTGGATAAGTTGATTCGCTAATGAGATAGAAATATACCTCTTAGTCATGCATAGTGGGTGTTTGAGAATATATCTTAATGAGTGGAGTTTGCACTAGTTCTTATGGAAACATATTGAATTAGGCAAATGAAGCTATGGTTAATTGCGCTATGACATAGGCTTTTAACTAAAGTAGATTCTCAAGCTAACTTAACTATTCATTAATGTTGCTTATAAGAATTGTATATCATTAATTGAAGTATGAGGTGAAAAAGGATTCCCTAAATCTCTAAACCATTATCTTTACTTTCATTTATCACTTTTATGTCTTTAGATTAGTTTTACTGTACTTTCCTCTATTATATATGTTCTTGAATAGAAATAGCTAAGCTATTACTTGATATTTAGTATTAGAAAGCTAATTTCATCCTCGTGGGAACAATCACTTACTCTGTATCTGTATTACTTGAATGACCCATGCACTTGCGGTAAGCAAATGGGCTAACAAGGTTTTAGTCAAGAAAACAAGTTTTTATCTTATGAAATGACCAAGAATTTGCGAACAGTTAGCAGCCCTCTCCAGGTTATGGATTCTCTCGTCTTGACGATGAATCCTCTCATCCTGGAGTCTAACCAAGGAGAGCAGTTCCGCTCTAGGCAACTCCTAGTGATCAATCATACCCCGATGAGACTGAACTTCATTTTCCACCCAGTCACCAAGGCGTTGCAGTGTTGATACCCACTGCCTAGCGTCCCCAAAAGGTGCTCTATGAGGGCCAAGGCATTGCCTAGCCAGAATCCTCAAGGAACGATGGAGGAGATTCTTTCAAGTGAAAGAAGTCTATTGCCCATCCTATCTGGGTTCCAGGAGGGCTACAACCGATTCCATGACTGGTTGACGAGCTACGAGATTAGACACTGTGTAACATCCCGAAAATTCATTATTTTGTTAAAAATGATCATTTTATAATATTTGCAATTTTTAAGAATTTTTGTGGAATTTTCTGGAGATGATGAATATTTTAATATATTCTTCGTTTTATGTGTGTGCTGAGTGGAGCCGGGAGAATAGAATATTTTCCCGAGAAATTTGGTAAACCTTGGACCGTCAACGTGTCAACGGGGATCTTACTAAACCCGAGTCCCAGCACGATTTACGAGGTCTACATTTTGAGGTTTTATCTCGCTAGTGTAATAAATCATCCGTCGAGGTATTTAATCAAGGAGACAAGCTTACTATGCACTTCGTAGAGAAGCGTGCATAAGCTTCTCAAGGAAGCTTCTTTGAATCATTTTTTATTATTTCTCTCTCCTCCCATTTTTGTGTCGCACATTTGAATTAAGGGACTTAATTCAATCTTCAATCCCCACATTTTCCTCCTCCCGTACGTAGCACTCATCTTTTCTCTTTCCATTTCTCCTTACAAAGAACACCATCCACCCACCTTCATATTTTCATTCTCCAATACCGTCACACTCCTAGCACCATTTCGTGTCCGGAGAAACACCATACCGAGGGGAATCATCTTCAAAGCTCTACGTTTTCTTCATCTTCTTTTCCTCCACGGTTGAAGCTTAAAGGTGGAACTTTAAGGTAAAGTCCTTAGCTTTTTCCTCATCTCTCCTCATTTTCGTAAACCACTGTCATTTTGATGACCATGGGTATCCATTTCAACACTTGATTCTGATTTTGGTGAGCTTGAATATTCAAGGATCTCTCGGGAGCCGAAAATATAATTTCGATTGAGCCTTTCTTTGTGCTTCTCTAAGGTAAGAGGAAGACACTCCTCCTCAACCTCTCTTAGCATTTAGGAACGTCTCGTGATTTTGTTGAGGGTCTTTCTCGCTTTTGTATGTTGTTTGTATTGTATATGTGCTATTTAATTGTTTGAGTTTTGAATGTATATATGTATATATATATACTGGATGTACTTGGAATGTGTAATATTGAAGGGAATGAGTTCCAATTTGTTCTCGGATAGTTACGATGTTGAGCCCGAATGTGGAAACTTCATGTGGAAATTAGTAATAGTATGAAATCGGCCAAACTCGTCGAATACAATAACTCGATCTTTTGGTGATATGTCAAAATCCGTCGAATGAAGATTTGACCATTTTCGTCGAATGATAAAATCCGTCGAGTAAGGACTCATGGCCAAACTCGTCGAACGTGATAACCTAATCACTTAATAAAATGTTAAAATCGTCGAGTAAGGACCCATAGCCAAACCTCGTCGAATTTGATAACCTAATTATTTAGTAAAATGTTAAAATCCGTCGAGTAAGGACCCATAGCCAAACTCGTCGAATTTGATATCTTGATCACTTAGTAAAATGTTAAAATCCGTCGAGTTTAGACTCGACCCTTTCCGTCGAATGTCAAACCCGTCGAATTTAGATTTCGACCAAGAAACACTAAGTGAAAATCCGTCGAGTTTAGATCTTCGACCACTAAACACAATGTCAATATTCGTCGAGTATGAACCTCGATCATGTCCGTCGAGATTGATCTTCCGACCAACAACCCGTCGAATAGAGTCCCCGGACACTTACAAGAAAATGCCCCAAAGTCAATAATCGTCGAATTTGAGAGACAATGCCCGTCGAGTAGATGAATTTCTCTGCACTGCAGTCGAAATTAGAGATTTCGACCGGTGTTCGCTTCGGTTCGACACTTAGGAGATTTTCTCCAACGTCGACACCTATACCCGTCGATTGAGGCTTTTCCGACCATCTGGAGGGTCCGACAGTTTTGATCTTCGTCCGACGTAACCCCATCCGACAAACAAATGATTTCTTCGTCCGACGTAACCCCCATCCGACAAGAAATGATCGTAACCCCCATCCGACAAAGACAAATGATTTCTTCGTATGTAACTCCCATCCGATGAAAATGATTTCTTACCAATCCTATTATAAAAATGTTTTCCCATTCTTTCCTCCTCCTCGTTACATTATTCTTCGTCGAATAGCAACTTCAATTATTCATAAAACGTAGTCTCGTCGAATTCAAATGTATACCTATCACCCAACACCTAGTAATTGAAATCGTGACTCAATTTGTGATTCCGACCGTGTAGTTTCTTGGACCTAAAACCTTGGGACTAATAGAGGAATATTGATCATAAATAAATGGGATGACTAGAAATTACTTAGGGATGCATAAACAGGGAAGAACATGAGAGTGTGAGATTTTGAGATCTTAGAATAACCTTCTAAGGGCATATGAATAAATTACCTAAGAGGAATTAAGTTAACTAAGAGAATTCCTTTAGAGACAAACCCTGTAAGTAAAGCTAAACCTAAGCAAGAATTCATAATACGTTTTGAAAAGGTATTGATCTATTTAATGACAATATTATGCTATCGTGGGTCCATGTGAGAGACCATTGACTGTATTAATTCTTACTTTGGCAAATTGTGACATATGATGGAATAGTATGTAATAATGATCATACATGATTATGCATAGAGTCTGTATGCATTGTGATTTGTCCGTTGGACTGTCGTAAGGCCTAGTTGCCTAGGAGTTGAACACACCTTAGTGCGGGTGCGAATAGACAAGTGGGGTCCTGTAGTTGGCCTTGAGGGCGTTGGGGCGCGGGTGTTTCACAAAGGGCAGTGGTAGCCCCTCTGGACCGTGAGACAAACCGATGCAAACGCACCAACGATCCTGACTGGCCACAGTCCTATATCGAGATCTTGTGAGAATGCTGCTGTATAAAGCCTTGTTGCGCAAAATGACTGATTATTTTCTGGAAAGCACTTGTTTTATGGCTGACGAGATACTGGCATGTCTCCCTGATCATTCTCTCCGAGTGTTTTGTGTCTAGCTCCATGGAGTAGGATCTTGGTTATTGAGGGCTCATGTGTATAGAGTCCGTGCATTATTTGCATTTATCATTATTATGGTCTGGCATTGATATATTGTTGATATACCTATGACTGCCTGGAACTGTTTGCTTGATCATAACTGCTCTTGAATGTCTATTACTATTACCTTGTTGTTGTAAATGCTATGTGGGCGCTTTGCGCCGTTTGGTTTTTTGATGCTATAATTGGTAATGACGGAAGGATGTCTTACCTCTTTTCCTTCCTCGTCTCTCCATTTCTGTTTATCCGTACATTGCGTCTCATCGAAGACAACCGTGAGGACCCTAAGCTCCCAACTTCCCCGGTTTTTGGCCTTATCTTGACCGAGCGACCACGTAAGACTATGGAGCCCCGTACGCACGATTTTTGGGAGATGTACGTCCGACTTTCTTAGGAGGGTGAGTCTTTGGTATATCAACTATAGTTTCGAACGCCGTGTCTACACGGGAGATGTCTCGATATCACTAGCCCGGAGGCGCCACGAACCACCCGTCTTCACCGCCGTATTAGCCTACGCTGGAGTTTCAACTACCGATACGTGAGATGTGGGGCGATCGTTACTTCACTCCGAGAGAGGACTCTTTTCGCTCTCGGCCCCCGTCCCGTGTCTCTCGCTATTCCTATGGTGATTTCTCTCGATGATGAGGAAGATCCCGAGGAAGATCCCGAGGAAGTCCCCGAGGACGACCCCGAAGAGGACCCCGAAGAGGATCCCGACACGATTCCTCCTCACTTGAGGGATTGATGTTACTCGTAGCTACCGAAGGCTACCAAGATATTTTATTTTGGGGCCCGATGTTTTGTTTGTATGGGTCATGTAAATTTCGATACCGTGGGGATGTGTATGTAATACTTTGGGGTGTATAGCTTTGCTTTTTTTGATGTACCAGGCTTGTAACTAAATGTTTTGATAAACCTATATATACATATATGATGATGCAGATGTTAATTCCTATGCATATTTTACTTCTATTTGATCTTTTATTCCCATTGATGTCTCGTCAACATGGTTACTAATTAAAAAGAAAAAAAAAGGGATATATAAATATATAACATAACCGCCAATTAAAATACCCAACTATAATCTAGTGAATATACGCGTCTTATTAAAATGAACCGGGTCTCAACTCACCTAACTTTATTTCCGCATTGTAATCGACCATGTGACGTTCCCTTGGAAGAGGGGCGTTACACACTGGGCAACAGTTCGAAGAAGGAAAGGTTGCGCACAGCAGAGGCGCGATTCTGGTTAGTTGATGCATGTCTCCTTCTCGTGTTCACCATTGTGGTGATAGTAGGGGAGTTCTTAAGGTGGTGTTGGGAGCATAAATTTATCGTTTCCCACAGACGGTGCCAATGTTCAGAACTGTGTTCTGAGGGTTACCTGTATAGGTATGAAATAATGAGCTCCTTCGTAGCACAACCATAACAACAACGAGCGAGGGGTGAGTACCTGCAAAATGCACTCTGACCCTCAAATCAGTAGGTGTGCAAGGAGAGTCTAGTGAGGTTTGATAATCAACTCATACCTTATCTCTCTTGCTTACTGCATTTATATGAGTGTTTTAGGATATGTGATGTCTGAACATTCAGTGCATGCCGAATGCTGCTACCTGGGATCGTGGCAATGTAACATCCTCCTTGACCTAATAAATTATAATCAGTGTTATAGAAACTCAATATCATAAGTATAAGCTAGATAATAATTTTGGGAATATTTTGGATAAAAGATTGAGCGCAATTCTATAACATAGAAAGTGAATAATGGCTCATATTTTGGGATAAATAGTTAAAATGAAGAAAATAAATATGAAAAAAAAATATTTCTAGGATGAAGATGATTAGTATGAATTGTAGTAAATTTTGGAGGACTAAATGGAGTAGTTGGGTATTTTTAATAACACTGAGAAAGTGTTTATAGATTAAATAAAATAGCTAGACAACTTAAAAAATTATGAAACTGCTTGGAGATGATAATTAGAATATAGAGAATATTTTGGTATAGAAAATAAGTTAAGGCAGGTATGTTTACTTGCCTTATAGGTTCCATTTAATTTAAGAAAAATAATGCAATTTTCATGATAAATATCAATGTATGGAAAATTATGGAAATCTGGGTAAGAGAATTAAGTTGAGACCTGTGATTTTTTGGAACACCTATGGAAGTTGAAAAAAGTGGTTTTGGAAGATTAAAGTGTTTCCAAGAGATACGAAAGTTCCAGTATTAATTGGTAGATATTTCTACCCTCTCACCGCCTTTCTTTTTTTTTTTTCTATTAAGCCATTTGGCTTCTTTTCTCTCAATTTCGTTTCATTCCTTCGGCACTCACAGAGCAGCCAACCGAGAGAAAAGAAAAGCAAAGGAGAGAAAGGGGAAGGGAGAGGAGAAAGAGCAAGGGAAGAAAGAAACGAAGGAAAAGGAAGAATCAAGTCTCAAGAAGCTAAGGGAAGCAAGGTAGGGGGATTATTTCTTTGTTTCTCTTTATTTTTCTATGTATTCAATCTGATTTGTTGGACTGAAGATGGAAACTTGATGGTTTTTGTGATTTGTTTTCTGTGGATGAAAACTTTGTTTGAATGAATTGTTTATGAATTTTTGATTGTTGATTTATCAAGTAATGATTTGAGATTGTTCTATAAAGTATTTAGTTGATATATGAATCATTTATGAGATTGGAGATGGATTAGAATTTTTGTTGTTGAAATTGGTTGTTAGTTGGAAATTCTGCAGAAACAAAGGAGCATCTCTGGTGCCTCAATGCTCAGGCGCTGAAGCACGAGCGCTTAAGCGCTTGGCGCTTGAGACATATTCTTTTGCTGTTGTGCGCCCACCGCCTAGGCACCGAAGAACGGGTGCTCAAGCGCCTATCGCAGAATAGCACAAAATAGAAAAAAAGTTGTATTTTTATTAAATGTAATCTTATGCACTCTTGGGATCCCTTGTGCATATTTTCTAAAGCATGTTATAATGTTATTTGTGTAATATATTTTATGTACTAGAGTAATTGTTTGGAATGGAATTCCTCTTGCAAATCAAGGATTTATATCATATGGATGGAGAATTAAGAATGCACATTGAATACAACACCATATCTTGGATTTAGGATTTGGGATTTGCATGTTGTACTTTTGAGAATATGCTCCCTTGACTCTGTAAGGTTGAGTAAGTACTAAATTGATATACAGATGGATTGAATTTCAATGATAGATAGAATCCTCGTACCTGGGGTGATCTAATTATAATTAGGTAGATTGAGGAGGTGATATTGCCCTCACTACCTATGAATTCCTAGTCACACTATTGGACATGATACTTGTATTTGGAGTTGATCCTATATTTGAGACTGCATGATAAATTATAGAGATAAATCCTCGTACCTAGAGGATATATTATAATGATTATCCTTGTACCTGAAGGATATAATCTAAACCTCATACCTGGAGGTGATCTAATATCCTTGTACTTGAAGCATATACTCCGGGTAGGGAGTAATTTGGAATATACTATGAGTAGGGAGTAATCTTGAATATACTCTGGGTAGGGAGTAATTTTGAATAAACTCCGAGTAGGAAGTATTTGAATGAGAATGGAATGGTATTGTAAGGATGAACATTCTCTTATTTACCATGTATATGAGAACTGGATATAAATTCGGGTAGGAGTGTATCTAGAATAGAATGGGATATAACCTCGAGCATGGGAGTATCCCGAATGAATGATATATGATAATTTATAATACTTGATGAATATAAAATATGATGAGATATCTAATTTGTATTAAATGTTGAAAGATGTTGAATAAATAATTGTGATATATTACTAGATAAGAATAGTAATTGATGTTGTATAAGTTATTACTTATGAGGAATTTGATGATATTTAAATAAGTTGATATTAATACTTGAGATATTTATGATAATGAATTATATTGATAATTATGAATGAGGCAGTTGACATTTTATGGAAGTATGTGGTTGTGCAAATGGCTTTTTATAAAGAATAATAATTGAACCTCTATTTCAGGAAGAGAGATGACCAATTTTTGGCAATTTGCCACCTCTCTAACTGATATGTATATATATAATGAGTTTTAAAGAAAGAATGGGTAACAACTGAAAATAGTATGATGACACGTTTTTATAAGACTATTGAGAATTCTTTGAATTCTCACCCGCACACCTTTTGTATTTCCGTATAATTTTCAGGTACAACGAGGACATCAGAAGCGAAAGAGAAGATCAGAGCCGTGAATGAAGAGGATAGTTTTTTATATGAGAAAAATTGTATGTAGAATTGGTATAGCTATCGCCACATAGGCATATTAAATAATATTTGTATTATGAAATTTGTATTTGTATAATGTCCTTTTTGATATATCTATAATGTAATACCTGTCATAGGCTTATATTTCTTATATGTATTATAAATGTTTTTCTCAAATTTTATTATTAGTATCAGAGTGACAAACTTAATCCTAGTTTCTAATGCATGATCTGGGACATGTCATTTGTAACATCCCGATTTTTCATTTTTCTAAAAATAAATGAGTTTTATAATATTTAAGAGTTTTTGTGAATTTTTGGAAATTTTTAATTATTTTGAATATTTTAATATTATTTTGATATTTTAATATTATCTTGAAAATTGTATGTCGAATTTCATTTTTTTGAAAATATATGAGTTTTATAATTTTTATGATTTTTGTGAATTTTTTGTAGAACTTTTTGAGTTTTTGATTATTTTAATGTTATTTTGAGTTGTGTGTGGGCCCGGGGTGGACCCGAGACAGGCCCAAAAAAATAAAAATTTTTTTCGGATCAAGAAGTTTCGGACTATTAAGGCGGGATTGGGGGATCTTACTAAACCCGAAACCGGGAACAGTTGACAGGGATTTTCTATATCTAAGTTTTCTATTATCCATTGTGTAATAATAGCAGTAGTTGTTATCCATTAGGTAATATCCGTTAGAAAAATATTTTGATGACTCAGCTAGTGACTTTGCATTACGACTCACCATACTGACTCAGCTGTTCTAGAAAATTTTATGATGACTCACCTAGTAAATATCTAAAGATAAATATCTACCAGAAAAATATCTTAATAAAATATCTCAAGTGTAATTATGAAAGTTGAAAATATCTCAATTAAATATCTTAATGATCATGATGGCTCATCATTACTAAGCTTTATGACTAACTAATAGAAATTAGTCAAACATAGTGATTGGACTTTGTTGTGAACCGTTGGATGGAAAACTTGATGGAAAAACCTTAGATCCTCACCGTTGATCTAATCAATGGTGTAAAAATAATCTTGATAAAGAAGCTTATGATATTAACCTTAAATTCAATCAACGGTTAGGAGATGAAGTTGATTTTAATGGTTAGGATTTAGTCAATAAAAATGGCTAGATTGATTAGTTACTAAGTAACTAGATAACCTAACTTAGTTACCCTAATAGCTTAATTAGTAATCAAACGAACTAATTTAGTTGCTAAATAATTAGAAGATAGTGACTAATTAAATATCTACTTATTTAGAAACATGATTTAAGCATGACATATGCAATGACATAATAATGTAATTAATTAGTTAGAATGTAACCAAATGACTTAACTAAATTAATTCAATTGTAACTAAATGGCAAGCCAGGTAACTAATTAAATTAACTAAGTGTAACTAGAAAGCTAATCGAATTAATACTTGGTTAGCTATCCTAAGTGAACTCCACAGCTGCCTAGTGTTTTCTAGGAGGTTCTTGATTCGTCTTTGATGATCATTTGATGACAACTTGATGACCAAGGCCATGTGCTTATGCTTAATCTTGCAAAACAAGCCTTGAATCTCCTACACAAGCACTCCCACGGCTGCACACTTATGAATTGGCTATTTCATTTTCATTTCCTCACATTTTGTGACACTTAATCCATTCTCTCTCTTCTCTCTCTTCCAATTATTCAAGAACACCAAGAACAAACACCATGAACTCCATTTTCTTTCATTCTTGAACCATTCGATCTCCACTCCTAAATCTCACTTCCAAGCTTCAATATTTTTATACAACCTTAAATCTAGAACCTATACACAATTCTAAGATACTTTGTAGTTAAGATCTTGGCCTAGTTCTATCATTTTCAACCTTGTTCTTCAAGTTAAAGATCAAAAAGCCTTGCTTTGTTTCTTGGAGTGGCTCACGGCCAACCACTCAAGCATCACTATCCAAGTTTGTTTAATTTTAACTAACCATATTTCTTGAATCCTTACATCATTTTAAGACTCTTTGATGTTGAGACTTTGGTCTAAATCCATCATCTTCATGCTTTAATCTTGGATTTAAGTTCTAGGGTTTCAAGGTAAAAATCTTGAAACTTGGCTTTTTATTTGATTTTTAGAATCCTAAGACCATGTTTGATCTATGGTCATCTTAATCAAGCTTTAGATACTAATTTGTATGTGTTTGTTGTGATTCTAAGATCTATTTAGTGGTGAAAGATTGACACAAAGAGAGTTTTACAAAGAACTAGGAAGTATCAACCAGTTAAGAGGGGGATTAACCTCATCGGCCATATGTGGCGGTGAAGGAATGGAATTGTTTGTGTTTGTGAGTGGAAAATCCATGTGAGGATTTATTCACTCGATTGTATAATTATTAGTTTGTGTTTGTTAGATTATATTATGTGATTGTTTTATTGCTTTGATAAGTATGCATGAGTTGTATATGGGTTTGATATGCTTATAGCTTTGACAGTATATTTGCTTATGTGTGATTTGGAAAGCATGATAATTTCTGTGAAATTTAAGATGTGATTCACATGATGAGAAAATTTTGTATGAGGACTCCAAAGAGTCTAGAGGTACACGGCCTCATTACTATCAAGAGGATTAAGGATTCTAAATCATTTTTCAAATTGAGGATTAAATGATTTTATGATAAGAAATTCAATTAAGTAATTTTATAAGGAATGAAGGTGTTAAGAAATGATTTATATATGAATTTTGAAGGCTTGTATTGCCTTGATTTTATGAGACAAAGTGATTTCAAAGTGGAAATTTAATTGATTTAGTACAAGGATTAAAGAAATGGAAATAAAGTGTTTTATCACTTGAAAAATGAAATTTTCGTATATGAATGGAAAAGAGAGGTAATTTATTTTAAAGAGGATTGATTCAAGCTATAATATTCCAAGTAAAACTATGAAATACAATTTTATGGGAAACAATAGAAATACTGATTTTTAGAGGGATTATATTGAAAATTATATTTTGAGGGAGTATATTGAAAATATTCTTTAAAAATGAACATTATTGTAAATATTATTTAATGAGGGACTGTTTTTGAAATATTATTTGAAGAGGGGTTATTATGTAAATATTATTTTATGAAGAGGGGCTATTATGTAAATATTATCGTGTAGAAGGACTAATATGCGAATAATGAAAATAAGGTTAATTTTTTATATTAAATGTGAAAATTCTTATTTTGGATTTAAAATACGTTAGAAATATTTTACACGATTTAAAAGTAGTAATTTTAGCAACGCGATTGAGAAAACGCAAAAATATGATTACGCGATAAAAATATAGTAAAGATACTGTTGGGCCAATGTGTGAACCCTGAATATGAGATGATGAATTTGAACTGAGAATGATGCATTGTACATGCATTGGAAAGGTCCAATGGACTGGATAAGACTAATTGCCTAAGAGAGAACACACCTCTTGAGTGGGTGCGATATGCGTAGTGTAAGTCACTTGTTGACATTAGGGGCATCGGGGTGCAGGTTGCCTACAATGGGCAGTTGGTAGCTCTTCTGTACCGTGGATTTGACCGACACAACACACCGATGATCCTGACCGAGACACTATTGTTAATTAAGATTTGATAAACACTGTCGTCTATATGCTAGATGTGCAAATACATATAGCACGTGGTCTGAGGCATGTTGGTACAGACAGATCTTTTCGATCACTCTCTCTAACCTGAGTTTTAGCTTCATGGAGTAGGAAATTGAGTCTATGTGCACATGCATATTTATTGAGTAATGATATCGGTGTGATATTTGAACTGTTGAATATTTGAAAAATATTGAGTGTATTATCGTAATTATTATTTATAATAATTGAATTGTTGAATATTTGAATATTATTGAGGGCATGATCATAATTATTATTTATTACATCTGTTGTGATGATAAATAATATTGATGGCATAATTGTAATTATGGTATGATGTATTTGTATGATATATTGTATGTGTTTATTATTTCTTTGCTACCATATTAGTATGCGATGTAAGGGATCTCACCTCTTTGCTATTTTATTCTGTCTGTTTCTATTTTTATGCCTACGTTTGTGAAGATGGCGATGGCTGCTAGGAGGGACCAGTTAGGTTTCTTTAGACCACAGTTTCTTGAAAGTGCTACTCCTTGGCGTGTTCATTGGGACACAGGGCATATAGAGTATTGTGGTGACATTACTCTATCAGTAAGTAGG
The DNA here is from genome assembly GCA_029884595.1 of Ormosia semicastrata. NCBI lineage: Eukaryota > Viridiplantae > Streptophyta > Magnoliopsida > Fabales > Fabaceae > Ormosia > Ormosia semicastrata. The sequence goes on from JAQQTO010000060.1 coordinate 76,735,280, forward strand.
ACTCGCCATGGGGTCGTTACTTCATTTTATACGGTTGCTTATGTAGAGGTTATTTTACCCATTAGGGAGTTCTGGAATGAATTTTACTATACTCTTAGAGAGAACTTCGATATATCCTTGGGTCGAATTTCTATTGGTCGAGACATTCCCAGTTAAGGAATTTGTCTTCTGACAATGGCTTATATATTAGGTATTATGCTTTTGGGTATGTATAGATAATAAAGGTGTGGTTGTAATAAACTCTGTTTAAATGAAAAGTACTTTATTCAATTATATTCTTTTAAGTTACTTTAATTTGATCAATTGATGTTTTCCGCGAAAAGAAATTTTGAAACCCTTATTTAAAGGAGATTAAATATTTTATAACTTAGGCAATTAATTATTTATAAGGAGTTGGTATGATTGTGATACCATTCGGAGGGGGTGTTACATTAGTTGGTATTAGAGCCAAGTTAGAGTCTTTTGAGTTTATGGGTAGGTTTGTCTTGTTTATGCTGTGTTTTTCTCTGACACTGAATACAGAGATATATTGTTTGGTTTCTGAAAGGAGACAATGTTGTTTGAAATAGTTACGTGTAGTTTCATTGTGATTTGAGTTTGGTTTTTGAAGAAAGACAATGGATCATAGTAGATGTGGGCATGTGGACACGAGACGTGATGGAGATCATATAACCGCAACTAAAAGTGTGATGCAGAGGATGACTGAAGTAGCAGTACAACAGAGACAAATGATCGCTCAGTAGCAGGAACTGATTACCGAACTTTACAGCTTGTTAGGACCGGAGTAGTCTCAGGATGTGAGAAGCTGTAACTTAGATCCTACGATAATCCAAAAAGGACGGAAATGTAAGGTTAACCGATTTCAGCAAAAGCCATATGTACGACCACTGGGGAAGCAACAACGAACAAAGGGAGGAAGTACTAGTGGCAATGATTTTGGTCAGACGGTGGCATTACGAATGAAGTGTTTGAAGTGTGGAAAGAGCCATAAGACGAGAGACTGTATGATCAAGGGTATAATTTGCTTTAGATATGGGAAGCCTGGTCATGTCTCGAAGGATTGTGATCAACTGAAGATGGAACCTTTCGTTAGTAATACACGTGTTTCAAAATCTCCAAAAGAAGAAAGAGCCCATGGAAGCATTCAAATATAAAGAATTAAGAAACAATGAAGATGTACCATAGAGAGTGACCTTAAAACTGTGCTGTATAACTTGCAAAGTAACCTATTCTCTTGCGGTCTGTGACTGTGTAAATCTTTTGGGATTATCTTTGTTTTGTTTCTTTTTATAGTACTACTTAAACTTCTAAACTTATTATTACTACTCAGCCTGTTTAAAACTATCCTATTGCTATCCTCGATTGGAACTTTTCTGTTGGTTTAGTTTGTTTACTTCTTTGACAAATAGACTGAGTAAATCAATTTGAGTTATCCATGTCTTTGTTATCTTTTGATCTGAATATTTCTACTCTTTATGTTAAACTTGTTGTTTATACTCAAGTTTTCTAATTCTACCCTATTTCTGTTAAAGATCAAATCTTTTCTGTTGATTTGATTTGCTTATCTAAAATCAAATCTATTTGAGAGCTTGACTTTATAAATGGATTGGTTATTTTCCAACCTTATCCTTTTATATTGTTTCAATAAAACCTTAGTATTTCATTGAACTGAGATTTTTGGATTTGAATCCAGAAAGTTCATTTCTAATTTATTGGACCAATGTTCATTTTGAAATCTATTAGACCATCTCAAATTCTTTATTGGATAAATCAGGTAATTTACCAAATAGTCTTACTATTTTACTTTTTAACTTTCATAGTATCTTCTATGAATGCTAATTGAGGAAATTCTTCTTGATCCAACCTAAGTCATGGTACCAAGTACAGTACGTTTAAAAGAGAACTCAATCTATGAGACATTTTCTGTTAAGATTAAAGATAGACAAGTGAAGCAACTTACCTTGATGAAGAAAATTTAGAACAGTGCGATGGGAGATACAACATGGAAACTAGAAGATCAAATGAAGGAAGCCGCTATCTCCAAAGATCGATTTACATTCCGATTATTATTAGATTTATGTGAAAGAAGGAAATGTTTTAAGGCAGATTTGTCGTTGTCCTTGTTGGCGATATCTTGATCTATTCTCGAGGTCTAAATGAGCATGCAAAGTATCTGGATGCAGTTCTTCAAATTTATGAAGAAGAAGAAGTTATACGCGAAGCTGTTTAAGTGCGAATTTTGATTAAAGAAGTGGTAGTGACGTATGTTTCAAGGCAAGGAAATCGCATGAGAAGAATTATCCAAATTTATGTTTTAGATTTTATGATGGCTGTTTTACGTTGAAGATCTAAAGACGTTTCTTCTCTACAATGTCTACGATGATTACATGAGCTTGGAGTACCTGTTCGATCAAGAAGAGTCTGATACGAAGAAGAGATGACAGCTAAAAATTTCCAAAGGGGCTACGATTAATATTCGAATAATCTAATGGAGGAAATCCAAGAAAAGTAGAAGGCTCATCTGCAACGATATAACTGGAGATGTTACGTGGAAGTTGAAGACAAAATATAGGAGTAATAACTTTTTGTGTGTTATGTAAGATAAATTTCGAGGACGATTTTTTTTTAGAGGGAGAGAATTGTAATACCCTGATTTTTTATTTTTTAGAAATAAATGAGTTTTATAATATTTAAGAGTTTTTGTGAATTTTTGGGAATTTTTAATTATTTTGAATATTTTAATATTATTTAATATTTTAATATTATCTTGAAAACGGTATGTTCGAATTTCATTTTTTCTGAAAATATATGAGTTTTATAATTTTTATGATTTTTGTGAATTTTTTGTAGAACTTTCTGAGTTTTTGATTATTTTAGTGTTATTTTGAGTTGTGTGTGGACCTGGGGTGGACTCAGGTGGGCTCGAAAAAATTAAATTTTTTTCCTAAATCAGAAAGTTTCGGACTGTCAAGGCGGGATCGAGAGATCTTACTAAACCCAAAACCGGGAACAGTTGAAAGGGATTTTCTATATCTAAGTTTTCTATTATCCATTGTGTAATAATAGCAGTAGCTGTTATCCATTGGGTAATATCTGTTAGAAAAATATTTTGATGAATCAGTTGGTGATTCTGCACTATGACTCACCATATTGACTCAGCTGTTCTAGAAAATTGTATGATGACTCGCCTAGTAAATATCTAAAGATAAATATCTACTGGGAAAATATCTTAATAAAATATCTTAAGTGTAATTATGAAAGCTGAAAATATCTCAATTAAATATCTTAAGGATCATGATGGCTCATCATTACTAAGCTTTATGACTAACTAATAGAAATTGGTCAAACATAGTGGCTGGACTTTGTTGTGAACCGTTGGATGGAAAACTTGATAGAAAAGCATTAGATCCTCACCGTTGATCTAATCAATGGTGTGAAAACAATTTTGATAAAGAGGCTTATGATATTAACCTTAGATTCAATCAATGGTTAGGAGATGAAGTTGATTTTAATGATTAGGATTTAGTCAATAAAAATGGCTAGATTGATTAGTTACTAAATAACTAGATAATCTAACTTAGTTGCCCTAATAGCTTAATTAGTAATCAAATGAACTAATTTAGTTGCTAAATAATTAGAAGATAGTTACTAATTAAATATCTACTTATTTAGAAACATGATTTAAGCATGACATATGCAATGACATAATAATGTAATTAATTAGTTAGAATGTAACCAAATGACTTAACTAGATTAATTCAATTGTAACTAAATGGTAAGCTAGGTAACTAATTAAATTAACTAAGTGGTAACTAATTAAATTAACTAAGTGTAACTAGAAAGCTAATTGAATTAAGACTTGGTTAGCTATCCTAAGTGAACTCCATAGCTGCCTAGTGTTTTCTAGGAGGTTCTTGATTCATCTTTGATGATCATTTGATGACAACTTGATGACCAAGGCCATGTGCTTATGCTTAATCTTGCAAAACAAACCTTGAATCTCCTACACAAGCACTCCCACGGCTGCACACTTATGAATTGGCTATTTCATTTTCATTTCCTCACATTTTGTGACACTTAATCCATTCTCTCTCTTTTCTCTCTTCCAATTATTCAAGAACACCAAGAACAAACACCATGAAATCCATTTTCTTTCTTTCTTGAACTATTCAGTCTCCACTCCTAAATATCACTTCCAAGCTTCAATAATTTTATACAACCTTAGATCTAGAACCTATACATAATCCTAAGATACTTTGTAGTTAAGATCTTGGCCTAGTTCTATCATTTTCAACCTTGTTCTTCAAGTTAAAGATCAAAAAGCCTTGCTTTGTTTCTTGGAGTGGCTCATGGCCAACCACTCAAGCATCACTATCCAAGTTTGTTTAATTTTAACCAACCATATTTCTTGAATCCTTACATCATTCTAATACTCTTTGATGTTGAGACTTTGGTCTAAATCCATCATCTTCATGCTTGAATCTTGGATTTAAGTTCTAGGGTTTCAAGGTAAAAATATTGAAACTTGGCTTTTTATTTGATTTTTAGAATCCTAAGGCCATGTTTGACTTTAGATACTAATTTGTATGTATTTGTTGTGATTCTAAAATCTATTTGGTGGTGAAAGATTGATACAAAGAGAGTTTTACAAAGAGTTAGGAAGCATCAACCAGGTAAGAGGGGGATTAACCTCATCGGCCATATGTGGCGGTGAAGGAATGGAATTGTTTGTGTTTGTAAGTGAAAAATCCATGTGAGGATTTATTCACTCGATTGTATAATTATTAGTTTGTGTTTGTTAGATTATATTATGTGATTGTTTTATTGCTTTGATAAGTATGCATGAGTTGTATATGTGTTTGATATGCTTATAGCTTTGACAGTATATTTGCTTATGTGTGATTTGGAAAGCATGATAATTTTTGTGTAATTTAAGATGTGATTCACATGATGAGAAAATTTTGTATGAGGACTCCAAAGAGTCTAGAGGTACACGACCTCATTACTATCAAGAGGATTAAGGATTCTAAATCATTTTCCAAATTGAGGATTAAATGATTTTATGATAAGAAATTCAATTAAGTAATTTTATAAGGAATGAAGGTTTTAAGAAATGATTTATATATGAATTTTGAAGGCTTGTATTGCCCTGGTTTTATGAGACAAAGTGATTTCAAAGTGAAAATTTAATTGATGTAGTATAAGGATTAAAGAAATGGAAATAAAGTGTTTTATCACTTGAAAAATGGGATTTTCGTGTATGAATGGAAAAGAGAGGTTGAAAGTGTTTGAACCTCAATTTATTTTAAAGAGAATTGATTCGAGCTATAATATTCCAAGTAAAACTATGAAATACAATTTTCTGGGAAACAATAGAAATACTGATTTTTAGAGGGACTATATTGAAAATTATATTTTGAGGGAGTATATTGAAATATTCTTTAAAAATGGACTTTATTACAAATATTATTTAATGAGGGACTATTTTAGAAATATTATTTGAGGAGGGGCTATTATGTAAATATTATTTTATGAAGAGGGGCTATTATGTAAATATTATCGTATAGAAGGACTAATATGTAAATAATGAAAATAAGGTTAATTTTTTATATTAAATGAGAAAAATCTTATTTTGGATTTAAAACACATTAGAAATATTTTACGCGATTTAAAAGTAGTAATTTTAGCTACGCGATTGAGAAAACGTGAAAAGATGATTATGCGATGAAAATATAGTAAAGATAATGTTGGGCCAATGTGTGAACCCTGAATATGAGATGATGAATTTGAACTGAGAATGGTGCATTGTACATGCATTGAAAAGGTCCGATGGACTGGATAAGGCTAATTGCCTAGGAGAGAATACACCTCTTGAGTGGGTGCGATATGCGCAGTGTAAGTCACTTGTTGACATTGGGGGCATCGGGGTGCGGGTTGCCTACAATGGGCAATTGGTAGCTCTTTTGGACCGTGAGTTTGACCGACGCAACACACCGATGATCCTGACCGAGACACTATTCTTAATCAAGATCTGATAAAGACTGTCGTGTATATGTTAGATGTGCAAATACATATAGCACGTGGTCAGAGGCATGTTGGTACAGATAGATCTTTTCGATCACTCTCTCTAACCTGAGTTTTAGCTTCACGGAGTAGGAAATTGAGTCTATGTTCACATGCATATTTATTGAGTAATGATATCGGTGTGATATTTGAACTATTGGATATTTGGAAAATATTGAGGGCATTATCGTAATTATTATTTATAATAATTGAATTGTTGAATATTTGGATATTATTGAGGGCATGATCGTAATTATTATTTATTACATCTGTTGTGATGATAAATAATGTTGATGGCATAATTGTAATTATGGTATGATGTATCTGTATGATATATTATATGTGTTTATCATTTCTTTGCTATCATATTGGTATGCGATGTAGGGATCTCACCTCTTTACTATTTTATTCTGTCTGTTTCTATTTTTATGCCTACGTTTGTGAAGACGGCGATGGCTGCAAGGAGGGACCAGTTAGGTTTCTTTAAACCATAGTTTCTTGAAGGTGCTACTGCTTGGCGTGTTCATTGGGACACAGGGCATATAGAGTATTGTGGTGACATTACTTTATCAGTAAGTAGGACTCGCCATAGGGTCGTTACTTCATTTTATACGGTTGCTTATGTAGAGGTTATTTTACCCATTAGGGAATTGTGGAATGAATTTCACTATACTCCTAGAGAGAACTTTGATATATCCTTGGGTCGAACTTCTATCGGTCGAGACATTCGTAGTTAAGGAATTTGTCTTCTGACAAGGGCTCATATATTAGGTATTATGTTTTTGGGTATGTATAGATAATGAAGGTGTGGTTGTAATAAACCTTGTTTAAATGAAAAGTATTTTATTCACTTATATTCTTTTGAGTTACTTTAATTTGATCAATTGATATTTTCCGTGAAAAGAAATTTTGAAACCCGTATTTAAAGGAGATTAAATATTTTATAACTTGGGTAATTAATTATTTATAAGGAGTTGATATGATTGTGATACCCTTCGGAGGGGGTGTTATATCATTAGTACTAGTATTAGGGTGTTACAAGCAATATGATCATGGGAGACAGGATAGTGGGGACAGGGTCATGGAGACCACTATTCATTTGTCCTTATTTACCTGTTTGTACAGGATACGATCAAGATTTGATCCTGTTGTTACACTTGACATTTAAGTTGCTTTATACGCATTGTGCGCTTAGGTGCCAGCCTGACAGGTCGGGTTGCTCTAGTTCTTTAGGCTTGTAACTCGGTCCAGAACATAATAAAATTGAATTATTGACAAAAAATAATTTTTCAACTTAAGCCGTATATTATAACATGTGAGTATGCAACTCAAAATATTTTGATTTGGATTGTGATTAGGAACTGGCCAATCGAATTAGTTCAACTATGAACCAAATCATTGTCCAATCCAATTAAAATAGTCACGTCGGTATTTTGAATAGTGGTCCAAGAATTGGTGAACTGGAGTATACTAGTTGAACCGATTTTTTTTTTTTTTTAGTAAAAATCTGTTGCACGGGCAGGGACTCAAACACAAGTACTTTCAACACGCCACAAATGCTTCTAGGTTATAGTATACACGTTGACTTTTTTTAAAATATAAATGATGTATTTTGAAAATGAATTTATCATAGTTGTAGGTCAAAATTTAATTATTAAAATAGTGTAAGTTAAATAGTGATGTATAATAAGTCAAAGCTGGAAAGTATCACTTACTTGTATCTTTTTTGTTTTAGTATATTTTGGGTAAGTTGTGCTATCCGTGCATGACTTATCTTTTTTTTTATATTTTAATTTAAGTAAGTTGTGCTTGTGAGATATGATTTATTATTATTATTTTTAAAATTTCATATAAAGTCGTGGATGGCATTCATTATTTCTTTTTTTTTTAAAAAAAATTCATATAAAGTCGTGGGTGCCATCTATGACTTTTATTATTATTATTATTATTATTATTATTATTATTATTATTATTATTATTCAAATTTCATATGAAGTCGTGGCTTGGGAGGCTTGTGCCTATAACTTTCAGCATCTTTCAAGTTCTCTCCATCATTGATACTTCGTATCAAACTCGACCCATTCTCATTTAATTCTCTCTACTAGAGGTATTTATTAAGAATGTTAATTATTTTTTTTATTATTAAGAGAAGGCGATAGAGTAAGAATAAGGGTGAAAACAAGTCAGGTCAGACTTTACCTTAAATAGGTCTGACCTATATTTCAATTATACGGCCTGAGCCTGACCTGTGAGCCTGTAATAGGTCGATTTTTAAGTCCTAGCCTGACCTTTTTAATAGCCTGGCCTGAAAGCCTATTTAAAGGCTTACTTTGTAATGAAGCCTTTAAATAGGTTATCAGGCCTACCTTTAAATAGCTCAATAGACCTTTACATAGGCTAACAGACCTACTTTTAAATAGGTCAACATGCCTTACATAGGTTAACAGACTTAAGCCTTGAAATAATCCAATGGGCCTATTGAAAGCCAATAGACATTTGTTATAATTTAACACTCACCTTCTAATTTTATAGATGCTCACCACTTTCTTACTCTAGTCTTTGGTCGATGTGAGACTTGGAGATATACCAAGTTGCTCACTTTATTACTTTAATATTTCAAGTCCCACATCGATCAAAGATCAGAGTAAGAAAGTAGTGAGCATCTATAAAAGTAGGGGGTGAGTGTTAACTTATTATTTTTAATCTAATAAATATATTACATTAAATATATTAATAAATATGTTATTTCTATTCTAACTTACTAACTTAATTTTTGGTTACTTGACTTTTATTAAAATTTAATTAAAAATATATTAATATATTATAATAAATTAATAATTATAATTATAATTTATAATTATCATAATAATATATATTATATTATATATAACTAAATAGGTCAGGCTGATCTGTCAAACTTAAAATGCCTATTAAATGGCCTGAGGTTGGCCTTTTTAGTTAAACAAGCTTTTAAAAAAGCCTTGGCCTAACTTATTTAGTAAATAGGTTAGGCTAGGTCAGGCCTCAGACAGGCCAGGCCATAGGCCCCTGACGGGCAGCCTGACCTATTTCCACCCCTAAGTAAGAATAAGAGGAGACTGAACACAAAGAGTTGAACAAGAACAAAGGGTTCAACCACCACACACAAGAAAAAAACTTCTTTATGGTACCGAATCACTACATAGAAATGAACCAAGTGATGAATCAAGTGATGAATAATAAATTTGTTTATTTTACTTATAAAATATCCTGTATAATTTTTTTAACTTTATTTTTCTTATAAATTATTTTCCTTTTAAGTTAACCAATTAGCTTAAAAAAAGAACTTGTCTTATTATTGAATTACAAACCCTAATATGAATTCACTTAAAAAAAGGGTAAGTCATGGTATAATTAAAAAAGAAAGATAAGTCGTGGTTCTCATTCACGACTTACCCAAGATTTATTTTAAAACCCAAATATAATTTAAAAAAAAGGTAAGTCGTGGTTCCCATACACGACTTATCCAAAATTTAATTAAAAAAAATTATAAGGGAAGTTGTGGATAGAAGACCTGGCTTATCTAAATATGATTTTAAAAAATTATCATTGGGTACTATTAAAAAGTAATAAAAAATTATTTAAGTATAAATCGTGCTTGAGAGATACGACTTATATTTTGCTATTCACTTTGCACCATTTCAAAAATTAAATTTTGACTTACACTTAAGTAGGAAATTGATTTTCAACTTGCACCATTTAGATAAAAAAAGTCACACAGATTATATATAATTTTTACTTATGTTATAATATAATATAAAACACCATTTATATTATAGTTAATTTCATGAGAAAATTAATGTACCACTAAGAGGGAATATTTAATTTTAAGAGATATAAAATGTTCATATTATTATTATTATTATTATTATTATTATTATTATTATTATTATTATTATTATTATTATTATTATTATTTTTGATCTGGTAAAAAGTTCAAATTATTGAGAATGACTATACAAAATTTATTTAGAGAGAGACCATTATATTTTACTTAATAAACAAAAATAGCCTTTATGAAAGCAATAGCCACTCATTAGGAACAAATAACTATTCATTGACAAGCAATAGACATTCACATATTTCTTCACCATTAGCCACTCACTTAGAACAAATAACCACTCAATAATAAACAATAATCATTCACAAATTTTTGCTTAATATACTAATTAGTCACTCAGTGGGAATAAATAATCACTTACAAAAAGTATTGGTCATTCACAAATTCCTGCATAACTTTACATATATTTACAAAAGGAATATTGTTTATTGCTATTAGCCACTTAGTGAAAATAAATGACCGCTCAATAACAAGCAATAGTCATTAATAAATTTCTTCTAAACTTCATTTATAACTATTAAACATTTAATGGGAACAAATAATTACTTACCAAAAAGCAATAGTCATTATTAATTTTTTTCCTAACTTCATATATCTAATATATAAATTTATGAACAGAATGAATTTTTGAAGATGTGTAATCTCATTCACTAAATTGTCAATTGTACAATTTATAGTCTCAGTTTATTAGCTTCAATCTTATGATGCAAGTTTACACTATCACACATATTTACAATGATAGAAACTGACTTCTAACTACCACAATCCCAGCTAAGCAGAGTTAGTTACAGAGACTGTTAGATGCCACATGTAGCTGATTGTCATGTGACTTTGGCAAGTTGGCAGTTGAGGTGGCAGGATAGTGTATATCCTATGTCACCCCTCGTAAGCCATAGAATGGATATAAATGATTCTCGACTTGGTGACAATCTCATGGAAGGGCCCAACTGCTAATGGCTTAGTGTAAATGTTAGCCAACTGATTGTGAGAGCTAATAGGGAGTAAATGAAGAAGCTTAGAAAGAAGTTTCTCTTGAATAAGATGGCAGTCCAGTTCAATATGCTTGGTATGCTCATAAAAATTTGGATTAGAAGCGATATAAAGAGTAGAACGATCGTCACAAAATAAAAGATCACATGTTTTGAAAGGAATATGAAAGTCTTGAAGTAAATAAGTAAGTCAATGGATCTAGAGACTCATATTCAGCCTCGGATAAAGGAGCATGGCTTGATATTCAACCTCAGAATATGAAGGTCTTGAAGTAAATAAGTAAAATAGCATGGCTCGATATTCAGCCTCAGATGAAGATCTAGAGATTGTGGACTACTTTTTGGTACGCCATGAAATCAAAGAAAAACAATAAAATGTTAGAAAAATTGTATACCCACATGAATAAATCAATAGATCTACCTTTAACCTTAATCTATGGCATGTATATAAATAAACAATAATTAAGATTTATGGTATAGAATTACCTTATACAAAAGAGAGATCACATCTTCAAGGAAGCATCATAAAAGAAAAGTAGGCAAGAATCCTTGTTGTTATTTAGGAGAGAAACTACCCCAATTCTCTATATAAGCAAAACCTTTTGTGGTTTCAATGAGACAACTATAAGACATATAGGATAAAAATATGAGTCTCTCCTTGTATTTACAGTATAGGTTAACCTACCCATAATAGAAAACTCATATACAAGGCCCATAAACCCAAATAGCATTACCCATATGGGTTTAAGTGCTTATAAGAGTTCAATAATAAAATTAATCACTATTTAGGCTAGAACAATAGATGCTCCATAATATTTGATATTCAATTAATCTAGATTTTTTTAAAAAAGTTAGTGACTATGCTAGTTCACATATAATAAAAAATCTAACAATCTCCTACTTGCTCAACATAGACACTTATTTGATAGAAAACAGTTGTCTGAATTAATGTAGCTACATGAATGTCAACTATGAGCAAGCACTTTTAACCATTAGTCCAAAATGGAATTACAAGCACCTCAACAATGCAGAAAATTATACACGATGGGACTATTGATATTATACATGCAAGATACATATAACCCAGTGACCTAACAAAATGTGGAATGTGGGTTAAAGGGAAAACACAACAAAATTGCATGTCAAAAGTGTGACAAATTTGTAAATTCCTACAAAATGGCCCTCGCATCTGCCTATGATGCCTTCTGAAATTCAATAAAATATCACAGTATAACAAAATGAGACTGAGTACTAAAGTCTACAACAATATGCCATATCATAAAAGCACGATAATAACAATATATGACATCAAACATTTCAAAAAGTCTCGAGACAATATAATTATAATATTGTACACTCTCCCACTACTCCAACATACCGAAAACAAAATAACAACCGCATTAGAGTCAAAAAGTTCCAAAATACTATAATAGTAACAATAATACTAATGAGACTATCAGCTTTATGGTAGAGTACTCATTGTGAGTCTAAAATTCACCATCTCTCTTCAACCACACAAGTATCCAAATGAAGAGAAACATAATATTGCAAAGTTATCCAAAATATGATCATAATAACAGAAACAATATTAAGTCAAACATATACAAGATTTGTCAACCACAGAGTCTCACAAAATTACTTCATTATTAAATACATACTCTTTTCACAATTGAGAAGATCACTAGTGTCCATTTGACACCTTTTCAGCAGGTCAGCTCTTCTCTGTTATTACAAACACAAAACCACGAAAGAATTTTCATAAATAAGGTAACATACATCTCACAAAACCATACTAACCACTTTATTTATCTGCAGTGGAAGCACATTATGAGATTTTTTATACTTAACCACTACTGGGGACATAAAATAATACAAAGTCTCTAACTCTCACTATAACAAAGTCACAACATTAATAGGTGGTAAGATTACAACTATATTCCAATAATTTCCAATAATACAAAATGAACCATATTAACAACAAACTCGCCCCCACTTACCATTGGCAACATGCATTGATATTGATAATACAAGCACAAAAAAAAAAAAAATTTAAACAACAATGCTTGATAGTCTGCAAGCCATATAAAATAACTTGTTCTTAATCATTTATTTGCCTTAAATATTCGGTTATACATGTAACATCCCAGTACCGAGAACCTAATATACCTATTATATATAAGGCACACAGTACTAGCTATGTCACTTCTAACCTAAAACGATAAACTAACCCATAACATTCATTCACATAAATAATTATGGAGAGTTTGAACAACAAAAAAAGCTATACATATACATCATTAGCCTCGCGAAGGCATATTGTAATACATAACTTTTACAACCTCAAGGTAGCAAGAAATAAATATACATATTTTTTGCAAGAAACAAAATAAATTATGTTAGTTCTTTTGCTTCTTCTGCTTTCCGTACCTGTACCTGGATTTACATGGAAACACAACCGGGGTAAGAAATCACAATTTGTCAATATATGCAATTCCAAAACCAGTGTTCATTCATCACAATGAACAAACCACACTATAAACATAAGAATAATCCTGCAACAGATAAATGAGCCCCTGCTCAACACTATCAGAATGTATGCACACTCTATGTAATATCCATAAGGCAAGTTATAATGCTATCTCACACTAATATCGAACAATCAATGATATCAAACAACTGTCTGTACAATCACAAGATATCACCAACAAGCAAACAACAAGCAAGCAAGGCAACTGCCCATATAGCAGCCAACAAATGTAATGCTTAATGATATGGTGTATGATTATGCTCACACAAGATTCTAATAATATGATGATTCAATGTTAATACAGATTTTAAGTTTTAGAAAAACACATGCTACTTGCTTATTTCCTAGGAATCGTGTTCCCTTGTGTATACTAGGTAGGGTAGGCTCGAAGCCCTGACACTACCTGGTGATGTGTGGACTCATTCCCATCACGAAAGTAAGATTACTACTACTAACCCCATACATCGATAACCCTGACCATAATAGCATTACCCACAACGAGAACTTAGGTTCACACCTTATTCTCAGGTCATATAGTTGTGCACACCATGTGAAGTTACAATATGTAGGAAAATAGTATACAACAAGTTTGAAAAGAAGATATGCAACGTATTTCTTAAATACAAACAAACATCACTAGGTCCTTCCTAACCAAGTGACTAAGGAAAACTAGCAAACCCCACAACCAAGCTCACTTACTGCTTAAGGAGCAAAGTCACGTTTCTAGTATTTTCTATACCTCAACCTCATCTCGTAAGTGAGTAAAATGTCATCCATGCATCTCTGACTCTACTTTCCACACAAAGAAGAAACCTATGCTTGATAACAAAAACAACAAGCCAAGCACACTTAGCTTACAATACCTAATACCTTACTTCATCACTTCACAAGTGATTCACAAGACAACCTCATATTGCTCAAGATTCTAGGTATTGACCTATGACATTCTACTTCTCAAAGGATGCCTAGGGTTTCTCAAATCATATCACAAGGTTCACCCTAACCAAGTGAAAGAACTATCACTAGCAAACATGTACTCTTGGCTCAACTCTATCACGTAAAGGAACCAACTCATGTTTCTAGTATATCCTCAAGTTCAACCTTTAAGAACAAGAGAACATACACCAACTATGTATCTTAAACTCAACTTTAACTCTAAAGGAGTAAACTATGCATTTAGATAGGCATACCATACCAAACAACCCCAAACTAGTTGTTTCTAGTACACAATATCTTTACTTCTCAAAGTCCTTCACATAAGGTAAGTGGTTATTCTTTCCAAGAACTACCACTAGTTGTGTCTCAATACTAATGGTCTTGTATCTAGAACCCTACACCATTGCTTCACAAGTGAATCCAAAGTCAACCTCATGTTGAACAAGGTTCTAAACACTTCCTTGTTGCATTCCAACACACTTGGATGCTCAAGGTTCACAAGATTACCCAATGGCATTCCATCACACAATGGAAGCCTAAGGTTTCCAAAGACATTACCCTTTGACACTCCATCTCACTATGGACGTCTAGGGTCTCACGAGTCTATCATAAGGCATTTTCCACACTTTGGATGCCTAAGAATTTTTCAAACTTTTCATATATGCAAGTTGATAATTCTCTCCAAGAAATATCCCTAAAAATGTCTCTTTACACCCTAAAAGGCTTGTACAAATGATCCCATTAAGTAAAGAATTAATTTAGCAAAACATGCTAAATTACATTGTTTGCTTTGCTTCAGTGCTCAGGCGCTTCCAGACCGGCGCTTAGGCACGCAAACAAGTTCATCACGTAAAATTCTCTGGACGTTGGGCGCTCAGACGCTCGTTGCACTGGTGCCTAGGCGCCTACCGCCCAGCAACATGCAAAATCCTTCTGGGCTTAGGGCGCTCAGACGCCCAAACCACGAGCAGCTAGGCGTTCATCGCCCAACACAGAATCTACATAATTCTACAAACGTGAAGCACTATTCTATTAGTGCAAAACACAAAATTTGATCATTTTCAAATGGTTTCTCAATGATTTTAAGTCCCAAACAAGTTCACAAACATGAAGGAAACCTAAAACACCAATTGATTCCATAAAAAATAGATCAAAACACTAAATCACTCATCCAAACTGCTAAAACGCTCACTTTGAGCTTTAAAGGACCAAATGGAGAGTTTTCAGTTTCTAATCCAAACTCTTAGCATGAATAAGTCATAAACTACATTTAAAACTTATCCAAGTAAGAAATTTACTCAAAACACTTCAAGTACTCATTTTGGCATATTAAACCTCAAACAAGCCTAACATGGAAAATGAGAAAAGGATGAAGTTTCAAGCTAAAAAAAACCTACCTCTTGTAGCTGAGATGAAGATCTTGAAGCCTTGATCTTACTCTTGGATCCTCCTTCAAGCTTGATCCTTAGTTCTCTAGCTTTTCCTCCTCCTTTCTCCTTCTCCACCACTATTTCCCTTCTTTCTTTCTCTTTTCTTTCTTTCGTTTCTAACTTCCGTGAGAGAATAAGAAGTCATAATTGGCTTCTTATAGCCAGTCACTAAAGGGTACCAAAAATCTTGATCTGCTAAGAATATTTAGATTCCACCAAATCCAGGTTCCTAACTTTCAACAAATATAAAATAAATCCTAAGATTCATAGAATATCCTATTACATCATTATCACATTTTTCCATATATGTGACTAGTCAATCCAATATTAAAACACGCACCCAGTATGCTTAAAAATACCAAACTAACTTTGATTATCCTTAGATTTAAACTGTAACATAGTTCTCACATTTGTGACCTAGAAATAAAGTCTTCACATTTATTTTCACTAACTGAATAGTTTAAGCCATTTCCGGGACTAATAACAACTATTTTTCACAAATAGTGTTACAACAAAGTGACTAAACATGCTCAGATAGTCACAAAATTAAACAGACATGTTAAACAGGCATCAGACTACCTCTATATCCATATACAAGCCTAACATGTTTTCTAGGGTGTTACAATACACATATGATAAGCTTCACATATTCAAAGCAAATACTTCAAGAGAACAATAGTTACAAATTTTACTTTTCTTTAAAAGGTAAAAAATGTTCAATTCATGTTAATTGTTATGCATTTCACAAAATCAACCTATAAATACTTTGGATTTAAGCACATACACCTTTACTTTATTCAAGAAATGAAGTTGTCGAAATTAAACACCATATGTATAGAAGTTTTAACTTAATAAATATTGATCAAAATATAGGTACCATTGATAATTTTTTTTTCATAAAGTGATCAATACAACAATTTAGCTTTATTAATAGTATAAGGCAACTGTGGGAGTTCAATATATCACAATACACTATAAGAGAATCAACAATGTCCTCAATAGGTCCCAACGATAAAGTAATGATAAACACAAAGGGAAGAGAAAACTATACACTAAAACACTTAGCATTCTTAAGCAACCATAATAATTATATTGGTTTTCTTTGTTCAATTAATTCAGTAATTAATTGAACTAGAGCATTTGCATCATTACAATCTCACATAAAGGTCCCGAATTACAATGTACAAATCTCTCCCACTTGATAGAGTAAAATAGTTGAACCAATATTATCATACTTTATGTAATACCCTAGAAAATCATGTTAGGCTTGTATATGATTACAAAGGTAGCCTAATACTTACTTAACATGGCTGTGTAGTTTTGCGACTTTCTGAGTACATTTAGGCACTTTGCTGTAACACTATATGAGAAATATAACTGTTATTTGCTCCGGAAGTGGCTTAAATTGCTTAGTTAGTGAAAATAAATATGGATAGTTTGTTTTCAAGTCACAAATGGGGGAACTGTGCTACAGTTAAAGTTTAAGAATTTTCAGAGTTAGTTTGACATTTTTAAACATACTGGTTGTGTGTTTTAGTATAGGTTTTGCCCCTAGCTGATATGGAAATATCAATTTTTAGTGAAACAGAATTTTTAATGAATCTCAGGATTTATTGTGAATTTGTTGGAAGTTACAAAATCAATTTTGGAGAAGTCTGAGTGTTCTTAGCAGATTAAGATTTTGGTACTAACCAAGAGAAGTCTAATAAGACTTCCCTTCTTAAAAATATCCCACGGTGGGGATATTTTAAGGGCAAAAGCAGAGAGGCAGAAAATGTGAGAAAGAAGAAGAGAAAAGAAAGAAAAGAGAAAAAGAGAGAAGGAGAAGGAGAAAGGAAGAGAAGGAACAACCACACAAGGAAAGAATTCAAGTGGAGACTTTGCTCTATCTTCATCTTCTTGATCTTGAGGTAGGGATGTTGTTTTTATCCATTTCCTCTTATCTTCACCTTGTTTCTTGGTGGAACTTGATGAGGAAAAAGTAGGGTTTGGGTAAGAATAGGAAGTTAGATGTTAGTTTCTTGCTTGTTTAGTTGAAATGAGTTAGATTCTAACAAGTTTAGTGCATGGTTGATAGTTTGGAACCCTCAGAATCCATAGTTTCCTATTAGTGAGTTAGTTGAAATAAAGGGGATTTAAGGTTGGAGTTTTAGTTTTAATCAAAGTTTGATTGAGTCAAAGGAAGAAATGAGGTTTATAACTTGTTTAGAGACCCCTAGTGATGATAGAAATCATCTAGAAGTGAGGTTAGAGGGTGCAATCTTGGTTTGGAGCCAAGATTATCCAGAAACGTGTTCTGCAGAAGGGTCACGCCTAGGCACAACCTGGCCAAGCCTAGGCATGGACTGATCAGTTTTCAATCCAGTGAGACAGAGACTTCCACGCCTAGGCATGGTAAAACTAAGCCTAGGAGTGATACAGGACAACAACCTAATAGCTTGTAGTTCTTGTAGCATAACTTAAGCTGTGGTTATCGGAATGACCTGGTTCTTATTGCATTTGAAATCTACGACATAAGGTATCTACCTGTAAAATTTTAGAATTTTATCAGTTAGGATGGATTTTTGGTGAATTTGTGAAAAACATCCTTTTTAGGTGCCTAGAGCAGATTTCATCAAAATTTCTATTTTGATGTTTTGAGATTCCCAATTATTAGGATTCTTTGTTTATGCCTAGTAGAGGGCGATGAGACTCTAACAGGAGTATCTAATGAAGTAGATATATGATGAAGGTAAATCAATTGGTATGTTATTTATCGTGGTATTTAACATCAATGTGTTACGTGTTGGTAGTTAGGAATGTAAATCAATTGACATGCTAGTTATTGTAGTAATTGGCATTATTGTTGTTCCCTATCTATGCTGATGAGGGTGAGTCCTCATTGTAGATGGTCTAATGTGATTTTGAATGAGTAGGTAACTAATCCTTCCCATCACAGAGATCATTGTTCTGATCAAATATGATTGTTACTGAAGACCGTGTAGTTGATGAGACTTCATTACCCGGAGAGGGTGATCGTACATGATTGTAAATGAAGAGGTAACATACCTTCCAGATCATAGTAATGAGTTGAGAATGGTCTTTCCGTCACACCCGTTGGAATAGCTGGAGCTGGGTTTCCAGTGCTTGTTCAAAGCTTATGGAACTGGGTTCCTTTGTTTTGTTCAAGGATCATGCATTTCATGCCATTACTAGAGAACTGGGTTCTTGTAAATGGTTTCATACATTTTGCATTACATGATTAGGATTATTGCATAGGCATAGGCATTAGTCATAAAAATTGGCATAGCATGGCGATTGTATGAGCGGTTGCTATCATGATATATTCATGCATTGCAATTGTATGGGCAATTGCGTGTCTCTGAGATGGAGATGTTGTTTGCTTCTGTGATTGAAGTGTAAGTTGATAATTGAGTATATTATCTGTTTGTGTATGTCTATATATTGGTATTGGAATGCTTCTACTGAGATATGTTTTCTCACCTCGATTGTGTTGCTATGTAAATCCAGGTGCTAGTTCCTCAAAGGGAAAAGAGAAGATGAACGAAGATTAGTATAGTTATATACTTTTAGTTTAAAAAGCTTGTATAATGAGCTAGTTTTGTTGTTGAAATAGTTATGCATTACAATGTGTCTTGAAGGCAGTGATGTATATATAACTTTTGTAATCGTGGCTCTCCATATTTACTCATTATGTATGAATAATATGCGATAGTTGTTGATGTATGTTAGAAGTAGCAGGTCCAGTATTGGGTTATTCTTTTATATGATGATATAATTGGATAACAAATATTGGGCTGTTACACTTTACGCACAAGCTATATTTTTCAAAATTTTTAAAATAAATATTTAAACTAGTTTCTTTATCACACAAATGATTATGTCAAATAATGTCATACCAAAAAAACATGTCCATTACTTACACAACCCAACAATAATTCTAATCCATTCACCAAAATCTAATAAAAGAATTTCATTTTACATAAAGAAGTATAAATAAATAAGTTTCACGACAATAGAATACAAAATCCATGGATTGGATTGCTACAGAATGTCAAATTATCTCATTTGTAAAGTTTTACAAAATAATACATACATTCAAGATTACTTAAATCAATTTGAAAAAAATACTTGACAATAAGTAACATTACATACATATCACAACAATTGAGCTGCTATGCCATTGTAATCCTACTTAAGGGTTCCAGACTATAATGAACAAGCAGGCTCCCACAAAACATTAAATATTATGCCCTTAAAGCTAGTACCGAGAGGATACTGGAAACTCTAAGGACACAACATTCCATGCATCCAACAAATCATCAAAATCATATTAATAAAGACAATCCGATAGGGTAAGTCCATTATTAATACAATTCTCATTGTAAACAACATCTTCAACAACAAAGTGAGGTAACCCGACTTGTAACATCCTTTTTAACATGTTATTCTGTATGTGATTTTCGAGATATCATAATAGACATGCTTGTGTAACTTGATGACCATTTGAGTAAGTTTAGACATTTTGCTATAACATTAAATTGAAAAATAATTGTTATTAGCTCAGAAAATGGCATAAACTACTTAGATGAGAGAAATAAATATGGAGAATTTATTTCTAGATTACAAATGAAATATATATGACGTGGTTAATTTTGGAGAATTAACTAAGTTAGTATGATATTTTTGGTAACACTGAGAGTGAGTGTTTAAGTACCGCACTAACTAGTCAGATATATAAAAATTGTGGAATAATGAAACTAGGATTGAGATGAATCCTATGATTTATTATAACACAAATGGAAATTAGGAAACTTGTTTCAGTGATATTAAAGTGTTCTTAATAGATATAAAGTTTCAGTAAAGTATCTTAAGATATTATTAGGTTTTCCTTTGTTCCACAACCTTCACTTCCTGTTTCATTGACTTTTCACTCATTTCTCACCCACTCTCATGTTCTGCAAATAGAGGCAACAAGGGGAGAAGAGAAAAAAAGAGAAAAGGGAAGAAGGAAGAGGAGGAAAAGAGAAGGAAGGCTAAAGGCAAAGCTAAAGCTTGAGTTCATCATCCATACTACCTGACGTAAGGGTGTTTGTTCATTTAACTTCATCTTTTTCTTTCAAACTCTTAATACATGGGGTATGTGTGGTTTGTTAGAAATGGGTTTTGAGAGTTTTTCTCAATGGTTTGAGTTTGATGAACATAATCTAAGTTTTGGTGTTTTGGTTATGTTCATGGAACTCCTTTAAACTTGTTTTGAAAGCACTTGGATTGAGGAGTGTTGTTCTTGAGTTGAGAGGTGTTTTGTAACGCCCTTTTTTGGGAGGGAACGTCACATTGTCAATTACAATGCGAAAAAATAAAATTTATAAGTTAAGACCCGGTTCTTTTTATTATTTAAATTTATCTGGTTAAAGCTGTATAAATAAAATGGTGACTATTTTTTTTTTTGTTATGATGATAATTAGTAAAATATAGCAACGAAACGTAAATGGCATAAAGAGCAAGACAGAAGTAAAGCATACATTTGAATCAACATTGCATATTCAATATATATATTTAATCAAATCTATTTAGTTACAAAGCCCGTTAGACCAAAAAGCAAAGCTATACCTGCCCAAAGGATCATACATATACATCCCCAAGATATCAGAAATATACAGCCCACTATAATTAAGACATCAAGCCCCCAAAATAAAACACTGGTAGCCATCAGTAGCAACCAGCAATATCAGTCCCTCAGATGAGGAGGAATCGTATCAGGATCCTCTTTAGGATCCTCCGCGAGGTCCTCCTCGGGAACCTCCTCAGGGTCTTCCTCATCCGAAGAAACCCACATAGGAGCCACAGAGCCACGGGCCAGAGCCCGAGCAGTGGAATCAAAAGAATCCTCCTGTGGGGTGTAGTAGCGGTCACCCTACATCTCTCGGATGGGCAGATAGAACTCCAAACGTAGGCTGATGTAGCAGGTAAAGATTGGCAGCTCATGACGGCTCCAGGCCAAAGAGATTGACACGTCTCCCAGGTAGACACAGCAGTCGTAATTCAGGTTAATGTGCCAGTAGTCCGACCCTCCAAGGAAGGTCAGACGCACATCACCTAGAAATCTGCGCATGCGTGCCTCCATGCTCCACAGTAGATGCTAATCGTGATCAAGCTAGAAGCCGGGAAAATCGGGAGCTCCAACCTCCTTGCCGTCTTCTTCGATGGAACATAATATACAGATAGAGAATAATAGAAATACAGGAAAGAGACAAGACATCCTACCATCATTACCAGTTATAGCAGTAAGAAACAAAACGGCGCCAGGCGCCCATATAACATTTCAACAGTAATAATAATAATAAGCATTTAATAACAGTAATAACAACCAAGCAGTTCCAGGAAGTATATATCCGCAATACAACAATTCCATTTATAAAAATAAACAGATGCCAGATAACACATGGACTCACTATGCACATGCATACAAAGTCAAAATCTTACTCCATGGAGCTAGACACAAACAGTCGGAGAGAAAGATCAGGAGACTCGTCTGCAACTCGGCTGCCGCGGCCAAAGTGCTATAACTCATCAGTTTATCCACGTGCACATCAAGGCATTGTACAGACAGTCTACACTAGATCACGACATAGGACAGTGCCTGCTCAGGATCATTGGTGCGTTTGCATCAGTTTGCCCCATGGACAGAAGAGCTACCAACTGTCCATTGCGGGGTACCCATACCCTGATGCCCCCATGGTCAACAATATAACCTACACTAGTCTACTCGCACCTGCACTAAGGTGTGTTCAATCTCCTAGGCAACTTGGCCTTAACAACAGTCCAACGGACATTCACAATGCAAGACAACTCTATGCATAAACATGTATGTTCATCATTGCATACTTTTTCACAACATGCCACAATTGGCCAAACTAAGTATCAACACATCATTGGTCATTCGCATGGAACCACAATATCATAATATTGGAATTAAATGAATTAATACATTTTTAAGGTTTATTACGAATTCTTACTTAGATTTAACCTTTCTTACCGAGTTCATCTCTAGAGAAATTCTCTTAATTAATTAAATTTTCTAAGGTAATTTATTCTCATACCCTTAGAAAGTCATTCTAAGGATCTCAAAGTCTCACACTCTCTTGTTCTTGCCCTAATTAAAATTACCCTAAGTTTTATGAAAAATTTTATTCTTGGTTCTTTAAAATTTATGAATCTCAAAGTATATTCAAATCTTCCAATTTACTAAATTTTCTATCCTATTACCAATAATTTAAGCACTTGATTATTTATGTTCCAAGGTCACCAAAGTTGCATAAACAAGTCCCAAAAGGCCCTAGAGGCCGTGACCTCCATAGGGAATTAAGTTCCCAATTTTTCCATTCTATTAATTTCATATTGTACACTTGATTAATTATGGTTTCCACTTATTACAATTGTTCACAAAGAACCCTAATTTTGGGCCCCCAAAACCATAGCCATCCAAGAGGGAATCCAAAATCATTTCCTTCCATTTCATGCCTTCTAATCCTTTCAAGCATATTAATATGCATAAACAATCAATCTAATAGCATAAACAAATGGCAAACAACATGAAAACATACAAATCATGCAAACAAAGAATAACCCTCCATAGGGTTTTCTCACAATCAATCACAAACAAGGTTTCTTATTGCTAATAGAGGTTGAGGAGGAGTGTCTTCCTCCTACCTAAGAGAAGAAAACAAGAGAAACCTCATAGAATTTCCTTGCAATTTTCGGATTGGACACCACCAAGAACCCTAAAATTTCAATCTCATCAAAACAACATCAATGCTTGAAAAATAAAGCATGGATGGTCACAAAGGAGACCATAAAAACAAAAATGAGTAAAAGGAAGTGAAGAATCAAGAAGCTTACCCAAAAGCCCTAAGCTTGAAGCTTGAAGAAAATGGTGAAAATGGAAGCTTTTCAAAGAACCACCAACTAGAGAAGTGTTTAGGAGATGGAGAGGATTAAGAAAATGGGATTGGATGAAATTTTTGTGATGGATAAGGTGTGGAAGGGCTGCTGGCCGTGAGCTCTTAGAGAGAAGGAGGAGAAAATGTTTTGTGAACGAGAAAGATGAAGCTTAGAGAGAGAAGTTAATAATAAAAAGTGAAAGATGCTTTTTAGTTTTTGAAAATAATGTGATGTAATTAATTTTTGTGAAGCACAAATTTCCCCCCTCATTTTTGGGTGCTGCTGCCGTGAGCTAGGGAGAGAGGAGAGAGAGTGAGTAGCTTCCTTGGGAAGCTTGGAGGAAATTTCCTAGAAGCTTCCTTAAGAAGCTTCGCACGTTTCTCAATAAAGTTTAAAGTAAGCTTATCTCCTTAATTAAATATTCTTGAGTAGATGATTAATTACACTGTTAGAATTATTTTTCCAGTGAATAAAAGTTACAGTTGATGAAAATAATATTTTATTATTCATCAGATAATTTTATGATACAGTAATTTTATTTATCAAATAAACCTTGGAAAACGTAAACCTTGTAAACTGTGCCCAACCTCGAGTTTAGTAAAATCTCTCGCCGACACGTTGAAAGTTCAAGGTCTACCAGCCTCAGAGAAAATATTTCGTTATCCCGGCTCCACTCAGCGCACACGTAAAACGAGAAATATACTAAAATATTTGACATTTTTAAAAAAATCCACAAAAATTCCTAAAAATCACAAATATTAGAAAATGGATATTTTTCATGAAACAAACAATTTTTCGGGGCGTTTGACTGACTTTGCTCAGTGCGCACATAAAATAAGGAATATATTAAAATATTCAATGTTTCCGAAAAATTCCAAAAAAATCTCCAAAAATCACGAATATTGGGAAATGACTATTCATGATGAAACAAATCATTTCTGAGGTGTTACACTGACTCTGCTCAGTGTGCATGCAAAACGAGGAATATATTAAAATATTCGACATTTCTGAAAAAATTTACAAAAATTCTCAAAAATTATAAATATTATAAAATGATGATTGATGATAAAATAAATAATTTTTGGGGTGTTACATGTTTTGGGTTGAGTTTCTACTCGGGAAAACTCTATTTTCTGCTAAGAATGCAGCAGATAACCGGTTATAGTAGTAGTCTAACTGATTATATGTGTTGTGTATGTTACTGTTGAAGCAGATAATAAATTATGAGAAATGCCATAATTGATTATCCATCCTTAGTAGACACTCAGGCTAAGCAATAACCTATTAGGCTTGTCGCCTAATCGGTTATTGGCTCGTGGCAGGGAGTTATGCAACATGATAACCGGTTAGCCAGACGTGCTAACTGATTATATCTGCAACCAAAAAACATAAAATGAGGGTCCTAACTGATTATCAGGGGGTGATAACTGGTTATGGACTGGTTGAAAACAAAAATTTAGGGATCCTAACCGATTAATCAAGGGAATAACCGGTTAGAAACCTTTGAAAAACAAAGTTTTGCACTCTTGGGGCCAATATTAACATTAGTTAGGGTATGTATTGATTATCAATGATCCAATAAGGTTAGTATATTGAAGTTAAGAGCCCTAGAAGTTCTAGTTTCTTCATTATGTGTTAAAGTTGAACTAGTTGCTCCCTTTTTTATGTAAAGTTGAGCTTGATTGGTATGTGGACCATGTTTTGCTCTCTTGTTGATTAAGGTTGAGCTATAAGAAGTGTTAGAATCATGATATAACTCCTTTGAGTAATGAAGTTGAGCTGGGAATTCATGTTTTTCTAGTTTTCTCTTTTCACTTGGTCAAGTGGACCTTGTGATATGCTAATATGGTGTATATGTGATTGTAATATAGCACTGCATGTTTGTAAACTTGCTATTCCTACGAATTGTGACCTTATATGGTGTGCACGACCATTTGGCTAGAGAATGAGATATGAGATACTAAATCCTTGTAGTGGGCAATGCAATTATAGTCATGGATATCGGTATATGGAGCAATAATAGTACTCTTACTATTGTGAGGGGAAGGAATCCATCGATTACCAAGTAGTGTAAGGGCTCTTGCCTATCCTACCCAGAAAAAATACAAGAGGACACGATTCCTTGGATTGAGCAAGTATCATGTGTTTTCTAAAACAAAAACTTGCATGAGCATTGCACAAGCATGCTCGTAGGATATTTCTTAGGCATAATCATATGACATATTACACATTGCATTATTTAATAATTGTATGGGCAGTTGCCTCTCTTGTTGGTATCGAAGTGGGGATAAGATTATAATTG
The DNA here is from genome assembly GCA_029884595.1 of Ormosia semicastrata. Classification (NCBI taxonomy): domain Eukaryota; kingdom Viridiplantae; phylum Streptophyta; class Magnoliopsida; order Fabales; family Fabaceae; genus Ormosia; species Ormosia semicastrata. The sequence goes on from JAQQTO010000060.1 coordinate 76,761,351, forward strand.
CTTTATAAGTATTACATAGTGAGTATGTATATATTCTTGTAGTAATGAGTAGAGTCTTATTTATCTATTGCAAACATAATCTTTTGTTGTTAGTTCTATTCATAAAATTTGGCTAATTGTGTGATGATTAAACCATCCTTTGTAAATGAATGAACTTACTACCTCAGAAAAGAGAAAGGACTAGTTTTGGCTTATGCCACCTTTCTAATTATTTGTGTATAACTTATTTTTCCCCGAAGTAGCTGAACTTATCATGATGGCATGTTTTAAACTGATTACTAAGGATTGCAAATTCTCACCCTATTTATTTGTTTCCGTGATAAATCCAGGTCAAGAATCTTCCAAGAGGAAGAAAAAGAAGTAAAAGACTTAGAGTAGTATATTTTGTTTCTTTTAGATCAAAGCATGTATTTATTTATATTGATGCGAATTGATATATGTTACAAACCGAAGTGCAGGTTGTCTCAAGTAATAAATTCTCGGGAGTCCGAGGTCGATCCATAGACAATTGATGAAGAAAAATTCTTTGAGGTAAGGAAAGGATTTGTCACAACAATAAAGGTGATAAAACTTGTTCATAATTAAAAAGAATTTGCTTGGGTTAGGATATCCACTCTTGGTAAGTAAATTAAGGACAAGATTAATTCTTTTTATAACTCAATTAGAATCCACGCATAACGGAGGTTCCAATCGGAAAATATAACATTCAAAGTTCATTTAAGATTATATAACTATATTATGGTTCATTTAATTATCTACTAATGCCAGCACTTGTAAATGGGTTCAAACATTTATTGTGCCAATCTCTTGTCTACAATAAATCAAGATCTCCACTTTACAAGGAGGGTTAATAACGTCAACACTTGTAAATGGGTTCAAGCATTCGTTGTGTCAATCTCTTGTCTATAACAAATCAAGATCTCCACTTTACAAAGAGGGTTTTTAAATTGATTGGAAACAAAATATAATACATATAATGATCACTTAATAATATATCATTCAAGCACAAGAAAGAGATTAATCTAACCTTATTTCATTACGAAGAACTTCACCCTTTCACCCAAGTAAAATGAAAATTAGTTACTCATAAACAAGAAGAAAAAAAGAGAGAAGAAGAAGAAGATGAACATAATTTCTTTTTAGAACAAAGGAAAACTACAACAAGAGAAACAAATAATACAAGAAAAAGATCTTGATCTCTAAACTAAGATGATTCTAATGAGCAACCTATGGTGCCTTTTATAGAGCATAAAGGGTACAAAATGACAAGGGAGTTGTTTAATGAGTGGGTAGATGAGTGGAACATGACAATAGAGTTGTTAATGAGTGGGTGGATGAGTGGAAAATTATTGCCATGCTTATCTCCCCACTCAACCAATTCAGCTGTCTTCACATGACTATCTCTATCATAACGTCACCTATTACATAAGTGTCTTCATGAAAGTTAAAGGATTTTGTCTCAGATTTCTAATGCCACTAGTTTCATCACAATCTGACCCTTATAGGCCAAGATATGGCCCAATCATTGCACAGTATTCAGGTTCTAGTAGCAGCACATTTGTTCTGACTTCTAGGCCCAATATGACCTACTAGACATCTGAATAAGCTCTTGTGATATTTATGAAATTTGTATATTTGGATCTTAGCTTTCATTTGGGCTTAGTTTGGTATCAATTGAACTCCTATAGCTCAAGAAATAGGTTGATGAGTGCGTAGAGGTCAAGCTGTCAGGATCAAAATTGTGACTCTTGATTTCACTTCAATTTAAATTATCCAAACGTGTGATTCCTCTCTTGAGGTCTTCATGAAACTTGTAGAGATTTGTCTTAGATTTCCTGTAAGATCAGAATCACATCAATCAAATATTTGTAACTCAGATTATAGTCAATTTACTAAATGCTGCCAAATAGACAAATTAAGGCTAATTTATGCAATAATTCCTTCAATGATCAAATTAGGCCCAATTTCATAAAATGTGACAAAACTAACTTAATTAAGCCTAATTGAACCTTAAGAAGCTCAGAAAGAGGATTATTAAATGAATAAAATATATTGCTATCATATATCGCTTTGAGTTTGTGTAAAATTGTATATAACAATGAGCCCGTTTGCAGCCAATGATGTATATATCTAACTTGTCTTCCCTTTTAGCTCTCTATAATAGCTGGTATGGTTATTATGGATTTCTTTATCATTGTTTTACATGAAAGTGACATACTTAACTCTCTTTACTCTAGTATATTGTGACTGTACTACTGTATTAAGGTTAGGGTGTTACACGACTCACTAAGGGTTGCTCACAAAGTGAGCTAGGCAAGGTTGGCTCACTTTAGTGGCGAGTTAAAATTTGGCCAACCTGGCTCAACCCAGGGTGGGTTAGTGGGTTAAATGGGTTGGCCCACCTAAATTATTTAAAAAAAAATTAAAAACAAAAAAATTAAGAATAGAAAAAAATAAAAAAATTGAGAAATTAAAAAAAATAAAAAAATTCCAAACTTGCAGCCCAGTTGTCGTGTTCGCCTGGACCTCCACTAGGTCATCATTGTGAGGCAGTAACGCCTCAGTCACACGCAACTAGCAATGAGTCTCCACTGCGCCGGCCCTTGCTCACTGCCACTAACGGCTTGTGTCACATCGTCGTCCACGCTATTGAACCATGGATGCCTTCCCCAAACCAGCACATGCGAGATCCTCAGCCGCTCACAGCTAGCGATGAGCCTCCACTGCACTGACCCCTGCGTATTGCACTAACTGCCTTTGTCGCGTCTCTCCACCGTCCACGCCACTGAACCATGGCTGCCTTCCATGAAGCAGCACCTGCAAGATCTGCACCCTTGGGCCCTAGCCGCTCTCTGAACCATCAGCAGCGACCTGTAACATCCTAATATAGATATCTAGGTATATCATAGATACACAAGGATATTCAGTACTAGAAATGCCACTTCTACATAACTAACTAACATATATCCATAATCACAACTGAGTAATTATAGAAAGCCTTGAGATATTGCGGAAAACATAAACTCATACTTACATATATACAACATTAACCACAAAAGGGTATATTATAATACATACATCTAAAACTTACAAAGCAAATATAAACTTGTACATAACCTTTATCTATTAAAGCATATAAAATTATACTAGTCTTCATGCTTCATATTATTTCCCTTAGCAAGGTCTTTACTTGGATTTACATAGAAGAACAACTGGGGTGAGAATTACAATTCTCAGTAAAAGCAATTCTAATACCAGCTAGCTATAACATTGTATAACAAATATAACAATTGCTATAATTACTAACATATGAGTTTCCTCCATAATTCTCATAACTGCACACTACTATATAATGTGATCTAAACTGATAGCCTATATATCATTGGATATAGACAACTACCCATACAATAGTGAATACCAACAGCAATAGACAATGACCATACAACTGTTCGTAAATGCAATGAGGATGATATATAACATGACTATGCCTTGGAAAGATCCTAAAGATATACTTATACAATGTTTTATTTTGAAATACATGCAGAGGTTTATTTTGAAAAAAAAGATATTCATTAGGAACTGGTTCAATATATTATCCCGTGGTAAATAAAGGAAAAAGTTATCCTTATATCACACGTATCCTGGCACGCTGAGAAGTTCAGGCTGAATTCTTTTCAAAAGAACCTTATGGACTCCCCACTTATCTCCTTTGGCCTTGACACTATCGAGATATAAGGGTTATGTCCTTACTCAAAAGAGTCTTTCGGACACCCATCTATCTCTCTTTGCCTCCATGAATGGAATCAAAGAATACTCACTAAGATTAATACTATTAGACCATTTCCATTTGTATACATATATACTTATATACCTAGTTCATTTAAGACCTAAGCATATTCTACTAGGAACTTTGGCTTCTTATGTTTACCCTTTGTAGAGAGGAGGATCTATAACCTCATACCATATGTAACCTTAGCACTTGGTTAGGAATACTTGTCCCCTTAAGAACTTCTGATTCTTTTCCTTCTAGCTAAATGGCCTTTTGTCATATAAAGTCACATTCTTCAACAAAAACTACCAATCCATCCTAGTTTATTGCATCTAATACACCCCATCATCACTCATTACATCTTAAGTGATCTATATGCAACACTATGTTGCTAAAGTGTTAGATACTCACCTATGGTAGACCATTACTCCTGGCTGCACTAAGGTTCTTAACTTTCACATACAAACTAGATTAACTAACTAATGTGTGAAAAGCGTAGTGTTATGTTTACCTCTTACATAAACACCACCTTAACGTTCTTATAGACTCAACTCATCCTTTTGTGTATTCTACAATGTACAAGGTTCCACTTAACTAGAGACTTAATACATAACATTCCCTCTTCAGAACTAAATACACAACCTTATCCCCACTCAAGTGAATCTAACTCAAGAGTGGTTCTTACTTGTAACTCTTTGTTGCTTAAGGTTCTAAGTACCTTCCCAAAGCAATCCACTACTCTTGGATCTCCTAAGGTTCATACATTCCTTATCCTTACTAGAGTGAATACCACAATCCATCCTAGTATACTTGTCTCTATTGCACATCTCATCACATCCTGAGTGATATCTAATGCAACACTAGGTTGCTTAAGGTGCTATGTTCTTACCTAGGGCAATCCTTCACTTTTAGGATGCTCAAAGCCTAAGTTTTCTCATTCATTCTAGGTGATAGTTCCTCTCTTGAAATATTCCTATTTGTGTCCTCAAACACCTTAGGAAACATATACAAATGATTCCAACTAGTCAAGAACTTAAAAACATCAAAAATGACATTTCTAGAGGTTTAGGGCCTCACGCCACGCCGCGGCACATACTTGGGCACATCGCGGAGCCCTAGCCTCGGGTTTCATTATTGGAAGTAGCATCACTCTCACGCTATGGCACAACGTCTTCACACCACGGCGCAAGCAGCAAATTTAACTGCACGCTGCGGTAAGGCGTACTCACGCCGCGGTGTGCATAACAAAAACCAGATTCTGCAAAATTATGCAGAACCGTGGTACTGTTTCATTAGTTCTTTTCATGGATTTTGGCCATTCCAAATTAGTTTCTAAGTAATTCTAAGTCCCTAATCAGTTCTTAAACACATAGGAGTCATTAATCACAAACTTAAACTTCTTAATTTGGATTCAAGTGCTAAATCACACGTAACTTGACCTAAACCCCTCTTTTGGGCATCAATGGTCTAAATGAGATATTCTAAGCTTCTATCTTCAACTTATGCTATGAACAAGTCATAAATGACCAAAGAAACACATTCATGCAATCCAAACATATCAAACACCTCTAGAACTCAATTTGGCCTATTAAGCATCAAGGGTGCATCAATGGTGAAAAGAGTGAAAAGAGATGAATATGAACGTAAAACCCCTACCTCTTGGCAGCTGAGATGATCCATCTTCAAGATCTATGCTTTGATCTTGATCTTCCCTTTATCTTCCTTCTTTTCCTCCCTTTCCTTTCTCTCCTTTGGCTCCTTCCTTCTTTCTTTCTTCTATTTTCCTTTATTTGCAGCTTCTGTTGCCTTTTAACCGAGAGAGAGAAATAGGAGAATGACCATCATATCCCTTACGATATTTTGCTGGAACTTCCTTATCTGCTAAGAACACTTAAGTTCCCTAAAACTATGTTTTTCAGCTTCCAATAACTTTAGAATAAATCATGAGATTCATTTAAATTATTATTTCTTCATTTTCATGATTTTCTATATCTACTGCCAATCAATCCGACATTAAATAGACAACCAATGTGCCTAAAAATACAAAATCAACTCTGATTATCTTAAAAATTTAACTACACCTTTCTCTTCTTTGTGACTTAGAAACAAACTCTCTATGTTTATGTCCCTCAACTTAGCAACTTATGCTATTATCTAAGTCATTTTAAACTACTTTTCAACTTCTATGTTGCAACTAAGTACCTAAATGAAATCAGATTATCACAAAACTTCACAGACATGTTAAATAAGTAATATGCTACCTTTTATAACCATATACAAGTATAACATGTTACTAAGAATATTACACGACCCACTAGTCGGAACCACAATCACCATCACCTGCTAAGCCCCTCTCCCTCCCACCATTTTGTTTCTGTGTTTGTTTCGAAAAAACCAAGTCGAATGGCCAGGCCATGGATTCACGAAGTGCACCTTGACCTCACCTTCCTTTTTGTGTTTTTAAAAAATATTTAACCCGTGAGCCAACCCAACTCGAACTCACTCAACCTGAGGGTTAAGTGAGCTGGGTTAAGTCAGCCCAGGGGTCTTTGTGAGTTGATTTTTTTACTAACCCAACCCATCATTTTGCACGAGTTAAACGAGATGGGCTTATAGGTTACAACCCACTTTGATGGCTCTAAGGTCAACAAAATAACATTTTGACATAATTGGTCCTGCAAAGGCAAACTCAAAAATATTCAAAGTAAACAAAATAATTCTACACCAAAATTATAAAACATAACAATATTCAACATATAATCCAATATTATGCCCACAACAACAAAATTATTTCAAAATAACTCGTAGAATCAAATTACACAATATTCCATATGATCACAATAATATCAAAATCAAGCTCCAAAATTACCAGACTCAAATTTGGAGAGTACCTTATGATTTTAATCATTTTAAAATCAAGAAAATAATCTAAACAAATAATTCCAAGGCTCCAAAATAATTAAAATGCATCATAATATATCACATTGAGTCAAGCCTATTCTCAACCCTTTCAAACTTTAATTAGATTTGTAATTATAAAACCCATATAAAATTTGGTTCAATTGTTAGAAATTTTATACCCATAAGAATAAAATTAATGGATCCACCTTTAACCTTAATTCATGACATGTATATAAACTAATCAATAATTAAGATTTAAGATATATAATTATCTTATACCAAAAGAAATCACATCTTTGAGGAGACACCATGAGAGAAGGATAGTTAAGAATCCTTTTCGTCATAAAGGAGAGAAACTACTCTCATTCCCTATATGCGCAAAAATTATTTGTGACCTCAATGGGGCAACCACAATACATATAGGACGAGAATAGGGGCTTCTTCTTGTGTTTACAATATGGGTTAACCTACCCATCATAGAAAACCAATACACAAGGCCCATAAACCCAAAATAGCAGTATCCACATTGGTTTAAGTGCTTATAAAAGTCCAATAAAAAAATTAACCACAAATGGGCTAAAGCAATAGGTGCTCCACAATATTTGACATTCAATTAATCTAGGTTTTAGAAAATTAGTGACTATGCTACTCTACACATATTAACAAAAATCTAACAATCTCCCACTTGGACAACATAGACACTTAATTTTAAATAAAACAACTCTCTATATTAATGTGACTACAAGAATGTCAACTATGAGCAAAAACTTCCAATCATCGGTCCAAAATGGATTTACAAGCACCTCAACAATGTAGAAAATCATACTCAATAAGAGTACTGATATCATACATGCAAGATACTTATAACCCAGTGACCTAACAAAATGTCGAATGTGGGTCAAAGGGAAAGCACAGCAAAATTACATGCCAAAAGTGTTATCAAGGTGCAAATGGCCCAGACATCTACCAAGGATGCCTACTAAGATTCAACAAAATAACTCAGTACAACAAAATGAGACCGAATACTAAAGTCTCCAACAATACGCCATATCATCACAAAAGCGTGCACAATAACAACATATGACAACAACAATTTCAATAAGTCTCGAGAAAATATAATAATTATAATTATAATATACACTCTTTCACTAATCCAACATATCAAAACAAAACAATAATAACAATCCCATTAGAGTCCAAAAGTTTCAAAATACTCTAATGATAACATCATTATTAGTGGGACTATCAGTTTTGTGATAGAGTACTCAATGTGAGTTTGAAACTCACCATTTCTCTTTAGCAACATAAATACCAAAATAGAGAGATACAATATTGTAAATTTGTCCAAAATGTGGTCATAACAACAGAAATAATATTAAGTCAAATGTATACAAAATTTATCAACCACAGAGTCTCACAAAATTACTTCATTATCAACTACAAACTCTGCATTCACAATTGAGGAGATTACAAGTGTCCATATGACACTTTACAACAAGTCAAGTCCTCTTTGTCATTGCAAACACAACACCACAAAAGAATTTTAACAAATAAGGTAATCTATACTTCACAAAACTATAATGACCACTTAAAAGACTTAACAACATATGAGTGAGATCAAAATTCCTAATGTCTTACATATATATGGGACCACTTGCAAGTTTTCAAACAACTCACTCAAAAAACCCAAGTGTCACAATAGAAAAAAATAAAAAAATAAAAAAAAATACATGCACACTTGAGCACAAAATTAGATTACCAATAGCGGAAGCACATAGGACCTATACTTAACCACTATAGAGGACATAACCAAAAGACAGTCTTCAACTCTCACTATAGTAAACATTAATGTTCAACAAGAATACAAACACATTTCAAAAATTTATAACAATATGTGCCTTGTGAGACAATCTGTCGATATAGTATGATTTAAAAGGTCTTTATGCCTTAGATACAAAATGACATCACCAAGATTTTTCATATGCTAGAAATAATTCAATATAAAAAATTGTCTCTCATTTAACAACAATAGCAATACTGACCATCAATATACAACTAACACAAAATACATTAGTAACAAATTTGCTCCCACTTACTTATGGCAACACCCATTGATTTAAATAACACCAAAATCAATATTAAACAATAATGCCTGACAGCCCGTATCAAGTTAACTTAACTTGCACTTAGGCATTTAATTGTCTCTAATATTAGGCTTCATACATAGCAGACTTCAAAAATTTACAACAAATATTTCAAAAGGAACAATAGTTACAAAATCACTTTCTTCTTATAAGAAACGAAGAGCTTCAATGCATATTAATTATTAGGTAATTTACAAAATCAACATATAAATACATAAGAATTAAATATATACATTCTTTTACTTTAGTCCAAAAGAAACAAAATTCTCAAAGTGAATGACATAGGTACAATAGGTTTAACTCAAAATATATTTATCATAATTTTTTTGTACCATCAACAAAAGAAGCCCTTTTATAAAGTTGAACTGATTAACACAATAATGTGGCTAAAAAAAACAACAAATTCTTACAAAATGATTAAATCACAATTGGAAGAACACTTTCTTCACAACAATACTTGAATGACTTTAATCCCAAAATTTTTTTCTTGAGAAAATTAGCAAAACTAAAATTCCTTTGAGGATTTTGACATTTGAATAATATAAAAGAAAATCTTCGAAGTTATAAAATAATTATTACTATCCTATCGACAAAAATAATATTTCCCAAATTGCTACAACAATACTTATCACAAAATAAGCTTAACAAGTTAGTGGTTTAATACAGTACAAACAATGGTATGAAATAGAAAAATAATTTTTAGACCTTTACAAGCTAATTATGCTTTCAACATGTCTTACTAAGATTAAAGCATATTAATACAACATGACAACTATTGGGAGTTCACTATATTACAACATACTTTAGGAGACTCAACAATGTCCTTGACAGGTCCCAACAAGCAACAATAAAATGATGAAAAATACACAGATTAGAGAAAATCATGCATTAAAACATTTATTATACTTAAGCAACCATAATCATATTGGTTTTCCTTTGTTCAATTATATGGACAATTAATTGAATTAGAGTCCTTGCATCATTGTTATCCCATCTAAGGGTCCCAGACTACAATATATAAATCTCTCCCACTTGATAGAGTAAAATAGTTGAACCAATATTTCCATAATTTATGTACAAGCATCATTGCTACGTCATTATAATCCCACCTAAGGGTCCCAGATTACAATGAACAAGTAAACTCCCACAAACCATTAAATATCATATCTCTAAAGCTGGTATCGAAATGATACTGAAAACTCTAAGGGCACAATCATTTAATGCATTCAACAAAACATCAGAAATCATATTAATAAAGACAAATCGATAGGATAAGTACATTATTAACATAATTTTCATTGAAAACACAATAACATTATTAACAATATAATACTTTGCTGCAATTGGTCCTGTGAAGGCAAGCTCACAACTATACAAAATGCCTAAAACAATTATAAATATTATGGATGAAACTCTTAGAGATAAGATCTCACAAGATTTACAAAACACAATACTGGTCTTACAATAGATGAGTATGTAACCACAAGAAACTACAATAATCAATGATAAAATTGCTTATAGAGTTCCAAAAATTTCATGCCACATCAATTAGATAATTTCCACACTCTCATATATAATTGCATATTCTAAAATAGGCATGAAGAAGGAGAAGAAAACTTTAAGAACAAAATTTTCCACTTATGCAATTATACAATATGCCAATAACTATATAAGTTTTATAACTAACATCATATACTGTGTTGCCCATCCTTGTGTGTAGAGCCAAAAAAATTGGATGCTAACTTAGTGGGATTCAGATCACTAGAACTTTATACAACTCTCACAAATGGCTCACAAAATAAACATTAGAGGGCAACAACAAAATCTTATTGAAATAAGATTTACTTCTCAATTTTATGAAATATATAAAACTTAAATACAATAATAACTTACTATAAATTTGTCGTTGCCTTAAATGTTTCTCAATAATCAAATATTTTAAATAATATTCTCACAATGGCCATATTGAAAGAAATTTATATAAATTTGTAATGACACAATATACAATAAAATTAATCACATACAACTCTACTTTAATTCTTGATAATATATATCAAAGGACTTTAATATTGTCAATACACAAATGTCCGATACCAAAACAATTATATACAACATATGATACAATACCATGCTCTTTACAATGACAAAATTATTTCAAGAATAACTCCTAGAATTAGATTACACAATTTAAAGAGCTCCACAAGCTAAACTAATAAAATTGGCTTTGACAATTAAAGAGGAGCAAAGTATGTCTAAATAAATAAATTTTAATATGCCCAAACTTATCATACAAAGTTTATCTAAATAATAAAATATCCAAAATTATCATTTTAATTATAAGTCTCACTTGTCTACTATATGTAATGGAAATAATCTCAATAGTTACCAAGTATCATAAAAGATAATATTCAATATCAAAGTATCCATAGTTATATGAGAATCAATTACAAAATTTTATTCCATGATTTCGATGAGACGTCTCACCTCATCACTCGCTCAGGGCATAAGGAGCTGCTCCTTTATGAATTCACTTATCCATGATTTAAATAGTAAGTATGGACAAAATTATTCAAAATAACTCTAAATATAACAAATAAACTCTTACATTTCGATTTGCACAATAGTTTATAAAAGCGCAACAATTTCAACATATATACAACATTATACACCTAAAACAATCCCAAAAAAAATTATTTTGGTAATTATTTAAACAAACTCTCACCAATTTAAATTGTACAACAGTCTAAAGAGTACAATAATTTCAATATAGCATAAAACAACTCAAAAGAATTATTTGAGCACTCAAAGAACATCACATGTGAATGTATAAAAATTATAACATGCCCAATTCTACACAAAATTTTCAAAGGCAAGTTCCGAGACTACCCAGTTTTATATGTATAATTCAGGTCAAAGAAAAATAGTTGTGAAACATTTTCTCAAAACCACGCAGCAGCCGTTCTCATAGAACTTTGAAGCCATTTAAACCAATTTTATCTGGAATAGTCCACCGAAATTTCAAGCATGGTTTTCCATTAAGAATCATATAGAATGAATATTGATAAAGATTGAGATTTAGCCACTGAACATCATCAGAAAATTATAAAAAAGAAAAAACCAACCCATAATTTTAAGATAACAAAATCTTGGTGGATTCCAAAATTGAAATTGGGTTTTCTACCCTAGTCCATTATTTTGAAGCTTGTGGCGTTGTGTAACATCATAATACTAATATCTCAATATATATATCATACAAAGAGATACTTAGCATTACGATGTCACTATATACATACTAAGTCATAAACTTAGATCTATAATGTTCATTGGAAACACTATAGAGAGCCATATGAAATGCGAAAATACAATATTTATACCATAATGCATCAAAGTACATATACATCATTAGCCTTAACAAAGGCTTGAAGTATTACATAACTCTATACATTTCAAAAGAAATACTAATAAGTACAACAATTGAAACATAATATATAATCTAATCTAATCAATCTTTAGCTTCTTTCTTCTTCTTACCATTGGAAGAAGTTTCACCTGGAATTACATAATACACAGCGGGGTGAGAAACTACATTCTTAGTATGAGTAATCAAAACTAGACATACACACATAGCATAAATAAACATAATCTCAATAACTACTAAGAAGATATGTTTAAACATCTACAAGGTCTAGTTATAGCATTTAGATAAACCAAATTAACATACATCTCATACATACGTCTAGTTCAACTCAGAACCAAAAAATGTAAATCTTAGGAATTATTGGTTTCATGTGTTATTTGTGGCAAATAGAGGTATCTCCTCACATCACATATATCCTGACACATGAGAAGTTCAGTCTTAATCTTGATTCTGAAGAACCTTATGGACCCCTACTTATCTCTTCTGGCCTTAGCAGTATCGAAATATCCAAGTTATGTCCTTCCTCAATTGAGTCTATCAGACACCCTTCAATCCCTCTTGGCCTTCACGAATGACTATCAAATGATACTCACAAAATCCACACTACCAATCTTTCCCATACATACTAGGTATAATTCTCCTCTTGAAAACTATCCCTAAATTGTGCCTTAACACGTTGTAGGAAACATATACTAATGATCTCATCTAGTTCAGAACTTCAAAATATCAAAAATGACATTTTTAAGGTTCCTGGTACTCACGCCACGACACTAACTTGGGCACGCTGTGGCGCCCTAGTCTTGGGTTTCAATACTCGGCGTAGCATTACCTCGCAGCATGATGTTCTTTACGCCGCGACGCATGTTGCAAAATCGACCTCGCGCTGCGACGTAACTTCCTCACGCCGTGGCACTCAAGCCAGTTCATCTTCACGCTGCGGCACGACATCTATCACGCTGCGGCGTGCAAGGCAGAACCCAAGTTGTGCAGAATTTTGCAGATCGTTGTACTGTTCCATTAGTCTCTTACTTGATTTTGGCCATTCCAAATCAGTTTCTAAGTGATTCTAAGTTCCCAATCAGTTTACGAACACACAAGATTCATCAATCACTAATCAAAACCTCTTAATTTGGATTATTGCACCAAAATCAAGCTAGGGTGACCTAACCCCCAAATTAGGAATTCAAAGGTCTAAATTACAAATTCTAAGCTTCTATCTTAGACTAATGCTTTGAACAAGTCATAAATGACTAAAGAAACGTCATCATGCAATCAAAACACATCAAACAATTCTAGAACTCAATTTGGCCTATTAAGCAACTTAATTGCACAAATAGAGAAAAGAATAACAAGAAATAAATTTGATAATAAAAACCCCTACCTTTAACAACTGAGTAGAGATTCAAGTTTGGCTGGATCTCAAATCTTAGCTTTTCCTTTGGCTTTCCTCTTTCTCTCCTCTTCCTCTCCTCTTCCTCCTTGGCCTTTTCTTTTTCTTTCCTTTCTCTTAGCAACATTTTTGTTTCTGCTTTGTGAAATAGTTTAGCCATGAGAGAGGCCTTATAAAAGGGAAAATAAAGACTCATATGGCCTTTAGACCAAAACTGAGAAAATCCTAATATGCTAAAAACACTCAGATTTAGCTAAATCCAGATTTTTAGTTTCCAAAAAATTAAAAATAAATACTAAGATTCATATAAAAAGTCATTTCAACATTATCTGATATTTTCATATTTGCTGCTAGTCAAACCGACTATAATTAGACAACCAGTTTGCCTAAAAATGCCAAACTAGCTCAGTTTACCTTAAAATTTTAACTGTAACTTATTCTTTATATTTGTGACCTAGAAATAAATCATCCATATTTATTTCTCTCCCCTAAGCAATTTATGCTATTATCTGAGCTATTTTAAGCTATTTTTCATAGTTCAGGTTGTAACTAAGTACCTAAACTAACTCAGATTATCACAAAAATAAACATACATACTAAACAAATCATATGCTACCTTTTAAAATTTAGGGTATTACATTTCTCCCCTCCTTTTTAAAATTTTGACCCCAAAATTGCTCACCTAAAAGGTACAAATCTGTGTAGTCTTGCTGTATATGGGACTCTAACTCCCAAGTAGCCTCATCGGTGTCATTGCCACCCTATATAACCTTCACTAGAGGAATCTGCTTACCTCTAAGCTCTTTGACCATTCTGTCCACGATCCTTACTGGATGAATACCATAAGACAAATCATCTCTTAATTATACAGATTCATGTTCTATGATATGCAAAGAATTTGGATTATACTTTCTCAACTGAGATACATGAAAAATATTATGAAGATTAGACAAACTAGGAGGAAGGACTATCTGGCAAGCTACGGGTTCAACTTTCTTTAGAATTTGGTAAGGACCAAGAAAATGAGGATTTAACTTTTGGGTTTTCAATGCTCTACCAATCCTTGTTGTAGGAGTAACTCTTAAGAATACATGATCTCCCTCACTAAACTCAAGAGTTCTCCTTCTCTTGTCAGCATAGCTCTTCTGCCGACTTTGAGCAGTAACCAACCTATCCTTAATCATCTTGATTTACTCTGTGATCTGCTAGACCAACTCTAGACCTAGGATGGTTCTCTGACCTACTTCATACCAACATAAAGGTGATATGCATTTTCATCCATACAAAGTCTCATAAGGTGCCATACTTATGTTGGAATGGTAACTATTATTATAAGTAAACTCCGCTAATGATAAGAACTGGTCCCAACTACCTTGTTGTTCTAAAATACATGCTCTAAGCATATCTTCAAGGGTTTGGATAGTCCTCTCTGTTTGCCCATCTGTTTGTCGGTGATAAGCTGTACTAAGGCTTAACTTAGTCCCAAAAGCCTCTTGCAAGGCTCCCAAGAATCTAGATGTAAATCTAGGATCTCTATATGAAACTATACTTACGGGAACTCCGTGCAGTTTAACTATCTCCTTTAGATAAAGCTGAGTTAATTTCTCTAGAGGATAACTAGCTTTCATTGGCAGAAAGTGGGCAGATTTGGTAAATCTATCCATTATAACCCAAACAACATCAAAACCTTGTTAAGTTCTGGGTAAACCCATTACAAAATCGATAGAAATCTTCTCCCATTTCTACTCTGGGATTCCTAAAGATTGTAAAGGTCATGTTGGCTTCTGGTGTTCAATCTTTACCTTTTGACAAACTAAATAATTTGTGACATACTCTACTATGTCTCTTTTCATTGCCGTCCACCAAAACATTTTCTTCAGATCTTGGTACATCTTAGTGGTTTCTTTAAGAATCCTATTTTTGACCTCTAACTCTCTTGGAACAGAAAGCCTGTCTCTAAACTTTATCATCCCATCATCAGTCATATCAAAATCCTCTAAGGTTCCTAAAAAGACCTGCTCACTAATATTCATTAGAGCTTCATCCTTCTTTTGAGCTTCAAAAATCTGAGCCCTTAGGTCATTTACTATGTCCATTCTACTCACAAAAAGACTCTGTGGCATCACAGTCACTGCTAAGCTCAAATCTCTGAAACTCTCGAGAAGTTCACTCTCTTGGATCATCATTCGAGAAACATGTAGGGATTTCCTACTTAGTGCATCAGCTACTACATTGGCCTTACTCAGATGATACTTTAACTTAAAGTCATAATCCTTTAAGAACTCCATTCATCTCCTCCACCTCATGTTCAGCTCCTTCTGATCAAACAAGTACTTTAAACTCTTATGATCATTGAACACCTCAAACTGGACTTCATAGAGATAATGCCTCCAAATCTTTAAGGCAAACACTACAGCTGCTAACTCCAAATCATACGTAGGGTAGTTTTCCTCATGTGGCCTTAACTGCATTGATGCATAGGCAACTACTATCCTATTCTACATCAGAACACACCCTAGTCCTATCTTTGAAGCATCACAAAAGACCTCAAAGTTCTCATGGTGATCTGGAATTACCAACACTGACGTAGTAGTCAACCTCTTCTTTAATTCTTAGAAGCTATTCTCACAGTCTTGAGTCCACTCAAAAGTACTACCCTTTATAGTCAACCTACTCAAAGGCAGCGTTAATTGAGAAAAGCCCTTGATGAACCTTCTATAGTACCCAGCTAAGCCTATAAAGCTCCTGATCTCGGTCACAGTGGTGGGTCTCTCCCACTACAACACTGCATCTATCTTGCTAGGGTCCACTGTAATTCCTCCATTAGAAATAATATGGCCTAAAAACTAAACTTTCGTTAGCCAAAACTCACACTTGGACAATTTAGCAAATAGTTTCTTCTCCTTTAGAATATCTAAAACAATCCTTACATGTTGCTCATGCTCTTCCCTTATCTTTGACTAAATAAGGATGCCATCAATAAACACTACCACAAAATGGTCTAGGTAGGGTCTAAAAACTCTGTTCATGTAATCCATAAACCCTGTTGGATGATTCGTCAACACAAAGGATATCACAAGATACTCATAATGCTCATACCTAGTTCTAAAGGCGGTCTTAGGGATATCCTCTCCTCTAACTTTGATTTGATGATACCCATATTTTAGATCAATCTTAGAAAACACTGTAGCTCATCTTAACTGATCCATCAGATCATCTATTCTAGGCAAATGATACTTATTCTTGATGGCCATCTTATTCAACTTCCTATAGTCAACACACAACTGCATGGTATCATCTTTCTTCTTTACTAACAACACTGGTGCTTCTCACAGAGAAACACTTGGCCTAATGAATTACTTATCCAACAACTCCTCTAATTATTTCTTGAGTTCATCCAACTCTAGAGGCGCTATCCTATAGGGTGCTATAGATATAGGTCCTGTACCCGACACTAAATCTATAATAAACTCTATTTCTCGCTCTGGTGGCAACTCTACTACGTTACTTGGAAACACCTTAGGGTATTCCCTCACCACTGGTATACTGTCTAGAACATATCCTAGAGCTCCTTCTACCAAATAGTGATTGACCTGATTAGCATTGAGATAGGCAAACTCAGAAGAAACAGCTTTGGTAGGAACATCAGACAGAAAAACTAGGGTCTTATCTGAACAGTTCAAAATCACATGATTGAATGACAACCAATCCATATCAAGAATGACATCTATATCCATAAGGGGTAAACAAATAAGGTTTACAAAGAAGACTCTATCTTCGACCCTTAAACAACAGTCAAGACATGCTTTTGAGGTTATGACTGGCTTACCGATGGGTGTAGAAATAGATAAGTCATATAGTAACTCTGACATAGGCATATCCAACATCCTTACACATTCATAAGAAACAAAGGAGTGGGATGCTCCTAAATCATACATGACATTTAAAAGATGATTACGTATTATGCCTTTACCTTAGATTAGGTCAGAAGACTGGGCCACCTCTGTTCCGCCTAGAGTGTAAACTCGTCCCTTGGCTAGCAGCTTTGGGGTAGGCACATCTTCCTTGTTCTGAGGACAAGCTCAAGAGAAATGCCCCGGCTGCCCACATGTATAATACACAGACTAGCCTGCGAAGCACTTGCCTCCATGTTCCTTCCCACATTCAGCGCATTGTGGTGCCTTAGACCACTTCTTGCTTTTTCCTTTAGGGTTGCTTGCCTTAGAAGCACCTTGTTTGTTCCTGTTGTCCTCTCTCTTTCTTTTTGGGATGTCTTGCACCCTTTCTTCTACTAAAGAGAGTCTTGCGCCCTTTCCTCTACTAAAGAGTTGTTGACTTCTGACTCCATAATCCTACATTTGTTGACCAAAGTAGGAAAGTCTCTGATCTCTATCGGTTTCACCATACCTCTGATCTCCTTCTTCAAACCAGATTCAAATTTCAAACATCTCTATTTCTCGTCCGGGTGGTAACGAAAATGAGAAGAGAATTTTGCCAATTCATCATACTTGGTCACATACTGGCCTATAGACATGTTTCCTTGTTTTAACTCCATAAACTCCACTTCCTTGTCATCGTGTAGAGTCTGCAGGAAAAACTTCTCCAGGAAAACTATCTTGAAGACTTCCCATGACATTGGGGTGTCAGTTGATTCAAGTACATTTTTTGTACTTTTCCACCAATGCTCCACCTCATATTTCAGTATATATGAGGCGAAGATCACTTTTTGCTCTTCTGAGCAAACCATTGCATCAAAAATCATCTCCATCTCACTAAGCCACTCTTCAGCCTTTGCAGGATTGTACTCACCTCTGTACGGTGGAGGGTTCATCTGATGGAAGGTTGTCAAGTCCAAGAAATTCTAATTCCTTCCAACTTGAGTTGCTTCTTGCGAGTGGCGATTAGGTGGTGTAGATTGCTGAGATGGATTTGATTCCATTCTCTCAAGTATCCTATTCATAACACTAGCCATAACCATAACGGCTTCAGCCATATCTGGACCTAGTGGGGCCAAGCTCTCTGCTTCTCTAGATCGCCTGTTTGGTTCCATAGTTTCCTATACACACATAAACAATATATATTGAGCTATAGTCTCAATACCATGTAATTGTGTAACAGAATCTAGTAATAACTAATCTAAGGAAAATCATGCAATTTTATCATCACATTTAACATATGAAGCAAGAAAAGCACAATTTCTAAGAAGGAACTCCTATATGCCTAAGCATAGTCAGTCCATATCCCGGCTCAACAAGATGAACTGCTCTGATATCATAATGTAACATCCTAATACCAATATCTCAATATATATGTCATACAAGGAGATACTTAGCATTACAATGTCACTACATACATACTAAGTCATATACTTAGATCCATAATGTTCGTTGGAAACACTTTAGAGAGTCATATGAAATGTGAAAATACAATATTTATACCATAATGCATCAAAGTACATGTACATCATTAGCCTTAACAAAGGCTTGAAGTATTACATAACTCTATACATTTCAAAAGAAATACTAATAAGTACAACAATTGAAACATAATACATAATCTAATCTAATCTTTAGCTTCTTTCTTCTTCTTACCCTTAGAAGAAGTTTCACCTAGAATTACAAGATATACAGCGGGGTGAGAAACTACATTCTTAGTATGAGTAATCAAAATCAGACATACATACATAACATAAATAAATATAATCTCAATAACTACTAAGAAGATATGTTTAAATATCTACAACATCTAGCTATAGCATTTAGATAAACCAAATTAACATACATCTCATACATACATCTAGTTTAACTCAGAACCAAAAAATATAAATCTTAGGAATTACTAGTTTCATGTGTTATTTTGTGGCAAATAGAGGTATCTCCTCACATCACACATATCTTGGCACATGAGAAGTTCGGTCTAAATCCTTATTCCAAAAAACATTATGGACCCCTATTTATCTCTTCTGGCCTTGGCACTATCAAAATATCATGGTTATGTCCTTCTTCAATTGAGTCTATCAGACACCCTTCAATCCCTCTTGGCCTTCATGAATGACTATCAAAGGATACTCACAAAACCCACACTACCAATCTTTCCCATACATACTAGGTATAATTCTCCTCTTGAAAACTATCCCTAATTATGCCTTAACACACTGTAGGAAACATATACTAATGATCTCATCTAGTCCAGAACTTCAAAACATCAAAAATAACATTTTTAAGGTTCCTAGTACTCACACCGCGGCACTAACTTGGGCACGTCGCGGCTCCCTAGCCTCGGGTCTCAATACTCGGCATAGCATTACTCTCACACCGCGGCACGACGTTCTTCACGCCGTGGTGCATGCTGCAAAACCGACCTCACGCTGCGGCGTAACTTCCTCACGCCGCGGCACTCAAGCCAGTTCATCTTCATGTCGTGGCATGACGTCTATCACACTGTGGCGTGCAAGGCAGAACCTAGGTTGTGCAGAATTCTGCAGACCGTGGTACTATTCCATTAGTCTCTTACTTGATTTTGGTCATTTCAAATCAGTTTCTAAGTGATTCTAAGTTTCCAATCAGTTTACTAACACACAGGAATTATCAATCACTAACCAAAACCTCTTAATTTGGATTATTGCACCAAAATCAAGCTAGGGTGACCTAACCCTCAAATTGGGAATTCAAAGGTCTAAATTACAAATTCTAAGCTTCTATCTCATACTAATGCTTTGAACAAGTCATACATGACCAAAGAAGCTCAATCATGCAATCAAAACACATCAAACAATTCTAGAACTTAATTTGGCCTATTAAGTAACCTAATTGCACAAATAGAGAAAAAAATAACAAGAAATGAATTTGATCACAGAAACCCTTACCTTTAGCAGCTGAGTAGAGATTCAAGTTTGGCTGGATCTCAAACCTTAGCTTTTCCTTTGACTTTCCTCTTTCTCTCCTCCTCCTCTTTAGCCTTTTCTTCTCCTTCTTTCCTTTCTCTTAGCAACTTTTCTGTTTCTGCTTTGTGAAACAGTTTAGCCGTGAGAGAGGCCTTACAAAGGAAAAAATAAAGACTCATATGGCCTTTAGACCAAAATTGATAAAATTTCAATCAACTAAAAACACTCAGATTTAGCTAAATCTAGATTTTCAGTTTCTAACAACTTTAAAATAAATACTAAGATTCATATAAAAAGTCGTTTCAACATTATCTGATATTTTGATATCTGCTACTAGTTAAACTGGCTATAATTAGACAACCAATATGCTTAAAAATACCAAATTAGCTCAGTTTACCTTGAAACTTTAACTTTAACTTGTTCTTCATATTTGTGACCTAGAAATAAATTATCCATATTTATTTCTCTCTCCTAAGCAATTTATGTTATTATCTGAGTCCTTTTAAGCTGCTTTTCACAGTCCGAGTTGCAACTAAGTACCTAAACTAACTCAAATTGTCACAAAAATAATCATACATGCTAAGTAAGTCATATGCTACCTTTTGAACACATAAACAAGTCTAATATGCCATTTAGGGTATTACATGTTGAGTATCAATAATTTTATACAACCATAATCAAAGTTAAAAAGGCTCTGATACCAATTGTTAGAAATTTTATACCCACAAGAATAAAATTAATGGATCCACCTTTAACCTTAATTCATGGCATGCATATAAACTAATCAATAATTAAGATTTACGATATAGAATTACCTTATACTAAAGAGAAATCACATATTTGAGAAAATACCATAAGAGAAAGATAGTCAAGAATCATTGTCGTCATAAAGGACAGAAACTACTTTCATTCCCTATATGCGCAAAAACTTTTTTGTGACCTCAGTGGGGCAACCACAATATATATATGATGAGAATAGAGGTATCTCCTTATATTTACAATATGAGTTAACCTACCCTTTATAGAAAACTTATACACAAGACCCATAAACTCAAAATAACATTATTCACATGGGTTTTAGTGTTTATAAGAGCCCAACAGCAAAATTAATCACAAATAGGCTAAACCAATAAATGCTCCACAACATTTGACATTCAATTATTTTGAGTTTTAAAAAATTAGTGACTATATTAGTCCACACATATTAAAAAAAATCTATCAATATTAATATTAAAAATTCAAGTGTGAGTGTTGAAGTCTCACATTGGTAAAGAATGAGTTAAGTGAAGAGTATATAAGTGGGAAGACCCATAGACTTATTGTCTTAAGGTTTTTGGTCAAGATATGACATTAGGTCTACTATTGTGATTTCTTATTTAGCTTATTAATGAAGATCTCTTGTACTTTTAGGTCAATGGTTTGTTTGAGCCAAGTATTTGGAGACAGTGGTTGAAGCACGTTAACAAGACTTGGGTCTTGGTTGGTAACCTCGTGAATACTCGGAATTGCTTCCGCTTGAGGGGGAACATAGTATGTTGGGATTCACACTTGAATGGGAGAATATTAAAAATTTAAGTGTGAGTATTGAAGTCTTACATTAGTAAAGAATAAGTTAAGTGAATCATATATAAGTAAGAAGACTCATGGACTCATTACTTTAAAGTTTTGAGTCAAGATATGACATCAAACCTACTATTATGGTTTATCACTTTGTCCATTAATATCACCAACAACATATATCACTTTCATGCATGAGAACATGAATTGTATAATATGCCAACATATGAGATTATATCAAAAGAGCCCCAATGACAAAGAAGGAATCGAGTTTCAACGATAAAAGCATTACAGCATCTCCTTATACCATTGGCAAGCTTAATAGTAACAGTAAAATAAATGGGCAAGAAAGGCACAACTACCAAAACAAATCTAATACAATAGCTAATGTAAGTTTATAATGGGCATAAAAGTGACCCAAATTTCATGCCATTACACGGACAAGTTGGTCACAATTACTCCAAAGAATGAAAAAGAATAAGGGTGGGTGCAAGGTGCACGAGAAGGAATCGAGTTTCAACGATAAAAGCATTACAGCATCTCCTTATACCATTGGCAAGCTTAATAGTAACAGTAAAATAAATGGGCAAGAAAGGCACAACAACCAAAACAAATCTAATACAGTAGCTAATGTAAGTTTATAATGGGCATATAAGTGACCCAAATTTCATGCCATTACACGGACAAGTTAGTCACAATTACTCCAAAGAATGAAAAAGAATAAGGGTGGTTGCAAGGTGCATGCTGCTGGTTCAATTGGATCCAATAAAATAACAAATAAAAGAATAGTAGCAATGAACAAAAATAACATTTGGATTCAATAGAATGCGATAGGCATAACAATAAAATCCATTAATCTCTAATCCACTCAATCCATTTATATTAAAACTAGTTCAATCCATTCAATTAAAATAATATATTTTATTAAATTAGATCTAATAAATTAAATTTAGTTATGAATAATTAGTAATCCAACCAAAACATATAGGATTGGTAATAAAATTTATTAATTTTTAATTCATCTAATTCATCTATATTAAAACAAGTTCAGTCCATCTAATTAAAATAATATATTTTATTAAATTGAATCTAATAGATTAAATTTAGTTATGGATAATTAATATTCCAACCAAAACATGCATTGGATATCTAATTAAAAGCTAATCTAATAAATATCTAATATATTTTACGTTTTTTTGTTCAAACAAATGAACGTTTTCAAGTTCCCTTTTATAATGAAGTTTTTTAGGAAGAGAAATAAATTTTTTAGAGAGAGAAACATTTTTTAGAAGAGAATAAAAATTTTTAGAGAGATAAAGAAAATTTTAGAGAGAGAAATATTTTTTAGAGAGAGAATAAAAATTTTCAGAGAGAGAAAGAAATTTTTTAAAAAGAAACATTTTTTAGAGAGAGAATGAAAATTTTTATAGAGAGAAACATTTTTTAGGGAAAGAATGAAAATTTTTAGAGAGAGAAAGAAATCTTTTAGAGAGAGAAATATTTTTTAGAAAGAGAATAAAATTTTTTACAGATAGATTATTTTTAAATGAGTGGGTTGGATATCCATCCATCTAATCCATTAAAATAGATTAATGGATGAATTGAATATTCATTTATTAAATTAGGTCATAGATGAATTTGATAATATTAAATATTTTGTAATAGATCTTAAATAGATTAATGGTTTATTTTGGATCTATCTATTATGATATAATCTAAAATCAAACTAATCCATCCATTTGTCACCTTTGCGTTGGATATCTAATTAAAAATCAATCTAATGGGTATCCAACAAAATTATTTATGAATGATTCCTGACTCATTGCTTTACAACTGAGTCTCACACCGCTCACAACTCGGAGGCAGAGAGAAAGAGAGAGAGAGGGGTTTTGCCTCCTTGTTCTATAGTTCTGGTCATACTACATTAGCAATTTCTAGGCTCAGTTTGGTTTTTTCTTTTTTCTTTTTCTTTGTTACGAAGAAAGAAATAATTTCCTTGACTGTTAGTTTTCTTAAATTTTTAGAAGTTTTGTAGAGAACAAAATGGAATAGTATATAATATGATGAAATAAAATGTGATTGAATATATCGAAAATGAGTTTTTGAAACGGTATATATTTATTTTTTTAAGAGAAATAGACCTTTTTAGAGTGAGAAAGAAATTTTAGAGAGAGAATGAAAATATTTTAAAAAGAGAATAAAAATTTTTAGAGATAATTTTTTTTTATTTAAATGAGTGAGTTAAATATCTATCCATTTAATCTATTAAATTGAATTAATGAATGGACTGAATATCTATTCATTAAATTGAGTCATAAATAGATGAAATAATATTAAATATTTTATAATGGATCTTAAATGGATTAATGGTTTATTTTAAATCCATCCATTATAATCCAATTCAAAATTAAAATAATCCATCCATTTGATACCCCTATGCAATTTTCAACATAAATGTCATTCGGTTATCAAAATTAAAATTTTCATACAAGTGGGTTCATGAGTTACCCTGAACCAATTATTGCATCACAGATTCACAATAGAATTATAATGAAACCCTCAAATATCATATGATAAAACTTTTAGCGTGACCCATTCGCATATAATTTCAGAATTTGGTGGGATCCGAAATTGAAATTTGGGTTCCATGAAGATTTTACGAAGGAACAAAATCAATCCAAAAATCCATTTTAATTTCAAGCAACTTGTAGTTTTATACTGCCACATATAAGGTTGAGATTTGCCAGATAATAATCTTCCATGAGATTTTACAAAATACAGTCATAGACAAATTAAAGATGTCTCATATACTAATTGTTAGAAAATTTTATATCTACGTGAATAAAATTAATGGATGCACATTTAACTTTAATTTATGAAATTTATATAAACAAACAATAATTAAGATTTATGGTATATAATTACCTTATACCAAAGAGAAATCACATTTTTAAGGAAGTATCATAAAAGATAAGTAGGCAAAAATTCTTCTTGTCATTTAGAAGAGAAACTGCCCTCATTATCCATATGTGCAAAATTCTTTGTGATTTTAATAACAACCACAATACATATAGAACAAGAATATGAGTCTTTCATTATATTTATAATATAGATTAATTTATTTATCATAAAAAATACATACATAAGGCCCACAAATACAAATATTGACCCTATGTGGGTTTAAGTGCTTATAAGATCTAATAACAAAATTGATCACTATTTGAACCAGAACAATAGCTGCTCTATCATATTTGACATTCAATTAATCTAGATTTTTTTTAAAAAAAATTGATAACTATGATATTCCAAGTATATAAAAAAAAAATCTAACATAAAAAAACACAAGAACTAGTAATAGATTTTCAAGAATCAGGATAGGCAGCCCAATCAAAGTTAGCAAAAGCTCTGAGTTTGGAATTGGAGTGTTTGGGAAATAAAAGACCCTTGTCTGGAGAGTCCTTAAGGTATCTTAGTACTCGAGTAGCAGCTTGGTAATGAACTTTGGAAGGATTGGCTAAGAATTGACTTAATTTGTTCCGCAGCGTTATTCGTCCAACCAAAATACTTCAACTTTCATCCAACTCACTCACAAACTCATTCTGTATCCCGCGGGAAAGTTACAGTAACATACAGTCTGATTTGACATCTCTCTCACATAAATCTACGGTGTAAATACGGTGTGCGTATTTTGGTTGTACGGGAAATATTATCCTAATTTGTTAGATAGAAAATGTGATATCAGGTCGAGTAGTTGTAAGATAAAGTAATCTTCCTACAAGCCTACAATAGGAAGAAGAATCATAGTAAGGATCAGCAGTGGTGTGGGATAAACAAAGTTTACTGTCCATGGGGGTAGTTGTTGGTTTACAACCAAGAAGGCCAGCATCTTGAAGAATCTCAAGGGAGTATTTTCTTTGACATCGGGAAAGACCCTGAGAAGATCTAGCCACTTCTAATCCCAAAAAGCATTTAAGATAAGCCAGGTCTTAAATTCGGAATGAAGCATCCAGAAAAGTCTTCACACTATTAATCTCTTGTAAATTGTTTCCAGTTAGGATTAGATCATCTAGATAAACAAGGATGGCTGTGAAGGACTGAGAATGGTGTTTGGTAAATAGGGAATGATCAGCCTATGATTGGACGTAACCAGAAGCCAAGAAGGTAGCAATGAGCTTAGAGAACCACTTTTTGTTGGCTTGTTTTAGCCCATAAAGTGATTTTTGTAAGTGGTGTAATTGATTTGGCTTGTTAGATTGAACCCCGGGAGGTAGCACCATATAAACCTTTTCAACTAGGTAACCAAGCAAGAATGCATTGTTGACATTTAGCTATTTTAAATGCTAATCATGGGTAGCAACAATATCAAGTAACAGGCGAACGGTTGTTAATTTGGTAACTAGGGAGAAAGTATCAAAATAATCAACCCCTTCTACTTGTGTATACCCTTTGGCCACAAGTCTAGCCTTGTGCCTTTCAATTGAGTCATCAGCCTTGTACTTGGTATTATAGACCCATTTGCAATCGATTGGACTTTTTCTAGCAGGCAAGTCAGTAAGTGCCCATGTGTTATTCAATTCTAAGGCAGCAATATCATCTTCCACGACTTTAATCCAACAAGGGTGTTTAGCAGCTTAGGCATAAGTAGTGGGATCAGAATTGGTGGAAATGGACAAAGTAAAATGTTTATGCTTTGGAGACAAATGTTGGTAAGAGAGGAAAGAAGAAAGGGGAAAAGGTGCACCTGAATTGTTACCTGAATCAGAGTTGGTAGCAGAGGTGGAAATTTTATAGTGGTAGTTCCTGAGATAAGTAGGTGTATTTCTAATTCTAGTGGATCTTCTTGGGGGCTGAACAGAATTGGGAAAATGAGAACAATCAGCAGAAGTCAGATCAGTAGTGGAAGTAGAAGGTAAGGAAGCTGGGAAGGAAACAAGATCAGAAAGAATATGGTGTTGAGGTAATGAAAGGGAAAAGAAATCACCATCTAAGGTGGCATTAGAATGAAGAGGGAAATAAAATATTTGTTCATGAAAAAGAACATGTTGAGGGACAAAAACTTCTCTACTAAGAAGACCATACAAATTATACCATTTGGTTCTAAGCTTAAAGCTAAGAAAAATGCACTTTCAAGACCTAGAATCGAGTTTGGTTTTATGAGACAGTAGGGTGGTGGAGAAACACAAGGTGCCAAAAACTTAGACTAGAAAGGTCAGGTAGCTGCTAATAAAGCAATTCATAAGAACATTTTTTTTGAAAGAATTGGAGAAGGAATTCAGTTAATGAGATGAACAGAATAGGTTACTGCATAGCACCAAAACCGTTTGGGCAAATTTCCTTGAAAAAGTGAAGCCCTGTCCACATTTAATATGTGTTGATATTTCCTTACCACCATAGCATTTTGTTGCGGTGTCTCAACACATGAGGTCTGGTGGAGAATACCCTTAGAGGTATAAAACGATTTTAAAATGAATTCTGGACCATTACCAGTCCTGAGAATTTTAACATAAGTGTCAAACTAATTTTCTGATAGAGACCCAGGCTGTATTGATAGAGCCCTAGGCCCAAAAGTGGCACCAGTCTACACTAGAAGGAGGCACCAACAGTAGGTAGTAACTAACTACTGAGTTGGCCAAATGATGGTGTGGGAAAAGTGAGTGGAAGTTTGTTAGAATGGTTTATATGCTGAGAGAATGGGAAAACATGGGCAGGAAAGGATTGGGTTGGGCATAGGAGGGACTAGGCACCCTACAACTGTTTAGAGCTATTTTTTCTTCTTCTTTGTAATTCTGTTAATTTATTTTCCAAGAATACACAAAATTGGCTGTGATATCATATTGATATCACCCAGAATATTTAATTCATCTTGCTGTGTTAATAATTTCTGTTATTCTATCTGTTTGGTACCTATCAATTGGTATCAAAGCTGTTTGTTCTAGGCATTTTGATGGTCAACACCCGAGCAAACATGAAATCATGGTTGGAAACAGTAGAGAGAAGTCTGATGGAAAGTCTGACGAAACAAGACAAGACAGAAGCTAAATTGGATGAGCTGGTACGCTTGCTCAAAACGAGAAACAAGGGACATTCCAGGGGACGATCACGCTACAGGAAGCGATCCCCACTGCCTGATGAAGAGGATGGCACGGATAGAGATCAGAGAAGCAAGGCTGGACCGGAGGAAAGATAGAATTCTTCTCGAAGAGACGAAGAACAGTCTCGGAGTTCAGAGATAGAGTCTTCAGAAGGAAGCTGACCTCCAGAAAAGAATGAAGGAGGTAGGAAATTAGAGATTCTAGTATTTTCGGGGGAGGATGCATATGGTTGGATCAACCGAGTGGAGCATTACTTCAAGGTGAATGGAGTGGGTGGAAAAGAAAGGTTGGAATCGGTAATGGTGGCCATGGAAGGGAGAGCTCTGAACTGGTATCAATGGTGGGAGGATCAAATGTGTAATCCTAGTTGGAACCAATTCAAGGAAGTAGTAATCCGTAGGTTTTAGCCTGGAATTATCCAAAATCTTTTGGAACCTTTGCTGAGTATTAAGCAGACTGAAACTGTTACGGGGTACCGTGAACAGTTTGAGCTAGCTTTAGGGCCAGTCAAGATCGCAGACAACACAGTGATAAGGGGAATTTTTTTGAATAGACTAAGGAAGGAATTAAAAGCTGAGTTGAAGTTGTATGAGTTGCACTCACTGCCCGATCTCATGGATAGAGCCCAGTTGATTGAAGAGAAGAGCTGGGCCTTATAGAAAGGGGGATCTTTGATGAAAGGAGGGGGAATTCCATTTAAAAAAGTACCAGGAGAAGCTAGATACCGAAACTACGGAGGACCTGAAGAAGGAAAAACTTATTATTAAACAACTCAAAGAGGCAGTATTAATCCAAGGCCACCCATAGAACCTAAACCACTAGATGGAGTTGCAGATGAGAAGAAGCGCACGGACCCTAGGATACTTTAACAGGAAGAACTCCAGGAGAGGAACAGAAAGGGATTATGCTTCAAATGTGGAGAAAGGTGGGGCAAGGAGCACATTTGTAAATTTAAACACTACCAGTTATTTATGTTGGAAGGAGAGGAAGATGAGGATGAGGAATCCAATGTGGAAGAAGAGTATTTGGAGCAGGAGTTGAATGATAAAGCTCTACAGCTATCAATGAAGAGTATAATGGCATTAACTTCTTCTAAGTCCTTGAAACTGTGGGGCAGAATTGGGGAGCATCAGCTAGTAGTGCTCATTGATTATGGAGCTTTTAATAATTTTATTTCAAAGGAATTAGTGAAGGAGCTGGGCCTGGCAGTTGAAGATACTCCTAATTACATAATGAAAATGGTAATGGTTGTAAAGTAAGGAGCAAAGGAGTTTGCAGTAATGTGCAGATGACAATTCAACGAGCAGAAATATAACAAAATTTCTTCCTCTTTGAACTAGGGGGTTATGACAGTGTTAGAGATGGATTGATTGGAGAGCCTTGGGGACATACAAGCCAACTTTAGAGACCTTACCCTACACTGGGAGAAGGATGGACATAGGGTATCACTGAAGGGAGAACCATCTCTTTGCAAGGCTCAAGCATCACTTAAAGCCATGTTAAAAGCTTTAAGGGATGAGGCTGAGGGATATTACATAGAGTACCAGGAGCTGCAACTTGAGGAGCATCCTAAGAAGCATGTGTCAAACGATATTCAAGATATTTTTCAAGAGTACACAAACTTATTTCAGACACCACAGGAGTTACCTCCCTATCGGGAGCAAGATCATGCCATCAACCTCAAGGAGGGAGCTCTAATTCCCAACTTAAGCCCCTACAAGTACCCCTACTACCAAAAAAATGAAATAGAGAAAATTGTGGATGAGATGATGACTGCAGGGATAATCAGACCAAGTACAAGTCCATATTCTAGCCCGGTGATCTTGGTCAGAAAGAAAGATGGGGGATGGAGATTTTGAGTGGACTATAGGGCTCTAAACAAATTGACTATACCATACAAGTTCCCAATACCAGTGATTGATGAGCTACTAGATGAGTTAGGAGGGGCCATCATTTTCTCTAAATTGGACCTAAAATCTTGGTATCACCAGATCAGAATGAAGGAGAGTGACATCCCCAAAAAGCCTGTAGAAAGCATGAGGGACATTATGAGTTTCTAGTGATGTCTTTTGGCTTAACTAATGCTCCTTCAACCTTCCAAGCTTTAATGAACAAGGTGCTAAAACCTTATCTAAGGAGGTTTGTGTTGGTGTTCTTTGATGACATACTAATTTTCAGCAAGGATCAACCAACGCATGGCGAACATCTCAAGATGGTTCTGTAATTACTAAGGGAGAATAGGCTGTGGGTGAATAGAAAGAAGTGCTCTTTTGGCCAGGCATAGTTCAAATATTTGGGGCACATAATCTCAGCAGAAGGAGTGGCAGCCAATCCCAAGAAGGTGGAAGACATGCAAACATGGCCTCAACTAGTTGATATCAAAGGGCTAAGAGGTTTCTTGGGCCTCACAGGTTATTATTGAAGGTTTGTGAAAGATTATGGTAAAATTGCTTGGCTCTTAACACAGCAGCTTAAGAAAGACAATTTCAAGTGGGGAGTAGAGGCTCAAGTAGCATTTAAGGAACTCAAAACTGCCACGACATCACTACCTGTCTTGGTTGTACTAGACTTTGAAAAAATGTTTGTGTTAGAGACCGATGCCTCGGGAAAAAGAGTGGGAGGTGTGCTTATGTAGGAGGGTAAACCCGTGGCCTACATGAGTCAAACTTTCTCAAGTAGAGCTCCAAATAAGTCAGTTTATGAGAGAGAATTAATGGCCATGGTAATGGCAATTCAGAAGTGGAGGCACTATTTAATAGGGAGGTATTTCCTAGTGCAAACTGACTAAAGAAGCCTCAGATTCTTGCAAGATCAGAGGCTATGGGGTGAGGAACAGCAAAAATGGGCTTCTAAATAAATAGGGTATGATTTTGAGGTTAAATATAAGCCTGGAAAGGAGAATGGGGCTATAGATGCCTTGTCTAGAAGATTGTAATTCTCAGCTATTTCTTCTGTGCAATTCAACGACTAGGATGACTTAGAGGAGGAGATCCAAACTGATACAAGGTTGAAAGGAATTCTACAGGAGAGGCAACTGAACTCTCATACAGGCTTCCAACTAAAGAAGGGGAGGTTATACTACAAAGGTCGGATGGTGATTCCAAAAACTTCCTAGAAAATTCCTTGGGTACTTAAGGAGTTTCATGACTCAGTCATTGGAAGGCATTTGCATTCTTCTGGACCTATAAAAGAATTCCAGGGTTACTGTTTTAGGAAAGCATGAAAGGAGACATTCAGAAATATGTGCGGGCATGTGAAGTTTGTCAAAGGAATAAGTCCCAAAACCTCACTCTTGGAGGTTTATTACAGCCTCTACCCATTCCATTTACTATCTGGATAAATTTGTCTATGGATTTCATTGGTGGGCTCCCAAAAATGGGTGGAGTGGACACCATCATGGTGGTTGTGGACAGACTCACTAAATATGCTCATTTTGTGGTTGTATCTCACTCCTACACAGCAAAGGAGATTGCTGAAATCTTTATCAGACATATAGTCAAGTTGCATGGTTTCCCTTCCTCAATTGTATCAGATCAAGACAGGGTTTTCCTCACCTCTTTTTGGGTAGAATTATTCAAGATGGCTGGGACAAAGTTGACGTATAGCACTGCTTATCATCCTCAATCAGATGGCTAAACAAAGGTAGTGAATAGATGTGTAGAGACCTATTTGAGGTGCCTCACTGGTTCTAAACCTAAGTAGTGGCCTAGGTGGTTGGCTTGGGCAGAGTTTTGGTACAATACCAATTATCACTCAACTACTAAGATGACTCCTTTCAAGGCTCTATATGGAAGAGATCCACCTATCCTTATTAGGGGAGATGAAGTTCCTTCAGCAATGGAAAAAGTGAATTAACTTTTGACTGAAAGGAATCAGATGCTGGATGAATTAAAAGACTCTCTAGCCAAGGCTCAAAATAGGATGAAGATGTAAGCTGATAAGCACAGACGTGAGGTGGATTACCAACCAGGAGAGACAGTCTATTTGAAGATCCAACCATACAAATTGAAAACTCTAGCCAAAAGAGTTAACCAGAAGCTGAGTCCTAGGTTCTATGGCCCCTATGAGATCTTGGAAAAAATAGGACCTGTGGCTTACAAATTGAAATTACCTCCGGGCAGTCTGGTCCATCCGGTCTTCCATGCCTCTTTACTTAAGAAATCCATCTCTCCCATGGTTGACACACAACCATTGCCATTGTTCCTTGCTGAAGACTAGGAGTTGTAGGTCAGACTAGCTGATATCATTGATTGCAGATAAAATGCAGCAGGGGAAATTGAGGTTCTGGTCAAGTGGCAAGACTTACTAAATTTTGAAAATTCCTGGGAGTTGCTCTTTGCTATCTAAGTCAATTTTCCTGAATTTCACCTTGAGGACAAGGTGAATCTTTGGGGAAAAGGTATTGACAGAGACCTAGGCCGTATTGATAGAGGCCCAGGCCCAAAAGTGACACAAGTCTACACTAGAAGAAGGCACCAACAGTAGGCAGTAACTAACTGCTAAGTTGGCCAAATGATGGTGTGGGAAAAGTGAGTGGAAGTTTGTTAGAATGGTTTATATGTTGAGAGTGTGGGAAAACGTGGGCAGGCAAGGATTGGGTTGGGCATAGAAGGGACTAGGCACCCTACAACTGTCCAGAGCTATTTTTTTCTTCTTCTCTGTAATTCTGTTCATTTCTTTTCCAAGAATACACAAAACTGGCTATGATATCATGCTGATATCACCTAGAATATTTAGTTCATCTTGTTGTGTTAATAATTTCTGTTATTCTATCTGTTTGGTACCTTTCATTTTCTATGAAGGAAACAAAGGAGTTAATAAGAGAAGTTGTCTCACATTTTTGCTTCATTAGATAAACCCAAGTATATCGGGAAAAATCATCTACTATAGCAAGGAAGTATCAGTGGCCATGTAAAGAAGGGGTACCAATGGCCTCCCAAATACCAACATGAACCAATTCAAATATCTTAGCAATTTTAGATTGAATGATAGGGAAAGAGAGACATTTTTGTTTGGCAAAGTGACATGTATCACATGCACTAATTTTATTAACAGGAAGGTAAGAGTGCTGTTTGAGCATTACATGGAGTCTATTATTGGACAAGTGTCCTAATCTAAAGTGCCACAGGTGAAAGGGA
Source organism: Ormosia semicastrata (assembly GCA_029884595.1). Lineage (NCBI taxonomy): Eukaryota > Viridiplantae > Streptophyta > Magnoliopsida > Fabales > Fabaceae > Ormosia > Ormosia semicastrata. Next base: position 76,794,643 of record JAQQTO010000060.1, read on the forward strand.
GATACATAAATAGTATAGTAGGGAACAAAATCTACAACTAAAATAGAAGAATTAGACAATACAGATAATGATGATCTTGAAGAATGATCAGGGACTGTCAAAACATATAAACCACTGTGAGCCTCAGCTAAACCAAACCTCTGCGAGGTAACTTGATCCTGAATATCACAATGAGAAGGATGAAAAATGAGGTGACAAGGCAGTGATGAGGTTAATTTGGAAACATAAATCAGATTAAAACTAAAATTAGGTATATAGAGGACATCAGTCAAAACAATATTTGTGGTCAAATGTACAGTTCCAGAGAACTGTGTAATGACCCGGGACTGCCTGCAGGATTGATGAATGTCTCCACAAACCAACACGGGTCTTTTCAGCGTGCTTTGTCCTCACTCACACGCATCCTAGGAAACTTCCCAAGAGGTCACCCATCCATAACTGCTCCAGGTTAAGCACGCTTAGCTTAACCATGGAGTTCTTATGTTCTAGGCTCCCGAAAAGAAGTTGCAACTTGTTGACATGGTTACGCCAAATCAATTCCTTTAAGCCATCCTCAACTATGCAGTCCCATACCTGTACAGTCTCTGAATCCTTCTCATTCCGGTGCGTATTCAGTTCATTCATGCAAACCCTCCGCCAAGAAGTCTGCCAAGAGCCGCTCCTTGTCCGTGCTTCATTGCACCGGCGATCACTCCCCGCCCTCGTCGGCCCCGGGACGCCACAAGTTGTAACACCCCAACTTTTGAGTTAATTATAATATAGTCCTAAATGTACTGTTTTGTATTTTCTGTGAGTTATAAATTAAATTTGACTGTTTCGTAAGTGTATTTGACTGTTGTGAGTGATTTGCTCCTAGTAAAGGAAATAATAATTTTCTGGCAGGAAAATTCTTATCTTAATTATTCAGAGCTGGGGGATCTTACTAAACCCAATTCCGAGTGATATATATATATAATCTTTTAATTTTTTAAGATCTAACTATGTAATAAAATAATTTTATATTATTATAATATCATTTTATTTAACAGTACCTGCTGTCTCAAAAATAGTAGAAATCTGCTTTAAAATGACCATGGACCCTGAAAAGTCTGTGAGACCCATGTTTAGAGTAGCAGTCAACGATTCTGACTGGACTAAATTTTGAGCCAATAGGAATCAGTCAACGAAAATGGCTTGAAAATTCTAAACCAATAGGAAATGGTCAAATAAAGAAGCATGGACTTCATTAAGGACCATTGGATGAAAAGTTTGATTAAGATGTTTTCGATCATAACCGTTGATCAGATCAATGGTGTGATAAGAATCCTGATAAAATCACTAAGTGATATCCACTTTAGCTAAGTAAACCTAATTTGGTTAATCTAATTACCTAATTAACAAACTAAGTAAGCTAACTTAGTTATTGATTAGTTATAATCTAATTTCTAATTAGATATCCTAATTTTATTTAGAAGCTATGATATATGCAATTATATATTTAATTAATTAGTTATGTAATTAGAATGCTAATTAAGTGTAATTAGGAAACTTAACCTAATTAATTAGTTATTTAATTAGTATGTAATTAGGCTTTAATTGAAATCAAATTAAGCCCCTAATCCCCTTAGTCCTACGGCCAAGAGGCCAAGTTCTCACAAGTTCCACAAGCTTCTTGAACCATCCAAGTGATTATTGCATGACAAGTTGGTGACATTGGTCATGTGAACACATTAGGATATTTACTATCCAAGCTTATCTCTCAATCTCTCCTACAAGCTCACTCACGGCAGCCCCCTCTCATTACACTCTCAATATTTACTTTTTCACTCATCTAAATCTAAGCCTTCTATTCTCTCAAAAATTCCAAGAATACCAAGCAACTTTTCTCTTCCATTTTCTCTCTAGTTTTCGGCCCAAGCACCTAACACCACCATCTATCTTCTTAGCTTTTTCTAAACCTAAACAACATCCTAAACACTTTTCCTTTAGAAGGTTTTGTCAAAAACCTACTCGTTCTAGTTCAAAATCTAAGCTTTTGTTTACTTCCCTAAAGGTAAACTTTGGTTTTTATGGTTTAAAATTTAGTTTGTGATTTTCTAAACCATGTTTGTTCCATGGTTTTTCATTATAAAGCCTTGTATGTGATTTTTCTAATTGTTTAAGAATTTTAGGGATTTGTTTTGGAATCTACACGAAAATCAAAGGAGAGGAGGAGACTTGAGATCCTTGTCTTCAAGAAGTAAGAGGGATATTTAATCTCATCAACCTTGTGTGGTATGAGAAAATGGATTGTATGTGTCAAGAATCCATAAGGATTCATTTATGTGTTTGTTTATTGCTTTCCTATTTGTGATTGATTTTAATTGTATGCATGTCTATAGCTTTAAAATATATTGCATGTGTTTATAAATGCATGAGTATTAATGTAGGATGTGAATAACATGTAAGGTTTGCATGAGTGTTCCAAAGAACACAAAGGAGCTCACGACTTCTCCAAGAAAAAGAGAGAACCAAAATGTTCTCAACCATTTTCTAAACAATAATTTAATGAATTTAGGTAAAATAATGAATTTGAGAATGATTTAGGTTAATTATGGCCAACATGCCATTTAATGTACATTTGAATTCCAAAGTTATTTTTTAAGGTAAGTTAAATAGTTAATTAGAATTCTAAATTATCAGAATTAGTTATAAGTAAGAATTAAAGAGAACGCTTGAAAAATACTAATGTAGAGCTCACTCTCTGAGTTTTGAAGCGCGTTAGCAAGTTTTAAGGTGTAACTGTTGGGTAAGGTTAAAATGTATAGCATTTAGAGAAAAATGTTAAAAATACCATATACTGATTTTTTAGGCAAAATACTTTCGAAATTTACTAAAATCATACGAATAAAATGAAAAGGTTCCATAGTATGTTAATAACGTACGAAAAATATACTACGTAGTTTAGAAGTACTAGATATAGTTTATGCATTGTTAAAATAAAAACTTTAAGCTATATGGTTAAGAAAATGATTTAAAAATCTTACGCGATTGAGAAAATGATTTAAAAATATTACGCGATGTTCAAAAAATGTCAAAATATATTTACGCGATTTAAGAACGTTTATAAAAGCAACGTGATTGTGAAAACACTATAAAATTTCTACGCGACTAAATGGAACAGTGAGTTTTACTATCAGGCCAAAGTGGTGGAGCCGGACATGTTGTGAGATAGTACTGTCAAGTGGAGACATACTATATTTTGGAATATTGTGACTGGGGGTATTTTCATAAATATGGTAATATATTGAGACTAAGGGTAGTTTTGTAATTATGATTCTTAATCATGCATTGAGTTGTGTCAATTTGGTTGATAATTGGCGATTGATTGACGAGACGAATTACACCGTGTTGTGGGTGTGATAAGCGTAGTGTGGTTTATTCATTGAACTTGGAGGCATTAGTGTGCGGATGATTCCACTTGTGGATAGTGGGTAGCTCCTCTGGGCTGTGGTAACGGGCAACACACTAATAATCTCGACAAGCACTATTCTTAATCAAGATCTTGTGGAGACTGTTATGTACAATACCTGTAGTGCACGATGTATTGGACTGTGGACTATAGACACGACGTTGGACAGTGTAATAGTTTGGTTGGGCAGCTTGGGGTACTGATAGTTCTTTCGGATCATTCTCTCTAATATCTATGTTTAGCTCCATGGAGTAGGAACGAGTCAGTGTGTGTTATCATTCGTTATCTGCATTTTAATGTTTACTATAATCTGTGATAGAATGTATGATGTATTAACTTGATATACTGTATATGATATAATGGTATGTATTACTGTGATATTTGTTTGTATTGTCGTTTTCTTTATTCCCATGCTAGTAATGATGTAGATTGTCTCACCTCTTTATACGTATTTCTATGCATTATTATTATATTTCGTAAAGAGTTTTAGGAAGAGGAAGAGGAACAGCCTCTTGAGATTCAGTATCCGGACGAGCGCCAGCCGAGTGAACAGTGCTAGGACGGTGAACCGTTAGATCACCCCTACCGTCTGGATTGATCCTGTGATCATGGCGTTGCCGGGATTCTTTGGGTTCGTGAGTCTAGATTTTCATGGAGGCTCAGAGGCCTGGCGACTGCGGGAGGATAGAGGATCGGTAGTCTACGTGGGACGTCTGACTGTGTCTCTATATAAAGAGTTTGATGGGGAGATTATATTTACTACTGTTTTGTATTTACATCTTGAGTTGCCTTTGACTCTTAGGCATTATTGGGGAGGGATTTTCCATGCGCCTAGCGAGCTTAATAGTGTGTCGACAGCACGGACTCATGTCCATAGAGCTGTGGGACCTCCAGGATTTCTATCATTCGATGATCTCTCGGAGAGTGATCCATCGGAGGGTTAGGAATCTTTGAGGTGCACTTGGGCATGTTATGTTTTAGTTTTATGCTGACACTTTACTATTTTGCTAAATATTTGTAGTTGTAAATTATTTGTATACTTAAGACAAAAATCATATGTATATTATGGTGTGTTTATATTTTGTCTTATTTTGTATTCTGTGTTATTTTATTTAACGTTATAAGTATGAAAGGAAAAAATTTTACCACTAATATTATTTATGAATCAAACGTTTTACAACTTGGGTAAGAATTTTATTTTATTTGATTTGATTTGATTTTCTTTCATTAAAAATGTGACATTCCCACAAGGGTGTTACATTTGTTGGTATCAGAGCCCAAGTTAGAGTCTTTTGGGGTTGTGGTTGGGTTTGTTTTGCTTGTGTTGTGTGATTCTCTGTGATTTGTTTCTGAAAGGTTACATCTGACCTTGTTTTGTCTTGTTGAAGAAAGAAGATGTCTAGTGGAAGAGGAACGCGTGCAAACGCTGGACGTAATGTGGACCTAATAACTGCAGCTGCTGAGGCTATGCAGCGAATGGCGGAAGTGATTACCCAACAAAATGAACGAGCAGCTCAACAGCAAGATGCAACTATTGATGCTCTAGATTTGTCTGAGTTTAGGCGCAATAACCACCCACAGTTTAGAGGCGAGCTTGACCCTAAGAAGGCGAGTCTTTGGATTCAAGACTTAGAAAATGTATTTGCAGGAATGGGGTGCGTAGAGAATAGAAAAGTGACGTATGCTACTTTTATGTTAAGAGGAGATGCTGCAAATTGGTGGAGAGGAACCCGCCAATTATTGCGAGCTGAAGGGACTGAAATAACTTGGGAGGTATTTAGTGAAGTATTTCTGGAGAAGTACTTTCCTGGTAGTGCCCGACATGCCAAGGAGATGGAATTTCTTGGTTTGCGTCAAGGTAACATGACTGTTGGGGAGTATGATGCTAAGTTTGAGAGCTTGTCACAGTTCTCAAGGTATTTTCAAATTCAACCTGATGAAATATTGAAATGTCGTAAGTTTGAGGATGGACTGAGGGTAGAACTGAGGCGAGCAGTGCTACCTATGAGAATGAGGGAATTTCCTATTTTGATGGATACTTGTCGACGACTCGAGGAGTTGGAGCCATTCAAGATCCCAGAAATCGTAACTTTGGACCGACTAGGTTCCAAAGAGGAAGTAATAGCAGCAATAACCGGTTTCAGCGCAAGCCTTATTCGAGACCATCGGGAAGTCAACCTCAACGTCCGTCTGCTGGGGGAAGTTCTAGTGGTAACAGAACTGGTCAAAATGTGGCGTTTACGCCAAGATGTTTTAAGTGTGGAAAGAGTGGCCATATATCTACGGACTGTTCGATCAGAGGAACGATCTGCTTCAATTGCAGAAAACCTGGACATGTTTCTAAGGATTGCACTCAGCCAGAAAGGAAGCCTGCTGTGAGTAATGTTCGTGCTACTCAGCCGCGATCTGGAGGGCGACTATATACGATGACTGGAACTGAAGCTTCTCAATCTGAAGATCTCATTCAAGAGGAAGGTGCCATTAAAGGTAATCACCTGGCTTTTCTATATGATTCGGGTGCAACACACTCATTTATTGCATATGATTGTGTGGAACGGTTGAAACTGCCCGTGTCTTCTCTGAGTTTTCAATTGATTGTTTCTACGCCAACTGCCAAGCCTGTTGTTACATCCAAAATATGTATGAACTGTCCTATTGTTATAAAGGATCGAGTGCTTTTGGTCAATTTAATTTGTTTACCTCTTGTAGAGATAGACGTAATATTAGGAATGGATTGGTTATTTTCTTACTATATCCTAATAGACCGTGCAAGCAAAACCATAGTTTTTCCTAAGGAAGAAGGTTCTGGATTCTTGACTGCTGTTAAAGTCTAGTCATTGTTGTGAGATGGAGCTCAGGGATATATGTTGCTATCTTCTTTAGAAGTCAAGTGTGAGAAAGATGTGAGCGCTATTCCTATCGTCAATGAGTTTCCAGAGATTTTTCCTGATGATGTACCCGGTTTGCCACCGGAAAGAGAGATCGAGTTCTCTATCGATTTGGTGCCGGAAGTAGGTCCTATTTCGATTTCACCATATCGAATGTGGCCTGCAGAGTTGGTAGAATTGAAGAAGCAATTGGAGGAATTATTGGAGAAACTGTTTGTGCAACCTAGTGTTTCACCGTGGGGAGCACTAGTACTACTAGTCAAAAAGAAGGATGGGACTTCTTGTAACACCCCAATTTTTGGGTAAAAGACCGATGTATCCTTATTTTACTGTTTCTTGTTTTTTCAGATGAAATACAGACATATAATACTGTCTGTTATTTTATTTGACCGTTTTGAGTGTTTTGCTTCGTGATGGGGAAAAATGGAAAAATGACCATTACGTCCCGAATGTCTTGTTTTTGGTTTTTCTACATGATACAAGTGTTTGATATTATCTCTGTGATTTTATTTGGACGACTTGGTCTGGAAAAATATTATTTTAATTAATTAGAGTTGGGGGATCTTACTAAACCCAATTGATTGATATATAAATTAGTTTAAGTAATTTTTAGAATTTAAGCTGCAATGCGATAAAATAATTTTTAGTATTATTTTATTCCTCAAAGATAAATTTTGACAAAGGACTGGACATAATCGTGTGTGGGACCCACGTATAAATAAAGTAACCAATAGAAACAAGAAACTTGGACCAATAGAAATAAGACACATGGAAGTCAAAGTAATAAAGACAAAGTCAACAAAAGTGGCTTGACCATTTTGGACCATTAGATGCAATCTTGATGACCATAGATTTAATGAATGGTTAGGATTGAATCTTGGTGGATAAGCTTGAATGATGACCATAGATTTGATGAATGACTAGGATTGAATCTTGATGGATAAGCTTGGATGATGACCATGGATTTGATCAATGGATAGGATTTAAAGATGAATCAATGGTAGGATTAAGTCAAAAATTTGTAGACTTGACTTTAGGATTAGTAATTAATTAAGCTTAGTTTGACTAGATTAATTATTTAATTAGCAAACTAATTAAACTAATTTAGTTATTAAATAATTATAATATAAATACTAATTAAATATGCTAATATTGTTTAGAGATTATAAATTATGTAATTATTTGTCTAATTAACTAGTTATGTAATTAGATAAACAATTAAGTAAACTAGTTTAATTCTTAACTAAGTATAATCTAAAATATTAATTGAAAGTTCTAAAATTAATTAAAGGTTATGATATATGTTAGTATATGTTAGATATATTAGTCATAGGATTAAAATGTTAATTAGGATTTAATTAGGATATTTAGTCAAATAGACTTCCTAATTAATTAACATGTAAATAAACAAATTAAACTCTTGAATTTGGACTTGGAGGATACGTTGGGCAGCAGCCTTTAGAGGCTTGTAGGATAAGCTTTACAAAGCTTCCTAAGCACACCAACTAGCTATGATCCCAACCATTGAAGGGATGGATGGCTAGGATAAATTGCATGTGTTTTTAATGACTTAAAACCACCAAAAAGTCTCACACACGGTGAAAGACATGGGCAGCTGGTTGGAGAGGATAGATATGCCATAAAATCCTTATTTTATCACCACAATTACTCACGCATGGCAGCTGTACTTATGCACTCAATTTTGGGTAATTATCCAAGCAATTTTCTTCTTTTTCTTCCCATAATTTACACGGTTGGGCAGCTACAATATTGGAGGCAAAATGGAATATTCAAGAACATGTGACAAGGCTTGGAGTAGCCAATAGGAAACAAGCTTGGTGATCAAGTTTTAATCTTGACCCTTGGTGAATTCTAAGGCTTAGATGGAGTCTTGGAGAGTCAAAATTGGTGGCCTTTTTGCATGTGCTTCCACGGCCATGCATTTGGAGGAAACAAAATCAAACATAATTCATTCTTTCTTTCAAAGTGATTCACGGCCATGTATTTGGAGGAGACTTGTTTCATTTAATCAAAGTCTTCATCTATTCTCCAAAGCTATCAAGCAAAGCTCTCAAATATTCTTTCTCTTTTTCTTCTCCAACCCCACGGCAGCAGCTCTCTCTCTATCACTCTTCACTTTTATTTCACACATATCTTAGAAAAATTATCCATTTTCTCTCTCTAAAACACCAAGAACCAAGAACACTTCTCTTCCATTTTCTCTCTCACCCTATTCGGCCTATACACTACCCACAACACCAAGCATCTATAATTTTATCTAACCATATTTCCTAAACCCAAATCCTATTCTAAACACTTTCTCTTCACAAAGTTTTTCCAAAATCCTACTCTATCTTGTCCAAAATTCAAGTTTTTGCTTACTTACTTAAGGGTAAGTCTTGATTTTATGGTTCAAAATTAGATTTCTAATTTTTCTAACCATGATTGTTCCATGGTTTTTCCATATTAAACCTTGTATGAGTTTTTACTAATTGTTTTAAATTGTTAGGATTTTGTTTGGAGGCTACCCGAAATTTCAAGGAGAAGGAGGAGACTAACCTAGGTTATTTTGCTTCAAGAGGTAAGAGGGAGATTACCCTCATCAACCATGTGTTGGTGGTGAGGAATGTTTTTGTTCAGTGTATGAAGAATCCATGAGGATTCGGTTTGTGTAATTGTGGTGGTTTGAATTGTTGTGGCTTGTGTTAATTATTTGATTATTTAAGTGTTTTTCGGTTGGTGATTTATTTATTTTTATATGCATGATTATAGCTTTAGAATATTTTGCATGCCTATAGTGTTGAAATATGTGGCATATGTATTGTATGTGTTATTATAATGTTAGAAATGCATGAGTATTCCAAAGAATGCAAAACCCTAGGTTCGGTCATACCATTGAATGGAAGGAATTAAGGTGATTTACAATGTTTTTAATGAATATCAAGTGAATTCAAGTGAATTAGAACAAAGAAATGAATTTTTGGAATTTTATTTATACTATGAGATTTCGGCCAACATGCCAAAAAGTGAGAAAAATTGGATTCTAAATAATCTAAGGTAAGTAAGCATGTTAAAGGAAATTTTATCAAAATGTTTTGATTATTAAAAATGAAATGGTCGAATTGAATTTTAGAAACTAATTTAAGTATTGTTAGTATTTACAAAGATTATACATTAATTTGAAATATTTTACTGATAGCTTGAAAAATATTTTAAATGGTTTTAAATTGCTTAATAATTTTGTTTATTAGTCCTGTTTATTTGAGGAAAATGGAAAAGAAAATGATTTAAAAAGCTTATGCGATTGAGAAAATGATATAAAATTATTACGCGATTGAGAGAAACTTGACAAATTATATTTACACGATTGGAAATGTGATATATATTGTGAAAACGACAAGATTTTGAAAATAAAATAAAATTTCTACGCGATTGACAAAAACAGCAAATTTTACTATTGGGCCAATGTGGTGAACCCAGATATATGAGAAGTTATGTTGCGCCAAGTGGGTGCGTATTGTGATTTGGTTTTATGAAAGTTTTGGTGCGCCAAGTGGGAGCGTACTGTATTTTGAGATCTGTGCCACTGAGGGCATTTACATACTTATTTTTGCCATTGAGGGCATTTTTGTAAATATTTGAAGTTTGAGGGCATGTTTTTGTAAATATTTGAAGTTTAAGGGCATTTTCATAAATAATGAGGGTTTGATGACATTTTTGTAAATAATGAAAAGTTTGATGGCATTTTTGTATATAATGGAAGTTTAGTGGCGTTTTTGTAAATAATGGAGATTTGATGGTATTTTTGTAAATAATTGAAAATTGATGGCATTTCGGTAATTATTTGAGACTTGAGAATGTTTTGGTAATTATTGTTTTGTTCATGCACTGAGTCGTGCCAATTTACGAATTGGTGATTTGATTGATGAGAGAATAACATCGTGTTGTCGATGTGATAGGCATAGTGTGTTCAGTTCCTGATATGGACTTGGAGTTCATAGTGTGCACTACTCTATATGTGGACGGGTGGTAGCTCCTTCTGGGCCGTGGTACATGATAACACACTTATGTTCTCGACGAGCACTATCCTTAATCAAGTTTTGAGAGGACTATTGATCCCTGTAGTATACAATTATTTGACTGTGTGTCTGGGTTGTATGCTATGCCATTGTTTTTATTATGATTATTTTTCGTGGGCTATAGACACAAAGTTTTGACAGTGCAATAGCAATCACAACGGTCAGCTATAGACACAAAGTTTTGACAGTGCAATAGTTGGTCGGGGTAGCCAAAGCTATAGACACAAAGTTTTGACAGAGTCTAATATTTGGATTGGTCTGGCAAGATTAATAGAAGTCTCAACTCATTCTCTCTGATATCGTTGTGTGTATTGTAGCTCCATGGAGTAGGATTGTGTCACATTGCATATGTTTATATGTGGTACATTATTATCTTTTAACTGTGATCGTTTACCTATGATCTTTTATTTGGGATATTATATGTTGATATTGCATTTAATCTTTATTCTATATTATTATGATTTATTGTTATGGCATTTTATATAGTGTGAATTGTTATATCTATCCTGGTAATGTTATTGTGGTTTATTCGATTACAATATATGCTTATTAGAATTAATTGTAAATCGATAATATGACTAAATTCATGTATTGATTTGTGTGTATGGAATGACCTAGTCATTCGTATCATTCTTTGCTACCGTCTTGGTAAAGGTGAAAGGGATCTCACCTCTTTATTGTATTGTTTTGTTTGGTTTGTATTGTTTAAATTCGTAGTAGGCGAAGCGTATTTTGAGGCTTATTGGAGACAATATTCTGAAGATGGTGACAGCGTCAAGAAGTAATCTTCCAAGTTTCAACATGATGCAGTTGGTGAAGAAATGGAATTTTTTTTTAGGTTGAGTTTTATTCTTCCTCGTTAGTGTTATTACCGTGCTATTAGTAGTAACTTTCTTTGGGTTTACTACTGTTTCTCTGAGTCTGTAAATTTCATGTTTTAATTTGTTGTTGAATATTTTGTGGTATATATAGTATATGTATGACTTAACTCAATCTAATTTCTGTTTTACCTTTAATTTTTGGTAAGTTTATATTTCTGCGAAAAAGAAATTTTAAAATTTGTATTTTGAAACTTAAGCTTTTATAAAATAATTATAATTGGTTTAAGTTTTTATTTTAAAATGTGACGCCCTAGGGAGGGTGTTACACTTCTCGACTTTGTGTAGATTATCGTCAGCTGAACAAGGTTACGATGAAGAATAAGTATCCACTTCCAAGGATTGATGATTTGATGGACCAGTTGAAGGGAGCCACCGCTTTCTCTAAGATAGATCTGCGATCAGGTTATCATCAGATGCGTGTCAAGGTTGATGATGTACCTAAGACAGCTTTCCGAACTCGTTATGGGCATTATGAGTATCGAGCGATGTCGTTCGGAGTGACGAATGCTCTTGCAATATTCATAGATTATATGAATAGGATTTTTCATCCGTACCTAGACAGATTTGTCGTTGTTTTTATTGATGACATTCTGATCTACTCTCAAAGTCGAGAAGAGCATGCTGAACATCTTAGTATAGTTCTCCAGATTTTGAAAGAAAAGAAGTTGTATGTGAAATTGGCAAAATGCGAGTTTTGGTTGGAAGAGGTTCAATTTCTAGGCCATGTGATTTCCAAGGAAGGTATTGCGGTAGACCCATCGAAGGTGGAGACCATTTTGCAATGGGAAAAGCCTAAGACAATGACTGAGGTCCGGAGTTTTGTTAGACTGGCCGGATATTACCGAAGGTTTATTGAAGGTTTTTCCAAGATAGCTGGACCACTTACACAACTCACAAGGAAGAGCCAAGCTTTTGATTGGATGGAGGAACGTGAAGCAAGTTTCCAAGAGTTGAAGAAGAGATTGACGACTGCACTAGTGTTAATTTTAACAAATCCTAACAAATCTTTTGAGGTGTATTGTGACGTTTCTTATCAGGGGTTGAGATGTGTGTTGATGCAAAACCGGAATGTAGTAGCTTATGCTTCAAGACAGTTGAAGGTCCATGAGAGGAACTACCCAACGCACGATTTGGAACTAGCCGCAGTAGTCTTTGCATTGAAGGTGTGGAGACATTTTCTGTATGGAGCTATGTTCAATGTCTTTAGCGATCACAAGAGCTTAAAATACTTGTTTGATCAAAAGGAATTGAACATGAGGCAGAGGTGATGGTTAGAATTTTTGAAGGACTATGATTTTCAGCTTCAATACCATCCAGGAAAGGCGAATGTGGTGGCGAATGCCTTGAGTAGAAAGGTGGTTAGTGTCTCTACCATGATGATAAAGGAGGAGGAGCTGATAAATCAATTCAGAGATCTATGGTTGTCAGTGGAGTTGGAACCCGGAAAGATTCGTCTAAGTATGGTTGTAGTTTTGAATGACTTGCTGGAAGTAATCCGAGAAAAATAGGATAAGGATTCGTTTTTACATAATGAAAAGGAATTTTTGAAGCAAGGTCATAAGGCGACGGTGGAGGAAGAATCTGATGGAATCTTAAGATTTGAAGGATGAGTTTGTATACCCGATGACCCCGAACTTAAGAAAGTAATTTTGGGTGAAGCTCATACTAGTAATTTGAGTATGCATTCGGGGATGACTAAGATGTATCAAGACTTGAAGCGGATGTTTTGGTGGCCAAGAATGAAGAGAGATGTAGCGGAACGTGTGGCGTCTTGTCTCGTTTGTCAAAAGGCAAAAGTGGAACATCAACGACCTGCCAGTATGTTACAACCTTTGACTATTCCCGAGTGGAAATGGGATAGTATCTCGATGGATTTTGTTACCAGATTGCCAAGGACGAGGAAGGGTCACGACTCTATATGGGTTATAGTTGATAGGCTTACAAAGTCAGTGCACTTCTTGCCGATCAATATTAAGTATTCGTTGGAACGATTAACCCATATGTACATCAGCGAAATTGTTAGACTTCATAGTGTACCCACAAGTATAGTTTCTGATAGAGATCTGAGGTTTACGTCAAGGTTTTGGCAAAGTTTGCAAGAAGCCATGGGAACTAAACTGCGATTGAGTTCTCTTATCATCCACAGACTGATGGTCAAACGGAGAGAATGATTCAGTCGTTGGAAGATTTGTTGCATGCTTGTGTGTTAGAACAACAAAGGAGTTGGGATGAATTCTTGTCTTTGATAGAATTCACCTACAACAATAGTTTTCACTCAAGTATAGGGATGGCAACCTATGAAGCCCTTTATGGACGACGATGCTGAACACCTTTGTGCTGGTATCAGGATGGGGAAAGTATGACTATTAGGCCTGATCTTGTGCAACAGACTACGAAAAAGGTGAAAATGATTCAGGAGAAAATGCGAACGACTCAGAGTCGACAGAAGAGCTATGTTGATAAGCGAAGATGACCTCTGGAATTTGAAGAAGGTGAGCATGTATTCTTAAGAGTAACGCTTACGATAGGTGCCGGAAGAGTTATCAAATCTAGAAAACTTACTCCTAAATTCATAGGGCCTTATCAAATTATTCGTCGGATAGGTCCTGTAACCTACCAAATAGCCTTACCGCCTTTTCTATCCAATTTACATAATGTATTCCATGTGTCTTAGCTGAGGAAATATATTCATGATCCAACGCATGTTATACAACCAGATGAAGTGCAACTGAAGGATAATTTGACGTATGAAACACTTCTTGTTAAGATTGAGGAAAGGAGAGTGAAGCAGCTTCGAGGGAAGATGATTGAGCTGGTAAAGGTAGTATGGAATAATGTAATAGGGATGCTACATGGGAACTAGAAGATAGGATGAGGGAGCAATACCCTCAATTGTTTTGAGGTATGATGAATTTCGGGGATGAAATTCTTATTAGTAGGGGAGAGCTGGAACACCCCAACTTTTGAGTTAATTACAATATAGTCCTAAATGTACTGTTTTGTATTTTCTGTGAGTTATAAATTAAATTTGACTGTTTCGTGAGTGTATTTGACTGTTGTGTGTGATTTGCTCCTAGTCAAGGAAATAATAATTTTCTGGCCAAAAAAATCTTATTTTAATTATTCGGAGCTGGGGGATCTTACTAAACCCAATTCTGAGTGATATATATATTAATCTTTTAATTTTTTAGGATTTAACTGTGCAATAAAATAATTTATATTATTATAATATTATTTTATTTGACAGTACTTACTGTCTCAAAAATAGTAGAAATCTGCTTCAAAATGACCATGGACCTTGAAAAGTCTGTGGGACCCATGTATAGAGTAGCAGTCAACGATTCTGACTGGACTATTGAGCCAATAGAAATCACTCAACGAAAGTGGCTTGAAAATTTTAAACCAATAGGAAATGGTCAAATAAAGAAGCATGGACTTCATTAAGGACCATTGGATGAAAAGTTTGATTAAGATGTTTTCGATCATAACCATTGATCGGATTAATGGTGTGATAAGAATCCTGATAAAATCACTAAGTGATATCCATCTTAGATTAGATCAATGGATAGGAAACAAAGTTAAATTCAATGGTTAGGATTGAGTCAAATATAGTGGCTTGATTAATTAGCTAAGTAAACCTAATTTGGTTAATCTAATTACGTAATTAACAAACTAAGTAAGCTAACCTAGTTATTGATTAGTTATAATCTAATTTCTAATTAGATATCCTAATTTTATTTAGAAGTTATGATATATGCAATTATATATTTAATTAATTAGTTATGTAATTAGAATGCTAATTAAGTGTAATTAGGAAACTTAACCTAATTAATTAGCTATTTAATTAGTATGTAATTACGCTTTAATTGAAATCAAATTAAGCCCCTAATCCCCTTAGTCCCACGGCAAAGAGGCCAAGTTCTCACAAGTTCCACAAGCTTCTTGAACCATCCAAGTGATTATTGCATGACAAGTTGGTGACATAGGCCATGTGCCATGCAAATGTGAACACATTAGGATATTTACTATCCAAGCTTATCTCTCAATCTCTCCTACAAGCTCACTCACGTCAGCCCCCTCTCATTACACTCTCAATATTTACTTTTTCACTCATCTAAATCTAAGCCTTCTATTCTCTCAAAAATTCCAAGAACACCATGCAACTTTTCTTTTCCATTTTCTCTCTAGTTTTCGACCTAAGCACCTAACACCACCATCTATCTTCTATAATTTTTCTTCTTAGCTTTTCCTAAACCTAAACAACATCCTAAACACTTTTTCTTTAGAAGGTTTTGTCAAAAACATACTCCTTCTAGTTCAAAATCCAAGCTTTTGTTTACTTCCCTAAAGGTAAACTTTGGTTTTTATGGTTTAAAATTTAGTTTGTGATTTTTTAAACCATGTTTGTTCCATGATTTTTCATTATGAAGCCTTGTATATGATTTTGCTAATTGTTTAAGAATTTTAGGGGTTTATTTTGGAATCTACACGAAAATCAAAGGAGAGGAGGAGACTTGAGATCCTTGTCTTCAAGAGGTAAGAGGGAGATTTAATCTCATCAACCTTGTGTGGTGATAAGAAAATGGATTGTATGTGTGTGAAGAATCCATAAGGATTCATTTGTGTTTGTTTATTGCTTTCCTATTTGTGATTGATTTTAATTGTATACATGTCTATAGCTTTAAAATATATTGCATGTGTTTATAAATGCATGAATATTAATGTAGGATGTGAATAACATGTAAGGTTTGCATGAGTGTTCCAAAGAACACAAAGGAGCTCACAGCTTCTCCAAGAAAAAGAGAGAACCAAAATGTTCTCAACCATTTTCTAAACAATAATTTAATGAATCTAGGTAAAATAATGAATTTGAGAATGATTTAGGTTAATTATGGCCAACATGCCATTTAATGTACATTTGAATTCCAAAGTTATTTTCTAAGGTAGGTTAAATAGTTAATTAGAATTCTAAATTAGTAGAATTAGTTATAAGTAAGAATTAAAGAGAACGCTTAAAAAATACTAACGTAGAGCTCACTATCTGAGTTTTGAAGCACGTTAGCAAGTTTCAAGGTGTAACTGTTTGGTAAGGTTAAAACGCACAGCATTTAGAGAAAAACATTAAAAATACCATATACTGATTTTCTAGGCAAAATGCTACCGAAATTTACTAAAATCAAACAAATAAAATGAAAAGGTTCCATAGTATGTTAATAACATAAGGAAAATATTCTACGTAGTTTAAAAGTACTAGATATAGTTTATGCATTGTTAAAATAAAGACTTTAAGCTATATGGTTAAGAAAATGATTTAAAAATCTTACGTGATTGAGAAAATGATTTAAAAACATTACGCGATGTACAAAAAATGTCAAAATATATTTACGCGATTTAAGAACGTTTATAAAATCAACGTGATTGTGAAAATGCGATAAAATTTCTACACGACTAAATAGAACAGTGAGTTTTACTGTCGAGCCAAAGCGGTGGAGCCGGACATGTTGTGAGATAGTACTGTCAAGTGGAGACATACTATATTTTGGAATATTGTGACTGAGGGTATTTTCATAAATATGGTAATATATTGAGACTAAAGGTAGTTTTGTAATTGTGATTCTTAATCATGCATTGAGTTGTGTCAATTTGGTTGATAATTGGCGATTGATTGACGAGACGAATTACACCGTGTTGTGGGTGTGATAAGCGCAGTGTGGTTCATTCATTGAACTTGGAGGCATTAGTGTGTGGATGATTCCACCTGTGGACAGTGGGTAGCTCCTCTGGGCCATGGTAACAGGAAACACACTAATGATCTCGACACGCACTATTCTTAATCAAGATCTTGTGGAGACTGTTATGTACAATGCTTGTAGTGCACGATGTATTGGACTGTGTACTACTACACGATGTTTTGGACTATGGACTATAGACACAATGTTGGACAGTGTAATAGTTTGGTTGGGCAGCCTGGGGTACTGATAGTTCTTTTCGGATCATTCTCTCTAATATGTGTGTTTAGCTCCATGGAGTAGGAACGAGTCAGTGTGTGTTATCATTCATTATCTGCATTTTAATGTTTACTATAATTTGTGATAGAATATATGATGTATTAACTTGATATACTGTATATGATATGATGGTATGTATTACTGTGATATTTTTTTGTATTGTCATTTGCTTTATTCCCATGCTGGTAATGATATAGATTGTCTCACCTCTTTATATGTATTTCTATGCATTATTATCATATTCCGTAAAGAGTTTGAGGAAGAGGAAGAGGAACAGCCTCTTGAGATTCAGTATCCGGACGAGCGCCAGCCGAGTGAACAGTGCGAGGATGGCGAGCCGTTAGATCACCCCTACCATCTGGATTGATCCTGTGGTCATGGCGTTGCCGGGATTCTTTGGGTTTGTGAGACTAGATTTTCATGGAGGCTCGGAGGCCTGGCGACTGCGTGAGGATAGAGGATCGGTAGTCTACGTGGGACGTCTGACTGTGTCTCTATGTAGAGAGTTTGATGGGGAGATTATATTTACTACTGTTTTGTATTTACATCTTGAGTTGCCTTTGGCTCTTAGGCGTTATTGGGGAGGGATTTTTCATGCCCCTAGCGAGCTTAGTAGTGTGTCTATAGCACGGACTCATGTCCGTAGAGTTATGGGACCTCCAGGATTTCTGTCATTCGATGATCTCTCGAGGAGTGATCCATCGGAGGGTTAGGAATCTTTGAGGTGCACTTGGGCATATTATGTTTTAGTTTTATGCTGACACTTTACTGTTTTGCTAAATATTTGTAGTTGTAAATTATTTGTATACTTAAGACAAAAATCATATGTATATTATGGTGTGTTTATATTTTGTCTTATTTTGTGTTTTGTGTTATTTTATTTAACGTTATAAGTATGAAAGGAAAAAAATTTACCACTAATATTATTTATGAATCAAACATTTTACAACTTGAGTAAGAATTTTATTTTATTTTATTTGATTTTATTTTCTTTCATTAAAAATGTGACATTCCCACAAGAGTGTTACAAACTGAGCTATCAATTTACTACCATATGGAAGCTTAACAGTTATAGGGGAGGTTTTGATATAAGTAACAAACTGGGCAAAGGTATGACATATGTGATCAGTGGCTCCTATGTCTAGGATTCGCTGATCACAATTGTGGTAGACAATATTTTCTGTCTGATTTGTTATTTGGGCTTAAGAATAGGATCTGTGTGACTTGTAACTTG
This sequence comes from Ormosia semicastrata, assembly GCA_029884595.1. Classification (NCBI taxonomy): domain Eukaryota; kingdom Viridiplantae; phylum Streptophyta; class Magnoliopsida; order Fabales; family Fabaceae; genus Ormosia; species Ormosia semicastrata. The sequence goes on from JAQQTO010000060.1 coordinate 76,813,163, forward strand.
GTTAGTGAGTTGACAAGTTGGATCAGAATTCAATTGCTGGATTAGAGACATGAGAGACTGATACTACTCCTTAGTAAGAGTATAACTTGAGTTCTCATTGCATGCTTGTGGATTACCTGATTGCTCAGTGGTAAAAGTCTCAGCAGTAGCAGAAAAATTGATAGTGGAATTCTATTTCCTAGGTTGAAAACCTGGTGGAAATCCATGTTTCCAGTAACATATCTACTGTGTGATTGTTTCTTCCATAAAAGGTGCAAAGCTTTGAACCTTGACCTTTGCCTTGCATACCTCGACCATAACCTTTGCCTCTACCTTGACCAAATCCTCTGCTGGTGTTGAATTCAGTATTTGATTCTCTACTATCCCCTCTGCAGTTGTGGCAGCATTATCAGCAGCTTGTGTAGCAAATATTCTTGGATCAAGATGAGCATTAGCATTCATTTGCCTTTCTTGCTGTGTTACTAGTGAAATGTTGACAATCAGGAGTAATTATCTCCAAGTTGGTTCTCCAATATTCAAGCCCTAATTTGTCTCTAGTGCTAGTTGTATAGATAGACTAGAATTATTATAATCCCTATAATTATGTGATTGTATCTCGACAGTTATAGTTTCCTTATAGTTAGTCAATCAGTCCTAAACTTTAGGATCTAAAGCTTTGTACAATGGCTATTTATGCCCAACCAGTAATAGAGAAAAAATCATCAGAGTCTTCTCCTCACAAACTTTATATTTTTTACTTAGTATCAGAGCGGGTTTTATTATCCGTTCTATATCACCACAGCCTAAATTCTTATATACCCCTCACACCATGACTAATGACAAACCCGAATCATTCTCTGTACCAGTTATCCATGTTCAATCAGAAAACCCCCGTTTCACAACTAATGTCATCCTTACCGAAAACAATTATGATGTCTGGTCTCAAATCATGGAAATGCAGATTGCAGGGTGTGAGAAGCTTGAATATATTACCAGAAAAATATCTCTGAAGGTTATTGATCCTTCCCATGCGAAGTAGTATGCTAAGAATCAAAAAGTCAAAGGATGGTTGTTGACCTCTATGTCACCAAAGATTATGAAACGCTATCTTAGATTGCCTACTACACGTGAATTCTGGAGTGCTCTTGCCAACGCATTCTATGATGGGGCAGATGAATCGCAACTCTTTGCACTGAATTAACTAGCATTCTCTACCAAACAGGTTGGTCGTCCTCTTTCCACCTATTATGGTGATCTGATAGAAATTTTGCAAGAGCTAGATCATCGTGATAAAATTGTCATGAACGATCCTGATGATGTTATTGCCTATAAAAAATTAGTTGAAAGACTGCGGGTGCATATTTTTCTGAATGTACTAGATGTAGAATTTGAACAAATTCGAGGTGAGATTCTCAGGAGGGATCTTGTACTGGATCTTGAAGAAACTTATGCGTATGTTTGTCGTGATTCTGTTTACCGAGATACGTTGAATGGCGAACCTGTACATTCAGAGCCATCTGCTATGGTAGCTCGCCGAGTTAAGTATCAACGACCGCAAACAAACCCAAAACCAGATCGAACACCTGGTCCACTGAATCAGGATCATAATCAGTCATTTGGATCATAAAATCGCAGCTACAAAATAGGAGCTACATGACCAGAACGTATGTGTACTCATTGTGGGGAAACCAGACACACTAAGTCATGGTGCTATGAATTGGTTGGATATCCAGAATGGTGGTATTTTGCCAAGGCACCTCATTAACGAAATTCAAAGACAAACCATCATGCTTCTGTTGCTGTGGTCGAGCCTAGTCATGCTTCCACTAGCAATCCTGAAAAAGCTTCCTCTATCATTGCTACTTATAGGAATGTGGGTAAGGCTTTTCATACCTCTACTCCTATTAGTCATAGTGAATGGATAATTGATTCAGGTGCCACAAATCACATGACCTTTAACAATAATCATATTCAGTCTATAAAATACTCAGACAAACATATAGCGTCCATAGCCGATGGTACCCCCTCTCCTGTGTTAGAAGAAGGTTCAATTTCTCTTATCAAAATTTTGAATTTAGATTCGATTCTGGTTGTTCCTTCCCTTAATCATAACTTATTATCTGTTTCTCAAATAACCCTTTCTTTAAATTATGTTGTGATTTTTTAGCCTAACCTTTGTATCTTTAAGGATAATCAGACTCGAAAGACAATTGGTTATGGTACTAGAGAGGTAAGCTCTACTATCTAGATCAAATGCCAGCAAGCTCAAATCAGTTGGCTTAAGCTTTTTCAGCTAATACACCTGATAAACTTCAGAGTTTAGAAATCTGGTTGTGGCACAGGCTTTTAGGCCATGCATCTTTTGGATATTTATAGAAATTGTTTGCACAATATTTTTTTGTAATTGACTATTTCAGATTTTAAGTGTGACATTTGTGAACTGGCTAAAAGTCATTGTGTTCCATTTCCTATTAGTATTAATAAAAGTCTTGTGACTTTTATGGTTATTCATTTTGTAATACCCTTAGTAATATGTTAGACTTGTATATGGTTACAACAGGCAACATATTACTTGTTTAACATGTCAGTGGAGTTTTGTGACAAACTGAATTCGTTTAGGCAATTAGTTGCAACACAGAAGTTGAAAAGTAACTTAAAATAACTCAGATAATTGTATAAGTTGCTAAGTTGAGGGAAACAGGTATGGAAATCTTGTTTCTAAGTTATAAATAAGCTAAGTAAGATGCAGTTAAAGTTTCAAGAGAATCTGAGTTAGTTTGGTATTTTTAGGTATACTAGTTGTGCTTTTAATGTCGGATTAACTACTAGCAGATATGGAAAAAGAGAATATAGGTGAAACAATAATTTAGATAAATCTCAAGATTTATTCTAAAGTTGTTGGAAGCTGAAAAACTTGAATTAGCATAATTCGAGTGTCCTTAGCAGATATGAGTTCCAGCACAGGAATTCAAGTTGGTTTCCTATTCCTTATTTCTTTCCTTTCTCTCGGCTGAGAAGAGAAACAGAGGAACAGAGAAGAAAAGAAAACGAAGTGAAGAGAGAAAGAGGGAGAACGAAAGAAGAAGAAGGAGAAGGAGGAGAGAAAGAGCAAGAGCAAGAGGATTAAACTTCAAGATCTTTATATTCTTCAAGAGGTAAGCGGTTTCTATTCATTATTCTCCTCTTTGACTCTCATTGAATGAAGTTTGGGCTTTTTGAGTAGAAATAGGGGTTTGGAGAGACAAATCCAAGTTCTTGGCTTGATTCTTGATTCCAAGGATTAGGTTAAGTTAGTTTAAGCTCAGTAAACCTAAGAGGGCCATTTATGGCTCAAGATCAACCATTAGGATCCATAGATTTAAGAATTGGACAATGGTTGGAGTTATGTGATTTTGGACCTAGATCTTTGCTTAAGAGAATCCATAGGTTATATTTGAGTTACAACAAGTTTGGGGGCAATAGGTGTTAGAAATCACCAAGAAACAAATTTTTTATAATTGGAAGTAAGATTTGAACCATGGAACAGTGTCATGGTTTTGCAGAATTCTGCAGAACCTAGGTTCTACCATGCGCACCGAAGCATGAGAAACGTCGTGTCTTAGCGTGAAGATGAACTGGCATCGAGTGTCGCGGTGTGAGTGTTGGGAATTGCGGATACATCACGCAGCAAAAAACAGGGATTCCCACCGAGGATCCATGTGAAAAAGCCATAATCCGAGTTTTTAAATGATTTACCTCTTGAAGCGTGAATCACGAACACCGTAATAGAAACGATGTCTCTATGGTATCCACACGAACAGACTCACGAACGTCCAACGCCCGCAAGAGGAGCCTCATGTCTCTCACACAGTGCTAGCTGCGAAGAGAAGAGAAGAAACCTGTCGCTCTCTCACTTACTTTTCTGTAGGTACGGCTAGGGTTCTGAAATTATCTATCTTAGCAGCCCCTTAGTAGTACTATTTATAATAGTGATTGCCTTAAGTGAGTGTGAGCAGCAGCAAGGTAAGCTGTGCAACCCTAGACCTATTTGTTATGAGTCTGGCCCATATTTGAATCCGAGTCCAATTTGGATCCATTGCTCCAATTTTAGTCTGCTCTATGTGTGTGACCCTACAGGTTCTTATTACGTTGGTAGTAATATTAAAATCCAATTTTAATATTACAAGCGATGTGTATCTAGCAACACATCGCTGCTACCCAAGTAATAAGAATGTCAGTGATTTGACATAACCTTTCCGTGACCAATGTTTCCGTGTCGTTTAGTCCCTTTGTCAAGATATCTAGATTGAACACAAGGCATGAAATGCGTCACCCTTGTATAGTCCAATCATTGGTTTCCTGATACTCTAGTAGACTTTGTAACAACAAATGAGATCAATATCTCATATTGACTCATTTGAGCATGGCCATGCATTTCGCAGTCTCACTCAATCAGGGGGCCCGAAGATATCGCTTCTGTTATGTAGGAGTGACAAATCTCATCTAGGTCACTCACATCCCTCTACATGATTCGCGGTATGTCCAATAACCAACTTTATAATCACCTTGTTACAGATGACGTTTGATGGCATTAAAACACACAACTCCTCATGTAGGAATCGTAGTGATTTCAAGTCAAAGGACCACAAACACATTGTCACTATGAGAATCGCTTATGACACTCATGTAACGATCCATGTAGCGTTCTCATGGTGGGTCAGTCCAGTACATCATTACTCTAATATGTACTCATGTGAAGACTTGATATCTCATATCCATGACCCGTGAGATATGATCATCAGTCTATGCACATACTACTCTCAATGTATTATTGTTATCCTAATTAACAATAATACTTGACTAGGGATATTTAAGAATAGTGTTGTAACCAAAAGGATCTCACGATCAAGTCATCCACTTGATGTCCTATGGCATCAAACTTACTATTCTAAGGACTTTATTATGTTTATCAAAAAAGAACACAATAAATGAAATGCCTCATATATAAAATAGCATAATAAAATGTATGTAAATACAGAAAATGTATTGGCCTCTAGGGCATACACCAACAATCTCCGACTTGCACTAGAGCCAATCAGGCATATATCTAATGCCTAAAGACCTAGTGTGACCCTCATGCTTCTGCTGTACAAGAGGCTTTGTCAGTGGATCAGCAATGTTATCATCTGTTGGTACTCTGTATATCTTCATATCTCCTCTATCGATGATCTCTCGAATGAGATGGAAGCGCCTAAGAATATGTTTGGATCGCTGGTGAGATCTAGGCTCCTTAGCTTATGCAATGGCTCCATTATTATCACAATAGAGGTCCACTAGGTCCACAATGCTAGGAATAGTACCAAGTTCAGTAATGAACTTCCTGATCCAAATGGCATCCTTTGCTGCATTGGAGGCAACAATATACTCAGCCTCTGTGGTAGAATCGGCGACTGTCTCTTGCTTTGAACTCTTCCAACTCACAGCCCCACCTTTTAGGCAAAAAACATAACCCGATTGCGATCTGGAGTCGTCCTTATCAGTTTGGAAGCTAGCATCAGTGTAACCTTTTACAACTAGCTCTTCCTCGCCTCCATATACCAAGAACGAATCCTTAGTCCTTCTCAAGTACTTAAGGATGTTCTTGATAGCAGTCCAGTGACTCTCACCGGGATCAGACTGGTACCAACTCGTCATACTCAAAGTATACGAGATGTGTGGTCAAGTACATAACATGGCATACATGATAGATCCAATTGCAGATGCATATAGAATCTTGCTCATGCGATCCCTCTCATCCTAGGTGGAAGGGGATTGAGCCTTAGATAGACTTACACCATGTGACATAGGCAATAGTCCTTTCTTGGATTCATGCATGTTAAATCATCTTAACACTTTGTCTATGTATGTACTCTGACTTAGGCCAAGCAGTCTCAGTGATCTATCTCTATAGATCTTGATACCTAATACATAGGTGGCTTCGCCCAAGTCCTTTATAGAGAAGCAGTTCCCTAACCAAGTCTTTACGGACTGTAGGGTAGGGATGTCATTTCCAATAAGTAGTATGTCATCTACATACAATACTAGAAAGATAATAGTGCTCCCACTAACCTTCTTGTAAACACAAGATTCTTCTTCATTCTTGATGAAACCAAACTATTTTATTGTATCATCAAAACGAAGATTCCAGCTTCTAGAAGCTTGCTTCAATCCATAGATAGATCGTTGCAACTTGCACACCATTCCAGCATCCTCTGGAGTGGCAAAACCCTCAGGCTGTGTCATGTACACATCCTCAAGAAGATTTCCATTAAGGAAAGCAGTTTTGACATCCATTTGCCAGATTTCATAATCATGGTATGTTTGAATGCAAGCAAGATCCGAACGGATTTAAGCATCGCAACTGGGGAAAAAGTCTCATCATTGTCTACACCATGAATTTGTTTGAAACCTTTAGCCACCAATCGCGCCTTAAAGGTATGCACATTACCATCCATGTCGGTTTTCTTCTTGAAAACCCACTTGCACCCAATGGGTTTTACCCTTCATTTGGGTCAACCAAGGTCCATACCGGTTGGTATACATGGAATCCATTTCGGATCTCATGGCCTCAAGCCATTTCTCATTCTCGGGCCAATAATGGGTTCCCTGGTAAGTCACTGAGCTTATCTTGATCCATGAGCAATACGTCACCTTGTTGGGTCATGAGAAATCTATATCTCTCTGGGTTGATGATGTATCCTGTTAGACCTACGCAGTCTTGTGCTACTAGAGCAGGTTGCTGTTCCACAACATTTTGTGGAGGCTGCTCTATTTCCACCATTAGTTCATTGTTGCTTTGTGAAACTTGAACTTATTCAAGTTCTACTTTTCTCCCACTAGTTCTTTTGGAGATAAACTCCTTTTCTAGAAACATAGTTGTCTGTGCAACATACACTTTGCCCTCGGTAGGATTATAGAAAATGTATCCATTGGTTTCCTTTGGATACCCTACAAAGAAGCATTTATCTGATTTAGGTCTAAGCTTATCAGAAACTTGACGTTTCACATAAGCTTCGCAGCCCCAAATCTTCAAGAAAGACATACTGGGCCATCTCCCAGTCCATATCTCATATGGTGTCTTTTGAACCATCTTAGATGGAACACAGTTAAGTGTGAAAGCTATTGTTAACAAAGCATATCCCCAGAAGGAGCCTGGAAGGTTTGTATGACTCATCATGGATCGGACCATGTCCAACAAGGTCCAGTTCCTCCTTTCAGAGACACTGTTCCATTGTGGTGTTCCTGGTGGAGTGAGTTGAGATATTATCCCATACTCTTTCAGATAATCATCAAACTGTTGGCTTAAGTATTCTCCTCCTCGATCTAATCAAAGGATTTTAATACTCTTGCCAAGTTAGTCTTGTACTTCATTCTTGAACTCTTTGAACTTTTCAAAGGATTCTGATTTGTGCTTCATAAGATATACAAATCTATATCTACTAAAATCATCAGTAAATGTAATGAAGTATTGAAAACCGCCTATAGCGACTGTGTTTAGTGGCCCACATACATCACTATATATAAGGCCTAAAAGATCACTAGCCCTTTCACCTTGTCTAGTGAATGGGGCCTTTGTCATCTTCCCCAATAAACAAGATTCACATGTCTCATATGATTCAAAATCAAACGAGTCCAAGAATCCATCTTTATGGAGTTTGGAGATGCGTTTCTCATTTATGTGGCCCAAACGACAATGCAGAGAAAAGTTGGGTTTAAATCGTTTGATTTAGACCTCTTTGTATTTATGTTATAGACGGGCGTTTCAAGATCAAGTACATAAAGTCCATTACTCAAGTGTGCACTACCATAAAAAATATCATTCATATAAATGGAACAACACTTGTCCTTTATAATAAAAGAAAAACCTCTCTTGTCCAAACAAGAAACAGAAATGATATTCCTGCTAATAGCAAGCACAAAATAGCAGTTCTCTAACTCTATTACAAGCCCAGTGGGCAAAGATAATAAATAAGTCCCTACAGCTAATGCAGCAACCTTTGCTTCATTTCCCACTCGTAGGTCGACTTTGCCCTTCGTCAATGGTCTACTGCTCTTTAGATCCTGCACATTTAAATGTGAGATCCACATCTAATATCTAATACCCATGATGCAGAAGTAGATCAATTGAATTCAATAACAAAAATACCTAAAGTGGAAGTCTCACTTCCCTTCTTCTTTTTTAGCTCCTCCAGGAACTTGGCACAGTTCCTTTTCCAATGTCCGGTCTAACCACAATGGAAGCATGTACCTTCCTTAGCCACTCCACCCACTGGTTTCAAGCCAGAAGTGTTGGGCTTAGACTTATCCTTGCCCTTGCCCTTCTAGTTGTCCTTGGGCTTTTTCTGCTGTTTCTTGCCTTTATTCTTTTGGACCATCATTATGGCCTCCCTTTGCCTTTGTTAATGTTCTGCTCAGCAGTTCTCAACATGTCTAGCAGCTCTGGTAGTGATTTGTCAATCTCATTCATGTTGTAGTTCATGACAAATTGACTAAAACTTTCTAGCAACGATTACAGGACTAAGTCAGTGGCCAACTCTTCGCCCAAAGGAAAACCAAGTCTCTGTAGGTTTTCAATGTACCCAATCATCTTGAGTACATGAGCACCAACAGGGCTTCCTTCTACCAGCTTGCACTGAAATAGTGCTTTAGAGACCTCGAATCTCTCATGCCACGGCTCGCTCTTGATAGAGCTTCTTAAGGTGTACGATCATATCGTATGCATCCATGTTCTCATGTTGCTTTTGGAGCTCAGAGTTCATGGTGGCTAGCATTAGACATCCAATGTCCAAGGCATCATCGTGATACTTCTTATAAGCATCTCTTGCAGTTCTAGGGTCATTAGAAGCAGGTAGCTCAGGAATAGGCTGTTCCAAAACATACAGCTTTTTCTCTTGCTTGAGGATAATCCTTAAATTCCTGTACCAGTCTAGAAAATTTGTTCCAGACAACTTGTCCTTCTCAAGGACGGATTGCAATGATAAAGTACCCGATGTGTTTGTTGCCATGGTAATCTATTAACAAAAATATGCAAAATATAAGTATCATGCCATAAACATATTTAATGAGGTCTTTTAATTAAATATGCCTCCCACTATTTTGTTCAAGTCAATGACCCTCATCATTGACTCGAAAAATCCCATCGTAAGATTTCCTAGTGGACCAAGATCCATATTTCACCTAGTTTTGAGTCAGCTTTGGCTGATCACCCAAAATTCAATTATTTAGGTAGGAAACACTTTTCAATTACATCACATATAACTCTTGGATAGTTAGGTAAATAACACTTATTCAAGTCCATCTAATGGACCAAAGCCCAACTTCATGCTTCTAAGCCTTCAATCCTATTGAAATAGCCTAGTTAAGTCAGATCTAATGGTTGGCAGTTGGATATTACTTTTATCCCATCGTGTCTTACTAATATAGATAAAGGCATCCTGCTTTGGCAGACCTGCACTTGATCGATACTAGTCTTGACGAGTGCCACACATTGGAAGACATCACATAATAACTTAATATTTGCTTTGAGGAAATTTTTTATTATTATTATTATTAGATCTCACCATTTATTAAATTGTTTATCATACCATAAACATTATCCATGCATCTCATATATAAAAGCATATAATAAAAGTGACATAGTTATGGCCCCTAAGAGAGTAGCATTAACTAAGCTAGTTTCACCAAGCATCTTCCATCAACGTCCTCACTTGATGCCGTCTTCTTGCCTCCACATCATAATTAGATTATATAGAAACTTCTTTTACATTCGAGGGGAGTTAGGTGAGAAGAGAATATACAATCAGAATGTAGAGAGAAAGGCATGACACGCAGGTTGTATTTATTAAAACCAAAAGGCATAAAAAGAGGACTAAGGCCATAACCATGCACCATGCATCACAAAAACATATAAACTCATAATAATAATACATTATTATTTTCACGAGTCATAAAATTGGATATAAAATATCACGTTTTTGAAGAAACACCCTACGCAGAGGTAGCATGGGGGTCCCGCTGCCCGGTCAGCGGGCAGGAGTGCAGAAACAAGAATTCCATAACCCCTGCTGCCGTAAACCAAGAACAAGGTTTCCCAAACCCTTGCGCCGCGCATTGTGAATAAGGATTCCATAACGTTGAACGTATCACATACATACCAGAAAGCTTCGCAAAAACATGCATCTTAATACAAAACGGTTTTCACAGAACATATGAACATCTTCATGGTTTTTGAAAACAACATCACAGTTTTGTATACAACACATAAAACATAATATGTTTTCGCAAAAGGGTTTCATACGATTTTCTAAAATAACATATTAAAGATCATATCTTTTGTCAAAAATAAGAACAGAAAACATGTTATCTCATGCAAACGAAAACAGAAAACCGAATCATGGTTTCACAAGACGCTTTGATAACACTGTTGGGAATTACGGATACATCACGCAGCGGAAAACAGGGATTCCCACCGAGGATCCATGTGAAAAAGCCATAATCTGAGTTTTTAAATGATTTACTTCTTAAAGTGTGAATCACGAACACCGTAATAGAAATGATGTCTCTGCGGTATCCACACGAATAGACTCAGGAATGTCCAACGTCCGTAAGAGGAGCCTCACGTCTCTCACACAGTGCTAGCTGCGAAGAGAAGAGAAGAAACCTGTCGCTCACTCACTCACTTTTCTGTAGGTGCGGCTAGGGTTCTGAAATTATCTATCTTAGCAGCCCCTTAGCAATACTATTTATAATAGTGACTGCCTTAAGTGAGTGTGAGCAGCAGCAAGGTAAGCTGTGCAACCCTAGACCCATCTGTTATGAGTCTGGCCCATATTTGAATTCGAGTCCAATTTGGATCCATTGCTCCAATTTTACTCTGCTCTATGTGTGTGACCCTGCAGGTTCTTATTACGTTGGCAGTAATATTAAAATCCCATTTTAATATTACAAGCAGTGAGCGGTATCTAGCAACACATCGCTGCTACCCAAGTAATAAGAATGTCAGTGATTTAACATAACCTTTCCGTGACCAATGTTTCCGTGTCGTTTAGTCCCTTTGTCAAGATATCTAGATTGAACACAAGGCATGGAATGCGTCACCCTTGTATAGTCCAATCATTGGTTTCCTGATATTCGAGTAGACTTTGTAACAACAAATGAGATCAATATCTCATATTGACTCATTTTGATCTCATTTGAGCATGGCCATGCATTTCGCAGTCTCACTCAATCAGGGGGCCCGAAGATATCGGTCCTGTTATGTAGGAGTGATAAATCCCATCTAGGTCACTCACATCCCTCTGCATGATTCGCGGTATGTCCAATAACTAACTTTGTAATCACCTTGTTACAGATGATGTTTGATGGCATTAAAACACACAACTCCTCATGTAGGAATCATAGTGATTTCAAGTCAAAGGACCACAAACACCATTGTCACTATGAGAATCGCTTATGACACTCACGTAACGATCCATGTAGCGTTCTCATGGTGGGTCAGTCCAGTACATCATTACTCTAATATGTACCCATGTGAAGACTTGATATCTTATATCCATGACCTGTGAGATGTGGTCATCAGTCTATGCACATACTAGTCTCAATGTATTATTGTTATCCTAATTAACAATAATACTTGACTAGGGATATTTAAGAATAGTGTTGTAACCAAAAGGATCTCACGATCAAGTCATCCACTTGATGTCCTATGACATCAAACTTACTATTCTAAGGACTTTATTATGTTTATCAAAAGAACACAATAAATGAAATGCCTCATATATAAAATAGCATAATAGAATATATGTAAATACAGAAAATGTATTGGCCTCTAAGGCATACACCAACAGTGAGAAGGTGACACCACAGCATGAGGTAGAGTTTGCCCAGGGCGTCACGGCATGCCAGACGCCATGCCGCAGCGTGCCGCTTGGCAGCCTGCTGTAGACTGAGAACTTGAGAGCTGGGCGCCACGGTGTGCTCAGAGTTATGTCGTAGCGTGAGCACTAGATATACTAAAAATGTCATTGATGATGTTTCGAAGCTGTAGACTAGATGAGATCATTAGTATATATTTCCTAAGATGTGTTAAGGCACAAATGAGGACAGTTTATAAGGAAAATTATCATCTAGTAAGTATGATAAAGTATAAAGCCTTTGAGCATTCCAAAGTAAAGGATTACCCTAGGTAAGAGCATAGCACCTTAGGTAACCTAGTGTTGCATTAGATATCACTCAAGAAGTGATGAGATGGTGTAATGGAGACAAGTATACTAAGATGGATTGTAGGGTTCACTCTAGTAAGAATAAGAAATGTATGAGCCTTAGGATATCCAAGAGTAATGGATTACCTTGGGAAGGTACCTAGAACCTTAAGCAATAAAGAGTTGTAAGTAAGAACTACTCTTAAGTTAGATTCACTTGAGTGGAGATAAGATTGTGTATTTAGTTCCGAAGAGGGGATGTTATGTACTAGGTCTCTAGTTAAATGGGACTTTGTGCATTGAAGAATACACAAAAGGATAAATATTGACTTGTAACCTTGTTGCATTCATTAAGTATGCAAAGTTATAGTGAAATGCTCATTTGTTTCCTTAAGCAAGGTCGAATGAGGCATAAGCTAAGATAGACTCTTTCACTAGGATGAGTTGAGTCTATAGAAAAGCTATGAGAACCTTAGTGCAACCAAGAGTAATGGTTTGCCATTGGTGAGTATCTAACACCTCAGCAATGTAGTGTTGCATAGAAACCACTTAAGAGTTATGAGTAATGAGGTGGTGTTTAGATATAAGTAAGTATGTCTATGCAAATGGTCTAGTAGTATTGATCTTAATGAGTATCCTTTGATGCTCATTAATGGAAGCCAAGGAAGATAGATGGGTGTCTGATAGACTCTTTTGAGGAAGGACATAACCCTGATATCTTGATAATGCCAAGGTCAAAGGAGATAAGTAGGAAATTCGAAGACACTCATTGAGCAAGGATAAAGCCCGAACTTCTCAGTATGCTAGGATACATGTGATGTGAGGATGAGTTTTCCCTCTATTTATCACGGGATAATATACTGAACTAGTTCCTAAGGAACTTCTTTGTTTTCAACATAAAACCTCGCATGTATATAAAAAAAAAGCATTGCACGAGCATATCTTTAGGATCTTTCTTAGGTATAATCATATTACATATCATCTGCATTGCATTTACGAATAGTTGTATGTACATTGTCTGTTGCTGTTGGTATTTACAATTGTATGGGCAGTTATTTATATCTAACGGTATATAGGCTATTGGTTTAGATCACACTTTATAGTAGTGTATAGTTATGAGAATTAGTGGAGCAAACTCCTATGTTTGTAGTTATAGCAATTGTCATATTTGTTATACAATGTTATAGCTAGCTGGTATTGGAATTGCTTTTACTGAGAATTGTAATTCTCACCCTAGTTATTGTTCCATGTAAATCTAGGTAAAGACCCTGCTAAGGGAATAAAGACGAGGCTTGAAGACTAGTATAGTTTTTATATGCTTTAGTAAACAAAGCTTATGTATAATGTTTATATTTGCTTGATATATTTTAAGTAGTATGTATTACTATATGCCTTTTTGTGGCTAGAGTTGTCTATATATATATATATATATATATATATATATATATATATATATATATATATATATGTATGTATGTATGTATGTATGTATGAGTTTAAGTTTTTTTGCATTCTCTCAAGGCTTCCTATAATTACTCAGTTGTGATTATGGATATATGTTAGTATGTAGCATGTAAAAGTGATGTCTCTAGTACTATTTATCTTTAGATATCTCCGTATATTTAGGATATATCTAGATATCTATATAGGGATGTTACACACTTTGATGTATAGGGGCCTACAAATACTTCTTCTTTGAGTGGAGCATGTTAGTTTGTTTCATTTATTGATGATCACACTCGTATGACTTGGATTTTCTTGATGGAATCAAAGAGTAAAGTAAGTTCCCTGTTTCAGCAATTTCACAAAATGATGGTAACTCAATATCAATCTAACATTCAAGTTATTTGTACTGATAATGTAGGCGATTTTATCAATCAAAACTTAAAACAGTACCTGAATTTACATGGCACTGTTCATCAAACTACTTGCCCTTACAACCCTCAACAAAATAGGGTAGCTGAATGAAAAAATCATCACCTTCTTAAGGTTGTTTGTGTTTCCTTGTTTGGAGCTCACATGCCAACCAGTTATTGGGGTGAAGCCGTTACCACTGCAACTAACCTCATCAATCGTTTACCTTCTAGTTCCTTATAATTTTAGACTCCCTTTGATGTCCTTCATCATACTATAAGTGCTCCTACTATATTGAATTTGTCACCTAAAGTCTTTGGGCGTGTAGCCTTTTTGCATCTTCACGAAGGCTCGAGAACTAAGTTGGAACCCCGGGAACTTCGCTTTGTATTTGTTGGCAATGCCTTGCATCAAAAATGGTATTGGAGTTATCACCCCCCTTCTCGTAAGCTTTATGTTACCCTTGATGTGGTCTTTCATGAAAATGATATGCATTATTCTAAGTCTTCACTTCATGGGGAGAATAAAGATGAAGTGCAGACTTTACATCATCCTTTGAACAACTTGGATTTTATAAGAGGTGATAACTTGGAAACTAGTGGTTAATGTCCAAGTGATGGTAACACCATGGACAACAAGGAAGAGTGTCCAGATGGGACTGGTGATGGTCCAGAATTTTTTGAGGATGAGAATCAGGGACAAATGGAAGTTCAAAATCAAATGGAAGTGTCATCAGTCTCTCACGATGAACCAGCTAACCAATTGTATTCTCCAACCGATTCCATGCCCGAGTATCATGAAAATTCTGAATCTGAACCTTACCTAAAAGTGTTACCCAATAGAGTCACAAGAGGGAAACCCAAAGTTAGCTATGAACCTATCCTCAACTCTAAACCTAAATATCCTATAAATAACTATGTAACCTACCATAGATTGTCAAAGGAAAGTATGAAATTTGTGAATCAATTATTTGTTGTATCTATTCCTAATAGTGTGCAAGAAGCCTTGAAAGATTCCAGATGGAGGGAGGCAATAAATGAAGAAATAAAGGCCCTTCAAAAGAACTCAACATGGGAAGTTGTTGATATTCCTGAAGGGAAGATACCTATTGGATGTAGGTAGGTCTTCACCATTAAATACAAAGCCGATGGAACTATTGAACGGTGCAAAGCAAGATTTGTCGCCATGGGATACACTCAAACATATGGAATTGATTATATGGAGACATTTGCACAAGTGGCTAAAATTAATATTGTTCGTATAATACCCTTAGTAACATGTTACCTTTGTATATGGCTACAAAAGGTAGCATATTACTTGCTTAACATGTCTGTAAATTTTTGTGATAATCTGAGTTTATTTAGGCACTTAGTTGCAACACAGAAGTTGAAAAGTAGCTTAAAATGACTCAGATAATTATATAATTTACTAAGTTGAGGGAAATAGGTATGAAAATATTGTTTCTAAGTTACAAATGAGCTAAGTAAGATACAGTTAAAGTTTCAAGAGAATCTGAGTTAATTTAGTATTTTTAGGCATACTGGTTGTGCCTTTAATGCTGGATTGACTACCAACAGATATGAAAAAAAAATATAGGTGAAACAATAATTTAGATGAATATCATAATTTATTCTAAAGTTATTGGAAGATCAAAAACTTGAATTAGCATAATTTGGGTGTCCTTGGCAGAATGAGTTCCAGCACAGGAACTCAAGTTAGTTTCCTATTCCTTAATTCTTTCCTTTCTCTCGGGTGAGAAGAGAAACAGAGGAATAGAGAAGAAAAGAAAATGAAAAGAAGAGAGAAAGGGGGAGAAAGGAAGAAGAAGAAGGAGAAGAAGGAGAGGAAGATGGTGTGGTGTGGAATACGATTAAAAATTAATATTAAAAATAGTTGCCAAGTTCCACCAAAAATATAAAAACCTTGCAACCAATTGTAATAAGCAAGGGTCCATCCACAGAGAACTAATTCAATTAACACTATCAATCCAATTCCTAAATTAAACTCTGATGAAAAATAAACAGTAAAAGTAAAAGGGGGGTTTTGTTGATTAAAACTAAAAAGAGAAATTAAACTTAAACCAAAACAGTAAACACAAATTGAATTACCAAGTTAAAGACATTGGTTAAGAGATGGAATCCACCACTAGATTTATATGATTATGCTAACTTACATACTCTTTATACCAACGTGATCAATTATGTTCTTATGTAATTGTGAGATAAATCCCTTGTTTTCCTTAAGTTTCGCTTAATTCAGCAACTGCTCAAATCAAACCCTAACCATTAGTTATTTGTAAAGCAACCGCTCTTACACCAACCTAATGATTGCATTAAGAGTTAGAAAACCAATCACACTAAGATCTAATCACACACTGGGATTAAATTACTTAGATCATATGTTTTACTAGTTTTACCACCGCAATCACGCATAGCAATCTTAGTTTAACCACTATCAAAATTTGGCAAGAATATAAAGACCTTTATATTGATTTAAAAATAAAAACATATGAATAAAAACAGAATTGTATTGATATAAAGAAATATACAAGATTCACATAATCAAAACTAGAGTTTCATCTTCCCTTAACCAATCAAGAAGTTTAGCCACACATGAAAAAGTCAAAATCACAAGAAAAATAGAAGAAAAACATAGTTCAGAACGAAAGTGCAAAAGAAAACTGAAGATCAAACTAGTTTCCAAAAGTTGGGGATGATCGATCTCCGATTGCTCGAACCCGAGACTCCAATCTTCGATCCAATCTCCCTTTCCCTTAGTCTTTGTGTTTCCCTCAATTCCCTTGACGGCTCTCTCTGTCCAGACCTCCTTTAAGGGCTCTAAGCAACCCTATTTATAGGTTTGGAAACCTAATTTAGCATTAAAACTCGAATTTAAATTTCTGATGCGACGACACGGGCCGTGTCATTTGACATGACCCAACCCATGTCTGAATCTGGTGACAAAATTCTAACTAATCTCAAAGTCAGAGAAGAACATGGCCCAACCCGTGTCATTTGACATGGCCTGTGTTATATGACATGGCCCGTGTTGTCCAAAAATAGGATTTGACCTATCTTGAAATAGTCAGAGGAGTACACGGCCTACCCCGTGTCATATCACACGGGCCGTGTCACTCACTTTCTTCAAATGCGACCTTGATTCTTCATAAATGCCCTTTTTCCTTTGCTTCTAAGGGTAAAACTGGTCTTCTTAAGTATTCATCTCTCTCCTCAAATGGTCATCAAGCTTGGTTTGATGCTAATGGACTCAAACACTCAAAGATATCCTGAAAAGCATAATTCATTTATGAGTGTTTATAACCACATTTAGCATAGTTTCACAATAAACATCCAAAGACAACTCTAAATCAGAAACTTAGCTAAATGTCAACAATTGAGCACATATTGAGTTCAATTAAATCAATCATAATGCATTTAAAGTATGAAAATAATCGACAGTTCAAATACCCCCACACTTAGCCTTTTGCACTCCTGGGCAAAACATAAGACCAAACTACGGAACAGAGAAAACAAAATAAATTCAAAACCTAACAATTTAAAGAACTCAGTTTCCAATGATATTCAAGAGAGGCAAAAGTTTGTAAGCAAGAAGAGCAAGAAAAGATTCAAGGAATCAAAACATTCAAGAGATAACAGTTCTTCACATTTCCAACCAACAAGCAAGGTATCTTCAATTTGAAAAGCATGAATTAAGAATGATAGATCCTCACAAGATACACTCTCAATCTCTCAAGTGTTTACAAGGTAAGTATTTCACTCAATTCAACTCATGAAAAATGCACTACCATAAGCTTGCTTATCTTCTACTTCTCCACTACTCAAACACATGCACACACAAATCAAGAGGACTTTATTCAAGGTTGTAATGGGGCCAAGGTAAGAGAAGGAAATAATATGGATATGGTAAGATGAGCACCCAAGAGAATAAAAGAACATTGGGGAGAAACTCAATTGACAAACATGAAATTTTTATCCCCTCAAATCTATATAATGCACATTCTCTTTACATCTTCCTTTCCTTTTTCTTTCTTTTCTTTTACAATCTTTCTTGAATTTTTTTCTTTTTCTTTGCATTTTTTTTTCAACACCTTGCATATTACACATCAACTTACACAACCCCCACACTTGTCCTATTAAACACTTGCAACCAAAAGAGCTCCTCCAATGAAAATGAACCAATGCTCTCCCATTCTCTAAGGTAAGGTAAAATCATGGTTTTTCACATAGAGCATATAATGAGATAAGACAAAGAATAGGCAAATAGGCTCAAGGGGTTAATCAAAGGGAAATAATGCAAGGTTGGCTATTTGGCCAAAGTAGTTAATCACAAAAGAATGCCTCAATCATGTTCATGTATGCAAGTGAAAATATAGCCTAAAAAAGAATTAAAGCAAGTTCTAGAGTGATCAATACGACATGAGTGAAAATCACACAAGAAAGAAGAGAATGACATAAATGCTAAATCCATCCATCAAAAGGCTCAAAATCTCACTAGGTATGCATCTATCAAACTCAATTCATCAATCAAACATCCAAAACCAAGCATGCCAAATTCAAGATGACAGAAGAAATTTATAAATCATAACCTTGAATTTCAATTGCTTCAAATTCATAAACTTCACAAATCTCAAAACATCATTGGAAATTAAATAAAAACACAATTTTTTTTCAAAAACAAAAAATAGAAATAAAAATAAAAATAAAAATAAAACAGAAAACAAAATGTCAATTCCCCTCCCACACTTAAATTCTACATTGTCCTCAATGTAAACCTCAACAATAAACAATCATTAATAAATCTAGGACAAGTAAAATAAAAGAGAGGAAAGAAACATCCTTGTTAATTGAAGTAACAGAGGTAGATGAAGAAATTTCCACCAGGATCCCATTGGCGAAAGCATAATAACCAATTTATGCTTGAAATAACATGAGAGTTTTCACCGGGGTCCCATTGGCTGAAGTGTAATGACCAAGTTAAGCTTGAGACATGAGGGCTTCCACCGGGATCCCATTGGCCTTCCTTATTTTCCTTGGCTTCACTACTGAAGAGTAATATGTGCACTTCATCAACTTCATATGCATTGTTTCTATTGGACCATGGCCCAAAAACAAAATCCACTTCAGCAGTGTCCATCATTCGATTCTCTTCTTCCATCTTTGAAAACTCTTCAGTGGCTTGCAATTCCACCTCCCTTTGGGTCTTAGATTCTACTTTATAAATAAAATCATTAACTTTCAAGTCTGTAGAAATCTTAGCACGATTAGCACATATAATATTAGTACATGAGTGACAATGAATATAATTATTGAAAACAATAAAATCAGAAAATTCATCACACAACTCATCATACTGTCTCTCCACTACCTTAGGAAGGAGTTCAAGAATACTTACCTTGGGGGCTTTAGAGTTTTTCCCTTCCTCACGTACCTCTTCAGGCTCTATTTCTTTCTCTTCAATGGCTTGTGGAGGAGAGGTGGGTTCATCTAACGTCTTTCCACTGTACAATGTGACAGCACTAGGATCTTCCTTCACATCCTCTTTGGGTTGTGAGGGAAGTCTTCTAGAAATTAGGCTCGACATCTTGTTGAATTCTGCGGCTAACTGCCCCAAAGAGTTTTGCAGGTCATCACTTATGGCCTTTGTTTCTTGCTGAAACTGAATGTTATTAGTGGCCATTTGTCTTATTAGTTCCTCCAATGAAGGTTCAGGTTGCCTAGGAGGTTGAGCTTGCTGCTGCCCAAAACTCAAGTTAGGAGGATCCCACCACCCTGGATAATATTTATTGGAGTAGGGGTTGTAGTTTTCGAAAGGTTCATAATATCCCCATACTGCCTCTACCTCCTCATTTGTGTCTACTAGGAAAGTGAGACACAAATCAGTGGGATGTCCAGATGATAAGCAAATCTCACAAGCATCCATGATCAATGGACATCAACACCTACAAACACTCAGAAAGAAAGAATCAAAAATTAAAATAAAAAACAAAACAGAGTAAAAATAGGAAACAAATTAATAGCGCAATTGGAAAATTGGTTCCCCGGCAACAGCGCCAAAATTTGGTGTGGTGTGGAATACGATTAAAAATTAATATTAAAAATAGTTGCCAAGTTCCACCAAAAATATAAAAACCTTGCAACTAATTGTAGTAAACAAGGGTCGATCCACAGAGAACCAATTCAATTAACACTATCAATCCAATTCCTAAATTAAACTCTGATGAAAAATAAACAGTAAAAGTAAAAGGGGGTTTTTGTTGATTAAAACTAAAAAGAAAAATTAAACTTAAACCAAAACAATAAACACAAATTGAATTACCAAGTTAAAGACATTGGTCAAGAGATGGAATCTACTACTAGATTTATATGATTATGCTAACTTACATATTCTTTATACCAATGTGATCAATTATGTTCTTATGTAATTGTGAGATAAATCCCTTGTTTTCCTTAAGTTTCGCTTAATTCAGCAACCGCTCAAATCAAACCCTAACCATTAGTTATTTGTAAAGCAACCACTCTTACACCTACCTAATGATTGCATTAAGAGTTAGAAAACTAATCATACTAAGATCTAATGACACACCGGGATTAAATAACTTAGATCATATGTTTCACTAGTTTTACCACTGCAACCGCGCATAGCAATCCTAGTTTTACCACTCTCAAAAGTTGGCAAGAATATAAAGACCTTTATATTGATTTAAAAATAGAAACATATGAATAAAAACATAATTGTATTGATATAAAGAAATATGCAAGATTCACATAATCAAAACTAGAGTTTCATCTTCTCTTAACCAATTAAGAAGTTTAGCCACACATGACAAAGTCAAAATCACAAGAAAAACAGAAGAAAAATATAGTTCAGAACGAAAGTGCAAAAGAAAACTGAAGATCAAACTAGTTTCCAAAAGTTGGGGATGATCGATCTCCGATTGCTAGAACCCGAGACTCCAATCTTCGATCCAATCTCCCTTTCCCTTAGTCTTTGTGTTTTCCTCAATTCCCTTGACGACTCTCTCTGTCCAGATCACCTTTAAGGGCTCTAAGTAGCCCTTTTTATAGGTTTGGAAGCCTAATTTAGCATTAAAACTCGAATTTAAATTTCTGATGCGACGACACGGGTCATGTCATTTGACACGACCCAACCCGTGTCTGAATCTGGTGACAAAATTCTAACTAATCTCTAAGTCAGAGAAGAACACGGCCCAACCCGTGTCATTTGACATGGCCTGTGCTATATGACATGGCTCGTGTTGTCCAAAAATAGGATTTGACCTGTCTTGAAATAGTCAGAGGAGTACACGGCCCACCCCATGTCATATCACATGGGCCATGTCACTCACTTTCTTCAAATGCGACTTTGATTCTTCATAAATGCCCTTCTTCCTTTGCTTCTAAGGGTAAAACTGGTCTTCTTAAGTATTCATCTCTCTCCTCAAATGGTCATCAAGCTTGGTTTGATGCTAATGGACTCAAACACTCAAAGATATCCTGAAAAGCATAATTCATTTATGAGTGTTTATAACCACATTTAGCATAGTTTCACAATAAACATCTAAAGACAACTCTAAATCAGAAACTTAGCTAAATGTCAACAATTGAGCACATATTGAGTTCAATTAAATCAATCATAAGGCATTTAAAGTATGAAAATAATCGACAGATCAGAAGAGCAAGAGGATTAAGCTTCAAGATCTTCATATTCTTCAAGAAGTAAGGGGTTTCTATTCATCATTCTCCTTTTTGATTCTCATTGAATGAAGT